>JPKY01000001.1:0-600000 GCA_000769265.1 Hapsidospora chrysogenum ATCC 11550
AGGGCGAAATACGGGATCCTAGATGACGATACCTATAACTTCGACGAGACCGGCTTTATGATAGGCATTATCTTCGTAAGTATGGTTGTTATAATATTAGATAGCCGTATGAGGGCTAAATTAGCCTAACCTAGCAACCGGGAATGGGTAACTATGATCTAAGGCGTTAACGCGCTTAGTTAGTGTTACGACCCGATATGCGGCCCTTACGTGCTCCGGAGGGGCCCACCTTTTCCCTCCAATCACCTAAGGCCGCTAGGCTCGCAGCGCTCCTACATAGGTTCACCGTGAGCCAGGAGGGATCACGACGAGCCTCACGTAAGGGATCACGACGCTCTAACATACGTCATCTAAGTATATAAACGCGGTCTTAAACCGCCTCTAGTAAGAGCTACTCTAACTCCTTAGCTATCAATACAGAAGTTAACGCTTAACTTGTTCCAGTTCCTAAGTCTCGCACTAAACTGTGACCCGACCTACCTAGACGACACCTTAGTCTTTCTGTTAAACATAAACCGACCTCTATCTGCCTTACAGTCAGACCTAAACGTTACATATTGATAGCTCTTATTTAGTGGACTATTATATCATCCCTAAGCAATACTTTGACACCTACACTATAGCTCTAAGCACGACCCTAACCCTAACCTTATCTAACATCGGAACCACTCTAACTTACACTTAGATGGAAACTAAGGACATCGGAGAGATCATTAAACCATAGCACCTAACTTCCTTTAATGGAACTTTAGGAACGCTCTAAGGATTCCTCACTTAACTTAAGGCTTACTATCGGTTCTACCCTAAGAGACTTAAGAACGACCCCAATAAGGTCCTCCATGCGAGAACTTACCTAAAAGGAACCGCTCTCACCTAGTTCGAGCCAATCCTATAGGACTACCTTAATAACGAACCGTAAGACTAAGACTAGGAAATAATGAATATCTTCGCTAGCTTTAATAACTTTAAGGAAGCCATTAAGGAAGCTTTTAGAACCGTTAATAAGTAACGATAAGCCATTAAGAGACTCAAAACGCTTAGATAACGAGGATCCGCGGCTAATTACGTAGTTACGTTCAGACAGATTGCTATAAGCTTAGATTAGGACGATAAACCCTTAATGTTAGCCTTCTATAAAGGACTTAAGGAAGAAGTTAAGGACGAACTTTATCGAGACGAAGAACCTAACACCTTAACTAAGTACATCACTATAGCTATACGAATTGATAACCGATAATACGCGTGATGATAGTAAAAGCGTAACTAAGGATTCGGATTCATTCCGTACATTATAAACTAAGGTAAGAAACGCTAATCATAAGGAACTAACTAAAGGCGAAATCAATTAGGAATTACGTAAGCTCACTTAATAAACCCTAAACCTATAGAACTAGACGTAGTTTAACGAGATAAGAAGAACCTTACATGCCATAATTATGGAAAGAAAGGACACTTTATATAAGAATGCTAGTCACTTAAGAAAGGGAAAGCAAATTAGAACCCCATACCGAAAAGTAAGTGATAAATTAACACACTTATAAACGAAACTCACTTAGGATACGAAACCATAGGAATGGGCGAATTAACTAAAACCGCTTACGCCTCACTCTTATAGACCGTATGTTATGATAACGTATGTTTAATCTATAAGTCCGATAAAGACGCAAAAGGATGGTACCCTAAGAAGCTAAAGGCACCCTAAATAATCGCTATGCTTAGACGAACTATAATCGAAGAAGATAAAGGAGAATACTTAGTTAACGAGTCCATAAGGACTAGTGAAGTTAAGGAATGGGAATAATAAGCAACCTAACTACTTTAAGACATAGAGAAAGAAAATAACGAAGGAGAAACCATCGACTTAATGGGAATAGAAGAAATCCGGGAATGGTGGGATGAAAATCTCATACCGTTCGTATAAATGACCGTAAACGACTAGAAGTATGTAATAAGCGCTAAGTAAAATCCTATACTAAAAGGAGGATACTAAGTCGTGTTTATCCTAATATATAACATTCGATAACTATTTAACCTTAAAAACCTTACATCACGATGGGTATTTAGTAATGACGAATGACTAGCACCTAAACATTAAGATCACGAAGAGATCGGATAGATCTTATATATCTATCACTATTATGAGATACACCTTAAACAGAAAGGACGACATAACACATTCCTATAATAACTACTAAACATTAAAATCACTTAACTATACATTTAGGAAGAAGTAAAGTACCTCCGTTTCGTGCACCGTAGCGAGGAAGCTTAGGTGGTAGCCTTATAATATAACTCACTAAAAGTCTGTCTCCTAGATAGCGACCCTAAAGACGGATACGATTACGAACGAGAGGACTGTGAGATGTATATAGCGTATAAGGTATAATAATGGCATAAAAAACGATAAGAAGAAATTTAACGATACTATAAAGACGACGAACAATACGAACGACTTAAGTAAGCATAAATAGAGATGTTATAACGGAAACGTAAGGGAAGGTAGGACCCTAAGAAGGTATTGGAGCACATCCTCGAATGCTAAGAGTGCGTCTTAGAAGCCTTACTACACTATAATAACATCCTAGACCCTATAAGTAACCTATACTTTGAAGGATTTGACTTCTTTCGGAACAAAGAAACCCAACCAAGACAGAAGGAACGATAGGAGGAGATTAGGAAGAAACTCCTTATGACCTACGTATATAAAAGCTCATCGGAGGATAACGACGAAGAAAGTGTTTACAATTCTAACAGATATGGAAACACGAGACTAATGGACCTCAATCTAAGAGAACGGTACTATTAGCTAACAAACTTAGGAACTAAGACACTTAAGCATTACCTTTATGAGCTTTTCCTATATAAGGAATGCAATAAGAAAGAAGACCCGAAAAGATATATAGACGAGATGTACCACCTTTAGGCTAGAAACTTCAATTTCGTGACGAAACAAACGAACAACCCGAGACTCGTTATAGTTTAGGAAGAACTTAAAGAAGTGAGTAACGCATAATAATGCGCACACGGAAATAAGAATAACTAAGCAAAAAACGACTAGCGTTATCTATAAAAGGGCCATACAATAACTTAAACACCTTAAGGACCCTCTACGCGATATAAGTAGATCGCGGCATGAAAACGGTCTTAAATGTCTAGATCTAGGGACATCGCATATAAGCACTATTAGATAGTAATGCGATAGGAAACTATATATCCCTAACTATAGTTAACCACTATTAGCTACTATAGCATCAGAAAGTTAAGCCTTATAGGCTATATAATATTAAAGGCGACGCCTTTAACTATAATGGTGGGAAGGTCGATATAAAGACTAATCATCTCGATATGTCTGTCTAAGGACATTATAAGTAAGTTAGTTTCGATGTTATAAACCTATCTGGTTACGATCTAATACTCAGTCACCTATAGCTTTAAGAGAGTAACCCTATAATCGATTAGCGCACTAACTAGCTATAATGGATGGACACCATAGCGCGTAACGATCATTTATGACTAAAAGAAGCGAAATTTCGCGATAACTTAGCCTTTAAAGAAGCTTTATAGGGAAGCTATAAGCGAGCCGTTTAGGCGACGACGTTAAAGGAAACGATAATAGCTATAATAGCGACTCAGAAGAGCTTATAACCTAGTTTACGATATAAGTAATTACGGAAACACGACAAACGAGTTAAGAAAATAATTACACTCCTTAAACGACACCTAAGTTATGTCGATAAGACACTTAGTTAGCAGAGAGAAACGCCCTTAGAAAACGAAGACAGAATGAAGAACGTCCCTAAGGAATATCATAAATACGCTAAATTGTTCTAAGAAAAACTCGATATAGGACTACCGGAACATAGTTAATAAGATCACGAAATCTACCTTAAAGACGGAGCTACGACTAAGTTCTATAAAATCTATAACCTTAACGAGACGTAACTTACTACATTACGGGAATATCTAGACGATAAACTCGCTAAAGGCTATATTTAGCCATCCAAATCGGAAGTAAGATACCTAATAATGTTCGTTCTAAAGAAAAATGGAAAACTACGGTTAGTTATGGACTACTAGTAGCTTAACGATATCACCATTAAGGACCGAACGCCATTACCACTTATCTCTGAATTACGAGATAGGCTCTACGGTAAGAAGTACTTCACGGCTCTTAACCTAAAGGACGCTTATAATCTTATTTACATTAAGCTTAGAGACGAATGGAAGATAGCCTTTCGAACTAAGCTCGGACTATTTAAGTACTTAGTTATGCCTTTTAGTCTAACCAATGCCTTAGCGTCATTTTAGCGAATGATCAATACGGTACTGTGAGAGTACCTAAACATCTTCGTTATTATATATCTAGACGGCATCCTAATCTTCTTGGAAACCCTTAAAGAACATAAGGATTATATACATAAGGTACTATAAACGCTATAAGATACGAAACTCCTCGTTAAACCTATAAAGAGTCATTTTTACGTTTAGAAAGTGGAATTTCTTAGACATATCATTACCCTAAACGAGATTCGGATGGACCTAAAGAAAATCGAATCAGTACGCGACTAGCCGACACTTAAGAACGTGAAGGATATATAAGCCTTCATTAGACTCGCTAATTATTACTAACGCTTTGTATAAGATTTCGGTAAGATCGCGGCATTACTTATAAACCTTACGAAAGGATCGACGAAATTCGAGTGGATAGAAGGATGCTAATAAGCCTTCGATAAAATTAAGGACACGATCACTTTAGATATGGTCTTAATAACCTTCGACCCTAAACGATAAGTGGAATTAGAAACCGACGCTTTAAACTTCGTAATTAGCGCTTAAATCGGACAATGAGATAATAAGGGAAGACTCTAACTAATCGCCTTCTACTCTAAGAAACTTTATAGAGTAAAACTTAACTACCTAATCTACGATAAAGAGTTCCTAACTATTATCTAAGCATTTAAAGAATTCTAGCATTACCTCACGGGAAGCAAATATAAGGTTAAGGTCTACACTAACTATAAGAATATTATATACTTCGCTATAACGTAAGAACTTAGTAAACGATAATTAAGATACGCTAAATTCTTAGCTAACTTCGATTTCGAGATTATTTACCATAAAGGATTAGAAAACGGCAGAGCTAACGCTCTTAGCTAACAACCAGACTACGATATAAGAGAAGTAAAGGCAATAGGATAACTCTTATAAGTTAACAAATAAGGAAACCTCAAATAGCGATCATTAAGTACCGTCACCTATAAGGTAGAAGTCACTAACGATTTACATAATAAGATTAAGGAAACCAATACACTATATTAAGGACACGAAGTGGAACCTAAAGTTATTAATAAAAGAAACGGAAACGAATATAACGCGGAAAAACATAGATTCCTAACGTAAGAAACCTATAAGAAAGGACCATTAAAGAAATCTATACATACCTAACGTTAAGACACTAAGGAATTCGAAGAACCCTTAAAAGAATCCGAAGAACTTATGATTACTAAGGAATTAAGAATAATATTACACGCATCATAAAAGAATGTAAAGACTATATATAAGTAAAGGCAGCACGATACAAACTATATGGAGAGCTTAAACCTCTATTAGTGTTAACACGACTATAGGAATTAATCGCTTTTAATCACATCACGAAACTACCCCTATTAAGAGAGCCTATAACGGATATAGTTTACGATAGCATCTTTATTATCACCGATAGACTCATAAAGTACGGATATTTCATTCCCTATAAGGAAGTAAGTAACTCCGAAGAACTTATATACACTTTTCTTAAAATTATTATTAGTAATTATGGACTGCCTAAGGAAATCATCTCGGATAGAGGAACGATATTTACCTTAAAATTTTAGTAAGCCCTTATAGCATAACTCAGACTGAAACATAAACTAAGTATAGTATACTACCCTCAAACGGATAGACAAACCGAAAGGCTTAACCAAACCCTAAAACAATACCTATAGTGTTATATTAACTACGAATAAGATAACTAAGTCTTAAAGTTACTAACGGCTCAACTCGCTTATAATAGCTCGATCGCCGAGTTAACCTAGCTCACGCTAATGTACGTTAACTACGGATATAACCTAAAAGCTTACCGAACCCTAAAAGAAGGACCACTTACAGAAAAAGCCATACTTATAGCTAACTAACTACGCTCATTACACTTATAGATGCGAAAAGAACTTAAGTACGTACGCTAACGAATGGCACATTACTATAATAAGAAAAGATCGAAGGGACCGATCTTTAAGAGAGGAGATATAGTCTACTTACTTTAACGAAATTTCACGACGAATTGACTAAGCTCGAAACTTAACTATAAGAAAGTTAGACCATTTAAAATTGCAAAGAAACTTTTAGACATTAACTACCGATTATCACTACCCTAAATGATAAAAATGCATAACATTTTTCACATTTCACTCCTTAAATTAGCACTAAGAAACGCAAAACAATAATTATATATTGAAGTTCACGAAGAGGAATATAAACCAGAACGAATACTTAACAAATAAGTTATGGACGGAGAAGTTAAATATCTCGTTAAATGGAAAGGATATAATGACGCTAAAAACACATAGGAACTAGTTAGGCACCTAAAGAATTGCTACCGCCTCTTACGATAGTATCACTAAAGGGTCCGCTAGGAGATATCACTAATTGCTTAATATCCCCGAACTCATTACCTAGCCCGAATTGGGACCAATCCACCTCGTCCGGGACACCTAAGCTTTAGAGGTCGTTAACTACCCAGTTTTCGTAAGCATTTAGGGCGGGAAGGACCTCGCTTTCCTATTTTAGTTCATCTATATTATAGTGGAATAACTCCTCGCTCTTAGCCTTCACCCCGTTACGTATCCGTTAGATACGAGCTAAGCGAGACATAATAGCAAATAGTTTAGCTTAGAGCTTAATTAAGTTATCTTCCGCCTTCACGGCCTCTTAGTCTAGTTTTTTCTACTATTCGATTAAACGACTCACTAGAAGGAGTTAGGAAGGGTCGTTAAGAGTGAGACGAGACTATAAAAGACTCATGAGAGTTACTAATGAGGACCCTATCATAACTACGACCCCTCCATATACATTCACTATAGTCTTTCTGACTGGCGGCGAACTTATAGGATTTCTTATATCGGAAACAATAAGTGTATAGCATCTTAGAACGATCGCCGTTTAATACGATAAAAGTAGTGACGTTTTCGCGTTTAACGGTTTTGTAGCTATAAGGTTTTTAGATACGATCTGGCATTTTAGTTAGCTACGGAAGGGGAAGGAAAGGGAGAATTTAACGAACTAACAAAACGGGGAGATAGGCGCGTTTTTAGCTAATCTTAGGATAAGATCTAAAGAGGGGAGACATTATGTTACGACCCGATATATAGCCCTTACGTGCTCCGGAGGGGCCCACCTTTTCCCTCTAATCACTTAAGGCCGCTAGGCTCGTAGCGCTCCTACATAGGTTCACCGTAAGCTAGGAGGGATCACGACGAGCCTCACGTAAGGGATCACGACGCTCTAACATACGTCGTCTAAGTATATAGACGCGGTCTTAAACCGCCTCCAGTAAGAGCTACTCCAGCTCCTTAGCTATCAATATAGAAGTTAACGCTCGACTTGTTCTAGTTCCTAAGTCTCGCACTAGACTATAACCCGACCTGCCTAGACGACACCCTAGTCTTTCTGTTAAACATAAACCGACCTCTGTCTGCCTTACAGTCAGACCCGAACGTCACAGTTAGGCGATTCTACCGTTCATCATCCTCGCCGCCTAATACCATCTCGCTAACTGATATTAAGAATGCAATCTTTTAGCTACTTAGCGCATTATAATAACGGAAAATGGCTGGACTACTAATGAGGTCAGTCTAGATTGGATTAAACACTTCGATCATTATATAGCGCCTCGTATAAAGGGCACGTATCGGCTCCTAATCCTTAACGGCTACGAAAGCCACCACTCTACTGGATTCGAGCTTTACTGTAAGCATTATAACATTATTACGCTTTGTATGCTTACCCATTCCTCTTATATCCTTTAGCCGCTAGATGTTAGCTGTTTTGGGCCACTTAAGTAGGCATATAGCCGCTAGGTTGAGGATCTGATACGTATATATATTACACACATTAGTAAGCTCGAGTTCCTCTACGCCTTCCGTGAGGCCTTCTTTTCCTTTATGACCGAGAAAAACATATAAGGAGGCTTCGTAAGGGCCGGCCTTATGCTATACGATCCGCAAAGGGTTCTCTCGAAGCTTAATGTATAGCTACGAACACTAACACCCCCGGTGACCCTTCCTAAGATTAGGTAGCCTTAGGTTTCGAAGACGTCACAGAATTCAGACGAGGCTAGGTTACAGTCAAAGCATATTAAGAGTCGCATCTCTGCCTATAAGAATAGCTCTCTAACCTTTATGCTAGTTACTATGGACCACTTTGCAAAGGGGGTAATAGCTATGATGCATTAGGTGGCTCTTCTACGCGTGGAGGTCTCATTACTCCGTATAGCAAATAAGGCGTTAAGTAAGCGCTAGAGAGCTAAAAAAACACGTGTACGGCTTAGTGGATCCCTTACTATATAAGATACGTAGGATCTATTAGATCAGAAGGATCTAGATGAGCAGATCAAGAAGGAAGAGCGCTAAAGTAATAGTCGTGGACGGGGGGCTCGTACGAAGGCTCGGTACTGTAACAATTATGGCGGGACTGGTCATAACATACGAACTTATTAGAATGCTTCAGAAGGGCCTAATGTATCTAATTTAGATGTAATTATAGTAGATAATTAGTTTTGTGATGGTAAATTAAAGGTTTTAGACGTATTGTAGGTGGAAGGCGGCCCGCTCGTGGGTGTGGCCCGCTCGTAGGTGAAACACGTTATGTACTGTTTATATATATATATATATCCGCGGACATGTATACATGTATCCCACTTAGAACATGGTCAGAACCTTGTAGAGTTCTTAAAACCCATTACTCTAGAATGGCCATGTTACCTACGTAGCTTTAAACAAGTTGCCCGGAAGGTGATACACCCTCCTGATATATAAAACACGTAGCAAAATGAGGGAACTACTGCCAGATCCCATCGGAGTCATATGCGAGTCCTCGAGGCCTCTGCCTCTTAACCACAACTAACGCCCTGTCGGCGTGGCCCGACCACGGGCAGTTGATCGCAGAGGGTCGCCTGGCACAGCGAATGAGCCCAAAAGAGGGCAGCCGATGTATAGGAATTGACTCCGAGTAGTAACACGTTACAGACCGTATGTCAACAAGGATTAATTAATAGTAACTCAAAAGTAGAGAAAATTTTACCCAGATTGGCAAACACCAGACAGCTCTACTGCAGCTCAGCCTTGAGGGGCAGGTTCCTCGAGCTGCTGCCCACCCACACAGTCTTGGGCTCCTTGGTGATGACCCAGTTCTGTTTGCTCACATCCCAGTTGCTCAGGTCACGACGGGTAATGTCAGCGCGGAAGGTGACGCTCTTGCCGGGCTGGATGCGCTCGAGGCGGTCGAAGCCACGGAGCACGCGGACAGGCTCGCCCTCCCCGCCCAGAGAGACGTACAGCTGGGGCACCTCGTCGCTGATGGTCTTGCCGGTGTTGGTGATGGTGGCTTCCACCTCGTACATGACGTCCCAGAGCTGGGAGTTGCCACCGTTGGGACCCGACGCAGGGTGCAGGGGCTGCGGCTTGCCGTCAAGAGCGCCGGGCGGGAGGAACTCCTCAGCAGTCTGGCCGTAAGAGGTGTCGTTGGACGCCTCCTTGCCCGACGATGCAGTGTTGAGGTAAGGGTAGATGAACTGGTCGATGCGGCGAACGTTGCCAGGGAACACGTACTCCTCGAGGTTGGGGCTGTAGTTGCCCCAAGAGGGAGCCTTCTTCGTCTTGCCCTCGGTAGGCTTGTAGGGCTTCTGGTGACGCGGCTTCACCACGAGGTTCGAGTACTCGAAAGTGGTCCACGAGAGACCGAAGCCAAATTCGTAGATGGGCGCACCCTTGTCACCCTTGTTCGGGGCCACCTTGTCGAAGTGACGGTAGTCGATGAAGGCGCCCTCGGAGAAGTCCTGCTGGGGAGCACCGCCCCCGTTGTTAGGCTTGTAGAGGACCTCGGTGCCGTAGCTCTCCTCGGAGGGGCCCCAGGTGAAAGGGCTGCGGCCGGGGCTCTCCCTGCCGTAGAGGATGTCGGTGATGGAGTTACCGGACTCCTGTCCAGGGACGCCAGCCCAGAGGATGGCGGTGATGTTGTCGCTGTCGTACCAATCGTTGACGAGGACGGGGCCAACAGTGTGCATGACGACAATGGTGTTGGGGTTGATCGAGGACACGTTCTTGATGAGCTCGTCGCCGTTCTTCCATAGGGTCATGTTCTTGCGGTCGCCACGGTTGCCGTCAACATTGATGTAGCCCTCGCCACTGCCGGCGTTAACAAAGACAATGGGGATGGCACCAGGCTGGCTGACGAGAGCCTCAGTCCTCTCCCAGGCGTAGTTGTTCAGGATGCTCTCATAGCGAGTGTCATCCCTAAGGGCCTGGCGCTGGAGGGCGTTGTCAGGGGTGATGAGATAGGAGAACTCGGAGGTGCCGGAACCCCAGCCCATAGCGAGGGTACCGTCGGCGCAACCACGGTCAGGGCATCCATTAGGGCCCTGAGAGTTGGGACCGGCGTCCTCGCCGATGACAGCCAGGAACTTGGGCTCCTTGAGCGGCAGGGCACCATCCTTGTTCTTGAGCAAGACCGTTCCCTTGGCACCAGACTCGCGAATATGGGTGGCGTGGTCGCCACGGACGTCGACCTGGTAGTTGAGCTGCTCCCAGTTCTCCTCGACGGCGGCGTGGACGTAGCCATAGGTGTCGCGAGTCCAGGAGGAGAAGTTGATGTCGGGCTGGTCCTCGACGGTTCGGCCGACCTTGAAGTAGGCAGCCATGATGCGCATGGCCATGTCGTCGAGGCGGTACTCGGGGACGGTACCGTTGAGGACAGCGAGCGTCAGGTTGCTACCCCAGTAGCTGGCGCCAGAGTTGAAGACTGTGTCACCGGGCATGGTCATGTCAAGGCCAGCAACGGCGGAGCCGGCACCAGTGTGCTGGGCCTGCCAGTCGGCCATGACAAAGCCCTGGAAGCCGAGCTCGCCCTTCAGGACTCCGTTCATGAGCTTGGAGTTCTGGCAGCCGTACGAGTTGTTGATCTGCTGGTAGGAGCACATGATGGCGCCGACGCCGGCGTGAACGGCGTCAACGAAAGGCCAGTTATAGACCTCATGCAGGGTCTTGTCGTCGATGTTGGTGGACAGGGATTCGCTGATATTGAAGCCGTAGCCGACAGCCTCGGGTGCCTGGCGGAAGTGCTCTGATCACAAACAGAGGTTAGCATGTCGCTATTACACGGAGTTCGGCGAAACGGCTGGGTGAAAGGAGGGACCACCACTTACCCTGCTCGTTAGCAATGAAATGCTTGGCGGTAGCAACAACACCGGCCTTCTGGAGGCCACGGATGGTGTCGGCGCCAGCAGCGCCCATTAGGTAGGGGTCAACGGAGAACCCTTCCCAGTTGCGACCACCCATGGCATTTCGACCGAGAGCACCGATGGCGGGACCGAGGACAACATCGACTCCCTTGTCGCGCTGCTCGGAACCCATCTTGTACCCGCGCTCGAGCCAGAGATCGCGGCTCCAGCTGGCACCGGCAGTGACACCTGTAGGGAACGCGCTCGTGTAGTCAGAGAAGCGAATACCTAGAGGGCCGTCCTGCATGCAGAGACCACGGAGGCCCAGGCGAGGGACACCTCCGACGTTGCCCACACATCGCTCAGCCATCCAACTAGACGCAGGGTCAGTAACATTTCCCCGAGGTATCTTATGGCAGTTAGAGCTCACCCGACACCGGTGGTAATGTTGACCTTCTCGAGAAGGGTCAGCTGGGAGACAAAGTCCTTGGCCTTGGAGTAGGCCTCCTCCCAGCCAGGAGCCTTGGCGTTCATCCATGGCGAAGGATAAACAGGAGGAGAGTATGCCAGGCTGTCGCGCGTCTCGAGATTGACCTGGGAAGAAGGGCACGCGTTAGCAGGAGTGCATAGCCAAGCAGCTAGAACCAGCGGGACAAAAGAGGCTCTCATCGTGCGTCTCTCGAACCACATTCACCCCGTTGGGGGCGAAATTGATCTGTCAATTGTTTGTGCCGAGATGAACAGAAGGGGCGACGTAAGAGAAGAGCCAGGAGGCTCTCGAGACTCGCACATGCACACGAGGCAGGGCCGGTGAATGCAAAGCCAAGTCATCCATCACCACATCTGAGACCCTAGGGAGATCGCCAGCAGCACGCTAGAGCTAGGCCGTCGAGGACCCTGTAATCTCGAATTGACGAGGATTTCGGAGGGCTGGTGACAGCAGAGTAGACGAGACACAATGGGAGGACTCACCGGAGTGGCGTCGAGGCCAGTTGCCAGCAGGGCAGCGGCCACAAAGGTCGCCGTCTTCATGGTGATAAGAGTTACCACTGTGGACGAGGGGACAGAGACGGGTGAAGGAAAGGGGGTCGAGGCAGGGGAGGGCAGCGGCGCCAGGGAGACGGGATGCGGCAACGATAAATACTAAACCCACGGCAGGACGCGGCGGCTGGGGGCGACGGCATCCCTCCAGGCTCCGGGGCAGCGACCCCAATGACCTCTCAACCCCCCCCCCCTTGGGTCCGGGGTTGGCTCGACGTGGTTCTTACCTCTAGGTGTTGGTGCAATGGTGCCGCTGGTGGTGATGGTGGAGGTCCGGCATTGTGCAGATCTCTCATCGCCCCCGGCCCCCAAGCAGGCAGGCAGGCAGGCTGCTGTGGCGCTCCTTCCCGACGGCGCGCTTACCCACCACGTCGACTGCGTCACTGCATCGCCATGCACAGCTCAAATTGTCCAATTTGTCAATTCGCCCGCCGCATGATACCAGGTGGCGCACGCTTTTCGTAAATTCTCGTCGCACAGGGTCTCTAGCCCGGCCTACAATTGTTGCACTTGCCCGACGACACAATGCATTGATGTGATTTTATTTTTTTGTTCACGGCCAATCTCAACGGCGAGAGATGTTGTTGGAGATGGAGGGTGGCCCTGTAAGCCTACTGGCTTCGCCCACTGCGGGGGACCGAGATGAACCATCCATTCCCCAATACTGGACTCCTCCGGCCTAGGGGCTCACGCCCGCCATGCTCAGATAGCGGCATCAACACCTCGAAGAGAACCTTGGAACTTTTCTAAGCGGGCTGCCACGCGCCCAGGCCGAAAGAAGGGCCGATCACATCTCCTCCACCCCCCCCCCCCCCCCCCCCCCCCCCCCCCCCGCCCCCTCCCTCCTCTCCCCCGGATCTCTTGGCCGCCCGGCAACTGCAGGCGTTCCCAATGGACCCATACTCAACTGCGATAAATTTGCCTGTGGAAAACGAGGTATGAAGTACGAAGTAGTCTTGTGCACGTGGTCAATTCACCCACCACTCTCATGGACTTACACGGCGAGTGTCGGGTACGGATAGCAGATGACATTTGCCGCGTGCCCAGCCATTGAGCTCGGCACTCGAAATAGAGGCGTCTACCTTAGTTTCAAAGTATCGCGGCAACACCAATTGGAATAAACAACGGGAGTAGAGAGAGAAAAAAGAAGGGGGAAAAAAAAGAAGAAAAAAGAGTCATGATCAGCCTCCTCGTCACAAATTCACAAATTACCCTTCAGAGTCGTATTTTTGCAAGCTCCAGAGCAGCCTGTGCGGTTGCATGTGAAGAAACCGCAATCTCACTTGTGGATCGGTGTTCTGTTATTGGGGGTCCCCCCGCAATCCGGCATTCACAGGGCAGTCCCGCTGCCAACAACAACGACAAGCCACCCGCCAAACAACCCGCCCCTGTCAGCTGTTTTGAATTCCAAGTCGTCACCTCACCCCTTCACATCATTCTTACTAGCATCCAATGCCTCTAACTATTATCTGCTCCTCTGAATTCCGGGGTGATTAACCGTACAGCTTCGTCCGCAATCCGAACCAAGACGACACCAGCTCTCCGCCATCACGCCCAGCCTCATCCGTAACCGCAGACCTCGCCCACCACAACATAAGGTACAGTAGACATCGGCATACGTCCGCATGCCAAGTCGCCGGTCAGCGCCTCTTCGGGCCTTTTTCTAGCCCCCGCCCGCCATACCCTTCCCCACGCGCTATGTACCACCATGCCCGCAAGCCACTAATGACACGGGCAGTTCTTCCCCCACTCATAACCTCGTCATGCAATTCTACGGATTGTTCTTGGGAAGGATTTAGGCCAGCTCCTAGCCTCCTACTCCTAGGTTCAGTCCCATGACGTTGCATCGGGTCGAGACCAGGGCTGGCGCAACGTTGGTTTGCACCCAGTTGCCCTGGCCGGGGCAAAACGTCGGCCCTTCCTCTCAAAGGTACTGCAGCAGGCTACTACGGCAGACATGGGTGGACATCGTGAGGCCGAGATGGAAGTCCTTGCACGGCCCGCCGTTCCTCGGCGTACGATCGGGGAACTCGGGCACAGCTTCGAGTGATATGTTACAGCGCAGCACGAGGCGAGATCTGGGACGCACGCTTTAAGCTTAAGTGTGACCGATCGTGTCCAGCATTCACCTGTCCGTGCAACATCACATCGCGTATGGATACACAGGCAGGTATCGGATGCACCCTCGGCGTCAATTAATTAGCAAAGCATGCAGCAGTGGACCCGGACGACTGGTCCAGTCCCAGGTATCTCCTCCCATGATAACTCAGTATCCATACATTGATTGCGCCCGGATGTACTCCGTATGCGACTCCAGACATCACCCATCATCCACAGACCAGACGCCCAGTCAAATGGTTTGCCCGACCCGATTTGCTCCATGCCCATAGTGGTTGGGGGTAACCAGGTTTCCTGCTGCTCGAAACATTCGGCCGAGCACCCCGGCTCTCAATCGCAGGCACGGTTCACCTACCTTAGTAGATTCCAGGGATGATCCTGTAGCGCACAATCTTCTTATACTCGTCCCAGTCCTTTCCATACTTGCGCTTGCACTTGACATCGTCGCGGCCATCACGGTGGATCAGGAGGATGGCGAAGTAGAGGACGTAAAAGTACGTGATGGGAATCGCCCAGCCCCTGGCGTCACCCTGGACCACCTCGCGGCCATCCTTCATCACGTACGAGCCGGCAGCGTGCGTACCGGCCGCCAGGATCTGGTAGCCCGACACACCGGTGGGGAGGCAATACGGCCAGGACTGGAGCCAGTCGCCAAAGTAGTTGATGTGCCGGGCCACGCCCCACCAGCCGGAGATGAGGAGCTTGCTGCCCGCCTCCGTCTTCATATACTTGAGATGGGAGACCCGGGGATCCTTCTCGTCAGTGCGGAAGCGGTTCTTCTCGTTGTTGGCAGCGCGGAAGATGTAGTATCCGATACCGATGAGGGCAAACATCAGAGAGAGGTGGACAGGGCCGAGATGGACGGGGTGTGTAGCCAGATAACGCGTTTGGAGAGGGTAGGCGAAGGGCTCCCAGACAAAGTCGGCAAACGACAGCATCATGCCGAATCCATCCGTTGTGATGTCCATAGTGGTGAGAATGGCCGGCTCGTTCCACCAAGAGTCGATGATATACCAGGCCTGGACGACGCTGATAAAGACGATGCTGTCCGTGACATACCCAAAGTTACGGTACTGCTTGGCGCACCAGGCGAAGTTCATGATGATCCAGCCCAACATGCCAGGGCGCAGCTCCAACCACTCCTTGAGATCAATCTCCCCGATGAAGGGGAGGGTGACGCGAGGGTTCAGCTCACGCCCGATGAACCAGTCGTACAGCAAGTTGCCCGACTGCCCTCCGGCCGCGAGTTCCCGGTTCTCCTTGTTTCCGGGCTTGACGCTAAAGCTGCGGACGTAGACAAAGATCGCCACGGCGTACGCGATGAGGAGGTTGGCCGTAATGAGCTGGATGTAATTGTCGGTGATGAAGGTCCACACGGGGAACTCGGCGCCCTGGGCGACCGTACCGGCAGCGAGAGCGGTCAGGATAACGGAGTGGCAGTAGAAAGCTGGGAGACGTTAGTCGGGGGACATTCGCAAACGATGAACGATACGTACTATTGAGCCTGTACTTGAGTCGGCCGCCGGACCGCAGAACGGTCCCCTCGATCTCCACGGCTGGCAGAATTCGGTACAGGATCGCGTTGACGAGGACGTAGCCGATCGAGGCGGCGAGCGCCTCCCAGCTGAAGAGCCCGGCGACACCATTCTCCGGCCAACCAACCTCAGCCTTGAGCTTATCCAACGACAACGTCTTGGGACTTAGGAGCGAAGGCGTAGGGCAGCCGGAGACGTCATTGCAGCCGAAGGCGAAAATGTAGACGAGGATCGGGAGACCGAAGGAGATACCAAAGGCGCCAAGACTTGGGACATGTTAGCACTGGGACCTGGCCGCGCGACGCGGATACTCCAACTCACGGGCCGGCAAACTCGTAGCCATGCTCCTGGAAAGGAGTCTTGTGAGCCTTAGCAGTCCCCATCTTGATGGTAATTGGCGTCGCTGAGTCTGCAGGGAGGGGGAAAATTCGTCGCGCGACTCGGACCCCTTTTAAACAAGCCTAAGCTCCTAGGAAGGTGGCACCGGCGCGTCATGCATCCGTAAAACTTCTGCCCGTCCCATCCAACTGTCGGTCTCTCCTGCTTCCGATGGGCTCATGATTGCCCGCCTTGCCCAATGCAGGTTAGATCTCCCGCGAGCCAGAAGCTCACCGGACCAATAGTTACGCCGCTGCTGGAGTCTCTTGCCTCAGACAGGTTAGACCCGCAGATTCGACCGCGGCGAAAGTATGGCCCGATCACTGGCCAATCACCTTCTCGGCCAAGGCTTGAAGCTTGGTGATGACAACCTGGAAGTTCCAGTGTTACTGGCGCGATCCTTAATGAATGTTTCATCATCGAACAACTGCGGCCACGATCGCAACGGCACCCAACCGCCGAATTTAACCCTCGACGCTCTTTGATCACAACTTTTGTTCTATTCCTTCCGACCAGCTGATGGTTGATTCCACAGCATATCCCATCGCGTGAACGCGACTTGGCATACCCCCCCCTTTCCGACGCTAGATCACCCCTCCACGACGTTCTTGCGACAGGTTACGATGCGCGCCTTCACGACGGCAGTACTGGCCCTGCTGGCTGGCTCGGCCAATGCCTACTTCAGTGACGATGAGCCTTCCACGACAAGCACACACGTCCCCGCATGTACAGCGACGTCGTCAACAGGCAGCGGCGCCTTCTTCGACCTCCGACGCGATATCGCATGGCCAGCCGATTCAGGGAAAGAGCACAAGTCGGCTATACACAAGGACTATCACGCACGGGGTTACGATTACGGGAAGAACTTTACGATGAACATCTGCAGTTCTGTCGTCGATCGTGTCACTGACGTGGTGGGTGTGGATGAGAGCCGGTGGTCGAACGTCAGCGCATACTATATGTCGCAAGGGAACATTTACTCTATAGGGTGCGTCTATCCCGTGCGAGCAGGCGGGTGAAGGTTGATACTAATAGAAGCAGCTCCGAATCGATGGATCTTAAGAGCCGCGGGCGAAAGCTGCTTCTGCAGTACACGGGCGGGTCACCTTGCGGGGAGTCAAAAAAGCGCCTAGAAGCACGCGACGATAGGCCAGCCTCAGACGGCTCAGTGCGGACAATGGAGAAAGATGACGAGGAACGGGCTGAGAATCCCGAATACGAACACAGCGATACCGACGAGGACGGGGTGAGGAGGAAGTCGACCATCATCTCCTTCCATTGCGACCGCGACCCCGGCAACTCGCATCCACTCATCTCGTTCGTGGGCACCGACCCAGACGAGTGTGCCTACTTCTTTGAAGCCCGCTCCGTGCACGCCTGCGCCTCGGCCGAGCCGCACAAGCCCGGAAACGTCGGTCCCGGCAGCGTCTTCGGGCTCATCCTCCTCATTGCGGTGCTCGTCTACTTCATCGGCGGCATCTTCTTCAACCGCACCGTCAACCACGCTCGCGGATGGCGTCAGCTCCCCAACTACAGTCTCTGGGCTGGCATGTGGAGCTCCATCTGTGTAGGTGACTCCCGGCGCAAGTCGAGCTTGCACTAGACTGTTGAATACTGCGGGCGGGGCTGACGTTTCCGCTTTTTGGCGTTTTTTTTTTTCTTGTAGGACATTTTTATCCGAGCCGTTTCGGCATGCTTCCGCAAGATCAACCGCCGTAGAGGCTACACGTCCGTACGATCGGGGCCGAGCGCACGCGACAGCGATGACGAGGCCAACAGGCTGATTGACCAGCTGGATGAGGAGTGGGATAACTAGGCCAGACGCTGCGAGTCTGAAATTCGAGCGCGACGGAGCGATGAGAAGGACCGACAATGCAAGCCCGACCCAACCCGCTCAGCACACTGTTTCGTCGCTCCAATCTAGAGTCAGGTATGGAGTCGGACGAGGAGCGTCACAATGCGAGTTGGCGGTCCTCGCTAGTTCAGGAACACAGGTAACTATCCCTTTATGTCATTCCTATCGGTCAAGGTAGCCTATGAACTGGCGTTACAGGTTGATGGTGATATAATGTCCATGATGTAAATTAGCCACAGCGACATGACTTCTCAGCGCCAGGTCTAGAAAATATGATATTCTGTACATACGCTACAGGCATGTTGTACATGCCCTGCACAGGCCTGCAATATATCGATGCTAACACAACTATGAGATCCATGATGCTACCAGGGTATTCATTCAAAGTTCATTCAACGGTCCTTTTCAGGCATATCGCGGGTCAGCCAACCACTTCATCAACAATCCCGAAATCGCCAGTCAGTCTGGTACGTCGGACAATACACCAAACCTCAACTTTTTTTTTTTTGCACATGGGACATTGGCCGGGCTTCACCGATGGGTCTGGGTTCATCCCAGCGCCACCTTCATGGCAGTGAGCACTGGCAGATGCAGCCTCCCGTCTCTGTCAGAAGACCCAAAGGAGGGTGTGGATAGGGCGTTGGGCCGTGGAGCCTCCCGATTGGTAAGACAGGGGGCCCCAACATTTGGACAACGTATGTCAAACATGGCAGAAACGGCCAGGCCCTGCTGCGATCGAGCAAAATTCGTTTCTTGGTGACTAAGAACGGATAGGATATTTGGTTCTGCTGGTCGTGTCCGGCATGTTTTCCAGCTTATCCCCGGTCTATCCGTCCGCTGTTCTATTACCCCTGGCGAAACCACACTTCTCGATCCAGCATCAAGGACAGGGTCCAAGGGCACTTGGCTGTTTAGGAATCCAAACACGGCAGTGGGAGGAGGGATTCCGGCCTCGCATATTCCCAAATCAAGCTGTTTGGACCCTTGGCTGATGCATGTTGCCTTGGGCTAGACAAGGGACGGTGGACACTCCCAAGGGAACGGCGGGCGGGCCACACATACCGGGGAACCTTCGGCATGATATGTGACTGCGGAGAATGGTCGATGAAATGTTGGCAGGTCTGGAGAGTAAGTACGGATAGAGTCGTCCGTGCTGCGTCCTTGTTCGATAGGCAGTACGAGGTTGGTATGAGAGCTGGGGAGAAGAGGAAACATGTCATCTCCCTCGCGTTTGCTACTGTTGTTCGGACTCGCGGGGCGGATTGGGCCTAAGCAGTCATGTTGTATCTCACCAGTTTCTCGAGCACTGGGAGTAATACCAACTGTCGGGTGGATCTACGTAGAGAAGAGTAGTCTACGTGGATCGACATCTTCTTGACCGCATATGCCAGCGACCATGATGACATACATGTACGTCCGGACCGTCCATCACCCAATGCCACTTCTCCTCCCCCACCTCTACCGCCATCTGCATCCTCCCGACGACCCCCAACTTATCTTTCTGTACGCTGAAACATGCCACCCACAGCCCCGACATGGGCGCCCCTCGCAGCCTCGCGGGAACAGACTCCCCTCTGGATAGTGGGCGTTTTTTCCACGGCCAATTACCGCTGTCCCTGATTGTTGAATGCCATAAGGAGTCTTCTGCTAGTCGTCCAGTAACTTACCGTAGTCCAGACCGCCCCCTGTCGGAGATTCCGTACCTGTCCCGCTCTGTAGTCCGTAAGAGGCAGAGAGGCCAGAAGCAATCTTTCCATATATGGATGAACAGCCTTGGAGCCGCTCCGGGACACCCGGGGGGGNGGGGGGGGGGGGGGGGGGGGAAGAGGACCGTGTGTGTTTTCCGCGCTCGGCTCGGGAGAGAGAAGAAGCCGGGCTGGAGAGATTACATATATACGTTTCCAGACGATGATGAAATTGCAGAGTGTAGGAATTAGGAAAGAGTGTGATGCTTTGGAAAATGATTTGTCTGATTCTCCCTTCCCTTCCACAAGAGCTCCCCCGTCCGGCCGGCTTGGGACAACTTGGGAAATAGTGACAAGTGACGTGAGCCACGGCTGGAGTTGCTGGTTAGGTTCGCCGAGGTGTGGTGATGGCTCGATCCATGGGTGGACGGACATAAGAGACCAACATACTCCCGTGTTTCTTTGTGGTTGAGTCTACTCCATTGTCACAAAGTAGATATCCGCCTCATTCTTCTTTCTACTGAGGAAATGCTTTCTGTCAGCTTCGAAGAGTGTTGATTTGACGTTCCCAGCAACAATTCGGTTCCCCATCTCCCCATATTACGCCTTTGTTCGCTCCCCCCCTTCCCCCCTATCGACCTGTCACTTGCCCCTGAGCCATCACCAGTCCACCGGACGTCCCACCTCAACCCAGAGACCCTCCGCAATCTCCTTCACTGTCCCTTTGTTCGCACTTCTCCTCGATGCCCACGGCGTCTCCGAAGCCTCACCGACATCCTGACTTTGGAACCGTCCTCACTGACCGCTTTTGACGTACCGACATCTGCGTTTCACGGGAAACTACAGCCTGCCAGTCCACACATCAGACCGAATCACGTACAAGCGGTGAAGAGGACGGGCCTCCATCGCCATCAGACCGAACTGGCGGTGCCCAAAGACCAGCAGCGTCATCATATACACCGCCGTCATATACTCTGCTCGCCCGAAATGTATTTGAACTGGGGCACCTGGCACTTCGTTCATGACCGGTGGATGTTCGTTCTCGACAAGAATATCACCTGGCACTACCGACAATATCAGGGCCATCATCAGCCGTGGCATTGGACCACCGCCAACAACACAGGACAAGCTCCCTTACACCTCCGACAAGCGCCGCGTCAGCCCATGATGGATGGGGACGGCACCTTTCAGCTTCTGAGAGAGGTATGATTCCCACTCCAAATTATTTTCTTGCCTTTGTAACCGCTGCTAACTTCCAATGCGTCTTTTCTTTGCGCACAGGAGCTCAACTTTATGGACGCCCTTTTTCAAGGAGCAAACGACGGCTTGGGACGCATCATCGAGCTGGAGTCGTCACCATGTGCAGTCACCGGAACCACAGACGGCACATGTGTGAATCAGGTACCACCGAGTCTCGGCGACGACGAGACCTCACCGGCTTCATGCTCTTCCATGGTCACCGATAACCCCGACAAGCCCCTCCTCGAGCCCACCCTTGTCCACTCCAAGTCCGACGAACAGCTCGCCCTGCAAGAGCATATGCCCTCCGCATCGCCGTACATGGTACCGTCGACTACGCTGCCTTGGGGAGCAGGTGGTGGAGTACTTCCCGACCAGTTCGGCTTCTACGAGGGTGACGCCTCGGCGGCGCAGTACGCTTACCCGACGGGCAACGACATCGGCGCCGCACAGCCGGCTTCGCTTCTCCCCTGGAGGTCTGTCCTCCACAGCCGCAGTCCGGGTGATGCGCACTCGACGCTCTGTCCGGCGCAACTCGGCCCTGCGCCGTGTCCCCTGCCTTCATCCACCAGTAGCTGCATCACACCGAAGGATGAGAGCGTCATATCGCTCAGCGACTGGGAGTGCGAGAGCCTGTCGGCGGCCTCCGAGAAGCACGCCCCGTTGCCCGCGGCTTCGCACCACCAGATACAGACCGAGAATGCCCCAGACGACGACCGCTCAAGCCAAAACCACGGCCAGAGGCAGAAGCGGACAAGCCTCCCCGGCAGTCGTCCTCGCGTCTATCCAAACGAACAACGACCGGCGACCATAAACCCCAACACCGGCACCCCCTACCAAGCCATCTACACCAAACCCCCTTCTCCCTCTCAAATAACAACACCATCTCCTCCATCTCCCTCCCGAAACCCCAGGAAATCGTTCCCAGGCGAGACATCCCGCGCCGGCAGCATCGCGCGACGCATCCCCTCAGCAACAGGCCCCGCCCGCGCCGCCCGCGACAGCTTCCTCCTCCAGTGCCGCGCGGCGGGCATGTCATACAAGCAGCTCAAGGAGTACGGCAACCTTCCCGAGGCGGAGTCGACGCTGCGCGGGCGGTACCGCGTGCTGACGAAGAGCAAGCAGGAGAGGGTTAGGTGTCCCGTGTGGACGGACAGGGACGTGAGTCTTCCTCCACCATCCTCTTGTCTGCCTAGTTGTTAGTTTTTTTTTTTTTTGTTTGTTTTTCTTGTAACTGGGTAGTTCTTTTTTTCTGACTCGTTTGCTTTTCGAGGGTTAAAGGTTGAGCTGTTGAAGGCGGCGGTCGAGAAGGTGAAGAGGCGGAAGAGGCAGGGTTGTGGTGGCGGTGACAAGCTCCGGTGGACGGATGTGGCGAGGGATATCGGTGAGGCGGGATGTTCGTATCCGTTTGGAGTAATGGCGTGTAAGAAGAAGTGGGATGAGGTGAGGGACGATGACGAGTGATGGGGCGTGCTTGCTTGTTTGTAACCTTGGCAACTAGGGGGGATGGATGCCGGATGACTGGGAGGGTTGGTATTCGGTGTCTTTGGCGTTCTGGTTTCGATTAATTGCTTCAAGTGTTTTAGTAGTATTAGTAGGTACCCATACCTCTTATACAACATGTATTTGTTTCCAAATGATAAAGAAAGATGGAATGGTGGCCTTCCAACGCCGATCTATAACCGTTCGGTGCCGCCCTCGTCAACCTCATCGCCAGGCACTCCAATCCCCTTGAGGACCTTGAGCAGACCGCCAGAGTCCTTCTTGAGCGTCTCCCACTCAAGCTCATTCTTCACCAACGCAGTGCCCGCGAGGACCGTCCCATTAAGCGCCAGCGAGCCGAGCACATCCCCGTCCGGCCCCAAGATCTTGGCGCCCTCGGCAAGACGCGGGCTCAGCACCAGCGTGCTCCTCGTCATGGCCATGTTGTAGCTTATCAGGGCCTCGCCCTGCCCCGGGATCAGCGCCTCCTCGCCATCCAGTCCGGGGGCGGCAGCGGCAGCGGTCTTTTTGCCGTGCCGGACGACAGCCCGACACGCACGCCTATATAGGCGCAGGTACGCCGCGTGGAGCTCCGCCGCTGGCATATCCAGATGGATACGCTCAGAGAAGACGGCAAAGGGCGGCCGGTACGAGTCGAGGTGGTCCGCCAGGACACCCCACGCCGTCTCGCCGTCCACCAGGCCATCCCTCATCCGCGAGATTGGCAGAAGCTGGATATGCCGGTGCGGCTGACTCGCGCCGGAGTGCTCCCCGGAGTTGAAGAAGGCGTACAGCCGTCCCTCCTCGTCGCGACCCGCCGGCGCATCATCCTCCTCGTAGGCCTGTATGCACGCCAGCGTGGCCTCGAGATCCGCCGGCTCGAGGATGTGGGTCTGCTGCTTGAACTCCCTGGTGACGAGGATGAAGTGCTCGGGCACGACGGCGAACTTGTTAAGCACGAGGAAGTGAGACGGCCCCACGTCGGCAAGGCGCAGGGCAGGTGGCGGGTTCTCGAATGGATCGAGGGGTTTCTGGGGTCTGGCCGGGTCTGGCGGAGGGCCTTTGGGTTTGTCGGCCAGGGCGGGTGAGTAGCGAAGTTGGAACTGGGTGGTGACCCCGTCAGCGTGAGATACGTCGATGGGAGGTGCAATTGAAGGCAGTGTGGCACACTCACGGGGATGGAGTTGGCTGTGAGGACGGTGACTTGGGTTGGGAAGTAGTGCAGCTCCCCGTCCCGACGCGCGTTGGCGAAGGCTGTCTTGACTAGCTCAGGCAGCCGGGCGGGGGGCTTGATGCGGGACATGGTCACCTTGTCGTTTTGAATAAGTATGCCAGGGTTGACAATGGATGATTGCGGACAGTAAGTAGGTAGTGAGTCCAGTGACCGGAGTTGGACTGAGAGAGTGAGTGGGGGTGGGATGAGATCCGTACTGTAGATGGGGTTCGCGGGGCACGAATGCGATTCAAAACAGGGTCAATCGCAGATCGGACATGCCTCAAAATCTTGGCAGACTACAACGTCGAGTCGTCTCCTGTCCCCCGGTCGACCACACTCCTTCCATGGTACTCGCATCAGCTGCTAACAATCTACGATGGACGAGATCAAATGCCATATCCAAATAATAGAGGCAAACGGCCGCGACCGTAGTCGAACTCCTCTCCTCACCCGCCGCCACTGCGGTGGGTATCGAAAAGCCCAATCCAGGAGATACTCCCGGAAGCGAGAAAAGATGTGGTATGAATGTCTCTGTGTAATTAAATTCCCATCTCTATCTATTCGTCTCCCGTTCGCGACATTCGAAATCATACGCCGGGTAGGCCAACCACGCTTCGTACGGCGGGGACAAATCGAGGGATGATGTACACCACGTAGAACCCCATCGCCGCGGTCCAGAGTCCAGTAAACTGTCGTGCGGTCGGTCCTGATTAGCACCAATGTCTGGTCGGTCGGTGACTAGGATGAATGACACGAGGGGGAACATACCTTCTCGACCCACGTGTGAAAGTAAATAGCCGTCATTAACAGCATCCAGAGATTCAGGCCCATGACAACAGCCGCGAACTTGCCCCCCAGTCCGAGCCACGCCTCGCCGCGACCTTCTCCCGCGCGTGTCTCGGCCTCCACGGCCGCGCCCTTGATTGCGCCATCAGGCATGACGATGGCCCTCTCGTCAGGACGCCATCCACTCCACCGCAGAACCGGCCATCCGACCTCCTCCATGAGGAACGCGGTGCTCAGCACCAGCAGGAAGACGTGTCCCGAAATGTCATGCCCGCCCTGCCACTTGCCGCCGGCGGCCTTACACGCCACGGCAGTGACCATCTCGCCCACACTCGTGTCTCCCATGACCACCTCCCGCCCCGCAAGTTCACACTTTCCACCCGTCCAGCGGAAGCCGCGATCGATAAGCGGCGGGCCAAAGCACCACTGCGTAACCAGGAACCACCACGCGGTAACGACACCCCAGCGCACAGCCCCACGGACCCTAAGCGTCGCCGTCGCGGTGGCAGGGTGCGTGAGGAGGAACATCGCAAAGGTAACAGACAGCCACGCCCACCCTTGCTTGACGAAGAGCACGTTGAAGAGGTTGGACTTGCGGGCGAAGTAGCTGGGCGCGAAGGCCGGGTCTTGCGAGTGGGCCTGCGTGGCGCGGTCGTAGGGCGCGTGGCGTGTGTGGGGTGAGAGGATGGAGAAGAGGGCGCCGAAGAGGAGGATGACGGGGAAGATGGCGAGGGCGGCGCGTTCGAGGGGCGTTGGGAGGTATGGGGAGGTTCGCGCGGCGGCCGGGGATCGAGAGGGTATCGGGTTACCGTCGGCCATGGCGTCAATCGTTGAGGGTCCGGAGGTGCCTGTTTCGGCGCCGCGACGGGTGACGACCATGGGGATTGTCGAGACGGATCGTTGGGGTGGAAATGAGCGGATGGGCGAAGTCTAGCTTGTCGAAGTGCACAGACGTAACGAAGGAAATAAGTGAGTTGAGCGTGGGCGTGGCGTGGAGGCAAGAGCACCTCAGACCCCGCTAAGACGGGAGATGTGGAAATTGGGGACAATGACGTTACCTCGCGCAGAGTGGAACTGTTGACGTTTTTTTGTTTTGTTTTATTTTTTAAAGTTCCACCACACACCGCCCGCGACTCGAAACTTTGCCCCATCACCACCGGCTTCATGTTCGACACCATCCACCATCCAGGGCCAGCACTGAGGAATCACCCCAATCGCCATGGAACAGCTGTCATCTCCAGCATCCCAGCGGGCATCTGTCCCACGCCACTGTAACAAACCTGCAGGCAACCGTCCCATGCGGTGGCCCGCTCCCCCTCTTGACTCACGCCGCCCAGCCCAGGCACAGCACCACCACCAGACCCCAGCAACCCAGACTCCACCAAAGACCAAACGGGGAGCCTTATCACCCAGAATTACGCAACTTGTTTTCGGCGAAGTAGCTGTAGTTATCTGAAGCTGGTTCGAGCACTAAGGTCTTAACCTCCCATTTCCCAGATCCCTCCCGGACCTGGGCCTTCGCTTTTTGGGCAAGTGCATAAGTGCAGTGCATAGGCTGGTGACAGCAGTTCGATCACCGGGTAATAACATTTCTTTTCTAACTTTTTTTTTTCTCCTCTATCTACAGACTGTATTCCTCACCCTATTGCTTGCTTTTTCTTTCCACCGTAATCTTGTTTCTAGCACCGCTAATTTGAATTAATGGTCCCAAGCTATTGGCAGCACACAGGCCTCAGTTTACAGTGTTCGCCCAGCAACACGCACCCTCTCCCCAGGCCTCCCCACCGCCCCAACATCCCCTCCCGCATCCAGACCGGCATGACCAAGGCCGAACCAGCAATATATGGCCCAAAATAACCACCCTTTTCACCCAGCGAAGTAGCTCAGGCTGCAAAACATTGGTTGTTTCGTCCCGCCCCGGGTCGTTTCGAGCGACCGGGGCCTTCGCTTTTTGGTAGGTACCTGCTTCCCCACACCTGGCGTGTGTTCGATCCGCGATCGATACTTCGTTCTTTTTTTTTTTTTTGATGTCCTTTTACTCTTGCTTCTATTTTCTCCTTTTCATGAAATCTTCTCAGCCCACTCCTAGTCGTACCTTGACTTGGCGTACAGTCGTTTCCTTGTTTTCCTCGGTACGGTAACTCCCCTTTGTCGGGCTACATGTAAATACCCTTACCCATACTACAGACGGACCACCATAATGCGTCCACCACCAACCAGGCCGCAAACCCATATTAGCTGTAATAATACAAAGATCCTCAGCGAAGTAGCAGTTTGGATAGTTTCTTCGAAGCACATCTTAGTAGTAAGACCCGCCTGCACATCGGCGTCCCCCTATTGCGAGTTCGATCAAGGGCGGATACGTTTTCCAACAACGATGTTTTTACTTGGCTCCTTTTTTTTCCCCATTGAGTTCCTGTGTATGATTTTATCATCCGTGGGTCTTTCGATATGCTTGAAATATCCGAGTCTTGTTCCCCGAAGAAGTGATATCGCCGTTAGGTGCACACACATCTCCCTGTCCTCGGCTTAGAACCAGCCAATCATGCAACACCGCCACCAACCAACCAACCTATATCATCCACAATACCAAACATACTCCCAGCGAAGTAGCCCGATCACTTAGCTGTCAAGCAATTCTAGAAAGAATGGGACCTCACTCTCATCCGTTTGAGGATGAGAGCCTTCGTTTTTGGCAGTTCCCGCGCCTGGGACCTACATGTTCACGTCCGTGGTGCTGCTTTTTTTTTTTTTTTTTTTTTAATTCTTTGTTTTTATGCTTCGCTTTAAGCTAACCTTCCACCTTGATATGCCCTTTACATCCTTGCTAATTTAGTTTCCTTTTTTTTCTTATATTCTCTCATAACTATTTCGTCCATGTTTTGCTGTCCTCCATCGCAGCGCTCATGATGGTGGGCGCCGAAGGGGCTTGAGCTCCTTCCCAACCCGAACCCCCCATCCTGGTTCCCGGCGAAAAGAGTCACACGCCGTGGAGCGCGAAAACACCACACCAACCCACCACTGCTCGCAGCAAACATGGCTTCCCTCTCTAGGGAAGTAACCAGGCTCCCAATCTAGGGCAGTGTCGTGCCTTTGGCATGGTGTTTCTCTCTAGACTTCCTTTCTTTCTTTATTATTATTTTTTTTTTTGGCCTTCCTTCTTTACTTTTCGATGGATGACCAGCTTGTCAATTCACCTCCCTCGAAGAATCGTGCCACTCTTTAATGGGCTACTTAACTTTTCCCCCAATTTATTCCATCGATATCGATTCTAACACCACTTTGCTTATACATTTATGCGCTCTTTCGTAGACCTACTCGTTCCTCTCCATCGCCTCTGACTTCGCGTAACGAATCAGTCTCTTCGATCACGCAAGCAGCTCCAGCCCCAGGGTAGGTTTGCAGGCAAGATCATGCCACCGTCGTCGCCAACATGTGACACAATTGACCGAATATAAAACAGACATGGAGTACATGGATAGCCATAGAAATGACTCGAGTGCATACCCACCCATAGATTGTTTTAGAGAATACCCTTGCTGTATCCATCGGTCCTCGCTGGGCCCCACAACGGCGGTGTGGGACCTCGGAGGTGCGGGGCCGTTCGGCATCCGCCCCGGCCGGAATAGCGGAGCTGCACAGTTTAACGCTGCTCGGGCTTTCCTTTCCATGAGTACTCTCGTACATTGTCCATCTTACTTATTTATCACACAGCCTAGCCTGTATGCAGTGCAATCATCTGTGGTTTGATGCACTAGGGAACTGCTGTGGCGGTCTCGGCCTCTTGGTGTAGTGACATGCACAGCTCCCCCGAAGATGATCTTTATGCCGGCATCCAGTGCCAGACCGAGGTAATATGGACAGCGGACTACCAGTAATGATAGCTCTTACCTCAGGAGTACCAATCCCTGTTCTTAGAACAGTAGCCCCATGGCGGACTCTGCCACGCCAACCTCTTATCTGCTGTGTACTGGTACTTGCGAGCCAGAAAAGTCAGGAAGAACCACATATATGTTAGGCGTTCTGGAGCAATGCTGCATCGGTGAGCAAGTGTATCTACCATGAATCAAGATGGTAACTATATGTTGTCAGCAGCCCACTGCCCTCACCTGCGTAACCCCTCTCAGCTGCATTCAGCTAGGTGGATATATGCCATTCGCCTTGGGCTTGGCGGTGAGCTCCGCCTCTCTCAGATATGACCCCCATCCGCCAAAACAAACGGCGGATTTCCCAACATGGCTCGTTCGTATTTATACGTGTATGTACGAGTTCTCGCAGGTGCTCCCAAAAATCAGCCCTATCCATACATAGAACAAACGATTAGTGGGGGGTTTTCTGAATGCAGAGCTGTCGTATACATACGTATATGCAGGGGCCCTCCCAAGCGGGGTCCTGTTCATGCTGGGTCGATGTCGCAAGATTTAGCCTCGCGGTGATGGTTAACCGGCCTTGCCAAGTTACCTGTACCTGCTCCGCGTCTAGAGTCTGAGATTCTTTAATGAGGCAAGATATATAAACCCAACGTTAGGCCAACATGATCACTCCCTCGATAGAAACCAATTCGATTCCATCACCAAATTCGTACTGAAGCTCACTTACTTCTTCCCTCCCACCGACAACAGCCATCATCATGTCTACAGACCCCCTCATCCCTCTCATGATCAACCTGGACGGCCAGTCCCGCATCAACCAGGTCGTCCTCGTCGACGAGGAGGTCACCACCGACTTCGAGGCCCTGTGCACCCTGCTGTACGAGCAGTTCCAGCCCAAGATCCCCGAGTTCTACTTCGAGTCCGGCGAGCGCTCCATCACCAAGCTGTACGTCGACTGGTGCACCGAGGGCAACCCGGGCTACCCGCGGTCGACCCAGATTGACGATACAAATCTCCGTGCTGTCCTGCGGTTGATTGCTGCGCGGAAGGGCGTGGATGTTGTCCGTGTGTGGCTCAATGAGGTTGAGTAGAGAGAGAGAGAGAGAGAGAGAGAGAGAGTGAGTGAGCGGGAGTGAGTGGTGAGCTTTGGTGTATTCACATGGCCATCGTTGAATTTTTGGCTGACGGCTTCTGATAGTCATTGTCAGGGACAATTGATGTTACGAGGGGACATGTACCTGGTTTGGATCGGTAGACAAGAAATACATGGTTGACCGTTATATATAAGTTGCGATGTTACCATCAGTCGGTATGATACTACTTGACCGCCTGCAACACATATGGTCCCTCTTTCTCTTGCGTGCATCGTGCTCAGGGTCATGCTCGTCTACTTCTCAACGCGTCCAGTCGCACACACAACCGCCCACTCCACATCCCAACCTTCACGCCCATGCTTCTCAACAAGGAACTTCCTCGTCAACTCCCTAACCTCCCTAGGCGGATGCTCCCTCCTCGTCTCCTCGCTCCACCATGAGCCCATAATCCACTCCGCCATGGGCCAAAAACTCGCGAGAAAGTCATCTGCTTCCTCCACGTGGAATGCACCCTTCACAAGGCCAGCTTCTACGTCCTTCAGCCCTTGCTCATCACGGAGGTACGTCTCCACCCAGGATGGATCGGCCCAGCGGCCATGGGAGTGCATCTGCGTGGGGAAGGGGTCTGGGAAGGGGGCTTCGAAGGGGAAGGAGGCGAAGGCGGAACGGAACTCGAACTGCATCGAGCTGTGCTCAGGGTCGAAGTGTGGTGTAGTTGCCCCCAGGATGCCGCCCGGTTTGATGATGCGTTTGATCTCTGCGTATACGCCTTAGCTCTCTGCTCGACATCTGTCCGTTGCCAGAGGGGCTCAAGAACCCCCAGTTGCGGCCGGCAGACTCACCTCGAAGCGCATCATCTGGTCTCGGAATCAAGTGGAGGCCCATGGCCACACATACATGACTAAATGTCCCATCCGGAAGCTTTGTGTCCTGTAGATAAACATCAGTACTATCTCTGCGGCCTAGGTGGATGTGACCGAGTCGACGTACCATGGCATCCGTCACTCTCGCCTCGACATTCCGCCAATCCTCCGCCTCAATCCTCTTCCCAACGATACCCACAAGCGCCTCCGAACTGTCCCCAGCGACAAACCTGCTCTTCTCCAGAACCTCAACCGGGAGTTCCCTCTGAAGCTCCTGGGTAACAACCCCACTCCCACAAGCCAGGTCCAGCACAACCACGGGTGTCTTGGTGGTTGTCCCCGACAGGCCCATCTGCTGAAGGAGGGGCCTGGACATGCCGCTGACGAAGCGCTTCGCCGAGTTGATGTGGTCCTCCGCGGTGGCGCTCGTGGTCTTGCCGGCGTTGCGATACAAGTCGGACAGGTTCTTGGCCGCGGGGCCGAGGTCTGTGCTTGTCTCTGCCATGGTTGGTGTGCAGGTCCGCAGATAACTAGTCGATAACGGTTTCTTTGCGTGGATATGTAATTCTTCGGTAGAATGGTCCCAAATAGGAGGAGGGAGACAATTTGGTCTCTCCGTGGGCCATTTTATAGTAACACATATTTCCCGGTAAGTTTCCGAAATGTCACCGCCAACAACCCAAACCAGGACTTGGGCAGCAGCTCTGGAACAGCCAGTTTGATTTGCCTATACCGGTTAGAAATGTCCAGGGGTAGAATAATTCCCTATACGTGCTTCTAAATGTGTGCTGTCATTGTTGTTATATGTCATACCATACCTAGGTCCATCCTTGCGTCTTAGACCCCCCCCCCCCCCCCCCCNCCCCCCCCCCCCGCCAATGCATTCGTGATGCCAACCCGGTCCGGATGGCGCCATTGACGACAACAGGGTAAAAGTTTTTCGAAAACCTGCTAGAACTGGGTTCAAGTTCTTTTCCCACGTTCTCCCTGCACGTCGCTTAGATGTCTTCCGGTAGTCTGGTTCCAGGTCCTGGTCGGTCGACCGACTCGACCACAGCCACAGCCGAATACCAAGTATGGTTCCTGGCGTCCAAGGGGAATATCAGAAGAATCCGATGGCGCAGCTCACATGCCAACCCTTGTCTCTTTTGTATTTCCCATGCCCTGTAATATAGGTACGCGTACACACGTGTGTCCGAGTGTGTATCCCATCACTACTAGTATGTCCCATGCTCATCCTTGGCGTCGTGTCGTTTGGCTTCAATGTGGATATACTACGTCTCCATCAACAAGCGCCGCGTCGACGGCAAGGAGGACCGCAAGGTCCAGGGCCTGTCGGACATCGAGATCGTGGAGCTTGGATACAAGAGCGCTCGGTTCGTATTTGTCACCTAGAGACGTGAGGGCGATCCCGGGCATCGATATGGCGGCCAGTTGCTTTCACGGGTCCATCCCGGGCATGTTTCGTCTAGCTAGAGTTAGGAAGGGTAGACGTCCCCGTGACTACGGGATTTCCATACTAACAGTTGAATAAATATCGTATACATAATAATACACCCGTACGCGCACACATGCATACATCCCGCCACACATCGGCCCGCGTCGGTAGGTCCGGGTTGCCGGAAAGGGGCAGCCCACACGGTCCTCGAATTTCAACTCCGTTGTATCTACACACTGCGAGTTCACATCTGCCTTAAGAAAGATATTCTATTTCCTCCTCGTCCTCGAATATACCGTTGAAAACTGGTCTAATGCTCGCTGCACACGTGTATACAATAATTCCACCCAGACCGACTACCTCTACCCCATCGGCTTATTCCTACCGATCCTGTGCCGTCTGCCCCCTCCTCTCCATCTCCCGTTGCGCCCTCGTCACAATACCTACCGCCTCCTCAATGACATCCTGCCCTCTCCGCCACGTATACAGCGCCACACCCAACGCATCCAGCTCCTCATGCGCCCTCTGCAGCCGCCTGTTCCACAGGTCCAGCTTCCGGTTCAGCGCCTGCGTGGTCTGTTGGGGTCCCAGCTGCGGCGAGGCAGGGGGTGATACGCCAGGGGAGCGCCCCACGGATCGTGTCGTGCCGGCTGACAGCAAGGACCCTGCGGAAGCAGACGGCGGTGGGAGGGGGTCGTACTCGACGTCCGAGTTGGCGCTGCTCCTCATACTCGCGGGGGTTCCACGTCGTCGAGGCGGTGGCAGCGGTGGTACGGTGCGATCTGCCAGGGGTTTTCGCGAGATATCCTGGGGACCAGCGCCGTTCTGGGGGGGACCGTTCCGGCTGCCACCAGACGACTGTTGTGAAGAGCTCTGCATCTGAGCTAGCGGGTGCGTCGCAGTCCTTCTCGCAGGCAGGGGTGGGGGTTTCTCATCCTGTAGTGATGATCCGGCAGCCGTCCCGTTGGGCTCGACAATGGAAGGCGTGCTTCTCAAAGAGGCCGGCTTCGCGGGTCGTGGTGGCGGTGGCTTCTTCGAGCTCTTCGCCTGATTCGATGCAGCCGGCTCCTGAAGCTTCACTTGCTGCGGCTCCTCGGAGAAGTCGATCAGATCTCCCATGACAGGCCCGGTAGACCTTTTCTCCTCTCGGAGGGCAGGCGCTGACGGTCTTTGCCGCAGAGGCCTGGGCGGCTGTGGCTTACTGCTCTCATTGAGCGTGAGACTTGAAGCCTGACGCCGGGCACCCCCAAACGAGGTCTCGAAAAACTCCGTCTTCTCAGGCGTCGTCACATCACGAATGAAGATGGCCAGGATCCTCCCCGGATTCGCAATCGCGAGCTCAGTATAGACTTCCAGATCAGCCTCTCCACTGTCACCCACGAGCAGGAACTTGCGCTCGGGAAAGTCCCTCAGCAGGCGCTCCAGCGTCGACTTCTTCCTCTCGGCCACCGGCTCAAAGATACCCTGCAGCATGCCCGTGTACTGCTTCAGGTGCAGGGATCCCGGCGGCAGCCCCACGAGCTTGAAGTAGCTCGCCAGGACAGGGTAGAGCTGCCAGGGGCTGTTAGAGCAGTAGTGGATGCTGACGCCGAGCTGGTGCATATCGTTGTACCACTCCTGTACGCCGTCGATGGTCAGGTCTCCCAGGCTGTGCACAAAGGTGTTGCGGAATATCTCCTTAGCACCCCCTGATATGTTTGACTTCTTGATGGTATCGTCGACGTCGCTAATTAGACTGATGCCGTGCGGTTCTGTGATGTATATTTCTTGTATGGCCGACAGCTTCTCGTTGGCCAATACCCTGACGTGAGTAGGGACAAAGTCGAGGGCGGCGCGTAGAACAAAGTGCCCGGCGTCGTTGGTGATGACAGTGCGTGACTGCGACTGGGACTCGTTGTAGAAGAAAACGGTGATCGGCAGTGCGACCAGCGGATTCGTCATGAACGGTGCTATCCGAGCCATGAGGTTGGCATTGGCCACGGCCAGCTCAGCCTCGCTCATCTCTGTCGCCGCAGATGTTGGCGTCGAGGTGGTTGAATACTGCGTGGCCGCCCGAATAGGACTACTGGGTCCTGAGTCCGACTCACTCCCCTGCTGCGCTCTGTAGGGATATGTGCTTCCGTTCTCAGACTCGTTGCGCTGAGGCCGCTCGCTGTAGTCGCCGTGGTAGGCAGCTCGCTTCTCCTCCTGACCTCGACGCTCGATATTCGCAGCTTCGCGCTGGATCCTCTCCTGCTCCCGCCTCTCCTCGTTCATCTGCTGCTGCGCACGCAGTGCCCCGCCTGGAGAATCCTGCGGCTGTTGCGCCTCGTTCCGCGGCGCGGTGATGCCGCTCAGCTGGCGGGCGAGACCTATCAGCATCCGGTTGCGTCTGGTCATGGGTCCCAACTGCGGTGAGTAGACCCAACCGCGGACATCCACATCGACAATGGCCTTCTCATCTTCATTCTTTTCCCACTCTTGACGCCAGTACTCCTCATCCTTCACAGTGCTTTGGGCGTTTCCCTGGGCATTCTGCTGTTGCTGCTGTTGCTGCTGTCGCTGCTGCTCGATCTGGGCCCAGTCCTTCTTCACATGCCTTTTTGCGTAGGAAGGGAAAATCACCATCTGGTCGTTTCCCTGGACGTGGATGGCGACGTCTGGGAATGCCCCAGGGATATGTGTCCTTCCATGCCCGTCATTCCCCGCATCCAGTCCTACCCTCGTCTGCGCATACTGGTCTCGCATACCTGACACAGCCTGCTGTCCGCTCCTGTACAGATTCCCCGCCATGGCAGCCAGCCGCGCGCGGCGGAAGCCCCGGCCGCCGGGGTTCACATCGCCGGCACTACTCATCCCAGAAGCGCCGTACCCCGTCGCAGGACCACCAGTCGTGGGTATCCCTCGTGTTGTCTTTGCCCCAGGACTCACTGGCCGCCCATCTTTCGCGGGCTGCTTGGCCCGGGGAACGCGCGGAGGATATTGCGGCCCCAGCAACAGCCGTCGGCTGTGCCGGGCGACGTGGTCGATTATGCGACTCCCCTCGGCCCGGCGGCGCTGGCGCCGGAGAATGAAGAGGTAGATTCGGGATTGCAGGCGGTGCTTGAGCTGCGGGAGGGTGTCGAGGTGAAAGTCGAGGAGGCGCTCGCGGTAGCGGTCACGGACGGCGCCAGGGAAGAGGTAGCGGAGGAGGCTCTGCCTGTGATGCGGCTGTGGGCGAGGGCGAGGGCGAGGGCGAGTGCGTCCAAAGAACCTGAATGGAGCCAGCTTGTCGAGGTGCTCAACGTGCGGGCGGCGTGGGCTTGGGGGCTTGGCAGGAGGGAGCTCCGTTCGTGCTTATGTAGCTTCGGCGGTTCGGGGTAGAGGCGATCGGCAGAGCAACTGATGACGGCGTGCTCACAGAGCGCGCGCCTGACTGACGGCCGTCGCGCCCGGGGATTTGGACGGGATGGGACGCTGTCGGTTCAGGTGGCCGGGCAAGACACGCGCATCGTCTTACCAGAGCTCGTGATGATGCGGCGTCGGTGGCTGTAGCTGACAGGTTATTGTTGGTGGTGGTGGTAGTGGTGATGGTGGTGATGGTGGTGTGGCCATTGCAGGGGATCGGGTGGTTATGTCATGAGGGATGTGAGGGGTGACCTTTAATCGTCCCTGCCAAGTTGCCAACCGGGTTTGGATCTTTTGACTAAAAACCGAAGTACTGTACCTGCCTTACCTGGTACACAAGCGATCACGAGAGGATAATGTACCTGCCTTGCACTGTTACACACGTAGATATACACATAAACATATAGGTACCTTACATATATACACCACGCACATATAGATACACACTGTACATGCATCACGACTACTGTCTAGTATAAGCACCGCCTAGGACACGATATATAACAACAACCGACGTTACTCGTAGTAATGGAATGCGCTGTGATATCAAGGTCTACCTATACATTACAACAACAGCTCCCCTCACTTCCCGCCCTTAGCTTTCGCCTTGGCCTTGGACCTCCCAGGGCCCCTCTTACTCCTCCCACTCGTCGCATAGGTATCCTTCTCCTTCTTCCCCCCTTTCCACAGCTTCCCCTCCTTCCGCAACGCCTTAGCGTCCAGCCTCTTCTTATCCTTGTTGCTCAGCGTCCCCGCGGCTGTCTTCCTCTTGAGCCCCTCCCTCATGCCATTGAGCTCATCCGCGCCCGCCTTCTTCGACTTCTTCTTGTCGTCCTGCGTCTCGAACCACGTCCGCTTCGGCCGCGACTTGATCTCCGCCTCGTGCTGGATCATGTTCTCGCCCTTGCGCAGCTGCATCTCCGCCTGCGCGAGCTGCTTCTCCTGCTTCTCCTCCTTGATGATCGCGTCTATCTCGCCGTCCATGGCGTCGATTTGATCTTGCCACTTGTCTGCGTCCGCTGGGTCGATGGTCCGGCTCACAACCTTGGCGCCTTGGGCTTTACCCGCCTTAACGGCCGCCTTGACGACTTTGCGGTCTGGCTCGGCCGCCAGGGTTACTGCCGTACCGCGTCGTCCGGCACGGGCTGTTCGGCCGACACGGTGGACGTAGATCTCCAGAGACTGAGGGGCTTCGTAGTTGATGACTGTATCCACGCCCTTGATATCAAGACCACGAGAGGCAAGATCGGTAGCCAGCAGGTGGGTGACCTTGCCATCTCTGAATGCCTCGACGTTTTCGATACGCTACTGCTTGTTAGAAATGGCGGGGAACTCTCAAATCTAAAGGGTCAAGGGTTACGCACCATAGTCTGGTTCATGCTACCGTGAAGCTCGCCACACGAGATGCCAAGCAGCCCAAAGATAATACGCGCCCTATGCGCCTCCTTCTTCTGACGGAAGAAAACAATCACCCGCTCAGTGTACAGCGTCTTGCAGAGATGCACGAGGTAGCCGAGCCGCTTATCCTCCCGACCAGGACGCAGGCGCACAAACTCCTGAACCAGGGTTCCGACCGTCTTCTTCTGCGAGTCGACCATGATCCTGACAGGCTTATCCATACCCAGGCGCACAAGGCGATCGACACTCGAGGTCATGGTGGCGGAGAAGAGCATGGTCTGGCGGGACTTGGGCAGCGTGGTGAGGATCTCGTTGAGTTCGTCGGCGAAACCGTCCTCCAGCATGCGATCGGCCTCGTCGAGGACCAGGATCTCGACGGTGTCGACGTTGAAGCTCGCCGAGTTGCGCATGTGGTCGATGAAACGGCCAGGCGTGGCGATGATGACGTCGGGGCGAAGCCGGAGTTCGGCCTCCTGCGCCTTGAGGCTGAGACCACCGACGGCGAGGGTGAACTTGATGTCTGTGAAGGCGGCAATCTTGGTGGAGACGGCGTGGCACTGCATCGCCAGCTCACGCGTGGGTGTCAGGACGACGACTCGGGTAGTCGGCACCTTGTTCGGCCGGTACACGAGGCGGTCCAGGATGGGAATCATGAAGGCGCCTGTTTTACCGGAACCCGTGACGGCGCCACCAACAATATCCTTACCCATCAAGGCAATCGGTATGGCCTTATGCTGAATGGGTGTAGGCTTGGAGAAGCCGACGTTGGTGAGGCCGCGCATGATAGGGCGAGACAGTGACATGGCCAGGAAAGTAGATGCATCCATCTTCTTTCCGGGCTTCTCCTTCTCCTCCGGCGCAAAGAAGGCCTTCCGCTTGGCCTCCTCCTCAGCATCCTCCTCGTCGCTGGCGTCAGAGTCCTCGTCGTCTGGGTGGTTGACTGGCGTAGCGACGGAGTCGTCATCGGACGCTGGCTCGTCGTCGTCGGCTTCGTCTTCGCCCTCGGACTTGTCACCTTGGTCTTCCGAGCCCTCGTCCTCCTCTTCGTTTTCTGACGCCGCATTCATTCCAAAAGCATCATCTGCCAGGACCTCGTCGTCATCGTCGTCCAGGTCGACTTCCATGTCATTCTCGATCTCGACGTCGACCTCGTCATTGTGGTCGGCTTCCGACCCCTTTCCGTTGACTTCCTCGGGGGCCTTTCCATTATTCTTCTCACGTCGCCGGCGTATTATTTCATCCAGATCAACGCCCCTCCTCTCAGGGCCCATGTTCTTCCTCGCCCCTTCAAATCCCCAGCCCTCAAAATCTTCCTCGGCAAATGTGCCAGCACCGTCCATCATGAAGACGAAATCCGGGTCCATGGCACCATCATCCTCATCATTCTGGCCCCAGACGCCCTGTGCCTTCTCCTCGTCCTCGTCGTCCCCCGCAGGTGCATCCTTCTTATTTTTCTTGGCCTTCTTGGTCGTCTTGGCCTTCTTCCGCGGGGGCAAGGCCTCCTCCTCCAATTCGGCGGGGAGCTCCTCGGTGGGTAATTCCTCGCTGTCGGACAGCGTGTAGACGAAGTCGTCTTCTTGTCTCCGTTTGGGCGCCATTTTGAGCTGCAGCCTCTTCGACGGAATCGCGGTGTTGCTGCTGGTGCGAGGTGCTGCAGAACGTTCGTTAACAGAAAAGCTCGACTTCAGCAGCGTGGGGCTCAGCAGCAAAAATTCTGGGATGGGCACTTTTTTTCTGCCGTCGGGAATAAATTTGGCGGTGAGCGACTGCGGCGGGACACGCCAACCAGGGTTCCGCAAGACAGACGGAACGGCTCAATAAGGTAGTCAGGTACTCCGTATAGTCAAGTCCTATCCTGTCGACAAGTAGGGTAGATTAATTTTCGACAGACGATAGATCTATGAAATAACGAGTAGCCAGATAGCAGCTACTAACTCATTCGAAGTAATCAACATCTACGCCTACAGTAAACTTGCCTGCTACTTATAACCTCCATTTTCTAAATACATCACTCAGCATTCCTACAAAATGTTCCCAAAGTTGAATAAACTAACTGTACTGGAGATACTTTAGCATACCATACTTAGTAGATCATCCATCTACCGCGCACACATCTGTTCGTGTTCAGGGCCCCTTGTTCCTGGAGCTTCCATTCGTGACGATGACGATCAGGCACGTGACACAATGGAGGGGCAGCCGTTGTTTCCCCGGGCAACCCCCACCACTGTTGATTGGGCCACACCGACCAGGAGCGAGGTTCATCAAAGGTCCTCCCCCCAGTGGTGGAAGCAGCGCGAATGGAGGCACGCTGGTTTTATTTCTTCTCCGAGATCATTTTCTTTCTGCCTTGCCACCCCGACTGCTCCTAACAGCCCGCGCACCTCATCCCTCACCCGTCTCTTCGGGCGCTCCTCCTTATCCGTCCCCCTCCATCCGGGATTCTTTCCCTCGTTGGCACACGAGTCGACCCTTCCGCCTCCCCCTAGCTTTCCAACCCCACCGAGTCAGTCAAAATGGGCGAGTCGCGGTTCGTACTACCCTCCCACGGCCCAAACAACGACGAGACAGACTGTTTTAACAAGGGTTCCCTGCAGACAAGAGCTTGTGCAATGGCTCAACAGCCTCCTGCAGCTCAACATCACAAAGGTTGAGCAGTGCGGTACTGGGTGCGTCTCCGTCTACCCCTCCCCCGCGACGAGACGATCGATATGCGGCTCGAAACTAAAGCTGACTACGGGGCAGTGCCGCGCTATGCCAGGTCTTTGATAGTATCTACATGGACGTTCCCATGTCGCGGGTCAAGTTCAACGTGAACTCCGAATACGCGTACATCCAAAACTTCAAGGTCCTGCAAAGTACGGCTGCGGCACCTCATGTCCCTCTCTACATGCGACGAACCAAAGGTCTTGGCTGACTCGTGCCCACAGATACGTTCAACAAGCACCAAATCGACAAGCCCATCCCCGTCGAGCAGCTGGTCAAGTGCAAGATGCAGGACAACCTCGAGTTCCTGCAGTGGACCAAGAAATTCTGGGACCTCAACTTCCCCGACCACGACTACGACGCCGTCGCGCGGCGGAAGGGCGCGCCCCTCGCCTCGGCCGGACCCGGCGCCGGCAGGGCCGCTGCCCCCAGTGCGGGCGCCCGGAGAGCAGGCGGTGTGACGCCCAGCGGCGGACCCCGTGTGGCCAAGGCGGCCGGTCCCGCGACGGCGGCACTGCAGCAGGAGAATGCCACGCTCAAGGAGACGGTGGTCGGTCTCGAGCGCGAGCGCGACTTTTACTTCTCCAAGCTGCGGGATATTGAGCTGTTGATCCAGCAGGCTGTCGAGGAGGACCCGGAACTCGAGAAGCAGGAGGATGGCCTGATCAAGCAGATCCAGGCTATTCTGTACTCTACGGAAGAAGGGTTCGAGATCCCTGCCGAGGGAGAAGCTCTGGATGACCAGGAGACCTTCTAGATATATTTCCACGCCACCTACCACGAATAAAAAAAAACATACGAGGGAGGACGGGAGACGGGGCTGGAGAGAGAGGAGGTTCGGGCCCTTAGTTGCATAGACCGGGTTCTGCCATGGTGGGTGACGAGCATTACTGGCGCGCTTTTGATACACAATGCTGAAATGAAGATACGATGAAGATAGTGAAAGATAGTAATGAAGCAAACGGGTTCTGGAAGTTTGGTAGCGCCAGTACTAGGTACTACTGAGGATGCGCTTTGGTAGACATTCACGCCAGGTACGTCTCGATGTCTGGAACGATAATATGTTCGGCTATCAGGTAGTAGAAAGAGGACAAATATGGATAATTCGTGTTGAAAATCACCATTTTGAAAAATATTAAAATAAAGCCACACTACGGACTACCGATTACAAAATTACAAGCACGGCGCTTGTCCCACCAGTCATCCCGTCGATATCATATGATGCTTGAGGGCCCGGCTTGTGAGACACGCGACTGGATGGCTGCATCTGGCAGCCTGGAACAGCGCTGAGAGCCTGTGGCAGGTCGCGACTCGCAGGGCTGGGCTGGCTGCCTGCCAGTTCTTAGTGGCTCCACCCGCCTGTCTGCGTGCCTGTCGTCATGGGTCTGATGCCCGACGCCGATGATCCAGATTCCAGGGCTGCTTCTTCCCGACCACTACCCTCGTCATCCAACGGATTCACCCCCTTCGACAGACACCACCACTCCTGCAACAATCACTACCTTCCACGACTGCCACTAGGGCAGTACACGCACCGACATATACGTTACGCCCCAGAGGACAGCGACATGGCTCCGCCGCCAGAGATCGCCATCCCGTCCACCAGCGTCTCTGGCACCGACAACGGCTCCAAGCCCTTCACCCTCTACAACATCACCCTCCGCCTCCCCCTCCGCTCCTACGTCGTCCAGAAGCGATACTCGGACTTCTCCAGCCTGCACGCTACCCTCACCCAGCAGGTCGGCTCCCCGCCGCCCGAGCCCCTGCCCGGAAAGCACTGGCTCAAGTCGACCGTCCACTCCCCCGACCTCACCCAGCAGCGCCAGGCCGGCCTTGAGCGCTACCTCAAGGCCATCGCCGAGTCGCCTGATCGAAGATGGCGTGACACGTCTGCGTGGCGCGCATTCCTGAACCTGCCCACCACCTCGAGCGCGTCTACATCGGCTGTGTCGGCGGGTGGCATCGCTGGGAATGCTGCTGCGGGTGCCGCTGATCCGCATACATGGCTTGATATGCACAGGGAGCTGAAGGCGTGTCTTCATGAGGCGAGGCAGTGCCTCTCGAGGCGGGATGGGGCGTCGGATAGCGGGAATAGCTCAGGGGTTGCGGAAGCTGGGACGGCAGCGAAGAGGGCGTTGGTCAAGGGGGGGACTCTGATCAGCACGCTGACTGATGGGCTGCGAAAGATGCAGGAGTCAAAAAGGTTGGGTGACGGCGAGCTACGGCGGCGACGGGACCTGGTCTCTGCGGCACGGATGGAGCGAGACGGTCTGGAGAAGCTGGTCAACAGCACGCCAGCATCTCCATCGGCAGCCAAGAATGGTGTGAGCAACCACAACGGCCAGCCATCCACCACCTCAGACAAGGCAGGACTGCTACGAGGCGGCAAGCCCGCCGGCCGCGTGCTAGGCGCCCCGCTCCCCGAAACAGCCAGGACGCGCGAACTCGACAACGCCGGCGTCCTCCAGCTGCAGCGGCAGGAGCTCAGCGACCAGGACGCGGCCATCGAGCAGCTGAGCACGATAATCCAGCGGCAGCGGGCGATGGGCCTGCAGATCAGCGAGGAGGTGGAGCGTCAGCACGAGCTGCTGGCCCGGCTGGACCAGGACGTGGATGTCGTGGACGGCAAGATCAGGGTGGGCAACGCGAGGCTGAGGAAGTTCTGACTGCGGCTGGTGCGGATGGCCGTGGGAGTTGTTCTGATGGCCGCCGGAGCGGTGGCATGGACGATGTGGGTGGTGAGGAGTCTTGCGGATGGGCTGGTGTGGGGTGCGGAGATGTGGACAATACTGATCGTTGGTCCTCCTCGAGCTCGGTAGTATCGGACAGGTTTTTGGATAAGTAGTTGTGTGTTGCTTCTGATTTGCTTTTGGCGCTGTTTTGGGAGCATGAAAGATGAGAGTGTTGCTATACTACTATGTACCATGTACTACGACTACCTACACACAGCGTTACAGCATGCTTTTTTTGAATACGGTTACCACGGGTGGTGTCAGGAGTACCAGGTATACTGTACGTCTGGGAGCACACCGATCTTGATTCCGTCAGTTACCTAGGAAAGGGGCAGGAAATACCTACTAGTAGCTTCAAGAGACTAGATCCGCAAGAGGACTCGCGGCATTGTCGTGTACGAGTACGGTACGTGGCACACCACCCACCTCGTCGGGCCCGAGACCCTGATGGACGGCGCCTCGCGCCGGACCGCTCCACGTGTGCGGCTGCATAACGACAACCGCGGGCCGTCTGCCTACCTACCGACCATGTGCTAATGGGCTGTTGGCCCTTTGAGTGCCTCTACTACTTGGTAAATAGTACTTACCTAAGATTGTTTCTTGCTCTGATCCCAGTATCCTGATGGCCCGCCCCACCCACCCATCACACAGGAATCAAGGTTCAAAGCCCCAGACCCAGCACATTTATGACATTGACGGTCAAGTATTGAGAGGCACATTGGTGTACTAAGTTAGTAGGTTCCATCATTGGCCACGACGATATTTGATGCCTCTGGGCGGGTCAGTCGTGTCCCCGCAAAGCAGCGGCGCTACGTGGTCGAGGGGGCGCGGCGCGTCCATCAGAATCCGCCCCCGGAGCACTGGTTGTCCGGGCAACGCATAAATGAGCCAGCCACCACAGCCATTCGCGTCATCTGTCAACCCTGAGCTGTCCAGAACCCACGGCCATTCGTCAGGATTGTATCGTGTGGGGGGGGGGGGTCATTGACCGCCTCTCAGCTTCCAATGTGGGCGAGCGACTGTCCCGAAGTGCGAGTGCGTACGAATAGAAAGACGCAGTGAGGAGCTGCATCGTCCCAAAGCGAAGACGAAGACGCATCATTGGGGGGCTGATGGGCTCGTCATTTGATGAATCGCGGTTCGTACGAGTACAACCAAACAGGTGCAGCAGGTAGAGGGGCTGCACAGCTGGCAGTGTTTGTTTGCCCATATCGGATCGCGGGTACGAGTCGTCGATATCCGTCCGCAATTGATGAGGGAAGAGCGCCAATGCGGTGTGGTGAGGTGTGATTGTGAGGTGATAGGTAACCCGTGGTTGAAGACCTCGTGCTCCGATCAGAGCTCTACTGTAGTCTGTACTGTCAATGATTTGACGGTGTGATGTGCCCACTGCAGCTTGGATCTTGGCAGCGGGCCGTCAAGTGGGCGCGCGCGGCCCGACCGCAGGTACCCTACCTGTAGCTAAGGCCACCGCCGCCTGAGCACACCAGAAGTAAACATTCGGCCACCTCGACACAACCACTTTTCTCCTCGTCACTTCAAAGTGTCTCACTCCTCGCGTTTTTCCCCTCCATTCCTCCATTCGTGTGTACTAACCACCAGCATCCCGGACCTTGACCTCACGATTTCCGTCGATTCGCTATTGCCAGCGTAGCTGCTTCTCTTTGGTGCCTGGCGTTTGTTTTTGTTTTTGGCTTCTGGGCGGATTTGTCCCTTCACTTTGTTCCGTGAGTACTACCTACCTGTACCGCCTCACCTCCATGATAACACCACCTCGCTGCCCACGAGGCAGTAAGGAGTGTTTCCACCCCCTTCCCAAATGCTGAACAACAGCTCTGACTCATCCAAGCTCCTCCGGCTCCATGACCACTCTCCCCCATGGCTTCCATAGATCGGGCGATACGATAGTACCATTTGGAAGACATCCGCGGATACTCTCCTCTCCCAAGCCGCCACGAGCATCGCATCGCATCGCACCGCCCCTCCTTTCTGACCTCTTGCCATGAGCGACCAGCCACCGCCGCCTCCGCCTCATGGCGGTCCCGGCGGAGGCCCAAAGTCCGGCGGCCTGCCCCCCGGCAAGTACGACATCTTCGTCATCCCAGAGCATTCCGCCGGCGGAGGCTTCCTGTACCTGCCCTCGCTGCAGCCCAACATCAACAGCTTCGTCGCCGGCTTTGCCTCGGCGTTAATACTAGTCGTCCTGGGTCAGAGCATGGCCCCAGCCTTTCGGACGTGGTGGGAGAGCTTTCAGGGTCTGGGTAACATGGGCATCGTCATGCTCATTATAGGCGTGGGTTTTGGCGCGTGGTCTCTGGGGAGGACACAGCAGGATGGTGGCAGCTTTGGCTCGAGTTTTAGGCCGAAGCCGAATGCTTCGAGCGGCGGCGGCAGCGGACCAGGAGGGTCTCAGGGTTTCCCGGGGGCACATCCAGGGGCTACGCCGAATCCTGATGGGACGCCGCCGCCACCACCACCTCACGGCGGCACCCCAGGGGCTAGTGGTGGCCATCAGCAACATGGCGGTCCCCCTCCACCGCACGGGACCAGGCAACATGGCGACGGCTACCACTCCACGAGTAATACGCCACCACCCCATCAACAATACACCCCGCCTCCTCCACGCCAGGAGTCCACCCCTCCTCCACCACCACCGCCCCGAGAACCTTCTCCACCCCCACCGAAACCACAGGAGCAAAAACCGCCGCCGCCGAAACCTGAGCCGCCGAAACCCGAGCCGAAGAAGGAGACGCCAAAGAGCGCATGGGAGAGGGCCCGTGATCAGTACAAGGGATCATGGGAGCGTGCTCGCGAGGAGACGAGGAAGAAGGAGGAGGAACGCAAGGCCAAAGAAGCAGAGCAGAAACGTCGAGAGGAGACGGCAAAGAGGCTAGCGGAACTGCGCGCCAAGGAGGCCAAGGAACGGCAACAAAGAGAAATGGAGAAACAAAGAAGGGAGAGGGAGGCCAAGGAGAAGGAAGAACGGCTCAAGGCTGAACAGAGGGCCAAGGAGCTGAGCGAGAAGCTCGAGAGGGAGAGAAAGGAGCGCGAGAGGCTGGAGAGAGAATTCAGGGAGCGCGAGGAGCAGAGGAAGAGGGAAGAGGAGGAGTCCAAGTCCAAGAAGGGCAGCAGCTACGCCTTCTCCGGTGTCGGTGAGAAGATGAGCATGTGGCCCAACGGCAAACCGCCCGTACCCAAGCACACGCCGAGCCCGTCGGTCGCCTCGAGGAACACCCAGAGTCCGGAGAAGAAGGCCCCGGCCCCGACGGCCAAGACGTACGTGAGCGAGGAGACTCACTCGTATCGACCGTACGACCAGCCAAAGAAGCCCCGCAAAAAATCGGTGTCATCCTTTGCAGGATCAGAGTCATCATGGGCGCCGTCGCAGACGACAACTCGAACCTCACCGCCTCCTTCAATGAGGGGGCCCTACTCGACCAAGGACCCGGACAAGATTGTCATTTCGGCCGTGTACCTTTTCATGAACCAGTTCGCAAAGACGCCGGCCAGCCAGCTCATATCCGGCGTCGGAACCGTCACAGACGGCCTGATCCTTCGCATCACCACTGAAGGTCTCTTCATCGATGATGACGTCCGCGGCGTGCCCCAGCGAGAATGGGACGTCAAAGCATGGACGCTCAAACAAGTCGAGGTATGGTGCCCCCCGCACTGCTTGGACCCGTCATCATCCTCCACACCCTCGAAACCCTCCCCCAATCTGCTTCACAAGATGGCGCAGTCCCGAGCCTCTCGCAACAACGGTGGTGCCGGCCAGCCGCTCACGGGCGACAACGCCGACGTCTTCCTCACCGAGATGCTGCGCGCGTGCAACGACTGCTGCCGTCTCGGCCTCTGCGAGCGCGCATTCAGAGATGGTGCTAACGTGCCTCGTGGGCAGACTGGCGAGTGGAAGGCCAAGGGCCTGCACGTCCTCCGCGCGACGCTGAGGGATCAGGGCGCGAAGCGGTACCTCTTCATCATCGACGAGGCGGAGGCCTGGAAGATGACGGTCGGACTGCAGAGGTTGAGGAAGGGGACGCAGGTGAGGCAGTTGGGTGTTAGTGGCATGTCGGCGGCAGAGGCGAGGGGCACGTTGGAGATGTTGGGCTGGGGGACCTGACCCCGGTACGATTCAGTACATTGTAGGTGATCACGGTACGTACATACGTGGAGGCGAATTGTCAATTTAGCGAACGGAGGGGAGCGGGGAGCATTTTATATCATTGTTATTTTTTACAGCGAGGTATTTACAGCGAGGTATGCATGTGGATGAGGGTGCTGGAATGTTGGTTGGATCGAGCATTGTCTTTCTGTAGTACTTGGCCAGCATTCCATGGACATATCCTCTAATGAGACTATGTAAAGAATTGGATCATTGATTTTAGTACAAATGTGTATCATATATATTTGAACTGGATGATGTTGACATGGGAGGGAGAGCTTCGAAGTAAAGAAAGGGGCCAGCCAACCAACGGTGGTTTGATACCAGATCCCCGTTTCCCCTGAATCATGAATCAGTGCCTTTACGCTACTTTTACTCCTAGCAATGGGCCATTGAGAGAACATGAATACTACTGGAATTAACACACAACTCCAAGCTTGTACATGAACAACGATGGCAGAAGCAGACAACCAGACTTCACCCCGGAGCCGTCTATATACCCCAAGTCTCAACTCCCCAGGTCAGCCGGGTATATACCTATCTTCCACATGTACAAAACACAATACATGCCACCACAATCCACCACCCCTTACAACACACACACACACACTCTCTCTCTCTCTCTCTCTCTCGCTCAACGCTTCCTCGCCTGCAAACTCCAAACCTCGACAACACCATCCACACGTCCCAGCATCAACACGTCAGAGTCCGGCGCAAACGCCCCCGCCGTAACAAGCGCATGTCCCCTGCCCCCCTCACAAAGCACAACCCCGGACCCCAGGTCCATAACATCGAACCCCTCCTCCGTGCGGCACGCCAGATACCTCGCATCGGGAGAGATGCAGAGCGGCCAGCCCTCCGTCTGCCTCGTCGCCCCCAGCGAGTAGGACGTCAGGTCCCCGCCGCCGCCGCCGCCAGAGTGCCCGGGGTGCCAGATGTGCACGCACGTCCCCCACACGGAGGTTACGGTGCGGCCGTCGCGGGAGACGGACAACGCGCGCGGGTTGTTGTTGGTGCTGCCGTCGACTTCAAGGCGGGAGACGGTCCGGCTTGTGCGCGGGTCGGTTATGCGCAGGGTTCCGTCGCGGGAGAGCGTCACGAGGGTGCCGTCCGGGCGGAAGGCTGCGTGCGTGACCCGGTCCGTGTGGCTCACCACGCGGCCGATTTGGGTCCCCGTGCGGGCGTCCCATACGGCCATGCGCTCGGCGGTGGCGGGAGATGCGAGGCCGCGGTGGGCTTCACCCGAGGCGATCCATCTGCCGTCGGGGCTCCATGCTAGCGGCGCTGCGCTGCTGACGCCCTTGATCTCGAGAGTGGTCTTGCCCGACGCGGCATCCCGTATGAGGACGCTGCTGGAGTGGTGATACTCCACGCCACTCCCCAGCTGAACGGTCCAGTCGCGGATGGTAGCAGTGCGCCCGGAGCCATCCGGGCAGAAGACAGCCTGCGAGCCTGATGTCTTGGAGAGGGATGCAAGTGTTGTTGTTGTTGTCGTTGTTGTTGTTGTTGTTGTTGCTGACCTCGCCGCGCCGCTGCTGGGTTGCAGGGAGAAAGTGTCGACCCAGGACTGGGAGGTCTGCTGGGTGGTTGGGTAGACGGCTAGGGCGGCGGTGGATGTTAGGTCGACTTGGGTGATTTCGGAGCGGGAGACGGGGCGGGTGTGGAGGAGGGTTAGGAGGAGCCGGCTGGGTTCTGGGATGGTCCTGTATGGCGAGTTGGTCTATTGTTCTGCGGGAGTAGGCGAAGGAGTAAGTAGGTGGAAGGGGGGTGTTTACATGGTGGGGCCGGTGGGTGAACCCTGTCTTGTGCTCGTGGGGAGGAGTCAATACTTGGATGTAGTTGCCGATAATGTGTTGCAACTGCGTGGGTGGTACCAATTGTTCAATACCGGTCGTTGATCAAGGTACTCGCTGTCTTCTCGTCATGCTCATCTCCATTCAATATAGCATCATCCTAGTTGCAAAGGGGGAAGTGTACCCATACTATATACCAATGACCAAGTCCTAGATAGAAAAGGGGGCCCCTCCGACTCATCAGTTCGTCGTATATCGTATATCCAGCCAACAAACAACAAACAAGTTTAGACACCACAAGAACTATTGCCAATTACCAAGCCATGCGGCGTGTGGGCGCCCCCATTTACTCTGCGACGCGGCGATGACCCAAGCCAGGAAGGGGGGGGCCGAGGTCGGTGATTGTGTGTAATAAGGTGGTATGCATTGACAGGAAGTGCCCCTAGTGGTATGTTCATGTTTTGAGGATTCCCCCCTTTTCTTTCCCCGAGCCGCGGTAACACCATAATCGTACTTTGCTTGCAATGTTTCTAGAAACCTGGGATCGCAAATCGTGTGCCAAAGAGGAGAGGATTTCAAATCCGGTCCTGGGGGGGGGGGGGGGGGGGTTTGGCTTGGCGCCAATGGATGATATATCTGCTGCGGCTGAAGACGATGACAAACTCCTCTGCGAATTAGTAAGTAATTAATGCCACATCTAGTAATTGTCTATTAGTGTTTTCGACTGCAGAGGGAGAGGAATAGACGTCAATTTGTTTACCCGGTCATTGAGTACTCATCTCTTCCTGGTTAACCGCTGGGTACGTGATCCTTGAACGTACCTGGTACGGTACGTATAAGCTCGCACGCACTTACACAATTACACATTTCCCAATTCGGCTCGCCGTCCTCTCTCCCTCCCTCCCTCTCCACACGCACGCACGCCGGACACGCATCAATCAGAAAGACGGCCAGGCCTCGGCGTGAGTCATCATCTAAGCGAGCCATCATCGGGGTTTCTCTTACTCGTGCAACAACGATGGTTGGGGGTTGTTACCTTTACTTACCGAGAACACACAGTCGCAATTTACCGGAAGGATCCAAGTTCTCTAAAATCATGTCAGAGGCGCCGATGCCGTTGCGGACGGGCAGACGGCCAGATACTAACGAAGTAGTCATTCGTGTTGGTGTGAGTCTGTGATGCAGCCAACATAGCCACAGGAACGAGGGATGGATCGAACAGTCTGTGCCTGATGGTATCGAACATCACACACACAAGAGAGCATCGCACAATTCAACCCCCACGTAGATTCCTCATCATCAACATGAACCCCTAAGCGTACCTCCTCAAGCCCCAAACGCCTTGTCGTATCCCACCATACACGACCTATACCGCACCGAGCTCTTCTGCAGCTTCTCCATGGCCTGCTGCAGACCCTCCCTCGAGATGGGAATCTCCTCCACCCACGACGTGATCCCCTTGTCAGCCGCCAGCTGCAGCATCTCCAGCATCTCCCGGCGGCTCCCCAGATGCGAGCTGCCGATGACGCACCCGTTGGCCATGAAATCCTGGTTGCGCACCGACATGCGCTCGTCGCCGCCGGGGAGGCCCACCGAGTTCCACCGCCCGTGCACGTCCAGCAGGCTGAGGTACTTGGCCAGCTCGAACCCTTCGAACGAGTTGGCCGTGTTGATGATGAGGTCGAACGTCATCTCGTGGCCCTTCTCCCACCCGTCCTCGCCCGTCGCGATGAACCCGTCCGCGCCCATCTTGCGCGCGTCGGCCTCCTTGGCCCGCGACCGAGAGATGGCCCATGTCTCTGCGCCGAGTGCCTTGGCGAAGAGGACGCCGTAGTGGCCCAGCCCGCCGATGCCGACGATGCCTACCTTCTTGCCAGGTTCTGCGCCGAAGCGCTTCAGGGGGCTGTAGACGGTGATGCCGGCGCATAACATTGGCGCGGCCTCGGGGCTGGACAGCTTCTCGGGGATGGGATACACCCTGCGCGGCCAGTATCAGCATAGCTGCGGGCTAATACGATAGTGACCCCCCAAAGGAAAGCGGTAGAGGAAGGGACGAAACTCACCAGTACTCGTGGACACGCGTATGAGAAGAGTATCCACCCTGCGTAATGAAACCCGTATCGAGGTACTCAGCGCCGTACGCATCAATCTGATGCTTGCAATATGTCTCATTGTCATTCTTGCACTGCCTGCACTCGAGGCACGACCACACCTGGGCGCCGACGCCGACGCGCTGCCCGACCTTGGCGAGCGTCACCTTGGAGCCGACGTTGATGACCTTGCCGACGACCTCGTGGCCGACGGCCAGCGGGTAGGGGCAGCCGCCCCAGTCGCCGCTGATGGTGTGCATGTCGCTGGCGCAGACGCCGCAGCACTCGATCTGGATGTCCACGTCGTGGTCGGTCAGGGGGCGAGGGGACCAGGTGTTCTTCTCGAACTCGAGCCAGCGCTCCGCGCTGGGGGCTTGGAAGCCGGTGACCTTGTCGTACGACATGATGGCGTTGGTGGGAGGTGCTGAGGAGGAGGGTTCACCAGGAGGGGATACGGGCCAGAGAGCAAGACAGAGTAGAAGGAGAGTATGAAGAGAAGAGAAAGAGAAGACGCGCCCCCTCGGGACCGGCGGGAGAAAAGTTGGTCGTCCCCAGAACCTGTCACCCCACCCCATCTTTCAACCGCGAGGGTGAGGGGCAGCGAGCATGCGAGCTCGACACATCCACCCACGGAGCTGGGACCAGAGTAAGCAGTTTACCCGCCAGTAGCGGCTCCGGTCCTGTGCCACCTCCATGTTCCCCCGACCACCGAGACGGCCCCGTCGCCGGTGAGGAATTTCTCAGCCCAGAGGGGCTCTCATTTCCGGGCCCATCTAAACCGCACCCGGGGGCAGTGTTGCTGACGCTTCGGATGCCACCACCTGGGCAGACGCGGCGCCCCCGAAGTTCGATCTCAACATGTAAGTCGGACAATGGCTCTCCGAGATCTAGACACTGCGCGGGATCGCGAAGCGCTGTCGCCGGCCTCGTCGCATGATCCTGCGATGGGAAACCTCGGTGCGTCCCACCGAGGGGTCGTCGACACCAAAACGGAAGACCCACCCTGAACAAAGAAACCTCACTCGTGCATTTCTTCCGCGTCGTCGGCCTATCCCGATGGCCGGTGCCCATGGAGAGGAACTCGCACGATTTCTTCCACCAATTATGGTCGGCAGCTGTCAAGCAGCCACACCAGATAGCGCAGCATTTCGATACTAACGCGAAGGCACGTGATGAGACTTCTCGCACGGGGAGCCGGGTAAATGCTCGGGGTGAGGCCCCCGAGACGCATCCACCGCCTTGCTTGAGATATTGATAATCAAATAGCCGACGGCTCTGGCCATTGTTGCGGATGATACGTGTAGAAATGATGATACTGATAAGAAAGGGGAATCTCACTGCTTCTTGCTCGGCGGCGGCGTGGTTGCACCGCCCATCCCAACACCGGCCAAGAAACACAACCGCAGAATTGCCCCGACATAGACCCAGAGCACATTCCCAACATGGGCCGCACCCCAGGTCGTGACGTCGTAGTAGATGCGTGGACCCAGCTGGCGGAGTGCGTAGAGGTGGGCAAAGTCGGCGAGCAGGAGCACGAGGAGCAGGGCGCGCCAGACGCGCATGTCGGCTGTGGACCGCAGCACGACGGCCTCGTTGAGGGCGAAGAAGAGGTACATGCTGGCCAGCTGCGACATGACCACCGAGGTGCCGCGGGGGGGCGCCGTAGGGGAGGATGATGCGTCGAGGAGGTGCAGGTACTGGGGCTGGCGGAGGTGGGCGTAGAAGGCGCCCACGAGAGCGGAGGCTGGTTCGAGGATGAGGAAGAAGAGGTTGTAGGCGAGGGGCAGGCGGTGGCCTGTGTGTACCTGTTTTTGGGGCATTGTTTGATGGATTGGTTGTTCTGATATGGTACTAATATCGTGGTGATGAATTGGAAAAGGTGGGATACGGAGGATAGGAAGTGCTCTCGTAGTTTGGGAGCAGAGGTTTGTCTCGTTTGTGACGGTGTTGGGCTGGAGATTTTGGTTTGGGGGCGATGGTCATCTACCCTACACCCATGATGTAATGCTTAGGTACCGGTATGTACAGTTTCCCTCACTCTCGATAAAATCGAGTATTTAGTACTAGTACCGTACGAGTACTCGTAATTATCGTATCAATTAAGTTAATATAAAGCCCTTTGTAAATCCGCCAAAGCATGCATGTCTACATTGAGAAGAAACCCGACAAGACGGCCATACCTAATATTTAGGTTCTAGAACGAGTCATCTAGGTACTCAACACAACACCAACGCCCGGGCATTTAGTAGTTTAGCGCAAAGAGTAAGAAAAAAAAAAAAAGAAGAAAAGTACCTACGGACTAGAGTCGGCCATGCTCTTCGGGGAACCTGTCTGGCGCCGTCTCGAATTTTTGAAACAATCGCCCAGAGGTAAAATTTAGCACCCGACGCGAATAGGTAGCTAGGCATAATGGCTGCCCACTCGGGCGCTCCGTTTCATGCTTAACCTCTCAGGTACAGCACTATTAACGTTTACTTAGTGAGTAATACCTGCGAATTAATTGGAGGTTGGCAAGATCAGGGGTTTTCAGAATCTCTTGCCGTGCCCCTGGCCGCTGATCGGCCAAATCAACTGCAAGTCGTCCAGCACACACACATGACCTGAATCGTGGTCACCACCAGAACATTTTAAGCTCGTGGATCTGTCCTGGACCCATCACAAGGCGTCCTCCGCTGCGTCACTCGACCCCGACACTTGGGGCAGCGTGGCAGTGTCCCTTTTTCCCCCCTTCGTCATCACCAGACGAAAAGACCCACGACGACCGACTCTTGGTTGAGTTTCTGACCCGTTACCGCTAAAAAAAGTAGTGTTGCCCATCAATCATCCCATCCCATCGCTCGCTCGGGGCGCCCGCATTTCCCATCCACCCGCTAACCGTCTTCCAACGTCCGCCACATCCCCATCTCACACGCCCATCCTCGCATCTCAAAAACTCTGTTTCCCCCCTTTCCCTTCTATTGGTTATACATCTGTTTACCTTTCTTGCCTCGTCATCTTCTTTTTCTCTTCTTCAACGCCTTCTGGTGCGCCACCCTGCTTGGCTATCTGCTTGTCGCTCCCGACTTTCCCACTCGCTCTGCGCCACGTTACGCGCGCCTTACGAAAGTCGACTTGGTCCCAATTGCATCTACTCGTACGGATCCTGCGAACACGCCATCAACACTTGTTCTCTTCTAAGTCCTCTTCCGTCTCTCCTCCCGACTCTTGTCGACGACGGCCCTGCTTTGCTTCCTGCTTTCCACCGACGCGACGACGGCCGATTCGGGCACCTGCTCAGACGGCATCTACACCTTGTTGACACTACGCGTGGCCGTGTGTTGAATTCCCTTGCATGGAACAGGTACGATTGCCATCTCCTCGCTGCCCTTCGACTTCCAGGCCACTGTGGCATCCCTGGCCACTCGCGTTTGTCAAGTTTCCGAGTCCCAACGCGTGCCCCGCATGAGGCGACTGCCCCGACAGCGCAGTACTGACTGAGACAAGTGATTTCGAGCTTCTCCCCCGGCTGCCCCTTGCCCGACCGGTCTCCTTCTTGCGTCCACCGATTTCCCACTCCCAAACAACCAAAGCACCGACGCGATGGTAAGGCGGACGTCTTCGGGCCACGACTGGTCGTCGGCCTATTCCACCATGCCCCTGGACCACGACCATCTCCACGCCCCTAGCCCTCAGCACCGCGACGACCGCCCTGCGACTTCACACCACCACAATCGCATCCGGAGCCTGAGCCTGTCAATGCCGTGGCGTCGCTCAAAGTCATCTATGCTCGCCCCCGAGGACGCGCGAGATCTCCCCCAACAGATGTCTGAGGTGGCCGTCGATGACGAGGCGGCCGAATACCACGGGCCGCAGCCGCGCCCAAGGGGCTTGAGCCACAGCCATGCCTCGCCCCACCCTGGCAGCATCAAGGGCATCTTCCGCCGAGCCTCCATCTCTCTGCGCGGGGTGGTTCGCCGGCAACCCTCCATTGCCACGGAGGAGGCCATCTTCGAAGGGCAGCCGTACTCCTCCGAGCAGAGACCTACCACATCACATCTGGGATGGAACCGCCCCAGACATCACACCGGAATTCGTCACTCGCGGTCGTTCTACGGCCTCGATTTCACTCAAGAGCCTCTCCCCATGGCCCACCGACCGACATACGCCTCCACCGCCCCTTATAACCCCCGACCTGGCGTCGGATTCGAGCCTCCCATCATCCCCCCGAATACAGGCTCGGCGGCCAAGGCAGCCGCGGCCATGCAAAACGAGTTCCTGGCTAGGCACGGGCTCCAGCACCGCTGGCTGCACCCGACTGCGGGCGAGGGCAACGACGACGAGAGCGGCGTGGGCATCTCCGTGACCGTCCCGGGCGCCAAGGAGGCACCAATCAGCAGGGTCGACTTCGTCGCGAATCTGCCGACTGAGTTGGCGATCCACGTCCTCGCCTACCTCGATGCGTCCGCCCTGGCCAAGGCGAGCCTCACGTCTCGACGCTGGAGGGAGATTGTCAGCAATCAGCACATATGGAGGGAGTCCTGTCTCCGCGAGTTGACGGGGACGTATGCCATGGGTGGACCCGTTCAGCCTAACATGGGTCTGGGACTGCCTCGGAATCTCCCGACCAGCGACTGGCGGCAGATCTATCGAGTAAAGAAGGAGCTGGATCAGAGGTGGAAGCAAGGCAAGGCGCGGCCTGTGTATCTCAACGGCCACACGGACAGCATCTACTGTCTGCAGTTTGACGAGTATGTTGAGGCCGGCCGGCCGGTCCCCTTCGGTGAGTATAGGCGAGAGACTGACAGCGCTGCAGGCACAAGATCATTACAGGGTCTCGCGACAGGACCATTCGCGTCTGGGACATGCATGCCCTCGAGTGTCGGCTAGTAATCGGGCCTCGCGACGTCGTCAACAAATCCGATCTGCTCGTCGACCAGAACGGTGAGGCAGTACATTACGCAGCAGACGCCGACGGGCTCAAGACATCCTTATCCGTCCCAGCCCCCTTGTCATTCGACGAACATCACAACGCTTCCATTCTCTGCCTCCAGTACGACGACAGGATCCTGGTCACAGGCTCCTCGGACGCCAGCTGCATCGTCTACGACATGCAGAATGGATACCGACCCATCCGCCGCCTCCGCACCCACACTGCTGCCATCCTCGACCTTGCCTTCGACGACAAGCACATCGTTACATGCAGCAAGGACATCACCATCTGCGTCTGGGACCGCGAGACAGGCGCCCTCGTACGCCAGCTCCGCGGCCACCAAGGCCCCGTCAACGCCGTGCAGATGCGCGGCAACACCATCGTCTCGTGCTCCGGCGACTTCCGCGTCAAGCTATGGAACATCGACACGGGCAAGAATATACGCGAGTTCATCGGCCACACCAAGGGCCTGGCGTGCTCGCAGTTCTCCGAGGATGGGCGGTACGTCGCGTCCGCGGGCAATGACAAGACGATACGCATCTGGGACGCCAACACCGGGGAGTGCCTGCGGGAGATGCGCGCGCACGAGAATCTGGTCCGCAGCCTGCACATTGACAGCGTGAGCGGGCGGCTCGTCAGCGGGAGCTACGACACGGACATCAAGGTGTGGGACATGGAGAGTGGGCGCCAGCTGCTCGACTTCCCGCACTGGCACGCCAGCTGGGTGCTCAGCGCCAAGAGCGATTACCGGCGCATCGTCAGCACGGGGCAGGACCCCAAGATTCTGATTATGGACTTCGGTGCTGATGTGGAGGGGATCGAGATGCTTGAGAGCGGGGGGAGGGATGCCGGCGGGGAGTGTCTCGGCGGTGGCTGCGGCGGCGGCGGCGGCGGCGGCTTCATCTGAGCCGGAAGCATCTGCCGGTCTCCCTCAGTAGTCCTGCATCGTCGGCCTCCCTCTTGTCTGCGGACCGATTCCTGACGCCACGATGGATACGGCGCATACGGGCTGGAGAACAGATGAAGCTTACTTTGCGACGGGCACGCATCTGATCAGAGCTAGATACCCGCGCGGGTCGGAAGCATCTGCCGCTCTCTTAGCCCTGCATCGTGCGGTCCTCTGCTGTCTGCGGTCCGATTTCTGGGGCTACGTATGATGCCGCGCATGCGGGGCCTGAAAGAACAACAAATGGACCCGGGCGGCCGCTGTTCGGCGCCGGTATAGAACCGCCGGATGGTCGGTGGTGGGCGCTTGTGGATTGGGCCGAGCATCCCTCCTATTTGCCCAGACTTCAACCTCAGTAGCGCGCGCGGGTTAGTACGCGGAGAAGCTTCCCGGAAGAGGAAGGGAAGTCTCTTTTGGCTGCAGCATGGTCTCGGCGACTTGGTGCATGTGTTCTTGTTCCTTTCCCTCTCTCTCTTTTTTTCCTCTCTTCTCTTCAAGTTACATGTTCTAGCAGTTGCAAGCACCTTTCTGTTTTTGGCGACACGGGCTGGAGTCTACTAGGCGTGTTTATACTTACTAACTCTGACTTTTTACTAATCATTCTCCGTTTTCTGTCTTTTTTTTTTTTTTTTTTCAAGCACAACTTCGGTACTTTGATGTTTGTGCTTGTCACGGCAACTTTCCAGTTTAGCGGCTCGTTTCTGTCTTGTTTGTTTTTATAAGGCATATATATGTATATACCGAATACATAGAAAGACTGTTGTACAAGTGCAGGACAGAGAGGGTTCCACCGCTAGCGAGCTAAGCATTTCTTGTTCAACCTCGCCTATCGGACGGCACACGCCATTTTTCTTTATTTTTTTTTTCTGTCCTAGTGATACCACACGGACCGGGGGGCTCGTGATGTCTGCTGTGTGTCGATGTCGGGTGACACGCTTGGGGGCCGCCTGAAGGTGGGGGGGGTACCTCGTAGTAGTAGGTCCGGTATTGCGGTACCTGTTCTCAGTGTCGGTGTGCTTTTCAGGAGCCCAGCGAGGAGAATCGGGGCCACACAGCACAGCGCAGGGTGTGATTGGGGGCGCAACGTTGCAAGCTGCCAAGCGTCACGGGCCAAGAATGCATCAGAATTATCATGAAGGACGGACGTCAAGCTGGGGTCGGGGAGACGGGGTCGTCCGTGCTGGGCCGGGCTGTTTCCGTTCGGGGTAGGTAGTAGTAGGCGGAGGCGGTTTTAGGTTTTAGGCTCACTCTTTTTTTTTTTTGTTTGGGGCCCGCCGTTTCGGGAGTTGGCAGTTCCACAAGTATTACTAGGAGTGGTACGAGTATGGTTACTATAAGGGGAGTGGTGTTATTATCGAGGTAGGGCCGACTGGAGTACAGATTAAAGGTGCGTGATCGCCGGGACTGGGGTGCTTGGGTGCTACGCAAGCAGGCCGCCACAGCACGTACAAGGTATGATGATTGCCGGCTCTTCTGGAGGATACAGGGTATTTTCTGTGTATTGGGGCGTGTTATCGGATTACTTGTCACACTGCGGATACATACCAGGCAATTAGATAATGTTCTGCGTGTGTGATGATGATGCAGTAGTAGTAATGACTCACGTGGTCACGTGTATGTTGGTCTGCGATCAACTGTGTGGCATGAGCCGCATGACATGTTGAACTGGATCGTGAGACAAGACTGCGAAAAGTACGTAGGTGGTCACCCGCCGCCGAGATCCGGGCGAAATGGACTCCGACAAACAAAGGGGAGGGGGGGGAGGGAGGGGTGGGAGGGGGTTGGGGGCCGGGGGGAAGAAGGGGGGCGTTTGGTTCCTCCCGTAAGCCGTCAAAAGTCAGAAAGATGCTCTCCCGGTTGTCTGGGGTACAGGCAGATTGGCGATGCGGCGGTGGTGCCCGGCAGATGCACAGGCAGGATTTGAAAGTGTCACAGCAAGCACACAACTGTGAGTAAAAAGTGGCTGGTGCTAGGAACTTGGTGGGGGTTTGCTGTCCCTTTTTTCCTTTTCTTTCCTTATTTGTTTTTTTTCTTTTTCGGGTCGCTTTTATTTGGAATTAATTAGGAGTGAATGAGCAATAAAAATGTTTATTCCGACGCATAAAGCAGTACTTACCTTACCTGGTAGCCCTCTATCCGTAAGGTATGGTACAAGCAGGTCGGGGTCGGCTGGGAGAGATGCTGGGAGCGATGAGTAAGTCGAGCTGGAAGCCCCGTAACTCGAAAATCAAAGTTGAAAAGATCTGGATGCATAAAGCATCAACTTTGGGTACGGACGTTTTTTTTTCTTTTTCTAAAGGGGGGACGCGTGTACTTTGTGCTCAGTAAGGTAGTGCTTGGGCAGTCAAGTACGAGATAGTCCTCGGATTGCTGCGAACTTATGCAAGAGTCAGTTGAGTGTCTCGGCCGAGGGCTGTCACGAGGCTCTATCGTGTCTCTCCCGGGCCACCTGCAAATGGCCAATGACGTGGGGAAAAAAAGAGGTCTCGATGCGATGCTTCTCAGCTGGTAGTAATAGTAGAAAAAAAAGGAGTACCACGGACAGAGAGGGAGAGAGGGGCTTTGTGAGTTTGTGAGGTTGGAGAGTTTGACTCGGGTGGGAGGTGAACAATATGACGCAAAGTGATCAAATGATAATGCTGGAAAGGGTTCGTCCCTCTTTGGTGTCAGTTCACGATGATTCCAGTTTGTGGTGGTGCCAGCTCAGGGGACAGTCATTTTGGGTTTGCGGTGGGGTGAAAGTCGGGTGACTGCAGGTAGGTACTTAGTGCTATTAGGCAATATACCCAACGTCCGGCGTGGCTTGACTTTGCCGGTGGGGCGGCGCCACGAATTTTGTATCCCCATTCTTACGTGTACCAAGGAATTCCAGTTCCATCGCAACATTGTTCTGCGGCGCGTCGCGCCGACTGCTGGGAACCAGTCAGTCATAAATGTCGGCCGTCTGTCAAAACGCCGTGCCAAAATAAACAATAAAGCTCCCTGTTTCGATGCAGCCAAGTTGCAACAGGCGCTGCAGGAGCGCCTGGAGAATGGGTTTGCTAACTGCCAGACTAGGAGCAAGGTCAGTCCGGCCGCTGCAAGGTACGCGAACGGCAGCCAATCCATTGGGCAGGGGTCGATCCTAGTGGAAACTGCACTACATGTACCTAGCGCCGAGCCGGGCCAAAAGCCTAAAAGGTCGATTTAGATCCAGGGGTTTCGCGCCACTCCGTAACTTTGCCCCCACCCCAAGTACTGAGCAACCCCGCTCTAACTCGTAGAAACTACAGCCTCTCGCAAGCCACCACATCCAACCGACCAGTCCACCGACGACCGCCACGTTTACACCCGTCCGCTGCTTCATCTGCATCAACCAGACGTTGTCTATGGAGTAAGAGGAGCGCGTTAGTTGCGGGACTGAGCGTGGCGCTGTCCGCCAGCGGCACCCCACGGATGGCATAACCAGCCATCATCGTCATCGTTTCATGAGACTGGCGTCCACTTCTAGGAGCAGGGTATTGATAAGTATTTACGTATGATGCCACAGGTTCTATCCGCCCGGATACCCCCAGGCTCCACAGAGTCCTCCACTGTACATACGTAGACGAGAGTACTGTAATAGAGCCTCCTCAGCCCGTCGTGGCCTCGAGAGTCGGCCGTTTTTGAGACGCCGCCTTGCCGCCCTTTGTTCATGCGACCAATTGTTTCACATTGTTCGCGTCCACAGGTCCACCTTCGACCCTCCACGAGACAAGGAGCGATGCGATCAATGCCAGTCACTGGGGTGCGGCCGCCGCGGCCAGCGATCCATCGCGGATCCCCCCCCTTGTTGATGAGGGTGAGTGAATCAACGTCCTTCGTTTGCTGTGTTCCGTTTCGTCTGTTTCTTCGAGTGTTTCGTCTTCCATTTCCATGCTGTGGTGGTCGGCGGCAAATACAGTACGGGCGGGTACCGGGTGCTGGTAATGCTGTGCCTACCGGTAGTACGCAGAAGCTGGGTGACACCTGAGGCACCTTGCCCGGCAGTGGTATTACCTCGTACCTGCCTGTGCTCATTTACCTGCGAAAGCGAGTACCGTAGGTACTACTACTAGTATATTAAGACAATGCAGCCACCCATAGGTATCATAGCCGCGTGCCCGGTGCTTCCTTCCTTCCGCACCTGCCTCTCACCTGCTCTTGCCTGCTCTCGGACTTTCCTTTTTCTCTCCAACATAGTACCATCACTCGCAGTATTCTTTTTTCATCCTTTTTCGTTCTTCGTCTCTTCACCAAAACATCGCTCATTGTCCACGCCGCTCCCTCGTTGTTCTCGACGCTCCTTGCATCCATCCCATTTGCCTCGCTGCCCCGAGAGCAGCGCCGAGGGCCCCCCAGGTAAGTCCGCGTTTAGGCCCGTTCCAATCCAATCTTGCATTTACAAGCATCAAAGATGCAAGTGCACCTTTTCCCCATTACCAGTCACCGCTCTCTTCCCCCTTCCCAGCACAGCACCGCAGAGCAGCTCCGAAGAAGGCCGCGATCCCAAGGCTGCATTGTGGTGTGGGACCCTTGTCCGCTGGCCATCCTCCTTCCAAGTCCCAAAGCAGCAGCTGCTTCCCGCCATGTGTGGTCCCTTGTCGACCACGCATAAACCATCGGCATGCCTGTTCGCTACTATCGAGTCTCCTTGGCCATAGCTTCGGCTTCTTTATTCCTCCACCCCACAGACCAGGCGGAGTGCTACGGCCCTCACTCTCTGCACCCAGCTACAGGCACACCCACCTGGGTCCCGTCACATTCACCCCCTTTCCCCGCGGGGACGACCAGCAGCCTCCTCTCTCCCGCGCGTGATACAGGCCCTGGCACAAGCTCCACCACTGCCTACCCTCGCCAGCTGGTTCTCGGCAATACTATTCAGATGGATGGGCAGATGGCCCTTGGCTGCATCTGCCTCCCATTGACCGGCCCCTTTTGGTCCTTTGCCGTGTGCGCGTGTCGTCATCACCGCCGAGTGCTGGCCGTCTAGCCCTGGCCCATGTTCACTGCCTGTTCAAGTGTGCCTGCCATTCTCATTCACGCCCCCCGGTCACGGTCATGTCCCCTATTAAAGAGGCCAGTCGCCTCCATGCCATGCACTTTCACCTTGTCATCACCACCCTCATCCATCGTTCCCTATTCACGAACGGGTCCTATTCTTTGGCAGTCCGAAGAATAACGGAGGCGGCCCTTTACACTCCTTTGCTCTCTCCTGGTATATAACTATCCTCTCCTTTCGTCCTAACTCGCGACCTGCAAATACATACTACCCAAACCAAAGCAAGTAAAGAATTTCGACTAACATAACCTTCTTCTTCTTCTTCAGAAATACTACCCATTTCCCTGGAGGAAATCTGATAGCTGGTTCTACATCATGGTTGGCCTGTCAACCTTTTTCAGCGCTTCGGTGCTGGCCCTACGCCTCTTCACCCTTGAGGCGGCCGCCAGCCCCGTCGATGCCGCTGCTAACTCCTCTACGGAGTGGTGGTTCTCCAAGATCGAGCGCACCGGTGCTGTTCCCTTTGGAAACTCTGGCCCCGACTACCCCGTCTTCCGCAACGTCCAGGACTACGGCGCCAAGGGCGATGGCTCTACCGACGACACCGAGGCCATCAACAAGGCCATCACCGACGGCGGCAACCGCTGCGGCGAAGGTTGCGACTCCAGCACCACCACCCCTGCCCTCGTCTACTTCCCCCCCGGCACCTACGTCGTCTCCAAGCCCCTGATCCAGTACTACTACACCCACATGGTTGGTGACCTGACCGATGTCCCCACCATCAAGGCTGCTGCCAACTTCGAGGGTATGGCCGTCATCGACGCCAACCCCTACAAGGGCGAGAACAACTGGTTCACCAACCAGAACAACTTCTTCCGTCAAATTCGCAACTTCAAGATCGACCTCACCGCGCAGCCCATGACCACCGGAACGGGTATCCACTGGCAGGTCGCCCAGGCCACCTCCCTGCAGAACATTGAGTTCTTCATGGTCGAGGACCCGAGCGAAGAGAACGCCCAGCAGGGAATTTTCATGGAGAACGGTTCCGGTGGCTTCATGACCGACCTCGTCTTCCACGGTGGCAAGTACGGTGCCTTCTTTGGCAGCCAGCAGTTCACCGCCCGCAACCTCGAGTTCAACAACTGCAACACCGCCATCTACCAAATCTGGAACTGGATCTGGAACTACCACGGGCTCGTCGTCAAGAACTGCCGCGTCGGCATCGACATGTCCGCCGGAGGTGGAGCCCAGACCGTTGGATCCATCATTGTCCAGGATGCTACCTTCGCCGAGACCGAGGTCGGTATCAAGACTCTCTACAACCCTGAGCAGACTGGAACCAACGGCACCCTCATCCTCGACAACGTCGACTTCTCCAAGAACGTCCCCGTCGCTGTCCAGAACGGCGGCACCGACACCACCATCCTCGAGGGCAACCAGGTCGTCGCCTCCTACATCCAGGGCCGCGCCTACACTGGCAGCGAGGGTGAGGCTGTCCAGGCCACTCGCGATGCTCCCAAGAAGCCTGCTGCCCTCCTCGACGACTCTGGCAAGTTCTTTGTCCGCAGCAAGCCCCAGTACGCCGACGTCCCCGTCGAGAAGTTCATCTCCGTCAAGGCCAACGGCGCCAAGGGTGATGGCAAGACCGATGACACCGCTGCCATCCAGAAGACGCTCGACGGTCTCGCCGATGGCGAGATTGCCTTCTTCCCCCACGGCGCCTACATCATCACCGATACCGTTGTTATCCCCCCCAACGCCAAGCTGGTGGGTGAGATCTGGCCCTTGATTATGGCCGGTGGCGACAAGAACTTCAAGGACCAGAAGAACCCCAAGCCCATGCTCCAGGTCGGCAAGGACGGCGATGTTGGCAACGTCGAGATGTCTGACTTCATGATCGAGACCCAAGGTCCCCAGCCCGGCGCCATCCTGATGCAGTGGAACCTCGAGGCCGAGGCCAAGGGCTCTGCCGGTCTCTGGGATGTCCACTTCCGCGTCGGTGGCTCTGCCGGCACCCAGCTCCAATCCGACAAGTGCGCCAAGACCCCCGAGACCGAGACCAAGCCCAACCCTGAGTGCATCGGCGCTTTCATGCTCCTCCACGTCACCAAGTCTGCCAGCATCTACATGGAGAACACCTGGCTGTGGGTCTCTGACCACGAGCTCGACATCAATGACTTCAACCAGATCAACATCTACAACGGCCGTGGTCTCCTCATTGAGTCGACCAAGGGTGCCTGGCTGTACGGCACTGCCTCGGAGCACAATGTCCTTTACAACTACCACCTCCAGAACGCCAAGAACGTCTACATGACTGTCATCCAGACCGAGACCGCCTACTACCAGGGCAACCCCGACGCCACCGTCCCCTTTGACGTCAACCCCGACTACTATGACCCCGACTTCGCCAACGAGTGCCAGGAGGCCAGGTGCAAGAAGACCTGGGGTCTGCGTGCCATCGACTCCAGTGACGTCTTCTTCTACGGTGGCGGCATGTACAGCTTCTTCGAGAACTACGGCCAGAAGTGCCTCGACACCGAGGACTGCCAGGAGCACATGGTCGACATTGTCAACTCGGACATCACCATGTACGGTGTCAACACCAAGGCCAGCGTCAACGTCATCTCCTCCGGCGGCACGGGTCTCATGACCCACCTCCCCGACAACGAGTCCAACTTCTGCGCCACCCTGGCCTACTTCAAGCCCGCTGCTTAGGTAGAAACAACAGCAGGAGGTCTCTCAACTTCTGTCACCCAATGAGCCGTGAACCCCACGCCCATATTCATCGTCCGCGCCGCGTTTCCTGGTCGAACAACGTCTTCTGCGAAGGCAGGTGGACGCGGGGTCGATCACAGCCTCACATTTGACACATTTGAACATATTTCGCCACTACGTATATACACTCTCTGCCAATGGGGATAACATAATCCTAGGCATTTGTACTTTCTTTTCTTTCTTTCCGATCTACGGGTCCGCCTTTTCTTATCCCACCTTTTTTTTTTCTTCCTTTTCTTGATATTGTACACGGCCAGAGTTGGCCCTCAGAAGTGCCACAGGCCAGACAGCGAAGTTTGTTAGACGGGACGATACGGCAGCATTGGGAAATCAAAAGGGAAATTTGGTATATCCACAAGCGAGAGGAGGACTGCAGGCCCAAAGGCGGCCACGGGTGACAGAATAAATGAGAGAAAGTCTGAACACTTTTCTTTTTTCCCTTCTTCGTGCGTGCAAAAGTGATGTGGGGACTCGTAACTCTTAAGCACCTAGTTCCAACGCCCAGCTCCAGTGACGTGGAGGCCGTGGTAAGAGTTGGATGGAGCATACTACTAGTAAATAACCATGACCATTGAACAGTAGGTAGTCGTATCAAGGTGAAGGGTCCTCATCACAGCCACTAGCTGAGATGGCAAGACCCTGAGCTGAGCGTCCCGGTTAGATGACGCTGCAGGTAAACAGGGGGAATACAAAATAAGATCATTGTCGGAGGGTGAAAGAAATGGAGCTCTGATACAGGCATGCTCCTTTTCGTAGGCACCCGTATATAGGTATGCTTTCTGACACTTTCTAATACTAGTAGATCGTCCACCACGCATTATCGACTTCTCTGCCAGATTCGAACAGAGTGATTGTGGAGAGGAGGGGGGTTTGCCTGCGCTGCCCTGCCCAACACCGCTCATCCCTCGGAGAAGAGAATGTTCTGGAACCGATAGAGTTTGGAGTGGGCAGGACTCTCGAGCCAGGCGGGCAAGGCGGGCAAGGCGGTCTTGTTTCGCAGTTGACGGCGCCCCCCCTGTGAATAATAAGAGATACGGAGGTCAATGGCGGTTAGCTGTACGCTCACGTCGGAGGACGCGATAGTCGTAGAAAGCCGCAAGAGATCTTTGCCTGTCAAATTGCCAAACCATAGAACGGCAGTACTCACCGCCGCTTCCATTCAATGCCTCCAACATAGGTATATTAGCCCCAGCAGTGTCCCGAAAAATCTTCGAAGCCTCTAGCTATGGAACTCATGAGTATCGTAGAGTCCTGGGCAGAGATGGGGTGTCGGGTCTCCAACTCTCAGTGAGACGTCAGCCGCAGAACTAACAACATGCTCCCCGCCGCCCATCTTGCCGACCAATCCCAGGTGCCACGGTTAGCTATTGAAGGGCTTGTGGTAGAGCCCAATGACGGCGAGTTGCCTTGGTACTGAGGAAAACACCCGATGCCATGGGGGAGATGGTGGTGGGCTGGACCTTTAGAGACCGAGTGCTCCACACATCCATTTAGACTTTTCATAATCGCTAGCCGGTACCTTGCACACCAACGTTTGAAGGATCCGGGCGTACTTGGGGGTTATAATACCCTTTGCTGTAGCCCCCCTAGTCATTGATCCTCGGACTCGTACTTACTGGCAATTGCATCGGAGAGACGAGGCGCCCAACATGTCCCACTTTGGTGCGTGTGTTGCCGGCGGCAGGGCCTCAGATCGGGCATCCAGATCGGACAACGCCATCGATAGAAGCCCCGGAATCAGGCCATTTTCGATCCCTCTGCGTCTGGGTCCAAGCACTCGACGTAATCGATCGGCTAACCCAGCCGGGCAGTTGGTCGTTCTTGCGCGGTTGCTCAGCTGCTATGGTGTCGACTCCGATCTCTTGGAGAAGAGTCGAGGATGATAACCCACTGAGCTGGACCGGCCTCGCCTACAACGGGTACATGTGGTGGGCCAGCGCCGGCGAGCAGCTGCGCTCCGAGGAGCAAGAGGAATCCGCCCAAGACGCCACCCTCCTCGCTGACACCTTAATTGACTTCGGCAATCTCTCAGGGAGGGTGCGGTAGAACTTCACCATTCACCCCTTCCCCACCGGAACCAAATCCATCACCGCCAATTGGATTTGGTGGCCGACTCGCTCCTCCCGTGGCTCCCGTAGCCTGGCAGATCGGGAAACAGGGATGCTTGAGAGGCGTGCCCAAATTGCTGTCCAGCCTGTACGGATAGACCGCCCGTAGAATAGACTCTGATGCTGCAGAACAGGCCAGTGGAGGTGCCATGCAACAGAGAGCACGCAGACAACTTCAAGACGTCCAGTACCTGAAAAGGACAAGCCCCCACGGCGTTGCCTCGACGCCACATTCTTCGGGCCTTCGACACAAACCCTCGGCCGCCCCCAAAAGCCGTTTTGAGTTGCTCTTTAATGCTCACTTCTGTCGGAGATAAGTCCGCACGTCCGTATTTTCCTTCCTGTAGGTAGGGGGAACCTAGCTCTCAAACGGCACAATTTTAGACCATGGGTAGAACCCAGACGATATTCAAAGCCTGCCGGGCCTGTCGTCGGAAACGAGCACGAGTAAGTTGTTGGCATAGGCGGCTATAACTGCCCTTCTCTCGAGTTGCTTCCCCATGATGGACCCTAGCGGGCTTTGGGCGGGTCCCCCCCCCCCAGGTAAATGCCCAGACTCTCATCAGAAGGCGCAAAGACTCAACTGCCAGTAGCGCGACGCGGCCTGTCCTAGGGACAGCAAAGGGGGTCCTTCCGAGTACCACTCCCGCCGCCGCCAGATGCTGACTGACTGACTTTCGCGTCTTGTGTGAACCCTTGCCCTGGCCGGCCCCTTTCAACCTTCTTCATCTCCCCTCAATACCACCACCTAGCCTTTGATCAAGCTTGCGGCAGGTCTGTCCAGGTTACGGACACCTGTCGCGGCTCCTGTGACCGACAATTGTGGCGTCAGTTCGGCTGACCATGATCTCCACAACTCGAGTAGTGCGACGGACAGCAGCCCTGCCAACGATGCGAGCGATGGAAGACGGAATGCCTCTACGACCAGCGCCCCGGCGAGACAAAGGACAGGCTCCGCAACGAGCGAGCCCAGCTTCAGGGCCATGACAGAGCCGTCAGTGCGATAATCGACGCAATAATCTCCGGGGATAACGTCGAGCCGGTCTTGGCCTCCCTGTGGGAAAAGGTTCCCATCCACGAGATCGCCGAGAACTTGCTGCAGACTCGGCAGCACCGACCGTCTACCGCGGACAGCCAGGAGCGCCCGGACAGCAGTTACCTCCACAGTCCCAACGATGCCGGGCTCCACGACGCCCTGAGCAAGACGCCTCCCGCATCGACCGTGAATCACAATGACTCTACCGCCGCTCCGCCCTCTCGCGATCCGCTGGGCACCGGCAGCGATAACGCCGCGGGCTCCTCCACGGGTGGCTCCACTGACGACGACCACAGTCACCGATCCGGACTTCAACTGAGATTAGACAGTCTGGACGGCCCTTCCGCTTCCGAGGAGGGCTCGGAAGGATCCATGTACTGCGGCAGTCTGTACTCGCCCATCCTGCCCAAGGTTGACCAACTTTCCCCAGGCGGCTCCTGCTTTCGCGCCAGGGAGGTCGACTCGAGGGTACCAATCGCGGCACCAGGGTTGCAACTGACCGGGCCTGGCGATAACACGTGGGATGGTAGTGGTCTGATGGGTGCTGCCATACCAGCTTGTTAGGGGGTTTCTCGACACCTTCTTCTCCCGGCAATACCTGCCCTTCCCTGCCATCAACCGGGGTTTATTTATGCAGGATTTCTACACTGGTAGGCGTAGATACTGCTCATCGGCGTTGCTGAGGTCGATATGCTGCCTGTCGTGCCGCATACTGGGCGGGTATGATGGCAGATCACCGCATGTTGCCCTCGGCACCCGCCTCTTTGACGAGGCCAGCCGCCTCTTGAAGCTAGCGAGTGAATCCGAGTACAGCATCCCCGACGCCCAGGCTCTCAGCCTCCTAGCCCTCCACCAGCTCGGCCTCGGGGCGTACTCGGAGGCGCGTGGATTGGCCGATGAGAGCGTTAGGCGAATCGAGTTCCAGTGTCGCCAGCAGGACGAAGAACCCTGCGGTGATGCGTCGTTCCCCGCGGCGCAGGCCACCACCTTGTTCGCTGCTATTTCACTCGCTCGGTAAGGTCTCATCCGGTGTCCATCGAAGCGCTACTAACTCCATGTTCGTCGCATAGATTGGTTCGCTTGACGATTGCATATCTCTCAGATATACCGCCATCAGTCCAGCGAGGTGTGTTCTCCATGAACCTCATAAGTGGTTATCCGAGCCGGGTAAATTCCAATGTTGAGCAATGTAGGCGGCCATACTCCCACATTCAATGAGGACGCGCCCAGGGAAGAAGCAGCTAATACTTGGAGCAGTACTCCGCGTCCCAGAGCTGAGCATGGTCAGCGGCTTGCCGCGAGGTGTTCCGTACGTTCCGGCCATGATGTTCCAGCTGACGGGCTGGGTGTATTGCTTCGCGTCACGATCGCATATATCGGATGGCGACAAGCCGCCTAGACACTTGCTAGACACGTATCGAGGGTGTCTCTCGTGGTACGGCTCCGCTCTGCAGAGCATGCGCGACCAGCACGGGGCCGGTCCATTTGTTCAGTACGCCATCCCTTCCTACCCCCAGGCGGAATACTTAGCCAAAAGCCCTGGGGAGCCGGTGACGGGTGTGGCTGACATGTGTGGCAGTCTCTTTTATCACTTTTGCCTCCTCACGCTCTTCCGCCCCTTTTGCCATTTCGGTCGGTTGGACTCCGACGTGTCGCCGGTGGACATTTGTGCCGAGTCGGCAGAGTCGATCCTAGCGTTGGCCAGATCGTGCAATGAGCTCGGAGAACGCCACTTGCCCTGCTTTGTCCCCCTCTTTGTTTACGCCGCCGGCCTAACGGAGGCGGACATCGAGGCGGGAAGGGCAGTTGTGGGCGAAGCTGGGCAAGGCCCCGCAGGACAGGGAAGCTCAGCCGGTCGCTCTTCCAGCGGGAAGGGGTCGGACGCGAGTCGGTCTCTTTCCGAGCGTGCAAGAGAACAGCTCCTTGTTCTGGGGGACGTTTATCCGTCTGCGCGCAAGTGTCTGCTGGAATTACGAGACGGGCCGAGCCCCTAACGGGACAGGCTTGAGCGCTCGTAGCTGTGTGCGTCATCCTCGCTCTGGCCTCGACTCGATCGGTGGCACAATCAAGGTGGCTTCCATTGGCTGCTGGAGACGACTCCTCGCGGAGAATATTGCCGGTCGTTGGTCGGGGGTGGTGGCATCGTTTATCAAGTCCTGGAGAGGGAAGGGAGTCAGCCCAATGCAGAGCAGCAGATGGGGGAGGGGAGGGAGCATACCACAAGCTGGGTATGAATATGGATGGAATTTGAGGATGAGGCTGTTGTGCTCCTTTCTGCCAGGGTATGCTCTGGGAGATGGCAGCGACAATGATCTAGGCGAGGGCGGATACTCTCAGGCTGGAGGGCACTAAGATCGCAGGTCGCCTGCGAAAGACAGGGGGAGGCGGCAAAGGTCGCCAGCTCACAGTCACCTCACAGTTGCGGAAACCGGGAAGGCGCCTCGGACTGGAAACGGAAGGGACGAGCGGATGAGGGCGTGCAGCAAGGAACCTTACCTACGACCACTACCTACCAGGTAGTACCTGAGTACCCTCAGTTGGTACCTGCTGCTGCCGGCAAGGAAAGTAGTACTACTAAGTAGTACTACCTGGTAGCACGACCTTGTCCTACCAAACATAACACGGCAGCAACAGTGGAGTGCTTCATTCGGACAATGGAAATGGGCAGCAGCTGAAGGAGGCTTGAGCGCCCATCCGATGATCAGGCACCGTCCTCCACCCGAGCGAGGCGGATTCTCATTCCTCTGAACACGGACGGATGCGACCCGCAGGCTCCGCTGGGGTCCAGGGCAGTGGAAGATAATAGGTACCTAGGTGTTGGAGACCGAGTGCTACTACTGTGATGGGTACCAGTAGTAGTCCGCGGCCTGAACCCTGGTCCCCAGGGACGAGAAGGCTACGCATCACCTCAGTTTTCATCGGGAGGTGTCCTGTTGGGAATAGGTATGTTAACCAGGCGGTGTTGCTTACCTATCTTCGAGTTACTATGGACTACTAGTACCATAGGCACTAACGAGGTACTTAGTAGTGCTAGTATAATACTGTACCTGCTCCTGAATCAAGACGAATGGAACCGTACCTACCTACCCCCTCTCCGATGTGCGACCGTACCGACCTACTGGTACTACTACTTACTCTGGTAGTAAGGTACCCACTGCCAGCTTGGTACTACCGGTGGTAGTACTTAATCACTACAGTGACTACCTAGTATATGGCAACAAACGGCAAGAGCGATCGAGCCTCCACAAACCCACAGCGGCAGCCTACTTACCTCAGTATGACCTACTAAGGTACTAACCAAGGTAGTGCCTGCCAGTGGTAATTGCGGGCACAGGTACATAACTCCGCTCACGTCTCACCGGGAAGGCGCAAAGGGTCTACTTACGGACATACTTACCTAACCTTTCGGAAATCTTTACCTGGTAGGTAGTTACTACCTCCTATAGGTAATGTACAGGGCCAGCAGCAAGAATGGGCAAGTGATATGGTCCGAAAGGCAGCAAATCTGACCTGCTCGCTCCTGCCCGCAGCCTTGGCGAGTGAATCCAGGTGGAAGGAGGCGGCCTTATCGCATCTACTGAGCCTGAGATCTTTCAAAAGGGGCGAGAGTTTGCTCAGTCACCATCAGTGACCTGGTTGCTCCGACCGTCGTCGTCGTCGTCGGCGGCGGCGGCGCTGCTTTTGCCGTTGTCATATGTACATCAATTTCCCCTCCTCCTGTTGGTCTCGCTGCCGCCGACTACCTGCATGAGCTGCCGCCCCTCACAGCCCACTGGCATGCTCGCGGAGTTGGGTCCAGCGACCCTAGTCCTGCCCCTCGATCGCGACTGGCCAGCGGGCCTGTTCCGCACGCGGCACTCTACCACACTCCGGAGCTGGCTGCTGCGCTGCCGTCCAAGCAGCAAAAGGGCATGGGCATGGGAATCACCCCTCGCCGGTTCTGTCATGTTGTGGTCACTTTGGGGCGGCTGGCGGGCCATCTCGTCCGGACTACCTTTACTAGTAGTACCGGCGGAGCCAGCGTCGTCAGTGTTGCGCAATTGGTGCGTTCTCCAACTGCTCCCTGGCGTCCAAAAGTAAGGTACTAATACGATACCTCAGGTACCTCGACTCACCCACTTTTGACCCGGCCAACATTAGTACTCGCACTAGTACTGTACTACCGTTTCTGCACAGGAGACGATTCGGGGACGCGGGCACTGCACCCCCAAAAAGGCACCAACAGCTGAGGTACTAGGTAGCCTTCCCTAACCCAGACAGCCTTCACGTTGCGTCGAGCTGGAATCGGGCATGGCGGCCGAAAGACGTGGAGTCTCCGTTGCGACTTTTGCCATGACCTCCCCGCCCATATGTTGTTGGTCATGTTGGCCTTCAACCCCGTCCGCTGCCACGAGCCTACGTCCGCCCTCGTGTCTTCGACCTCCTCCTCCGTCTTGACCAACAGTTTGTGACTTCGTCCTCCATACCCCTGCCACCACAACGACTGCCTTCGTCTCTAACTACGCGTACGACTATGGCGCCGGGTCCGCCTATCGCGCCGAGCCCGCACCCGCAGCGCGATTCCTCCCCGCCCACCGCATTGTCCCAGGCGGACCTGACCGATCCGGCTATATCGCCGCCGTCGTCGACCTCAGCTGCTCCCGGCCGTGCTGGCATTTCCCCGCCGATTTCTCCTCTTCCGACCTCGAGGCCACCGGCGCCTCTTACCCCTCGGACCCGACTGACCAGAGTGGCGTGCGAAGCCTGCCGGAAGCGACGAACCAAAGTACATGCCCCGTGTCTATGCCCGTGCCCATGACCACCATGTCCTGTTCCCGGAGGCGCAATCAGGGAGACCCCGGGAGAGTATTGCTAACTTGGCGGCCTTTTGACAGTGCTCGGGTGATCGCCCCAGATGTATGGCCTGCATCAAGTTCCAGGCCGAATGTCACTACACGTCGGCGACGCCTACGGAGACCCGGGTCCAGGCCCTAAAGAGGAAATACGACGAAGCGCGGGATGAGACCAACTGCTACAGAGAGCTCTACCAGTACCTTCACAACTCGCCCGAGAGCCAGGGCTTGGAGATTCTGCGCTGCATCAGGCTCGACACCAATCCCGCGGCTGTTCTGCGCCAGATTCAGGGCGGCGATCTCCTCCGCCCTCCAAAGTCCCCCGTGCACGAGACGCGCCTGCGATATGAATTCCCCTACCGTTCTGCCATGCCACTCATAATCCAACGGTCCAACAATGCCTACCTCAATTCTATACTGTATGAGGCCGTGACCATGGACCAGCAGGGCAGGGACCAGGTCCTGGACCAGATGAAGCAGGTCCAAGAAAAGCACGAAGTTGTAGACATGGCCGGGCGATTCTCACCGGCTCATCTGACGCCCTACCATGCGGCCAAATATGTCGATCCTCTCCTGTCCGGCGCTCAAGCTGCCAGCTGGACGTCTGTCATATCGGACGACGCCTTGTTCGCAAGCCTCATTTCGGCCTATCTCGTTCACGAGTATCCCACGTTCCCCGCCTTCCAGAAGGACATCTTTCTGCGAGCCATGATCGAGGGAGATAGCCGTTTCTGCTCCCCATTGCTGGTGAATATTGTGCTGGCTACGGGATGTGTATGTCCCCCACCCACTTTGTCTCCGCCTGCCTCCGTCGCGCTTAGCTCCTTGCTAATGGAATATGTCATCTTAGCACTGCCATCGTGGCATCCCCAATCGTTCCAAGTACTGGGATTCGCACAACCTCGCTTACCGCTTTCTCGCCGAAGCCAAACGCCTCTGGGAGCTGGAGATGGGCAAGGTCAGCCTCGTCAACGCCCAAGCCGCGGTCATGTTGGATATCGTGTACACCTTTAACGCACTTGACAGCATGGGTCGCACCTATCTCCATCAGGCTCTCTCCATGGGCCATGAGATGGGGCTCTTCACCTCCGATGTACTTGTACAAGATCAGATGATGAGCGACGCCAGGCTGTTCACCGCGTGGTGCATCCATCGCTGGGCCGTGTAGGTGTCCTCACTCCCTCCCGCTCTCTCTCTTCTCCCTCTTTCTGCCCCCTAAAAATCCCACTCACACTCGCTGTTGCGGCCGACGTGTCCGGGTTGCGGAGAGAGACTGACGGACCACGCCGACAGGATCCAGACCTTCCACTACCAGGAACAGCCGCTGATGAAGGGTGCACCTGTGGTGGCTTTGCCCGACCCTGATGAACAATCGGCCTGGTTTGGCAATATCTACCTCCAGTACCCGCTCGGTCAGGCTCTGTCCAACACATATCATGGGCATGTGTTCAAGGCCATGTGCGATCTGCGCGTCATAATCAACGACCTTGGGCATGTCTCGTACGGCAGTTATCCGACCACGATAACGGCCGAGCATTATTTTATCTTTCGTGAACGGCTGGAGCGGTGGTTCTCGTCTCTGCCGACGCCCCTGAAACCCGAGAACATCATCTGGCCAGGGCAGTTCAAATTGCAGTGAGTAACCTCCACTCTAACCCCAGACGGGCAACCTTGGTTGAATTTAGGTCGGGTCAAAGTCCGACGTCTTTTTTATTCTTCGACCAAACGTCCAGGAAATCTGAGCAAGATAGGGAGTCTGATGGATTCACAGTATGGAATATTACGTGATGCATATCGCGATGTCTCGTATGCAGATACTGGAAACACAAAGACCAAGTACGGTCACAAAGTGTCCTGCCGCCGCCCGGAACGCGTCTGCGGAGATGCTGCCGTATGCGGTGATACGGCTCGAGACGTTGGTTCGACTGTACTACCTGCGCCACTCGTTCGAACATTGCGACACTTTCATAGTCTACTTCCTCTCAACCCTGGTCAACATCATAATGGATTCCAAGAGAGGCAGGCAGGTGGCGTTCAGGGAGACGGACTCGTTGGAGCACCTGCGGTCGACACTGGTACTGGGCATCAAAGGCCTGGCTGACCAGGGCCACCATATCTACCTCGCAGCCGTCATCGGCCGGCTGCTGGTGGAGCGTCAGGCGCCAGAGGATATCAATATGCTGGCCAAGCACATCTCAATGGATACTCTAGATGCCCGGCCGGCGACTGGCTGGCACGTCCACTCGGCGTACCCGCTACACACTGGCATGTCTGACGAGGATCCCGACATTTCGAGACTCGAGAACCTGTTCAAGGACCACTCTTTGTGGAGTAGTCCATGACCGAGACCGATTGACGATTGGCGAGAAAGACGAAAACAACGACGAAAACTGGTGGCACAGCCAGATAACGTACACGGCACGCTTGCGGTTAGCGCCTAGACACTCCTCGTCTCGTGGCTGCAGACGACTTTCATATACAGGAGTAGCAGTACTACCCCCCCTTTTACTTGATTCTATATACATGCGGTGTATACTTACCGTTCTTCTGGCGATAGCCCATTGTCGTGGCCCGGTGATCTTGAGCGAGGTCCGGGAACGTTAATTGTATGAAACCTCCCTTCCGCCATGCCAATGATTATTCCCAGGCCATCGTCTGCGTTCCGCCCTGGTTGAAACGCCTGGTGTTGTCGTCTGCAGTCCACCACCATCAACCACTGGCGCACTGTCACGCCTAGCGCAGCGCCATGGGTTGTTAGCCGCTCGCCAAGAGGAGTGGATTGACTCCCACCGACCCTGGCGCAGTGGGCGGCTGGAAATAGACGAGGCTAAAGAAGGAATCCCTAGTGGTGGGTCACACAGGGTGACAAGGGGGGGCCCTGGTGCGACCGTTGGGAATAGGATGCAAGTTTGCAACCTGCGGCGGCAACACCAATCGCGGGTACACGTCCCACCCTAGCGTGATGTGGCTGGCGGAGTCTCATGCGCGAAGTCGCGGGCCGCTCGGGGATGCGTTGGGGGGGCTGCCGACGTTCGGGCTCTGGCTGCATGGACGCCATGAGAGTCGAGACATCAAGTCCGAGCGTTCGATTCCCTGGCTGAGGGCAACTCATGATGATAAAAACACGCTTCTCAGAAATGACAAGGGCTCGGAACCGAATGCTACTGTATATTGCGGGTAGCACGTCAGCCCTAATGCGACCCTCCTCCGGAACCACGATTGCGCCGTGGTTTTTGTTCGACTACGCCGCAATTGACTGGCCCATCACCGCCAACGCCAGTGGGATCTAACTGCATACGAGACGAGCCGTCGAGCACCCATCCCGGCCAGAGGGCTGACGGGCTGGCAGGGGTTACCACTCTGCAACGTCCCCGGCAATCGTCACGAAGATGACTGACCCCGCCGAACCACGTCTCCACGAGTTTGGGGCCCCCGCGGGGGAGGGGAGGGTTGTTGTGGGAAGGGGGGAAGGGTTGGGGTTGGTGAATGTCTCCGGACTTGGTGCGTCTGGCACCGTCAGGCACTGCTCCTACATCTGCTTCGTATTGTAGCTGGACGTGCTGCTGCTTGGTCAGTCGAGAGAACCTCTGGTCTACAGCTCCTTCAGCCTCTATCAAGCATCATCCCGTGCGCCGCCCACATGCCGCTTCTTGGTTAACCGGATCACAAGTAACGAACCACGAAGAAAGTCAGGAAGAACCCATCACAGCAGCCCATCATGTCCAAGGAGGAGATCGCCTTTAAAGCCGCCACCGACCTCGATCCTAATGCCTGGTACCACGTCACCGAGACTCGTGTCGACGATCCAGACTTTGGGGAAAACCAAAAGTTCGGCTCCGCTCTCATCGTGAGCAACGTCGACACCGGCGACCTTGCCATGGCCGGCAGCGACAAAAACGACAGATGGCAGTTCCTGCCCGTCGACACCGACGAGCACGATGCCCGCTACGCCATCCGCTGCTCTACCACCAGCATCCGCCGCCAGCTTGCCGTATGCTACCGCGAGGATGAGCTCGCCGACAGCAGGACACAGCCTTGCATGCTCCCCTCCGACGGCAGCGACGCGCAGAAGTGGGACATTGCCAACTGGGACGACGGCTCCGGAGCCTTCCGCCTCATCAACGTCGCCAACGGCACCGACTACTGGCTCGACTGCCACAGGGGCAACCCGCTCTTTATGAACTCCCACATTGACACGACTGTGAACCGTCCGGCCCAGCGCTGGATCATGAGCTCCTCCGCCGCCATCGACGACGGCGAATTCTCGACCACTTTCACAAATGTATGCATCAGCCATCTCACTGGAGAGTACCGATCTGAAGGTGAAACCATTTGAACCCGGCTAATGGACCCACCGCGTTTACAGATACCAACCGCAACCACAGACGTAGAAACAACCGCCACCGCCGATCCTACAGACTCTCCCGCTGAAGAGAGCGCGAGCGCCGGCTCCTCCTCCTCCGGCTCCAGCAGCCTCACAGCCGGCGCAGCAGCAGGGGTAGGCATAGGCGCCGCCCTCGCCGTCATCGGTCTCGCCGCCGCTATATTCCTCTTCATGCGCCGCCGCCGCCGGAGACGCAACGACGTTGCTGCTGGCGCCGAACTCTCCGCCGGCTCTCCCTCCGCAGTCTCCGCCGGCTTGTGCTCCGCGCAGGATAAAGTGGGGGGGTACAGCGAACTGCACAAGCAGCAGCAGTGGTCTCATCCCGCCGCGGCGCCGCCGCAGGAGTTGTCCGGTGAGAGCAAACATCATCATGAGCTGGACGGATACCAGGGGCTAGGCCGGCAGCGGTGACCGTCGTCTGTTGGTGTGCATACCTAGAGGTCGTTTGTTCAACATCAGTGATATACGAGTGTATATATATATATATATATATATATGTATGTATGTGTACGTATACTTTGCATTGCTGCACCAGTTTTTAGGTACCGTGGGGCTTTGAGGTTTATCCAAAATGTCTCGAATAGCCGATTCATCATTCATAGAATAGATATACGTCTGCCCGGAATCGCCGTGCAGTCATACTTAGAACACCTGCTACAAGCCACGCACGGCAACAGCAGCGGCATTAACAAAATTCCTTCCGCCCAGACCTCTTTGTTCCAAAAGTTCCCAACTCCGGCTCACATGAATGGCCAAGTATGTAGTGAAAATCCCCTTTCCCTCTGCCAACACCTCCAATCCTCACTAGCCGCATTATCCGACGCCAAGTCATATCTACGACGCCCGTCCAGGCCCGCCACCACCCAGGTCACCCATCAGGTTCATATGCATTATGGCATCCCGCTCCCACGAGTCATCCTCCCCCCTTTCGTCGCCCCAGAGATCCAGATTCTCCCGCCCGTCCACGCCGGGAAGTCGGATCTGGGGCGGTGCCTGGCTCTCGCCGCTGGACTGCGCCCCCGGTGCTGGTGCTTGCCCGGGCTTGGGACCTACAGCCGGCGGACCCGGCGTGCCGAAGCGATCAAAGTCCGGGAGCTGGAACTCGTGGAAGCCGCCGCCCTGCTGTTGCTGGTTGTGGGTGTCGGACGGGCCAGTGAGCTGCGAGAGTGGCCGCTCTTGTGTTGTGGTCGGATACCCCGCCAGTGGGTTCTGGGTGGTATTCATGGCTGTGGGAGTTTCCACGGGATCCATATCAGTAATGCGGCCCACCTGCTGCTCAAACTCCTCATGCTCCATGATCCTCGGGGCCTGCTCGACATTTCTCAGGCTGGACGCCCCGGCCCCACCACCAGAACTGTGGATGCTGAGCGTCGAGTGCCTGTTGAGCGTGGCCGCGGCGTCCCCGCCGTTGCCGGGCTCTCCCATGGAGGCGGCGTCGACGTCGCGAATGGCAAACTGTGCGACCGTCTGCATCTTTCGCGACACCCAGCCCGCTAGCAGCTTACCGCGCTGCTTCTCTCCGAGTCTCGACCGGGGGAAGTCGCCCTTGTTGACAAAGGCGACAATGTCGACAATGATCTGGTGCTCCATCAGGATGGCATTGACAATGACGGGCACAAGCGACGCAAGGTACGACTTGCGATTCACCTCGACCAAGACCACCACTAGACCGCCGGCCTGGAACACGGCACTGCTATGCGTCAGCTCAACTATACATGTGACAAAACGTGTACGAGTATTGGGGTACACTCACCAGCCACCATGGACAATATTACGGTGGCATCGCTCCACGGAAGCTTCAATGTCCATGGGAAAGTGGCTCAGCCCATTGATCTCAAATGTCTCGCCGATGGGCCCGAGAACAAAGAGCACCTGCATGTCCACCTGGGCTCCGCCAGGACCAATTGGCCTGCTTATGTTGTGCAGGAAACCCAAGTCGCCTGTTCGAACGTAGGGCACGTTTGGATCCCCGTCCACCGTGCGTCCGTCGAAGCGCTCCGCGTCAAAGGCGTCCTTTGAGCCGTAGAACGACTTTACACAGGCCTCTGAGTCAACCCAAATTTCTCCATACTCGCCCTCATGACAGTGTACCCGGCTCTCTGGGTTGACAATGGCAATTTGTGTGGATACGGGCACCATGCCCGAGTCTTGCACCAGCAGGGCTGTGGGGTCCGACTCTGGATCGACAGGCACCACCAGTCCTCGCCGGAGAGCTCTGATGTCTAGCCATAGCTCGATAGGCTCGATGCACATGTACGACCTTGACGCCACCATCGGGTTAAGAACGTGGGAGTAGACAGTGTTTATGGCGGTCCTATCGAGACCACTGGCCGCGAAGTGCAGCCTGACCCTCTGGAACACGTCCACCCTCGGTCTCGCATCCGCCGTGATCATCATGTTCTTCAGCTCATGGAGAGTGAAGCCCTTGGCTTGCATACTCGTCATGGCGTGCTCCATCACCTTGCCTTGCATGGCTGCCATGGCGTGATCCAGCATCTGGGGGGTGGCGTAGGTATCCTTGATCTTGTATCTGGACAAGGTCACAAAGAGCGACATGGGGTTCTGCGCAAACTCCACGGGAGATACGAGATATGTGGGCGTGCCGAGATAGATACCCATGAGGCAGGAATGAATAAATCCTAGGCCCGTGGTGCTTCGCACACAGCCAAGGACAGGCCTCGAGCTCGTCATCTGGCAGGTTTCCTTCTGGACTTTGCACATTCCCATGATGGTGTCATGGCCAAGCTGGACAGCTATGCGGCGCTGATCCGGGGTCCAATACGTCCATACGATGACGGGATATCCAGGTCTGATCCAGGCAGGGTCGATAGTCAAGCCCAAGTCACGGAGGCCGTGGCTTTGCTTCGGCGGCTTCGTCGTGTTCCATGTATGGGGCACGGAGATCTTGAGGACCTGGGCTGACTGCTTAATGTGGCTAGCCACAGGCTTGATCTTGAGCAGATGGTCCACCTCCTGATTCACCAACACGGCCTTGACCTTGTAGTCGGCGATGATGTGGAGATAGGCCGGGACATCCTCGTTCAGCCGATTCTGATCCAGCGGTGCCATGGGGATCACGACAGCTCCGAGATTGATACACGCGTGTACCGCAAAGACAAACTCCTCCGAGTGCGTGTACATGAGGATGAGGCGGTCGCCAGGACGGACCTTGGCCTTGTTCTTCAGGTACATAGCCACGGACGAGACCCTGATATCAAACTTCTTCCATGTGATGCCCTTGCCTTCGCGGCCTCTTCCATCGATGGTGCAGTACGAGAGCTCTTCTGGCTGCCGGGCCACGCGCCATTGGATGAGGTCGCTAATGCAGGAGAAGTTGTTGAGGGGAGTCGATGTTCGGTCGTCAATCACCACTTCCCTTCGGTCAATACCAGAGTACTGCTTCTCGGCAGGGTGCAGGATGTCAGCCCGCGAGTCTGACGACAGTTGAGACCAGATACCGCCCATGGGGTCGATGCCCACGGGTAAGTTGAGAACGGCGTGCTCCACGCCAAACTTGACGTGCACACATGGCAGGTTCCCAAGTTCGAACTCTCTGCGGCACAGCATGTTTCCTATTTCGCGCCGACCATTCTTGATCACCCGTGGCAAGGTGTTTGGCGCGGTTATCATGACGCAGTACAGGCGAAGGTGATGCTCCTGAAGAAGGACCTCCACGCACCTGTCCGCCAGAGAGTCCAGCAATGCTGTGTCGGGTTGCCTTGGGGGTCCTCCCGAGGTCACCGGCTGCGTCGACGCGGCGGGCGACTCGACAACGACCACTGGCAGGTGTTCATCATTGACAAAGACGTCGAAGGCGGAGCAGTCGTAAATCTTGGGCACATTCTTCACGATGCTGACCACGATGTGCTGCACAAAGAAGTACCTGTACTCGGCGAGCTCATGGCCGTGCTCGACCCACTCCACCTTCTGCCGGATGCGGTCTTCGTACAGGCCCAGGATGAAAATTTTGCCCTGGATTACAGTTCCGAGCAGTCCTGTGCGGAGAAACTCGGAGTCGACCACCGTCGGTGTCGCCTCACCAGGTTCAAACTTGTAGGGCCGTGCGTGGAAAATGGCTTCGGTGTTTTTGGGCTGCGCCCAGAAGCCACCAGAGAGGGACGGTGAATCCACCCAGATCTCACCCACAGCGTGGGCGGAAGCCAGAAGGCCGGTCTCCGGATCGACGACGGCAAGAGTAGCGTCCGGAATCGGGTAACCAAAAGCGCCAACTCGTACGGACCCTGGCTCTGTCTCGGCTCTCTTCTTTGCCTCTTCTCCGACAGCAAGAACCATCACCTCGTTCGTCTTGAGCGACTCGCGGTCGAGGAGGACTTCGTTCACCTCCGCCTTGGGCTTCTGTTGTTTGATCGTGGTCGTTCCGCCACTCAGCAGACTTCCGAAGCCATTCGAGGGAGCGGGCTTCTTCGCTTCTTTTTCCTCCTCCTCCTCCTCCTCCTCCGCGTCAGACTCGCTATCGGACCCGAGTTTGAGCTTGAGGGGAACACCCATCCGATCTTCGCCCCCAAGCCAATCCCGGACACTCACTACCATTCCGCCATGCTCAGGGAGGCAGAGCATCGGAGCTACCGCCTCACGTGCCCTAGAATTCCTCAATGGTCGCAGCCACCTGTCGGCCAAGACTTCGTTGAATTCGCTGTCGACGGTTAATGTGTCAATCAAGCACAACTTCACCGCCTGGAAATTGGGTTCCATTCCTTTCTTGAAATTCCTCGTTGTCAGGGGATCTTGGAGATAGTTGTAAACGGCCCTCTTCAGGCCTGGATAATCGGCAACGGTTATGGATGCCTTATACTTGGTTATGAGGTGAGCATAGAGCCCGGGTATGTCGACGGCCTTGTTGTCGAACCAAACAGTCGTGTGTCCACCATAGACGGTGAGCAGAACGCTCAAAATCATGCCTATTCCCTGCCGCGGGTCCAGGTAGGACAGGAGGATCTCGCTGCTCGCTCCCCCACCAATGAGCTTGCCGTTCTTGTCGCGCAGCGAGGGGTTGAACGTGTCCCCGGGCCCAGCTCGAGGAATGGTTGACACGATGGCGCTCAGGCACGCCATCTGATGCATGATGGTTCTGTGGCTGAGAACGACACCACGCAAATCGCCGGTTGGGGCACGGGAGAATTCGATGTAGGCCAAATCCGGGACTGACAGGGGAGGAACTTCATCCTTCTTCTTGGGATGGTAGCTCCCAAACTCGTTTGTCTTCCACCACTCAACCCCTTTAGGCCAAGTCAACTTTTGCGCCGTGATATCCCGCTGGAAGGCTTTCAGGTTGTTGTCCGTGGTGAGGGCGAGATGCGCCTGGGTCGAGGTCAAGATGAAATTGAGTCGCTGGTAATCTTGCAGATCGTTGATGGGCACAGCCACCACCCCAGCAATGAAGCAGCCCATCAAGGCAATGGCAAAATCAATAACCTCGGCGTCCCGATACACCAGGGCCACGCGATCGCCCCGATACAACGAGCTCTTGTCCCTTATGACCTGAGCGACCTTTTCAGCCCTGGCTGCCAGCTTATCCCAGGTAATGGACGCTGTCTCCTTGCCCTTGCTGTCCAGGACCCAGTACGCAGGTACCTTGGCGGTGGTCCTGGCCCTGTGTCTCAACACCGCGGCCATGTTGTCGAACTTGGACATGGGCATGTTCCCATCATGAGGATCGTGGATGGCAAACGGGACTTCCCTGGGTTCAAGGGGTAGCTGGTATTCGAGGGCCTCCGGGGGAGGTAGATCGTTGGCCGTAAGCATCGGGGGCGCCATAGCCGCCGTGGGAGAGAATGGGTCGCTGAGGGAGTAGCGCTGAGGTGCTCCATATTCGCCTTGCTCCGGGGGCAGGGTCTGTTCGTAGTGTTGCTGGCCTGCAAAGTCGGAGAAAAAGCGCTGGGAGTCGGTAAGGGTACCCGTCCGCCCATCGTATGCGTGAGGCTGTGGGTAGTGTTGCTGATGATCAGGATAGATCCCGTGCTGTTCGGGATTAAAAGCGTAGTCGCCAGAGACCATCGTCCCGCTTCTAGAGTGGCCTTCATTCATAACTGGTGTCAGGAAGAGTGAATCGCGGTTCGGTACAGCCGGTCGCTCCGCAATGGGTCCTCCGGGACGCAAGAGGCCAGCCGGCGTGGTGTCGGGGTGGTCCTGCTGCAGCGGAGGTCCCCCGTACGCTGATGACGGGCGGTAGGTGGGAGAGCTAGGGCTGGGGGGACCCGAGTGCTCGCCGCCCATTGAAGCGAGAGCGGCGGCTCTGTGGCCCTCGGCCGGTTGGTATTTCGCAGCATCGGGGTCGTGGAGACGGAGGCCGCCGGGTCGTTGTTCTGGCGGCGCGTATTGAGGGGCGCCGGAATACTGTGCAAGTAGCTGGGCTCGTCGTTTCTGGTAGCTGAAGAGTCGGACAGGTCAGATTACCATATACGAATCGGATATTCGAATGACCTGCTCACCCCTTTTCTGTGATATCCCCTTCCTAAAAGCTGGCTGTCAGTCCGAGGCCAAATCAATCGGGGTTGGGGCGGCATCGCGGGGAGGGGCAGGATGTGGGAGGGCCAAGCTCGCAAGACCAACAACCCTGTGAGCAGAGAGATCCACGTACCTCTAACTCTCTCTGTAGCTCGTCGAGCCTGGCCTGAAGCTCGGGGTTGAAGTCGGCCATGGCGGGCGACAGCTTCAGCCAGCAGGAACAGCCCGGCGACGCTGAAGACGGAGGGCTCCGTTGGTTGTTAAAACGAGTGAACAGTTTGTCCCGGGTACCATGTAGAGGAAGGAAGGAGCGAACAGTGGCGGATGGCGGGAGCGCCCCGGTTTCCTGGCGGCGGCTGCTCAATCAGGTGCCGTCCCACGGCAAGAGCGCCCCGGAGTTCAGGGCACCTTCAAGTTCAGACCCTTTAGCGTTATTGACCAACCGAATCATCGATCCGGCCTTCCTTTGGGTCCCCTCCAATCGAATCGCGTGACGTATGAAGGCGTCACTGCCGCTTGATACAGACCAGACAGGAAAGTGCGATTCACTACCTGTAGGTACTACTACGGTAGTAGTAATACTACCTGGTAATTACCAGTTCTCACCACCATAAAGTACTACTAGTAGTACTCTTAGTGGTAGTACCAGGTACTGTAGGTATCTTGGAAGTTCCTAAATACGAGGAGGCACCACTTTCCGTACCTGAATCTTATACTAGGTAGGTAGTCCGTGGCGTAACACATGCTCTCTTGCCATTACCTACCTGGACGGCAGCCCGGTCAGGCAGGGCACATGCGCAGAGAGGCGCAACGATGTTGGATTGGTGACAGAATGGGCGCTCGCCCGAACCAAAGATGGCCACCAAAAGGCCGTGCATAACACGGCAGGCTAGACAGGTGTCATCTATATTCGCCAATGTGGGAATACGGCAGTAATCCCCGGATGATGTGTGGGACTAGAGTATACACAGGTACAGGTACGGGAAGGAATCGTGCCCGAGGTTGATGGGACCTGAGAAGGTTTTGAGAAGGATGGGGGTGGGGGAGAGTGTGCGGCTGTTGGTCCCGGGCCGCAATTATCCCGCCATCTCTAGGTTCTCTCCCACGAACGAAGCAACAGAACTCGACTTCTTGTCGTCCCTCTGATTCAATCTCTCTCCTCCCAACCTCGCCCAGATTCGAGCTCGAGGATGTCATCTGCACCTGGCCTCCTGCACAGTGCACCCGCTGCGCAGTAGCCATTTTTACAGCAATTTCCTCCATGTGGAATGCCGTCGTGAACCATCGTATGGCTATGAGGACCCAGCGGCCTGAGCACAATGGCTCCCAAACCAAGACGACATGACTTGTTGGAAGGCCCTCGCTCAGCAGGCATCTCTTTGAGCTTGCGGCCAGCTATCGAGTCCCGGCGCCGTGGGATACGCGGCAATGGGCCACCAATTGGTTCGTCAGCTAGGGCACGAGTCCCATCCTGGCCCTTGCCGCGAGAATGTCACAAAGACGACACGTCGGTCTCATTCACATCGACAAATACTGCAAGAATGCCATCCAATGGTAAGCCCCCTTTGTTCATTCTTCGTATCTCCCATTTCATGATGAAGACACATACACAGACCTGTTCTGAACCCACGGTGTGGAACAGCCTATGTTTAAGCTCTCCTGAACTACTTCGCGCTTCCTACGATCACGTTGGTTCTGGTGTTATATTTTCATGGCTAACACTAAACTGTAGGCTACAACTACGTCTGCTTGTGCCATGACGCTGCTGGTATATAGCGTACCCCTTTGTCGTTCCGACGCCAGGTCCTTGTCTGGTTGTCCACCGGCAGTAAACAATGTCGCGTCTTTGGCCAGAGCTCCTTTGCTTCGTTGTCCGTCGACTCGAACAAGACCCGTCCCATCCGACCTCGGTCCTTGCGCGAGCTTGTCTCGGCCCAAACAAAGCAAGAGTCCTCCAGCGGTTGATGTCCCGAGACAAAGCCAATTCCCCCATTCTTGTTCACCTTGTATTGACGTATATAACCCGGACATGTCCAGTAATCTGTTCTTGATCTAGGCCATCACACAAGGCCAGTTCAGCCCCCGAGGCCACCAACTCCACGATACACCTCAGCATCCTTAGTTTGAATGAGTTCGAATCCCCCCACCTGTCGCCAGGCGGCGACCCCTCCGCCTAACGGCGAAGAGCCTGTTCTAGACCCCATCTCTTCCTGGCCAGCAGATGACATACCCAACTTCGATTGGAACACAGCATTTGTCGACCAACTCCCAGACAACTTTCTAGTGTCTCCGCCCCATAATCTCGACACCTGGGTTCCGGGCGGAGAGCAGGTTGTCGCGCCGCAGCCTTTTCAAGACCAACCGTCCAACCAGCATGAGCAAGACTTGTCCGGAACCTCTGGCTCCAATCAGCTCAATCCAGAGGTTCCCCCTAATCAGACCCCCCAGGACATTCCCGTCGACGATGGCCTCAACCAGTTCAGCCAAGACTTTTCCGGCAACAGCAGCTCAGGTCATTTTGATACAGGGCTCTCCCTAGACATTGACCCTAACCAGTTCAAGCCAGAGTCCTTCGAAAACGATCCCTCGGTCTGGTTCAACAATGAGCTTCCCGGTGGCAACATCGCCGAAAACCAAGTCCAGGGTCAAGTCCAGGACCAAGGCGCAGTGCAGGCCAGCTATCCGAGCGCAATACCCGCGCCTCCAAACGCGACATCCGAAACATCGTCCAGCCTCGTCCCAGATATTCCCCTCGATCCACAGCTTCTCGAAACCTTCTTTCGGAATGGGAGCACAACGGATGAATCTCTCCAGGCGGAGGCCGCAGAGCAGACAGTCCAGAATGGTGGCACGACGGATGCATCTTTGCCCCCTGCCGAGGCCGCAGCGCAGACGACCGCCAGGCCTTCATGTCAACACCCGACTCGGAGCAGCACCAACTTGGCCACGCAGCAACAGCAGCAGGAGCAACCACAGCAGCAACCACAGCAACAGTCACGCGTACCAGCGGCCCTTTCCCAAGTGGGACATACGTTGCCGGCTCTGCTCCCTTACTGCTGCTCTACCTGTGGTCACGAAGGCTATCAGACCAACCCGTTCGCGCCCAACTACGGATTCCCTTCCTCGGCGCGTCCGGCTCAGGATCTTGCCGTTCACAACGACTATTCCGGCGTAGTTCCGCCGAATGGCGAGTCTCGCTACCCTGACCCTTCTGTGATGGCGGAAAATCCCGTCCCCCCATACGGCACTTTCAATAGCGGCGCCTACGGCGGGCCCAACCAGCAGCAACTGCTCTTTCAGCCCCTGCCGGGGGGACACCTCGTGGCACCTTCCACTTCCTCGGTGAGTACATCCCCAATTGACCGGACGCGGCGCCGGCCACGAAGCCCGAAGAACCCGGGATCACACGTCCCCCAGCGCATCAGCCACAGACGCAAGGACAAGAGGGCAAAGCGACAGGAAGCGAACCCGGAGAAAGTGTACAAGGACAAGCCGGATGGGCCCGCGGCCTGGGGACCGCCAGATCAGCGGTTCGTCTACAGGGATGATTTTAGGCTAAATGTGTCAGGGCTTTCCGCCCGCCAACTCAACTACTTCATCCACAACAACCCCAGGGAGATCAAGCTCTGGGTCCAGAACCACCCAGCGCAGTGCAAAAGCCGGCTCCCAGATGACGGGCTGCAATGCCTATGGAACCTCTGCCCGGGCGGCGAGTCCAAGATCATGCACGGCTGGCTACAAGTCAGCCTGGACGAGTTTCCGGACCAGACGAGCGACGGCACCTTGGACCCCTTTAAGGACGTGGCGGGTGTGATGCACCTGTACTGCTTCGAGCAATGCTTCGACGTCGCGGCCCTCTACCAAGAGGGCATGCTCCAACCGGAGACGCGCAGCTTTCCCAAGGAACAGAGGAACCCAATGAATCTAGTGCGGGAAAGCACCGACGAGGCCATAATAGAGGAGGCCTGGCATCCATGGTTCGCACAGCACAGGGTCGGCGAGGGCCGTCCGCACCTCACGCAGCCGCGCCGGTACGAGGACAGCCTGTCCCACGCCCTGATCTCGTACCACCTGGGCCACCAGATCAAAGCACGAGCCGTGGCGCGAGACAGGAGGAATTTTATGAAGGATCCCAGCGAGAGGTGCACGATTGACATCCACAAGGGCGACCTCAAAAAATTTGCACGGCTGAAAGGAAAGATCAGTGATCATCTTGTGCAGGATGACCATGTCCCGGGCGAGGAAAATCGGTTCCAGCCGTATGTTCCCGCGCAGCAACGGGTTCATCAGCAGCCCCACCAGCCGCCGCAGGAGGTTCCGCAGCATCAAGCTCAGGTAGAGTTTCTGCAGGGCTTCGCGTATGAGACGGAGTCTCAGCCAGCGAACCCCCAACCCCAACAAGCGGCGCCTCAGCAGGGCACGAAGCGGAGAAGCGAGGACTACGGCGAGGGAGAGGGTAGCCCCAAGCGGCGGCGGAGCTCGCCCGCCGACGAACACACTCGGCGGAGCCCCCGGCTAGCTGGGAAGGATGCGCCCGCGCCTGCGCAGCCGCAGAATCCCGAGAACATGACACACATTCTTGCTTTACCCGGTTGAGAGGGCGCGAACCAGCGCTTGGTGATGCCGGTCGCCCCGTTTGGTGCGGGGGGGGAGGGGAGGGGTGTTGTCGACCGATGGCGAGTAGTTCGACTACCCAGGGTTCAAGTGGTTCCTTTTGGGCGGAGATGGCCAGTCTAGCGACCGTTTCGACGGACGAGTAGGGGAAGAAGTTTGGCCCTCTCTCCCTCTTCCTGTCTCTCTCTCTTACTGTCTTGTCTCCTCTTGGTCCTGTGGGCGTCAGCTAGGCACTACTAGTGGTAGTCTTGGCTGATCACCCCCTATGGGGCTCCTATCTGGGGGCGTTGGCTCTTGTCTCCAAAAGTCCTGGACATCATAGCGTCGGCGCAGTGTTTCCCTATTTCACTTTTGCCTCTTTTCCTTTTTTCGGTTTTTTTTTTCGATCATTTTTAACCGGCATAGCGTGGAGTTGGTGGCGTGCAAGTGCACACAGACAAGCGTCCTCTTGCTTCATCCTTTCTACTATCGGAAGCCGATATATGGCTGCAAGATAGAATTACAAAACACCTTCATCGCAACAAGTGTTGTCAATGCTTCAAACCCAACAGGAAATATGATTGTCCGAATTTTTATGTGTAATATGGGTGCCGCAATGAGCTACAGTGCCGTGGCATGCATGTTGGATGCTAGTCGATGCATCCCGTGGTGGTGCAATCCTCCGCACCAAGCTGAATGTCGTCCTAGTATACAACGCGACCGGGGAGTTAAAGCGATCTGCACATACATTTCGGACGTGCATGTGACGAGCTCGGAATCGTTGCATTGTGGGATGGTACAAGTATGATACGCATGCCTACTCCTACTCGTCAAGTCCTAATTATCCGATTTGTCCTTGGACTGTATAAGCGGTCGTTAACACTTGGTGGACATCATGACGGGGCTCTCCGCGGACACAAACAAAACAAGAAAGAAAAGAAAAGAAAGTCCGGGAGCCCCGGCTACAGGCTGCAAATGTGGACCGAGAATGCCATGTTACATACTGTAAAAGTACTCGTACATATTAATACCGGGGGCGCACCAGCGGGACGGGTGCCTGTGCGTACATACATGTCCGTTGATCCAAGACGGCGTCCCCGAAGCCGATGGCGCGTGCGTTTCCCCGAGTCGAGTGTGCGGGTGTCACTTGTCTCTGGTGCTACCGCTGATAATAGTAATAAGTAATTACTGTGCCTACCAGGGTGCTGTGGTAGTACCTTACCAGGTACTTTAGGTACCTTTTAATAGTTTATTTGTAGCTTGCATACAGGTACATACACATGGTGCGATGATCCATCAATCTATCCGCTGTCAATCCTCTTGTCATCTTGAGCGCAAAATCGAGTTCGTTACCAACGGCGACACACCTGCTACCCGGCCAATCCCACCGCCTGCCTCTTTCCCCCCCGAGCCACCCTAATCGAGACGTATCGCGACCTTGACTCGGACCACACCCACAGCACAGTGACGGCACGCGGTCGTCACGTGCGCTCCCTGCGCAACTCTCACCTCGCCAGTCCAGGTCACTCAGGCCCAGACTTCCAATTGTTGTTGAGAGAACTAACCTACGGACACTCCGCATCGGTGATCCTTTTCTTCTTTTCTTTTCTTTTCTTTTTTTTTTTCCTTTTTTCACCCGCGGCCACAGAGAGGCTCACCTCGCACGAGTGAGTCTCTGCGTATCAGCAGATAGGTATACAGATATTATACCGTAGTCGTATATACCTACCTGGACTCGGCCGCTCGAGTAATTATACTACCGACCCCTGCCTGCCCCGGACCCGGCCCTCGCGAATGTCAACATCCCCATCCACAACCCAGCTCTCCGAACGACGATTACCGCCGAATCAATGGGCCACGAGGCCAAACCTGCACTGCAGGTTATTGTCCTGGTGAGTCTTTCTCTCTGGCACCGGGGAAGGGAGAGACAATGAGAAGTGGCGGGGGGCCGCCGGGTTTGTTGTTGTTGTTGTTGTTTTGTTGCCCTGCCACACATGACAGGTCACCATGAAGCCACCCTCGAGTCCTCGCGTGGTCGCCATTGTTCGCCAAAGGCAATGCGGCCAAAGGCAATGAACCCCGCTCTTGTTTGTTCGCGTGGTCGATGACGAATCGAAGTGGTTGATGTTTTTGTCAAACATCACCGAGTGAAGAAGGAGCGAGGACGTTCCAATTTGTGCTCACCGCCTGCTTCACTCACCAGCATGTCCAGTCCTCACCACATGGACACTTCACGACGACGTTCACTTCCTGCTTCTAGCACCCATCAGATCTCTCTCTCACACACACACCTTGTAAACTGACGATGAAACACGCAGGGATCTGGAGGCGGTCCCCAGGAATCCAACACAACAGCCTTCCTTGTCCGCTCCATCGCCCAGGCCTGGCGCAAGGGCTCCGTCGTCGCCGTTGACGCGGGCGTCCACCTCTCAGCCATCACCCGCATCCTCCGGGAATCACAACCATCATCATCCCCCTCCTCCTCGGTTCCTTCTTCCAGCAACCCCTTAACCCTCACCTCGGGTCCCTTTGCCGGCCTCTCCGTCCCCCACTGCTCCCCCGACGCCAACGCCGGCTACATCACCAGCTCCCTCATCGAAGCCTACCTAATCACACACCCGCACCTTGACCACATCTCCGGCTTCGTCGTCAACACCGCCGGGCCCCCCGGGGCTCGCCCCAAGAAGCTCGCCGGTCTTCCGGGGACCATCCACGCCTTCAAGACCCACATCTTCAATAACGTCATATGGCCTAACCTCAGCGACGAGAACAACGGCGCCGGCTTGGTCACGTACCTGCGCCTTGTCGAGGGTGGCAGTCCTGCCCTCGGTGATGGCGAGGGCAAGGGCTACTCGGAGATCTGCGATGGGCTGCTCGTCAAGATCTGGGGCGTCAGTCACGGCCACTGCATAGAGAGACACAGCCACCGCGGGTCGGCCTCCAGTGCCTCCGGCCTGTTCTCCAGCCAGGATGCCGTCGCCGCCGCCGCCGGCAACCAGGCCTCCCAGACACCGCGCCGCGATCCCTTCCACGCCCACCAGACCCTACCCGCGACGACAACACCAACGCCCCGCCGCCAGAGCCTCCTCAGCCAGGCCACCACATTCGGCAGCAGCAGCGTCCCCGGGCCCGGCCCCGGATCCCCCCACGCACAGGCCGGCGAGCAGGAGAGATTCTGCGTCTACGACTCGAGCGCCTACTTCATCCAGGAGCAGGACCACCGGCGCGAGGTCCTCATCTTCGGTGACGTCGAGCCGGACAGCCTGTCACTCAGCCCGCGCAACCTGCTCATCTGGCGGGAGGCGGCGCCCAAGATCGTAGCCGGGAACCTAGCCGCCATATTTATCGAGTGCAGCTACGACGATGCTCGTGAAAACGATCGTCTGTTCGGGCATCTCAAGCCTGTCTTTGTCATTGAGGAGCTGTGTGCGTTGGCTGCCGAGGTGCAGGCTGTGCGGCGCGCACTTGATGCACAGCAGCAGAACCACGCTGCTCCCTTCTCGTCGTCGTCATCGTCGTTGAGAAAGCGGAAGAGGCCTAGCGGCGGCGGTAGCGATGTGTCGCGTCGGCCGGCGCCCAGGCAGCCTCCTCCTCCTCCTGTTGCCGCCGCTTCTGGGGACGGTCACCCCGAGGACCCAGTATCGCCCAAGACGTCCTCCGGCCCGTCCGCCGCCGACCACGACGATGACAACGCCATCCAGAACCGCGCCGAGGAGGCATGGGCGCCGAGGCACGAGCTATCACTCCGCGATGCCGCCGAAGGAAGTGGTCCGACAAGCCCGGAGCAGCAGCAGCAGCAGCAGCAGCAGCAGCAGCAGCGCCAGCTGGAGGGGCTCAAGGTGGTCATCATCCACGTCAAGGACACGCTGTCGGATGACGACGATGCTGGGGAGACGATACTGCGGGAGCTGCAGAAGCACGAAGATGAGGCGCAGTTGGGGTGCGAGTTTATCATGGCGCGGTCGGGGCAGAGCTTCTACCTGTGATCAAGGGATCAGAATCGTGCGGTGACGGGGATGGTCTCGCTGGAGTTGTCTGTTCAGAAGGAGTTACGGCCACGGGGGGGTTTCTTTGGGTATGCGTGACACTGGCTCCTTGTTTTTTCTCTCTTCATGATCTTCTGGGTTTTGCGGACACTTGGGTATTTATTTGGTTTGCCATCTGGCGGCTCTATATATACATTGGTATACATGGACTACAGTAGACATACGAGTTGTCACAGTCGAGGCAGTTGGTAGCAGGTACAGGGTAGGCTGGTATCGCCCTCGTCCAACCGGTGACTCCATCGGCCACGAGCACCAAGAAAAGTTGCGACGTCAAAACTCAATGTCCCTCATCAAACCACACACCACCATCCACACCGACCCCCACGATGCAGCCGTAGCACCCACAACAAATAAACAAAATACCCTCCCTCTCAACCAACCTCTCCTCGTCGATGGAACAATGTAGCCTTCGCAGGCTCATAATCTCCCCTCCCTACCTTCTATGCCCCGCATCGACCTTGCCGCGACTCCTCGCCTTCACCCCTCGACGCTTTAAATCAACTACCAGCTACACCTCGACTCGACGACCCCTACCCCCGAGCTTTCGCCCCTCTCCCGAAATACCAAGATTCTCAAGAGATCTCGGCGTCATGACCTCCGTCGTCCAACTCGTCACCGTCCCATCCGCCGACACCCCCTCCACCTGCCTCGTCCTCCGAACCGACAAGGGCCACTACATCTTCGGCCGCATCCCCGAGGGCACTCAGCGCGCCTTCAACAGCCGCAGGCTCTCCGTCGTCGGCGTCACGCAGGTGTTTCTGTCTGGCAGCGCGGGATGGGACCAGCTCGGCGGCCTGACCGGGTACCTACTCACCATCGCCAGTGCCGCCACCGCCGCCAAGGAGGCCCTCGTAGCTGCCAATGCGGACAGGGAGAAGAGGGGCCGCAAGCGCATAGAGCTGACTGGCCACGAGGGCGTCAGTATACATGCTGGCGATAACATTGGTCACATACTCGCATGTAACCGTGGTGTGATCTTCCGACAGCCTATACGCACACATCTGTTCGAGCATCGAGACGATCCCCGAACTGCCGACCCGACACAGCTACAGCCTGACTGGCAGGACGACGCTGTGAGGGTATGGAAGGTCCCCACGACTAGAGAGCGCTCCGGCAGCCCCCGGAAGCGCCGCCGTTCAGCGGACCAGGAGCAGAACGACGGGGACGACGCGGCAGCCTTCAAGGAGGAGCAATCCCTGTCCGACCCCGACGTCGCGCGCATCATCGTCGACCACCTCCTCTGGAATGGCAACCTCTACGTCGGCCCTTTGGTGATGCGTAGGGTCGGCGAACTCCAGTCCACAGACACAGCCCTGGTCACCGTCGACGGCGTCCTGCGGAAATACACCGGTCCCTACGCCGACCAAGGACGGACGGTTCCGAACCCCAACGACAAGGCCTGGGTGCTGCCACCCCCCGGGTCAAAGGGCCGGAAAATGGGCGAGGAGACGATGAGACTGGAGGACATACCCCTGCCCCAAACCTCGTACAGTCGCACCTCGATGAGCTACATCGTCAAGACGCACGACCGCAGAGGAAAATTCGACCGCGCCGCCGCTGAAGCCCTAGGCGTGGACAAGATGGACTTTAAGCAGCTCATCGCGGGGAGAGAGGTCAAGGGAAAGGACGGCGCCACCGTCACACCGGACATGGTGCTCGGCGACCCGATCTTCGGCCGGGGCTTCATCGTCGCTGACATTGCCGGCCCGGACTTCATCGAGTCGTTCATGCGGCGGCCCGAGTGGTCCAACCAGGAGCTCATGGCCAACATACCCGTCATGTACTGGCTGCTTGGGCCCGGCATGTCGAGCCACCCCCGGATCCAGCAGTTCATGCGCGAGCACCCGGACACCCAGCACGTCATCTGCGCACCCGACACATGTCCCAACATGATCACCAACCCGGGCTCCGCGGAGCTGCAGATGATGCTGCGCCGCATCGACCCGGACAGGTTCCCCATCCTCAAGTACGACAACGCCGTCAAGGTGCCGGCCCCGGCCGCCGACACCAACACCCAGTTCGGTCGCGCGGGCAGGAAGGTCCAGCTCATGCCCCGGCTGCACTTCGACGACGAAGCCGTGGCGCCGTTCCCCGACCTCGTCTCGCCGTGGGACTCAGTTTCACCAGACGTGCTCGCCCTGGCCGAGCAGGCCAAGGCCAAGGCCTCGGACCCTGCGTTCCTCGCCAAGATCGAGCAAGGCGAGAAGGACATACCCAACCGCGACGCCTCGATAGTCTGCCTAGGAACCGGCTCCTCCGTGCCCTCCAAGTACCGCAACGTCTCCGGCACACTCATCCGCGTCCCCGGGATAGGAAACTACCTCTTCGACTGCGGCGAGGGCACCGTCGGCCAGATCCGGCGACTCTACGGGGACGCCGAGACGGAGGACATACTGCGCAACCTCCGCTGCGTCGTCATCAGCCACCTCCACGCCGACCACCACCTCGGCGCCATCTCCGTCTTCCGATCCTGGTACGAACAGACGCTCCGCGATGGTAGCACAGCCAACCTCGCCGTCTCGTGTATACCCCGCTTCCGCGATATCCTACAGGACCTCTCGCAGGTTGAGGACTTTGGCTTCCACAGGCTGCGCTTCCCCACCTGCGCGCCCTCGAACGGCGACAAGAACAGGAGCACGGAGCAGCACCACAGGGGTATAATGACGGCATACATGAACAACAACAACAACAACAACAAAGACCAAGGCCAAGGCCAAGGCGATGACAACTTCGGCCTCACAGCCATAAGACGCGTCGACGTACCCCACTGCTACCTCGCCATGGGCACCGAGCTAGAACTGACATCCGGCCTCCGGATCGCCTACTCCGGCGACTGCCGCCCCTCCCCGGCCTTCGCACGCGCCTTCCGCGGGGCACACCTCCTCATCCACGAGTGTACCTTCGCGGACGACATGTCCGACCACGCGCGGCAGAAGATGCACAGCACGCTGTCCGAGGCGCTGGGTGTCGCGCGGGACATGGGGGCCAGGAGGACGCTGCTGACGCACTTCTCGCAGCGGTACGTTAAAGCGGACTCGCTGCGCTGGGACGAGGATGCGCACGGCAGCAGTGGTGATGGCAGTGGTGATGGTGGTGGCGGTGGGGGAATCGGTGGGGAGAGGGCTGTGCTTTTGGCGTTTGATTTTATGACGGTAAGGTTGGGGGATTTTCAGAGGGCGGCTTGTTATCTGCCTGCGTTGGAGAAGCTGATGGAGAAGACGGACGAGTAACCCTGGCCCACGGGGGTTGAAGCGGAACTAGGTTCCTGATAATATCATCTAGAAATGGGCCCCATGTTACTGGGACATTTACTGACAAAGTACTTACGTCGTGTAACGTAAATAGTAGTATGGGAGTCACGGCGGCACAGTATTATAGACAGGACGAATTCAACTAGATCTTTATATTGGCCATGTTACGAATATAGATGGCTGCCTACCTACTTGAGGCGAAGAGAACAAAGGGAATCTCTCTTTTTTCTTTTTTTTGCGAACCCCCTTGAATCCTAAAACTCAAGGCCAAGCAAGCAGCCCTCAACCTCGCCCTCCTGAGGAAGACAATCTACCTCCCACCCCGAAGGCCCCTCCACACACCCTCCTCCCGCTTCCCACCCCCATGCAGCGTATGAATCATACTCCCGTCAGGCAAAATCATCGCCTCGACAACCTGACTAAACGACCGGATACTGTCGTACGACTTCTTCCGCCTCAGCGGTGGCGGCGAAGACGGGCGCTGGGGTGATGACCGGGTGGAGAAGGAGGAGGAGGAGGAGGAGGAGGAAGAGGCCAGTGTAGGTGTCGGCTGGAGCTGGGACCCTCTTCCGCTCATGGTTATGATTGATTCGCTGTGGGGACGCTTGAGCTGTTCCCGCGGGCGACCAGCGGTCAGCCCGTCGTAGTGCGAGACGAGGACTGATGGGATCTGCTGTTTCCGACGGGTATCCTCACGTGCCATGTACGCGGCGTCATCGCCTTCCTCAAACGAGAAGGGCCGACTCGACGGGCTCCTCAGAGGGCGACCACCCACTCGCAGTGGCTCCGGCACGAGGTCCATATCCAGGTATTCGGAGGAGACTCCAGCGCACGAGAAAGAAGAGGAGGTTGAGGTCTGGTGATCCTGGGATAGGGGCTTGTCTCCTGCATTCTCACCCTCCAGCTCAAACCTCTGGGCGGAGGAACCATCCAACTCGAACCTGACGGGAGACGACGGCTCACCAGAGCCGAGGAAACCCTCAACGGAACCCTCGACCGAGCCAACATCCGAAGTCCACCAAGAACTGCCCTCACCATCCGGCGCAGCGTCTGCCAACTTCTGCAGCGTCGTCCTTCTGAGCTGTTCCCTCCCTGTCTCATCAATATCCTCCCTCGCCGTCGCGATCGCCCTCACCATCTCGGCCAACCGTTTGGCGACCTCGTCCATAGCCGCATGGGACGCGTCCCTGAGCCTCTCCGTGATCCACACCGTCGCTATCCTCCCCATCTTCGAGTCCGTCATGCTCTGCATGCCGCCGCGAGACCTCACGCCAGCCTCGAGCGCCAGCGCCAGTTCCAGGTTGCCTCCGATGGCCGCGAGCAGGCACGCCTGACATCCGCTGCTCACCATGAGCCTGCTGCGGCCCACCACGTCGGCACCCCGTGCGCCGCTTCCGACGAGGAGCTCACACGGAGCATTCGCAGCATGCATGACCCCTTTCGCAATCTCATCCATGACCACCAGCCACTTTTTCACCTCCGGCTCAAAGTCAAGCCTCGTTCTCCAAATCCTGAGCACATCACTATGCATCAGACACTCATCCGCCACGACCTCAAATACCGCACACACTAGCCGCCTATCCAGGGCCCTATGCGCATCACACAGAGCGACACCGCCATAAAGACGGTGCAAGGCGTTGCGGATGGACGGTGAGGTCCTGTGGACGGATCTGTCCAGCCTGTCGATAGCGAGCTTCTGCTCGTGGAGCCATAGGTCGTCTGGGGCGTGGGCGTTGGTGTTTGGTGGCATGCGTAGGATGCGGAGGATGTCTTCAAGGCAGCGGTCTGTGATTCTGTCGAGGTAACCGCCGCGTCCGTCTGAGAAGTCAGCCCGTTCATTCCGCGGTCCTGCCATCGTAGACGGGAAAGGGGCGCGCTGAACGCGAAAATAACACGGTTTTGAGATGCTCCCGCTTAGGAGTTGCAGACACGGGACGTTCTCGAGTGTCTGCAGAGAGCCGGTCAACTTGCCAAGTGGGAAGAGCGAGCTCATCACGAATTCCCCTCGTTGAGAAAGCTTATAAAGGCCTCCATCTGAACTCAACGTTCATCCATACAGCCGCAGAAAGAGCGCGAAACACGCCGAATACCAACGCCTCGCGGGCTTCCGACCCACCACCGTGTTCTGGAAACAACCTTTGTCTTCCTTTCCCAGTCACACCATTGTTCGTATGGGATGCCCTCTCCTGTAGTCGTTCATGGGTTCTCATGTCGCGCATATACAGGCACGCATAAGCTCTTTGTTCGTGGGAAAACCCTAGATACATCTGTGACATGTTTGTTAGTACCGACAACTCCCAACGTGACCACAAGTCGATGCCAGGACAACTAACCCGTATACATCGTAAGACGTGCGTCTATATCCAGCCTAGATATCAGCGTCCGCTTCCAGTTCAGCTTCTCCAGCTGTGCATCAGGACAGGCAAGGTGCATGGGCCTCGGGCGACGGGCGACGGGCGACGGACGACGAGTCGGCTTGGGGTCTCACATCAGGAGAGAACAGTGGCGAGTTGTATCAAGTCTAAGTCGCAAGCCCCGAACAAGTGCAAATCTTGTCCAAGTCGTAACAGCACCCGACCTTCCCAGCTCGACCTTTGGGGCAAATGATTCCATAGCCCATGATTTCCTAGCGCCTCTGTCCCCTGCAGAACTAGTAAAGGAAGAGGAGAAAACAGGGCAAAAGACAAAGGCAGGCTATAGTGTCCTAGAGTACATCCGCGACTCTATCCGGACCGGGGAAAACAGACGGGACCCCAGCCTAGCGACATTCCCAACCGTGATACATTCCTCTCGAGCACCCGAAAAACTCCGCCTTCATGCTTGTGTCGTCGTAAGTGAGAAAGATGCGTTACGTTTGGATCGTCCTAAGAGATTGATTTGGGCTCATCCGTAGTACGAGGATTGGCTCCTCCTCATATTCCTTTCCAGGCGGATCTTGGCTGCTTCCGTGCCGTCATCATTATATGCCATTTCCTTGAACCATTCGTGGTTGAGAGCCTCTTTAGCCGTGATACGCTGGCTCGGATCGTAAACGAAGATTTTCTTGAGCAGATCTCGAAAGTTTCTCAGGAAAGAGTTGCTCTGAGGAATCACATCCTATTGCACGGTCAGATACACGAGGGATGAAAAAGGTCCGCGACACTTACATCAATGTGCTTCATCGCCTTGACAAAACGACGCGAGCCCCGGGTCGTTTCCGCGTTGGGGTAGTCGAGCTTCAGACGCTTGAAGTATCTGGATCCGTTAACAGGTCGTCCCGGTGCTGCGGTGACAAGGGGGTGGACTTACTTTGAGGCACTGTTGCTGTTGCTTCTCCCGGATGCCTTGTTAACGCTCTGGACGAGATGTGTGTCAATCCGCCTGCCAACCACGGCCTCCATCATGGCCAGGTGCTCGAGGTTATCATGAGTCTGGAACAGAGCATCACCCGTGAAGAACTCGACAAGGATGCAGCCGATGCTCCAGATATCACAGGGGAATGACCAGCCCAGACCAAGGATGATCTCAGGGGCGCGGTAGTGACGCGTCGACACGACTGACGAGTGGTACTCGTCCTCGAAGGTAGCCGATCCGAAGTCGATAAGCCGAATCTCGGTATCAAGGAGTACCCTGCGTTGTGTAGCGCTTCGGTTGATGGTGGTCGAAGACGAGGGTATCCTCCTGTTGTATGTGAAGGTCTGGTACTGATTATCACAGAGAAGTACATTCTCCGGTTTCAAGTCTGTGTGGATCAGATTGAGATCGTGGAGGACTAAGACGGTTGTCAGCAATGATCAGACAAAGGAGGCCTAGTGACGTACAGGCAACGCTGGTAAACAGCTGACGAGCAAAGCTCTGGATCTGACTGTTCGGGAAGGGCACGAAGCCGTTCCCTTTGAGGAAGTCGAAGACACTCTGACCCAGGAGATCCATGACGATACAGATGTGGCCCCGGTAATCGAAGCAATCCCGCAAGTGGATGCATCGATTCCTATTCTCATCATCGTTGGCTTTTAGCGTGGCAAGCACGCGCAGCTCAATCCTCGAGGCGTCTCGGTACTTCTGGACTGATCGGATGATTTTGACCGCAACCGCCTTGCTGCGTCTCCGATCATGGGCCTGGACAACTTTGCCAAAAGTGCCCTGCCCCAGCAGCCTGGTGATTTGGTCTGGGGATATGTCAGCGGAGCGTTCAACTCGGAGGCTGGAAGGAGGGGGGGAGGGGAATAATGTCACATACATCTCTCTGTGAGAGGTGCATCAGGCACTACGATATAATGCCCATCGTCGTCATCGACCTTGATATTCTTGTGTTGGGGAGGCTATGTCCACGTATTAGTTATGTCACTCCCACACGAGCCTCTGGTGAGATATATTGGATACGTACATCGACAACGGTGCGGACATTGACATCGGGGGCTTTCTTGGGCGGAAGCGGTGGAGGTATGTAGGTGAAGCAGCGATTGCCGAGGACATCGGTGTCCCTTCGCTTGGCCTCGTTGGCGACCTGCTGGCGGGTGCGCTTCCGCTTCTGAGGGTGGATGGAGTCGTCATACTGGCTGTTAGACGAGAGCGAAGTCGGGGCGGTAGTGTGAAGGGCTGAATTTGTGCGGTCGGTGGATATAGTTGAGCCGGCCGGGGTGTTTGTGTGGGAGCCGACATATTGAATGTGGTAACCAGAGCCCTGTGTGGTGGTGGTTGTGTTTAGGTCATCCTCCCGCCGCCTTTTCCTGGTAGGCTGGCGTGTGGCGGAGCCATTAACGGCGACTGCAGCGGAGTTTGCGGAACGGACGATGTTGTTCACCGTGTTCGCAGCAGCGGTGCTGGAGTTGCCATTGGTGATTTTCCGGCTGGTGTTGGCCTCGGGCTCGGGGCTGTCATCGTCAATCACGATGATTTCATTTGGGAGGCCGTTCCGGTAGAATTCCTTCCAGTCGGGGCCCTTTGAGCGGCGACGCTTCTTGGCGGGCTGGCTCGCCATGTTGGCAGCGTACTGGTCGTCGTTGGGCTGTCTATTATTTCTGGAGCGTCGATCGGATGCGTAATCGTAGGCGGTGGTCTGATGATGTTCGTGGGGAGGGGGACGTGGTGCTGAGGAGCGCTGTGCTATGCCATCCGTGGGCGAGGCGTAGTGTTGCGGGTGTGCAGCAGCAGGCTGGTAGGACGGCAAAGGACGACCGGCAGTGGAAGCCGCGGACCTTCTTGTGACAGGAGCAGCGGTGCTGGTGGTAGTGGTGGGCGCGTGGGCGATGGCTGTTGCTGTTGCTGTTGCTGTGGTTGTGGTTGCGGTTGTGGTTGTCGAGGGCGAGGCGTTGCTGGCAGCAGCAGCGTAGCGATAGTTTGCGGAGGCCCCGGGACGCTGGTGCGAGTTGGAGTGGTGCGGCGGGTGCGGGTGCGGGTGCGGGTGCGGGTGAGGGAATGAGGGATGGGTCTGCGGATGAGGATAGTGATGGGGATGATGGTATCGGGGAAGCGAGGCCACGGCCGTCGTCGGCGTCGACATCCTCGCTCAGGAAGAAGAGTTGCAAAGCGTGATGTTGAGAGGCAGGACGATTGCGTCGAGCCAAGTCGAGCAGCAAGTCTTGTCGAAAGGCGAGAGAGAGTGGAGGTGTCGGGGGAGGGAGGGCGAGTGACGGGCCACACAGGGCCTGTGACTGCACTCAGCGGTACTCGTACCGACTCGCCTCGCCTGAAGCACACCCAGTGTCCCAGACCAGACGGGTCCGAGGGGTGCCTGTTTCTGGCAATGAGTGGGCGGGTTGCAGTGGGGGCGGACGGCGCAGGTGCCCTCCGCTGGCACTGCTTACTTGCACTGTAGTTTTGGGTCGTCAACCCTCCACCACTGTTGCGGTCGAGAGTGGAATGGAAAGGACTGGTAGTCTTTGATTTGGTGAAGAAGATAAGTATTAGTAAGGTACTTACCTTACCTAACGAGGTACGGTACCTAGGTAGGTACTTATTAACGTAATGCAATTAATCGACCACTCTCTCCTAAGGTTGATACAGGTACGCGGCAGGAAGGAGCAGAGGGTTTGGCAGAATCACCGGTAAGAAGCGGGCGACGACCACGCAGCGGGCCATCGCCAAAGACGCGATTGGAGGTGATGGGCTGGAGGGGGGCCACTGGATTGCAGCAACTGGCTGCGGCCAGGTGCTGTGTGGTGCAGTGCAGTGGTGTGAGGGCGGATGGCAACCACTCCGGACGGTCGTCCTTCCGCTCTCGGTCAGTGTGTCTGCAGCCACCGCTGGGAGGGCATCCCGTCGTCACGGCAGCAGCAGACAGTAATACTGTCTGTAAGTACGGAGTACTCATACAGTCTCGTACGTCACAGCAAACCTCACCCAGCAACGACATCAACAACCGTTTATCCGTTACTATCCATCATTTCCCACCTACGTGTAGGTACCCAGTCCAGTTATGCGCAGAGATTAACATACTGCTGGTTTTTTTCATTCCTGGTTTCTGCCTTTGGGCTCGCCATTGTCTTTATTTATTCGCAGTCCGGCCTCTCTGCGTCTCCCAGCAAGGTGCAGCTAACCTTCTTTCACACGTCTCCGACTTCCATTCGTGGGCCCATGCCACAGGACCAGAACCACAACAGGACGTGAACCGTGCACCTGTTGGCCTCAACCACAGAGATACCTCAGCACGTGGGAATATCTGTGTCGAGAGGCACGGGAATCCCTTTAATTAACACTCACTCCTGATGGAAAAACTGGGCGTGCCGTGGCCCAACTTGTCAGCCGCACCTGGCCGGGCCTGCTGTTCCTGCTGCCCTCTGCACGCACGGTCCACGCCGCGGTATCTTGAATCACAATCTGCCACCGCTGAGTTTCGTTTCCGCGGCCGCTCGCTCCTTCCATCAGCGTAAAACGGGCTGTGTGGAAGTGACGCGCTCCATCAGTCAGACTGTCAGCGCGGATGTCTCTCCCCTTGGAACCCCCCCTCCTTCACCAAGTTCACGGTGTACTGAAGTGGCTGATGCCCGGCTGACTTGGCACTCAGCACAAAGTAAATACGAAATAAAGGGACAGCGCCTCGTTTAATTTCTGCAATGATACACGTTGGGCGTCTTAGACCTAGATCCCTGCCTACGTACCTGAGGTAGGTAGATGTCTTCAACCGAAGGACTCCAAACTTTCCTTGCCAGTCCCGTAAGTTAAGGCACCTGTAGTAGGTACTGATGTGCGACCGCACTTCTGTGCTGTGTTATTATTACCGGCCAGCTATACTCATCCGTGGCTTTCTCTCCGCAAAATTGCACCAGTTGAATTCACTCATATCGACCCCTCCCTCCTCCCTCCCTCTCGAGACCCATCACATTCACCTTGCAACCTGCATGGAATCTCCCACAGTTTTGGGGGGCTTTCAGATGTTCGAAAATAATACCCTCTGCTAATAAGCGAGAGATTCAGTGTTTTTAACCCAATAACAGAAAGGCTGCGAGTATTCACAGTCCCCGAGAACGCACCCTTCTCCTTTAAGGTGGCTCTACACGTATCTCGCCAAGGACTCGAGGTATCCCCCCTCGCCGCCGATGGGGAAGCGTGGGACCTGGATGCAGGGTGGCAAAAGCCCCAGCGGCAGTGCTGCGGAGCCCCTATGAAATCATGGTGGTCCCTGGACCCCCAAAAGAAGGTTCGATAACGTGCCAACCGTGCCTCGCCATGCCCCGTGATGGAGGGTTCTACATACACTTGGCCGACGGGTGATGGGGGTGTTTCTTGGTCGCGACCTGGTCCTAATAGTCGCAGAAGGTGTCATCTGAGAGTGTGCCGGAACGCCATGACTGCATCGTCCCAGGTCTAGTCTTTCCACAACAGGAGCCATGACGGATCCGTGCGGGGAAGATGTCGCCTTTATTTACCCTAGCTATGTGATTTGACGTCTTCCCAGATATGTCCCTTCAAGCGTCATTGGTGCTGTGAACCCTCGCAACCACGCATGTCTGCCGTTCTTGGAGTCCAAAATATGAAACCTCTGCATCCACCATTTTATGCCTCGTCGAAATCTATATCGAGCCGGTCTGTGGTATCATGGCTCTCTCTAACTCGCCGTCTGTCTCTATGCACCCACCTTTACTGGCCAGCTGAATCTCCACGTCAGCTGCCAACCTTCTATATACCGTCATGACACGCCGCCCACGTCCAGACGAGAAGGGTCGCCGGGCGAGGGCGACGGAATAGCTTGCGGCAATGGTATCGTCGCGACCTGGGAGCTTTCACAGGCCGCGGTTGAACACCACCTTGCCATCCACACCGCCCTTGCCGTGAAACTCGGGCTCCAGACGATCCGCGCTAATCTCCTGCTGCTGAGGGAAGACGGCCAGCGCCAGGGGCAGCGCAGCAAACGACGTCACCGTGATCAGACCCAGGTTGATACCAATAGGCAGCGCCGCCCTAACCCTAGGGCGCGCCTGGAGCCACTCCTTCTCCAGGAGCTTCTTGTACCACTCCTGCTTGGTCTGGATGTGATACAGCGCCATGGCCGGCAGGATCATGATGGGGCTGTTGTTGAACACCCGGCTCGCCGCCGTCTCGTACACCGCCAGCTTGGCCGCCTTCTTGCTCTTGCCCAGCGACTCCACGTCCCTCTCCGACTTGCCCTCCGCCTTGAGCTTCTCCTTCTCCTCCTCCGACAGCACCGGCCGCACGTCGATGCCCGTCTGGATCTCCCCCCGACGCATGAGGTATGCGTTCAGGGCACCAGCCGAGGCCACAGCCGCGAATGGCACCAGTCTCTTGAGGATATTGCGCGCTCCCTCGGATACCTTGAGCTTGGGGACGGCTGCGTTGAGGCCGAGCGCCACAGAGCAGGATGCACCGACGGCGACGCCGTAGGACTTGATCATGTCGGCCGTGGTCATCGGGGACGACTTGTTGGCGTTGGCGCTGTTGATTGCCACATTGAGGCTCTGGTTGGTGATCTGCCAGGCCACGATGCCCCCCGTGCTGAGTCCAGGCTGTAGCATGCCCGCGGTGACTACCAGATTCGAAAGGACGAAGCAGGACATTCGAAAGGGGAGAAGGACGGGCTCGCCGGTGTCTGTGTGTCCGTGAGTATAAAACGATCGACTTGCGGCATGGTTGTAGTCCCTTACCAGGATGGAGTGTCGAGTCGACAATCTTTTTCGCCCGCCATAGCTCGGGGGTCATGTGCTCAATCTTCCCCGTCTTGTACGCCGTAACGAGTGCTTTGGCATGCTCGAGGCCAGTCTTGCCGGCAAACAGGGTGCTGCGCGCACGAGAGACGTTAGCCCCAGCTGCCTCTTTCTTCCCAAGATTGACACACGACAGCCAACGTGCGATTGTCGCTTCCATCCATTATCCATGGGTTCCGTCCCCCCGAGTAGACTCACCTCGGGTCCGTGACGCCGAGAGTATGTTTCACCCTGCCCATGTACGTGCTCAAGTCGTACTGCGACGGGGGCAGCTCGCGCGTGCCCGGGAGAGAGGACGACATGGTTTTAACGACCGGACGACTCGACGACGAATGCGCGGCGAAAAAGGAGTGTATTGTCCGCTTTGGGGGTTCGCGAAAAGAACCTGCGGTTTAGTGCGAGCGGGCGGACGGGCGGGCGCGCGACTGTTCGCCGGCTTCTAACAGGCCTCCACGGTCCGGCTGCGGGTGCGGCCAATTGCGGCTTGGAGAGAGCGAGCGGTGTGAGGATTTTGGAAGTGTCGCGATTTCGTGGTGGAGGAAAAGGCGACGATAAGCGGGATCCGATTTCGGCTTCGGTGGGTGGCTTCCGGCACTGGCCCCTGTACTAGGTAACCTGTCTAGAGTCCACCATGAATCGCGTTTCAACGTGTAACAACCAGGTAGTAGGTAGTCACGACTCCAAAACGAAATTGTGATTAAGAGACATTGGGGCTTGAGGAATTCATATTTGTTTGACTCACTATCGCACATACTCCGGTTAGAGTTTTGTAGACCATCCCGCTGTTCTCTAATTACTACTTCCAGCAAGAGTGTTGTGGGCAGACACGTAAAGGTCGGATTTGAATATTTCGTGAACATTAAGTACCTATATAAACAGACTGTCACGGAGGCAGTAATACAAAACCTCTCATATAATGCTAAACGATTTGATCGAAAACAGAATGCATACGCAACGGCTCAGTGGCGATGACGCCTTCCAGTCCTCACGCTCTAATCCTCAAGTCTTCATTCTCGATCTGCTAAGCACTACAGGTATGGTCCTAAGAACAATACTACTACCTAATTACAGTCAACTTAGTACTGATTAGTACTTACTAATAGTTAGTTCCAGGCTTATTACCCTCCAATGTAATTTTCCGGGCCACATAGGAGTGCCAATGGAAGGCTTAGGTAGAACAGGAAGGCACCACCCCTCGTCAGGCAGTCACCCCGGGCTCACCTCCACCTATTCCATCCTCAGGTGGCAGGAGCCACACCTACAGCACTGGATTCCACCTTTCACCATAGCACGAGGGCTTTCTCCTCTCTCTTAGGCGTCTTGGATATCTCGATTTCCTTCCGGCCTTTGCGTGACTCTTCGCCTTGACTTCATCCCCTCTCCCACCCGGTCAGCCAACCTTGAACAAAGGCGTCGTGCACGAATCTGTGCTGAGGCAAGATATAACCATTCATCTTCACCCCAGTTGTGGCTGAAGGACTGTTAGGCACCTCTCGCAAAATGTCGACACCGTCCGCAACACCTGCGAGCGGCCAAAACGCTGGCAGCCTTCGAAGCGTAAGCAAGATTCCTCATCTAAGGATGAGGGCAGCCGCCGAGGGCAGCCCCCTGAGCGCACCAATCTCTGCCGATACCAAGTGGTTCACACAGAGCTCCCACAAACGAGCGAAAAGAAAACCGAAGAAGACACCAAGGCACGCACGCTCGGCGCGGCAGGCACCTGCCCATCCTCCAAAGTTGATCAGTTTGGCTTCGCCATCCACCGCTGCTATGTCTGGGAGCGAGACCTGGGCGCCCTCTTCCCACGAGAAACATGCAGATGGTAGCGTCCCGGCCGCGGCCCCTCTCGATATTATCAAGTCCGCGGTACCCCAAGATGGCCACCTGGGAAAGTCAAAGCTAAGCAAACACGCCTGGTCTGTTAGTTACATCAGCACTGCTGGTACTAGCAGCCAAAAGGACGGCTGGTACACACCAACCGCGCCTCCTCAAAGCAAAGTCTCGAAGCTGCTGGATCAGGGCCAACCTACTGAGAGCCCCAGTGGGATGGATACAGGCTGTGTGGCTGACTGGCAGTCCCGTGTTTCCGCCCCTGTCCTCAAAGAGAACCCAGTCAATGCCTTCCTAAACAATCCGATTTCCCACGAACACGATATCGACCCCAGTACCGGTGAGCTCCTGTCGGCCACACCTTATCCGTCGACCTTGCTGGCGGATGAGGAGCCGAATGGAAACGAATTTGGAAAAGAGACAACCTCCAACCACCAAATCGCCCGGGAGATCAAGGTTCGCGAGAGATTGGCCGAAAACCTTCTGATTCGGCGGCAACGGAGAGTGGAAATTCTCCAGCCGGAGCCGGAGCCAGAACCAGCTTGGCCCTCTGTCGACTGTACCTTGCGGCCCGCGGCAGAGAAGGATTACGAGAAAATCGCCGAAATAATCAACATCGAACGTCTCGAGGACACCTGCCCACAGGTCATGGGATCAAAGTCAGTGACGGCTCGAGATATCAGCGACATTTTTGGACATTGTCGCTCCAACCTGCGCCCTTTTATCGTTGCCTGCTTGGAGGAAGAGGACTTTCTCGACCGCTCCAAGTGGCCGAAGGGGAGCGAGAAGGTGTACCAAGAGTACGTCAGACTGAAGAAGAGCCGACCGGCAGCGCCATCGGCCCTTGTGGGATTTGCCTTTGTTACAGAAGCACGAGTGGGACTCTCCAACCGCCCCTGTCCAGGATCGCGATTCACTGGGCAGGTCCGTCTGATTGTCCATCCACAGCACCGTCGGAAGGGGTACGGAACCGCTCTCCTCGACAGAATCCTGCTGTCAGTGGCGCCATATCATCATGGCCTCATCGACTACACCTGGCGTTGCGACGAACCGTCCATGATATACGAGCTGCCGACCGCTGCTCACAACCGACGGCAGTACACTCACGTTTTCATCGAGAACTTGGCGCGCAAAGATGCAGAGATGCCTTGGAAGAGGAAACTGATGGAGAAGTTCGACTTTAAACAAGCCGCCTGCTTCGAGGAGACAGTGAGGACGGACAGAGGCTGCGATAGCACGTGGCTGGATCTGGAGGTGTGGCAGCACAAAACTAACAACAGAGTGTTCGATGACCAGCCAGGCGAGTACTTGACGCCAAAGTAGGCGCGCGTGAGAAAATGAGGAAGAGTTGTACCTCTAGGTGGATGGGCCGTCCAGAAACGCCGTCCACTGTACGTCCGTATATGGTGTTCGATGTGTGAGTAGATGAGGATCAAAACGAGGCAGAGAACTGTCGGTTCCTGTGCGATGGATGGTGTGGAGCCCGACCTGGAAACTTGACTGTACCAATAGTTCGACTTTGGCAAAGAGCTATTACCTCCAGAATAAGGGGGACTTGATAAAGTTGAATATCGATGTGTCCCATACTACCAAAATAAAAATATCATGATTGAATCCGCCCACGGTCTTGGCAGAGCGTCCTTGTGTAAGATGTTATGAGAGTTGGCGTGCATCATCACGTGGTGCTGTAATTGGACTTCATCTGCATTTGCGGCTTGAGACGACGGCTTGGAACTGTCGGCATTTGCGCACCGTCACCCCTTTCTTACATCTCTCGCCTTACGGACCATATTACGATTTATCCCAGTGCCATCGAAATAACTTTGCAAAGGTCCTCAGCTCAGGCTCCGCCCGCAAACAATGCTGTCCATTCTGAGGAAAGCTCGCCTCAAGGACAAGGAGATGCGCATCCTGATGCTGTAAGATAACAACTCACTGGCATGGCTACTAGTAGGCTACTCTGTGGGGTATGGACGCTGATTGCTAGTGTATCTGGGCAGCGGCCTTGACAATGCGGGGAAAACGACGATTGTGAAGAAGATCATGGGCGAGGACATAAACACCGTCAGTCCGACGCTGGGCTTCATCATTAAGACGATTGACTACGACGGGTGGGTGATAGACCCCACCGGAGCTCTCAGTTGTGGGATGAAGAGTCTTGCTAACCTCGTGAGTGTAGGTACAAGCTGAATATCTGTACGTCGGACCCCTGGCATTTTAGAGGTGACATCGGCTCTGGACTGACTATCCTTTACGCCCAGGGGATGTGGGAGGTCAGAAGACTCTCCGGTCATATTGGAGGAATTACTTCGAGAAGACAGATGCGCTGATATGGGTCGTCGACGCTACGGATCGTCTACGCATCGAGGACTGCCGGGACGAGCTACATGGGCTGCTCCAGGAGGAGGTGCGGACCATCCCGAGGGCCATCCTGTGTGGGAAGCATATGCTGACGTGGAGAGAGAACAGCGGCTTGCGGGGGCCAGTTTGCTGGTGTTTGCGAACAAGACGGATGTGGAGGGCTGCATGGACGAGAAGGAGATCCTGTCTGTGAGCTACCCTCCCAACGCAGTGATGGGCGATATGTTGCAATACCGATGGATGGTGAAGGGGCTGACTACTGGCAGGCACTGGAGCTGGCGTCGATACGAACACATCGATGGCATGTCCTGCGCTGCAGTGCCATGACGGGACGAAATCTAAAACAGGGGCTGGCGTGGGTTGTGGACGATGCCAAGAGCCGGCTGTTCCTCTACTGAGCGGCCAGAGGTGGCTCTTGCAAAGAGATACGATGCTGGAGCTATGATGCTAACGTCGATGGCCGGACAAGACACACCGGTGGGCAGCCACGACGCAGCCTATTACGTAGTAGTAGTAGTACTCGTACTCATTGACCGGACAACGACCCTCTCACGAGGTGGGTACCGGCAGAGTGGAAGGCCCACGAGGGGTGGGCGAGCACAAGCAAGGATGACCCATCGATTCTTGGACAAATCCGAGGTCTGGAAGGGCGATAGGGCTTTGATTGATAGGGGGTTGATTGTTGGCGCAAACTCTGTTTTCGCGGTTGATGGTCTAGTGCGCGAGAGATGCCAAAATGGAGGCGGGTGGTTTGGTTGATGACGCGGGGTAGGAGTTGAGGGGTTGGAGAGATGGTCGCGAATTGAACGCGTCTATTCCATTCCAATGTAAACAAACTTGGAAGGCAAGAGCGCCCTACTGCGGTTGCAAGTAGATACCTAGGTACCTTAAGTACTGGTATCACCATGATGCCCAAGTTGCTTACGAGCACAGGCTACGCAAAAATATCAACTTTGCAGATGCCAATGCTGCGAGTGTACGGAGGTACGTCTGTAGTATTCTTATCTGATGTATGAGCATGGGCATAAGGTAGTTGGACATGGTCGTGGTGGTGCATAGGTGGTGGCCCTGGCGTGGGCTGTCGCAACAATGAACAGGGGGGTGTGTGACCGGCAATTGGTGGGGGCACGCCGCACACCTCCAAGGTTCCAACCGTGTTTGGACCAAGGTGCCTTAAGAGACAGAACAGACAGAGCGAGACATCACCTCATCCTCAAACCCACCACTCGTTGGAGGACAGAAAATTGTACAGAACCCGCACCAACCCGCCATCACTCGTTTAATACGGCGGAGGATACCACGACGCACGAGGCGCGTGTCATGTCGAGGAGAAATGTCCGACGAAGTATCCCAGTTTCTCGAATCCGTCGAGCGCCTCCGAGGCCAGCAGATTGAGGAGGACGAGGTCCGCGCCCGCGAGCTCGAGGAGTATCTGGCCGCCAAGCGGGAGAGGCAGGCCAGGAGAGAGGGTGAGTTCTCCCACCCATTGCTGTTTCGACGTGCTCTTGCTGCAGTGGTCATTTCATGTCACGGCATGTCAGCTCAGTTCAGGTCATGTAGGTGGATGGCCTCGCCGTCTGCTGCCACTCATAACTGCCATGCACCTGCTCGCAGCTGGCCGTCTGATTCTTAGCCCTCAAATTGTTCCATCACCGTGTCCCATAACTGACTGGCCTAACACGTCCAGAACGCGCCAGATCCATATCTCCACAGAAATCCTCGCCCGCCAACACGCCCTCCCCACGCTCCAGCCGCCAAAGCGCACGCCTGACCGAGGCCCCGAAACTCGAATCCTCCGCTGTCCCCGACGACCACGCCTACGAACAGTCCCTCGATCCCCGGACCGACCCCAACACTATGACCTACTCACCCTCCTCCCCCACCAAGGGGAGTGAGGGCCACGCAGAAGGCGATGCCGAGGGTAAGGGGGACGGCAGTACCAGCGCCGTGTCCACACCCCCTGCCCGAAGCTCGACATTGTCGTGGCAGAGGAGACCGACCTCGCGTGGTGGCGGTGGCGGTGGCTCCCGGCCGCTTAGCATGGTCGCAGCCCAGAATGCGACCCAGCGATCGCTCGTTGGGTCGCAGGAACCGCAGCCGCAGTCTGCCACGGAAACTAGCTTCTCCAGGGACCAGATTGCGCAGAATCTGAGCTCCAAGGACCCGTCGTGGTTCCGCCAGACGGCTGATAGGGGTCAGAGCTCCGCCGCGTACCGCAGGAACCAGGTTGAGGACGAGGACCGTTCGGATGTGGCTTCTGGGAGAGCTCAGTTGCCTGGAATGTCGGACCCTTCTAGGGATAGGTCGCCGTCAGTTGCGTCGAGCACAGCGGCATCTAATGCGACTGTTTCCACCCAAGGGAGGCTTGCCTCCCCTCTTCCACTGAACCCGCCACGCTTCGATGCGCCCGGTGGTGACGACGCTACCGACGAACCCCCGCTCAAGTCTCCTATCGGTCGCACTTCCCCCACCCGGTCCGTATCTCCCACCAAGGGAATGGGTGGCTTCGTCCAGAGCGCCATGATGAAGCGGTCCGACAGCGTCAAGCGCTGGAGTGTCCAGAGCCCGACTGGCTTGAACCGCGCCGACTCTGTCACCTCGAACCGGAGTACCTACGACCGGAATCGACCAGCGAGTGGGTTGCGAAGCGGCTCCAGGACGCCCGGATCTAGCAGACCGACGTCCCAGCATGGTGATTCTGGCGAAGGTTTAACCCCTAAAGCCTCGGCTACCGACACCACTGCCGAATCCAAAACCAGCAACGGTGATGAAGCACCAGTACCCACGAGCCCTTCCAAAACCATGGACCCCCGGCGCTGGAGCCCGACCAAATCGAGCTGGCTGGACAGTGCACTAAACAAGCCCGAGTCTCCCAAGCCACAGCCAAAACCCTTCTCTCCAGTTCAGCCTTCCTGGAAAACCGAGCTCAACAAGAAGAAGACGACGGACGACGCCAATAACACGGCTAGGGAGCATTCCCGGACCGGCTCTAAACACCAGGTCAGCATCGGCGGACTTATGAGGTCCACACCCATGGGTACCGGGGTCAAGTCCAACACCACTGATCTCGGCGGCATTTACTCTCCGCCAGCTAGGGGCAACCGACCCGAGTTTGGGCACGGGCCGAAGCCCAGCCTGTCAAAGACTACGACTGGTCCTGGTAATGAGAAGGAGCCGGATGACAAGGCAGCTGAGGACCCTGCACCCGAGGTCAAGGATGCGGAGGGGCCGGCCGAAACTCCAAAGCGTGGCCCCCTGACCAGCCCACCGGTCACCAAACCCAAACCCGAGACGCCACCCAAGAAGGACTTCCGCTCCAATCTGAAGCAGAGGCCAGCCGATTCCGGAACAGCCAAGTCGGGCGAGCCCGAATTCAAGAACGCGCTCGGAAACTTGCGCCGGACACGGACGCAGAACTACGTTGCCCCGGATGAACTTAAGAACAATATCCTCCGCGGCAAGGCAGCTCTCAGCGTCACAGGCGGTCCGCAGAAGTCCGAACGGAAAGACGAGTTCAAGGAGGCTATTCTGAAGAAGAAGGAAGACTTCGCGAAGGCCCAGGCCGAGGGGACGGGCGTCACGAGGGCCCCAACCGTTAAAGCCGACAAGCCCCTGCCAGAAGGATTGGCACGGAGAGCAGAGCTCGGACGGAAGAAGGACTCGGTTTCTGAACCTGTATCGACGCCCAAGATGCTGGTGTCTCCGAAGCCCACGCCTGCGCCTAAGAGCTTCGCTAGCCAGCCTAGCCCATCTGCTAGGTCCCCTTCGATATCCAAGTCCGCAGTCAAGAGCCCGCCGCCAGATGACCAACTAAAGCGAGTTTTGACGGAGCCCGGAGTCCCTGCATCCAGCCCCGAGACACGAGACCTCCCACCCCTACAGAAAGAGAACAGTGCTCCATCCAAGCTGCAACAAGGGCGGTTGGGAGGCGGTAAATTGGCTGACCGTTTCAACCCTGCTCTGGCGGGCCTGCTCGCACGAGGGCCTCCTCCCATGGCCTCTGATGGGGGCAAGAGCTCAGGACAGCCTACCCCTGGGACAGGCCGGAGTGGTGGTGACTCGAGTGAAACGCCAGCTCCGGGTCCGCAACTGACACACATGACCAAGAGTCGAGCGCGCGGTCCTAAGAGGAGAGCGCCCGCGGCTGCCACAGCATCACAGACGGCTCAGGCGCCAGCAGAAAAGGGGCAATCAAGCCCACAGCCCGAGCCAGTCAAGGAGGTAGCGCAGACGACACCAACGCTACCAACCAAGCAAGACGAACCACTACACCCAGAAAAGAGGTCGACTCAACGTTCCAAGGCGAATGGAGATTCCAACGACAACACTCCTGCACCTCTATCAATCCAACAGCAAGTCGCGGAAAAGGCTGCCCTGCGAGGGAGACCTTCACCAACCCAAACTCCCAGCAATGCCCCTCCAAAGACCGAACAGGCGGAACAGGTCACGCCGCTGCCCCTGAGGCGGCGACCGACAAGCCCCGAGAAGCCGACCGCCGAACCCCTTTCGCCCATCAAGCCTCATAAGACTGGCGGTGACGTATCGCAGCCAGGTTCGCCAAAGAAGCTCGACGTCAAACGCATATCGAAGTTCCTTGACGACTCTTCTGCGAACAGTCCAAAAGTTGAGACTGCAAAGGAACCAATCAAACTCACCCACCAGCGGACAGGATCCAGGTCTCCCGTCAAGATTGACCGGTTCGAACCCCAGCCGTCATCTCCCACCAAGGGTGGCCGCGACCCCGTCGAGCCCGTGCGGAGCGCGGTCTCGAGGCTTGGGGCTGGTGCCAAGTCACCTCCTGTGCCGATGCCTTCCTCCAACGCTTTCGGCGGCGTCTCTGGCCCCAGCACACCGAGCCACCAGCCCAAGCCATCTGCACCACGGCCCCTGCCCGTCACTCCTGGCGATGGGACAAAGTCACCGCCACCCGTTGAATCGCCCAAGCGCTCGCCAACAAAGCAGGCAAGCGAGCTCTCCTCCCTGCTGACAGACTTCTTCGGACCCGGCCGGCCGAGGAGGGACTACAAGGTCGACCCAGCAGAGCTTCTAGCCTCTCGGCCCGAGGGGGGCGGCAAGATTCAGACGCTAAGCTCACAGATGTTCCAGATCTCGGGCGACGGGAAGAAGGTTCCGGTCCTGGCGCACTGTGAACGCACGCTGTTTGAGCGGGAGATGTACGTCTGCATTCACGAGTTCGTGGATGAGGGTGGCAAGAAGACACTCAACGTCTATCTCTGGGTCGGTGACGAGGTCCCGGAATCAACGGCGGAAGATGCGCAGCTCTTTGCGCGCCGGGAGGCTAGGTCTCTCGGTGCCAGGCTCACGAGACTGCCCCAAGGCAGAGAGACAGCCGAATTCCTACAAGCCCTGGGTGGCGCCGTCGTCACCAGGCGAGGCTCCAGCAACAAATACGACTCCCTCGCCCCCAACATGCTTTGCGGGCGGCGCCACCTCGGCCAGGTCGTCTTCGACGAGGTCGACTTCACCTCAGCGAGCCTCTGCGCCGGCTTCCCCTACCTCATCGCCCAGTCCGGGAAGTGCTACCTGTGGAAGGGAAAAGGCAGCAGCGTGGATGAGCTGAGCTGCGCGAGGCTCATTGGCATGGACATGACACTCACGGGAGAGCTGATCGAGTACGAAGAGGGCAGTGAGCCTGATTCGTTCTGGGGGATCTTTGAGTCGGGTGGAAGGCCGCACTCGGCTGATCATTGGAGACTGAAGCCGAATTACGCGAAATACGGCAGTAGGCTGTTCTGCTCTGACGCAGACACCCGGCAACAGGTAGGACGATTCTTTTTTTTTTTTTTTTTCCCTCACGCATCCCGCTATACGAAGCTGACATCCCACCTAGGTCTTCGAAATCAGCCCCTTCAACCAAGCCGACCTCGCCCCCTCCAGCATATATATCCTCGACGCCTTCTTCGAGATGTACATCGTCGTCGGGGCCCGCGCCCAGTCGCAGTTCGCCTCCTTCCGCAACGCCCTGCACTTTGCGCAGGAGTACGCCATACTGGCAGCCAGCATGGAGGACCGACCGCACGTGCCCGTGTCGACCGTCGTGCTCGAGGGTGTGCCGCGGGATCTCAAGCGTGTGTTCCGCAAGTGGTCCGATGATCGCAGTCCGACGGTCATGAAAGATAAGGGGGTGGGTGCCCTGGGTTCGGGAGCGGGACTGAGGAGGGGGAGGAGTCTGAGGGTTGTGCCGCTTACGCAGGCGCTGCTGGCGCTGAGTGAGTGATGCGCTCGCTGGGTTTCATGACGGCTGATGTTAATTCTTGTTCTGATATGTGATCCTTGTTGTATGTATCCATAGGGTGGGTGGTCGCATGGAAGCGGGGCCAAGGGCTGATTTTGGAGTTTTGCGAGTAATGAGTTGAGCTAAAAAAGGGGGTGGGCCGGTGGTAGGAAGTGAGGAAAGTGTCATCGTTTTTTATTTTCCTTCCTGCTCTATACATACATCCCGTAGAATACGGGAGGATATTTCGCGACCTTCACGCCATGTTATATATTACACAATCGAGAGACGGATGATATATCCAAGCCATGTCTGTATTGTGTTTCTGTACTTCTCCGCTGCTCTAACCGTCTGCGTCTCCTGGAGTGAGAACCCCAGGACACTGGGGATCCCCACTTCTAGGTTCTGCTCGTTCGGCTGCTACCTTTCTATCTAAGGGTATCAAATGCCATGGTATTGATGTTGTCGTGTCCACCGCGTCTTCCCATCAAACTCCCTCTCCTACAATTTACCTTGGCGGTCTTCCCTTTCCATTGTAACTCTATGGGATCTCGAAATCTCGACGTCATCTAAAATGGATACATTCTACGAGCCTTGGCCCTCTACCCCTGAATGTGCTGGGCGATCTTTTGTGGTTCTATAAGCTAGGCTTCTGAGTCAGGCCGCTGAGAGTTTCACCGAGCGGAGGTGACGTCCACGCCTGAGGCGGTGGCTTTGGCGGGAGCTTGCGGGTCGGCGGGCATGGCCATGGGTCGGCCCTGGGCCTTCTCGGAGAGTGCGACGAGCTCCTTGAGCATCAGGTCGCGGGTGGAGCGAGTGAGCTCGTCGACGTCGGCGGCGGTGAGGCCCTTTGTGGGAATAGGATCCAGGACTGGGGGGGGGGGGGTTTTCTGGTTAGCGTACGGCCCACTTGACACATGGCAGTTTGGGATTGAGGAGGAATGAACAGATGTCGTGCGGAGATGGGCCTACCCTTGATGGGAATCTTTCCCGAGTTGAAGACGAAGTCCTTGATATACAGGACATGGCTGTAGTTGGCGACAACGACAGGCACAATAGGAACACCAGCCTGGACAGCGAGGTGGAAAGCGCCCTTCTTGAAGGGCAGCAAGACAGGATCCTTGGTGTAGCTGCGGGTACCCTCGGGGAAGATGTACACACTCTGGCGCTTGGCACGGATCTCGCTGGCGGCACCCTGCATAGCCTCACGGGCATCCCTGGAATTCTTGCGATCGATGAAGATGGACCCGCTCAGGGCCATGAACCAGCCAAGGAAGGGCACATTCTTGAGCGAGCGCTTGGCGGTGACGCTGCAGTACTTGGGGAACATGTGGCCGAGCATGAGGACGTCGAGCTCGGTCTGGTGGTTGCCGATGAAGACGGCCGGGCGCATAGTGCCGAGGACGTTTTTGGGGTCGTCGACCTCGAACGTGACGCCGGTGGCGAAGCGCATGACGATGCTGAAGGCGCGCGCGGTGGCCCACTGGGAGATGCCCTGGTGGCCGGCGAGGGTGAGGACGATAGAGGCGAAGACGCCGAAGAGGGCGACGGCGAGGAGGCTCATGTACGATGCTAGGACGCGGGCCACGAAGGCGGCGCGGGGTATGGCGAGGGACATGGCGTATAGGGCGAGCGTGAGGCCGATGTATCCTCCGAAGAAGTAGGCGAGGTATCCGGAGACGGACATGGTCCAAGGGACGGACGTCGACCGTACGGAGGGGAGGGGAAGGGGAGACGACGTGCCGAGGTCGATGTGGTGGCGGTCGACGAGGAGGAGGAGGAGGAGGAAGAGGAGGAGGAGGAGAGGATCGATTGTGGGCGTGGCCGAGATCAGGACGCCATGCTCAAAAGACGGAAGGAAATACAAAAACTATGGTGCTGGCGAGCGACGTTGTCGAGGGTGGGGGAGTGGGAGGTAAGGCAAAGTGGGAGGAGAGAAGTAATGAGGCCCGTCACTACGACTCGGGAGTATTAAATGGTCGGGATCGTGGCCGGTGGTCACTTGTACGTACCGTTACGTAGGGTCATGCATGTGCGGTGGTGGGGTGGGGGAGGGAGGGGGTTTAGAATTGATGGGGCATTTTAATCCTCCCCCCCCAACATCTATAGTCCGTACACTGACTACACTCGGCGGTGAGTGACCCCACAAGAAAACCCCCGCCGCCGTCACCAGATCACAGCCTAGGTACGGACTACTACACGTAGGTAGGCACATGCTCCGAGTTGCATCATGCCGGTGTTATCATGTTACGTATGTCTAGTATCAAGTTTCTACCTGGGAGTAAGTAATTTTGTAGTAGTTACAATTCCCTTGTTAAAGAGATGAATACTGCTAACTTTAAGTATGGTTAGGTACAGGTAGGGTCAGTTTGCTGTCCTGCTCCTTCCCTAAAATTGTAACAATGTGACTTTCTAGACAGCAGAGTGGAAAGTGGAAAGTGGAAAGCGGAAACGGCAGACGTACCTTCCCGATCGCCCTCTCCAAACCTCCCGTCATCACGTGCATGCCCCCAACCCAGTTGCCGTAATCTCTACACCTATCAGTAAGCCTATCGTGTACTAGTACGATCGGAGGCACGATTACAGCCTCATATTGTCCCGCTCCAAGACATCGGACAAGAGACACCAGGTCGCGGAATCCAAACCGGCCGGCCATTGAACCGACGCTTACATACTTGTACACGTACACAACAACCTTGCTCCGGCGACAACCGACCGCACTGCACAGCCAGCACCCAATTGCCAACGCCGCACACACCTCCCTCACCACCAACGAACGACAGCTCCAGCCCACCTCCGAAAGCGCGAGCTCTATAGCTCTGCTCCCCCTCTCGCCTCTCCCGTAGGATGATCGCCTCCCGCCCATAGCGCGCGGCCTTCAATTCACCATGGCCTCCAGCAGAAAAGGCCGTCGGGCCCCGTCCTCCCTCCCCATGCCCCTCACCACCAGCGCCAACGCGGTCCCCGAGCTGCCCCCCATCGACGCTCTCTTCCTCATCGACTTCGACGTCAAGAAAGGCTACACCATCGTCTGGCAGCGCACTGCGCAGGGCGTCGAGGTCGATGGTCGGGTCGAGTACAAGTCATTGCCCTCGGGGCTGCACACCGTCTCGGAGGATCTGATCTACTTTGTTCATGATGGCGCCCATGCTGGTCTCAGTGCCTTTGTTAACATGCCCTGCGATGAGGAGGAGGCTAGGAACGCCCGCATGATTGCCGTCGGTGTTCTGGTTCCACTCAGCTATGGGAGGTTGGGCCGCGCTTGGAGACATGCCCAGGGCTTGAAGGACTTGGCCGCGTGAGTGCAGCGCACACCCTCTCCCAGAACCATACCTGTGCTGTCCGAGTCTAACAATCACCATGTAGCAAACTCGCCAGCGACCGCTCCGACACGCCGCTCCTAGAAGCATACTGGGACGCCCACAAAGCCCGTAATGACGCTCCTCAGCCAGCGCCCGACGCAGGCGAGACCCCCATCACCACCGCACCAGCCGTCACGTTCTCGGAGCCGCCGGCACAGCAGCAGCAGCAGCAACAGCAGGACCACACCAAGGGGCATACTAGGAACCGCTCCGCCTCAGATGGAAACTCGCTCGCGCCCGCCGAGCACAGGCTGTCCCCGTACCATCCGGCCTGGAGCTTGACCAGCTTGCTGGACAAGTTTGGCCCCTTGGTGTTCCCCATACAGCGAGCGGCGCTGCTGCGGAAGCGCATACTTGTATCCTGCCATGCTCCTGTGCATGAGGTCTGCGACTTTGGTACGTCTCCGAGTCTAGCGTTTTTTGTGAAAATAATGGGACTAATTACGATTAGTATACAACCTTTCTGTGCTATCAAATATACCCCTATCCCTTTCGAACATACTTCCCGAGCAGTCCCCGACCCAGCGTCTCCGGCCCTTATTCTGCATCGGTGTCCACGACGTCCCCTTCCTCATGGAAGACTACGAGGCATCCAAGCGACGAGAACAGGGGGAGAGCGCCATAGAGGACGACGAGGCTGGCTCCGGCTGGATCGCCTGCACGACCGACAGCATCCTCGCCATGAAGGACACCCTCTGGGACATGCTCATCACCATGCCCCCCGAGCACACCGCCAACGCCCAGGAGAGGGTCTGGCCCGTGGTGGAGTGCCCGCGCGGCAAGCCGGTCAAGGCGACACAGCGTGACCTCCGGCGGTTCAACGCCCTCCGCGCGGGACTCACTCGCCTCGCCGCCTCGGCGTCCGCACCGAGACCCGACTCCCCAGGATCGGATGTAGAGGGACCTCGGACGTCCACCAGCTACTCCAACACCTCGCCGCTGCAGGTTGCCGACGACTCCTTCGATAAGGTCACCGAGCCACTGAGCTGGACCGCCCTCGCCTACAACGGGTACATGTGGTGGGCCAGCGCCGGCGAGCAGCTGCGGTCCGAGGAGCAAGAGGAATCCGCCCAAGACGCCGCCCTCCTCGCTGACCTGACACCCACACCGCAGACACCCATCTCCATCCCCGCACACTCATCCACCCTCGCCGACTCCCTCTCCTCCCTCGCCGCCCGGCGCACCTCAGCCTCCCCCACCGACGCCGACGCCCGTCTCGAACTCGCCACCATTGCCTACTTCCACCGCCTCACCACCCAGATGCTCTCCATCCTCAGCGACATCGTCGACTCCACAGACGAGGCATACCCATCAAGCCCCTACCGCGATGACGAAGTCGCTGATCAGGGCCATCCAGCAGAGGAGGAGGTAGATCCCCTGCTTGAAGGTGAGGAGGAGGAGGAGGAGGAGGACCCCGCAGCGCAGGCCATCACCATCGACAGCCGGTCCATCGAGAACATGGGGCTCGACGTGTGGAGTGCTTCGGATGCGGTGTTTGTGCAGGATCTCATGAGGATCTACTTTGGCCGCGAGGCGAGGGTTGAGGGCAAGGGCGTCGAGGTGTGCGGTGTGCGTGTGTGCTAGTTAGTGGTTGATGTCAGACGCACATTGAGACGCTCGTACGTCGGAGTCGCGTCGCGAGAAAACTGGTGAAGATGGTTTCTGTGTTGGAGCGTAGACCACCTGTATATTCATGCAATCACTTACACACACACACACACACGTATATATAGAGAACAACGGGATGAATCACTTTTGATGGATACATCGTTATATATATATATATATATATTATAGGTACCCCTCTCTTATCCTCACCATTGTAGACCATGAAGAGGCAATCCTACATACTTCACTGCTCAGCCCATGGCTCCCGCAATATCAGACGGCGTGCCTAGTAGGAATAATATAATTATAAGCTCTGCTCCCCAAAATAAACTCCCTTCTCTCTCCCGTCGAGAGCTTTCCCACCGATATTAAAGAAAAAGACAAGCCCCGTATCCACGCACAGGACACGATCCATTTTGTAACCCAGAAGCACAGCCACCACACCCCCAGTTTTGCTCTCTCTCTCTCTCTCTCTCTCCCTCTCCTTCCTTCCACACCTCCGTCCCCGTACGAAAAAAAAAAAAAANAAAAAAAAAAAAAAGTCCATTGTGTGCCGTACATCAATTCGTTTTCTTTTCCCTACCAACATTTGTGCAGTGAAATCTCTACAACACGGGGGTGTTTTCTTAGAAAAGAAAAACACAACACACCCACACACACTCTCTCACATACCTTACGACTCATCCTCCGTATCCGTGTTGGTCGCGCTAGTATCATCCTCCTCCTCATCCGTCCCGCTCTCTTCATCCGAGTCATCGTCATCATCCTCCTGCTTCCGGCGGCGCCTGGGCGGGGGCGCTTGGCCTCCCTTGAGGGCCTGCATCTGTCCGGCAATAGAATCTAGCAAAGAACATTCAAGTTAGTTTTTTTTTTTTTAAAAAAAAAAAAAAAAAAAAGCTTGAGACAAGAAGGCTACTAGGTTAGGGGGAGGGAGGAAGGTGCGTGAGTCGACTCACCCTCTTCAGGCTCGCTGATATCATCCTCGGCGGTAATCTCATCCGCCTTGCTGGCATCCTCGACCACCAGGGTAACGTCCATCCTGGTATCGAAGCCGACGTACGAGTCGCAGACGAGATGCAGCACAAAAGTGTAGTGCCCAGCCTGCGGCGGTGCCGCGAACTGCGCCTTGAGCGTCTGCATGGCGAACGTGGGCTTGCCCTGCTCGTCGAAGATGGGCTGGTCGAACTGACCGAATGTGAAGGGCGGGACCGCCATCTTGCTCTGCTTGGAGTCGCTGAGGAAGGCGTGCCACTGGGGCGGCAGCTCGCGGGCGTAGTGTGGTGCGTATGTCAGAGGGGGGAGGATCTTCTTCTCCTCCACGGTCGTGGTCTTCCCGTCGGGACCCTTGACTGCCTTCTTCCGGCCGGTGATGGCCTCGAGGTCATCTTCGGCGGGGTCTACGTCCTCGAGATCCAGCTCGTTGACGGCGGGGATCTTTTCTGTCCCGGGGGGGATGAAGCGTCCCTTGATCACGAGGCTGACCAGAGACGAGGGGACGATGACGCGCTCGCCGGTGACCTTGAAGAAGGCCTTCTCGACACGCAGGTAGGGGATCTGCCTTCCGACGCTCAGGGCAGTCTGGTACTGTTGCTCGGTGAGGAGACCCTTGCCGACGGCCTTTTCCCTGCGCTGCGACTCCGGCAGGTCGAGGAACTGCTGGACAGTGAGGTGCTGTCGTGAATGCCCCTCGACGGCCGCGGCGATCTTGGGTGTGAAGTGGGGAAGCTGGAGGAGCGGCGAGGAATTGGGAGCGATGGCCTGGATGAGGTGCTGGTTGGTCTGGAATGAGGCGAGGATAGGACGGATGTTGCCAAAGGCGAGTGAGATGGCGGCAAAGGACTCCCTGAGGGCCCGGGCAACGGGCGCCACCTCGTACTTGGCCCTGGTCAGGTTCTGGTCGTCGAGCTCCACGCGGCCCAGGTACGCCCACAGGAGGGCGAGAGCCTTGCGCCGGGGCCCGTTCTCGAGGTCCTCGAGCATCTGCTTGTTCTTGGGGGAGAAGCCGCAGGCAAATTTGGACGACTTGTCTCCGTCGCTCTCGGCCATGATGCGCGACTCAATCTTGGAGAGGCCAGAGTCGGCCTGGTCGCCCTTGAAGAGAAGCTCGTACTCCTTGCCGGTGCTGAGGGCGTGAATGATGCCGGACGCATCAATCGATTCCTCGTAATTTTGGAAGAGGTTGTTTGCGCTCTCCATCAGGACGCCCTCCTTAGACCTCCGCTTGACGCCATACCACCACGACCCGACGAGGTAGGGCAGCAGGACGCCCAGCAGCAGGAAGTACACCAGGACAACGTACTTGCCATTGCCGTCCTCGACGATGAACTTGGGCAGGGCGATCCCTATGCTGAAACTCTGCTTGCCGTCCGGGTGGCCGTACTGGATGTAGTTGTTGCGCACCTCCTCGTCGGTCAGGGCCTGGTACGCCTTTGTGATCTCGACGTAGGCGTCGCTGAGCGACTCGAGGGTCTGGTTCTTGGAGGGGTCGGGCTTGATCTTGTCGGGGTGGAATTTGAGCGACAGGCGCTTGTAGTGCGACTTGATCTGCTTTTCTGACGCGGTCTACACGTGGGCGGTTAGTCTAGCCCCGAGATGAAGTGAAGAAGCGGTGTCCTCCGCCGGGGGACCGCGGAGGGTTGGAAGCTTACGTCGGAGATTCCGAGGATATCGTAGGGATTCCAGATCTTGGGGATCGTCCGCTGGGTCACCATGATGAGGTAGACCATGCCAGCCATGATGGTCCAGCCGAGGGCCACGACTAGGGCCCTCTTGACCCTCCTCTGCTTCTTCTGGTCGGCCGACCGCAGGGCCTGGACGACGTCGGCATGTTGGGGCTTGTAGTTGGTCTTGATCCGGGGCGCCCGCTTGGTGTCGTCGCTGGAGGGGCGTACGAGGGTGTAGGTCAGGGGCAGGGTGACCAGGCCGCTGAGGGTGAGGATGAAGAAGGGGAAGAACTGGCCCTGTTGCGAGGTGTCAGTCTCGGGCGCAAGTGATGGGGGATCCGCATAGGACACGATACGTGGCGAGAGAGCGTGCGTGCCGGGGGGCATCAAGGCAATGTGGGATGCGATGGGATGGGGCTGGAGCGGATACTAACCTGTTCATCGTACGAGTAGTCTGAGCTCATCTTGACGATTGATAGAGCTCAGCCCAGCTCTTCGGGAAAGGGAAACGGTGGGCTGAAGAGAGGCCAGAACGAATGGATGTAGTTGGGAAGATCTGGCGTTCAGGTTATCGCTGGCTGCAGTGGCTTGTAGTAGTACTACGTAGTAGTACTATTAGTACCTAGTATTAGTACGAGTCGAGCACACAAAGTCCCTTGCGCCCCAGATGTTCAAGGTGTCCTGAAAGTCAAACCGCGCCCCAGTGCGGCCTTGTGATTGGCTGGTGGTTGGATTTTCTAGGCCCTCCCCCCACCAACGTCAGAGCGGGTGGCATTTGCGCCACGGTGTCCTCGGTAAGTACTGAATGTGCTATTACCAGCAAAAGGGCATTTATTGTTAGGTAGGTATTGACGACAGAAGGTACCAACTTCCTCAAGTACACGGCTCGATACGACCACGATAACACATATCACCACGAACAAGCACATAAAATAATCGTCTGTATTTATATATATATATATATATCATCATATGTATGCACGCTCCAAACTCTACTAGTAGTTCAACCCAAGGTTCTCTCTATCATGTATACCTCACCCCTCAGTTACCAGGTATCCCGACCCTCCTCACCACCCCCCGGCACGCCCTCGCTCTCATCCTCTACCAACGCCGTCAGCTCCCTCCCCTTCCCACTCAACCCCGTAAGCCCCCCAACACCATCCTCGCCATCCGTATCATCATCCTCTGTCGTCGTCGTCGTTGTCGGCCCGCCACTGTCCGCCAGCAGACTCCGGAGATCATCCTCGCTCAGGATGTTGTGCACGGCCTTGGCCTCGTCGACCCACGGCCGAGTCTCCCTTCGCCCCTTGTCAACCAGCCTCTCCAGCTTGAGCCTGTTGGCCACGAACTTGAGTTTCGGGAACGCGCTCTGCTGGCCCTCGTGGATCATCCGCGCCAGGCGCGTCGGGTCCGGGTCCGATAGGATGTAGTAGAAGTCCGACGGTGTCGACTTGGGCCAGATGGTGATGGTGCCGCTGAACTCCTGCAGCCACAGCTGGCTCCAGTCCTGCCCGAGCGGCCGCGGCAGCAGCTCCGCGTGCCGGATGAACCTGAGCCACTTGTTCATGTCTAGCTTGAGGTAGTGCTCAAACGCCGACATGAGGTAGCCCCCTCGCCAGCCTCGCCCCTTGCGGTGCGTGACCGGGTGACCCACCGATCCGCGGGATGAGAAGAAGAACAGGTTGATGTGCGGGTTCACCTGGCTGACAATCGTGAAATTGACATTGAAGTGCGTGTTGAGAGCCTTGATGGGGATGTCCGTCCGTAGGCTTCCGTCTTTCCACTTGTGCCCGAATGAGTAGGGAACAAGCTTACCCTCCCGCGTTTTCATCATGAGCACCACGGGGTTCAAGATCCCCGGCACCGCCGCCGAGGCCAGCACCGCCGACCAGATGACGCAGTCCGGGCTCGTCAGGTAGTTGCACAGGATCGTCGGCGAGTGCGGGTCGGCCGGCACGCAACTGACATTCAGGATCCGCCCCGTCCTCTCGTAAGCCTCCCGGAACGTCATGGATCCTCGCGTCCACCAGCTGCAGCGCTTGGCCCAGTCCACCGAGTCGAAACGCGCCCCCGTCTTCCACCACCGGGGAAACCACGTAGTTATCGGCTCGCGGCAGGCATTGATCTTGACCGACAAGGCCGGCACCAGAAGCTCATCTAACTCCTCGTTGGTCCTCGTCGCGACGAGGGCCGCAACGAGAGCTCCACCGCTAGTGCCCGTGATGACGTCCGGCAGCAGCCTGGCATCCAGAAGCGCACGGATGACCCCGATATGGTAGTACGCGAAAGAAGCACCGCCGGACAGGCAGAGCGCCGTCCGCCCGTAGTTGGCGCTGACGTGCTTGAACAGCACCCGCTTCTGCTCTTGCTCGAGCTGCTTCGTCTTGAGTAGGAACGTCAGACTCTTCTCGACTGCCTTGCGTCAGCAAATGCTCCCAACCCCAGACCCCCATTGTCCCCTCGTCAAACTCAAACTCACCTTCGTCGACAAAGTTCTGAACCAGGTTCTTGGTCCCGTAGTACGTCTGGCTGTACAACCGAGCATTCTCCACGCCAACAAAGTTATTCTTGACGCACGCCTCGATCAGAGCCCTCAACTCGTCCACCGCCTTGGTCGATCCATCGCCCTTCTTTTCCCTCTCCATCGTCTCGGCCCTTTGTCTCATCTTGCGCATCTGGTCCCACACGCGGCGCACAGTCCGCGAGTCATAGTACGCAAAGTCATTCTCCTCCTTCCACGTCTGCCGCCCGAGGTACCTATCCAGCTCCCTCGCGGCGGCGACCCAGTCTTTGTAGTTGGACGTCTGGCGCATGTTGGTTCGCAACTGCTGCCGCTTGCCGCGCCATGTGAAGAAGTGTTGGTAGACCCATATGTACCATCTCGTCAACAGGTAGGCGAGACCCAGCCCGCCGAGCCACGCAAAGACGAAAAAGAGAAGAGGCCACTTGAACAATTGGTAGAAGTAGCCTTCCCTTGTCTCGTCCTTCGTCCGCGTACCCAGGAGCCCTTCAACAGCACGGCTGGCTCCCTTCCGCTGCCTCTTCTTCGAGCCCTTCCCACTCCGGTACGACGCGGGGTTGATAGGCGCCCAGTCGTTCTGCGCCGTGATAAACGTCGGCGCCCTCGACGGCTTGACCGAATCAGTCCCGGAGGCGCCCACGGCGGCCGTCGCAGCAGATACATCATCCTCGAGGCCGCCGCCCACCTGGGAATCGCGCTTCGTGAGCCAAGGCAAGCTGCTGCGCCGGGCGGACCTCAGTTCGTCGACGGGGCTGTGCAGCGGATCCGGAGCCTGCAGCGCGTGCCCGAACGCCTCCAGGTCTTCGGGTTTGATGAAGTCGTCGTCGACATTCGGGAGGAGGGAGGTGTCGAAGGCTTCGGGCGGGAAGCCGTACGTCGACGTGTCGAATCTTCGCGGCGGCGTCTTGCTGGACATGGTGGGCGGTGGCGGCCAGAGAGTGGGAATGTCTTATCGATTTTCTCAACCGGGGTCATCCCCGCCTAGAAAAGTCATAAAAGGAGGACAGGTGTCGCAGAGCCGAGGGTCTTGCGTGCAAACATACGATCCAAAGGTGTTGGGTGTGGCAGGCGTTCTCGGAGCGCCACAAGGAACATTCTACAATGATGGTGGTAATGACGTATAGTCGCCTGAACCGTGTTTCGTTGGGGCGGGCACTCGGGGGAGGGAAGGGCAGCCCGCCACCACTGTGCTCTCCACCACGGCGGGTGATCTCGGCCTCAGTCCGGCCAAGTCTACAGTAGGTACTCGTACTCTACTGTGGCAGGACCTTATCATTCAACACCACGATCGACCAGAAAGGTATTTCGTGGTCCGGAATACTACATATAATTTAGCAGAAAAGAGTATCGCTGTAAATTGATTAAAGACATTTCGGGGGTGACTGGAGGAGGCCTAAGGCCGCTCTAAGCTCTTGTCCATCGTCCGACCAAGTTCCCATGCGCTCAGAAAACCTCGTTATCATGACCTACTAGTACCTTGTGTATATATCTCTCGCGGCATGTCACGTCACCACGCCCGCCAACCAGCAATCCATTTGTTGTCCCAGCCCCCGAACCAAACATCCCCCGGCAGTATGTACACCCCTTAGACGTACTGCGACAGCCACTTGATGCCATCACCGTACCCCTGCCTCATAACCACAGAGCACATGAAGACCTCAATCGGCCGGATGCCCTCGAGGGGTACCTTGCCCTTGCCGGTGGTCTGGTACAGCCCGAGCTGGTGGCGGAGCTCGTCTTCTGAGACGGCCTCGGGGTGGTCGATCTTGTTGCCGAGGATGACGAAGGGCACCTTGGACAGCTCCTCCATCGACAGCAGGGCGTCCAGCTCGGCCTTGGCCTCCGCGAAGCGCTCGGAGTCCTTGGCGTCGACGAGGAAGACGACGCCGTTCACCTCGGGGAAGTAGTCTCTCCAGATACGGCGAGCTGGAGAAAGACACGGTCAGCCTTGAATCCCGAAAAAAAATAGCATACTGTCGGTGTGCTAGAAAACCATGACATACCCTGCTGGTGGCCACCGAGATCGAAGGTAGTGAATCGGACGTTACCAATGGCGAGCTCCTCAGAGGCTATGGAATTGTTAGCCAGAAGTCACCGCCCCCAATGCCCCCGCGACGGGATACTCACTAGGGTGGAGAGTAGGCTGAAGGATAGCCACACGGTCGTTCTGTGCGATCGCTCGTCAGCATCGTGTGCTAGGTTGCATGATCCCCCTCCGGATGATTCTGCGCGATGCCAATCACCGCAACGTGGCCCGGAGCAGCCACCCATCGTACCTTCAGCATGTGTAGCAGCGTCGTCTTTCCTGCATTGTCAAGCCCAAGGAAGAGCAGCTTAGCATGCTTGTTAAGCAGGCCCAGCGAGGACAGCACATCATAAACTATTCGCCGAGTCGGTCAGTTCGTTCCACTCCCGCGATATGATCCCGGCGTGCAGGGAAAACATACACCAGTTGACGATCCACATTTTGGACAGGTGCGTCTCGGATCAGTGGGGGTCGTAGCAAGTTTCGTGCGTTCAGTCGTATTTCTCTGGATGACGGGGGTTGGTGGACTGTGCTATGCGTAGGTAGTCGAGGTGGGATGGGAGAGGACAGCCTTGCTGGGAGTTTGGAGGTGCCTCGGTGCTGCGCTGGCGCCTCATATCTCAGGCATGAATTTGCAAGACACAAACCAGCAACCTGGAAACGTAAGCAAATGGCACCAGCGACATCAGGTTCGCAGCACGTGCAGTAATACACGTCCACTATATATCAGTACGTTGGTAGTGTTTTGATATTTCATCGGCTACAATTGTCTGCGCTACTAGACAACCAGCAGGCACTATTTATCTAGTGTTTTAACCGATTCCACTCGCTTCCTAAAGTCGAGCATCGAATCATCTCAACTGTCAGAGATAACAATGCAGATGCACAACAAGAGAAGTGGCCCTCAATGCGGCCTTGGTCCCAACACATAATTCCAGGTGATGCAGATGGCTGACAGTATGCCCGTCAGCAGCAAGTGAGGCGTCATCAGATTCTCATTCAATATCAAACTCAATGAATCACACGAGATTCATCCCGACGCCTGTACTGTAGGCGGCCCCAACTCCCAGTGCCCTGGGCTGCCCTGGGCACATCCCAAACGAATCCTGAATATTGGCACACCCAAAGAAGAAAGTATGCGCCCCATTCTCCACCGCAGGTGCAGGATGCTGTAACGAGGCTATATACTGCACAGGTGGTCCTCCACGATATATACAGGATGAGGAGGAACGAGCATCAGCCCACCAGCCAGGAAGAAGTATAAGATCTTCGGAATGCTAGACCACCACCCATGATGCGCCGCCTCGAAAATGAAAGTCGTATGCCAAACAATGCTGGGCGCCGGTACCATGCCAAACGAAAAAAAAAATACGATAGTAAGATAAACCAAAACTCCGCCGCCTCAAGAGGCTCCAGGCATAATACAACGAGTGAAAAAGAAAGAAACCTAAATAGAAATGACGTAGTTGCCCTGGTCCTTCTTGCCGGCCATGAGGAGACCAAGCTCCTTCATCCGCTCGGCGCCACGACCGGGTTGCGGCTTGCGCTCAGGGATCTGACCGCGACGGGCGCGGTCGCAATACTTCTTGAAGAACTTCTCCCTGCGACGCTGGCGCTTTCCCTCGAGGCCCTTCACGATGTCGATGGCGCCGCGGAGGTGCGTGTCATCGTCCTCTTCGCTCTTGTGAGCGTTGCGATGCTGCCTGCTCTGAACAGCAGCAAACACAACACCAGCACGGGGAAGCGACTTGGTCGCTGTGAGGCCAGGACGGGCTGCCAGGTTGAATTTGACGTGATTGCCCTGACGGGGAGAACCTTGAGGGGTGACCATGGCTTTGGGAGCGGGAGACCGCATCCTCCGGGGTGAGTGGCGGTGGAACAATGGCTTCGGTGATGAACGGCCACGAGTCTTGGGCGGCGGTGAGACCTGCCGCTTGGGAGGCGGTGAGTGATACCTCCGCGGTGAAGCCTGGGAGCTCTTGCGTCGCCGCCGAGAACGGTCCGTCTCATGGTGCAGGTCTTCCATCCTCCCGTGCGTGAAATCATCATCATCACTGTCACGGTGAACAGGATTGTAGATGTCCTCATCATCCTCGTCCTCGGGCTCCTCGGCCGGGAAGCTCGGGTCGATATCTTGAGGAATAATGCGGAGCTTCTGGTTCCGGCGAGCCGCCAGGCAAGAGAAGTAAGCCTCCTCCAGAGCCCTATCCTCATCGAGAGTGCCGCACACAAAATCGGTGCTGTCCGGTAGATCAGGAGCCTCGTTCTGGGGCTTGATGCGCTTATTCTTTGATCGACGCTTGCTCGTGGAGGTGGTCGATGAGTCCGAATGGTGACCGTTGAGAGATGGTCGCCTGACGAGAGGGACATAAGGATTGGGTCGCATAGCCGGACTCTTGCTCAGAGTCCAGAGTACCATGTTGGCGTTCTCTTCCACGTCAGACTCATCCGACGATGCGAATCCAGTCTCTTCATCGGTACGGTAACCTTCAGAGAGCGAAGAGTCATCCTGGTCGTCACCATCTTCGTCATCGTCCTCATCATCTTCGTCCTCCTGGTCATCGGCATCCTCGCCGTCACAATCATCGTCGTCGTCGTCATCGTCGTCATCATTGTCATCGTCGAGGACGGCCTCTTCCTCATCTTCCTCCTGCTCAGCCTCTTCTTCGGCTTCCTTTCCAAGACGGCGAATGCGATTCTCCTTGGAGAGGGTATCTTCGATGGTGAGCCTGCACTTGGCGCTGGAGCTGTCGGTGCGGATCCAGTCGTCTTCCCGTGAGTTTCCGCACGCAAATTCATGGAAATGGGAACCTTCGTTGATCAAATCACTCGAGTTGGCTCGCAGAAACTTGGGCCGAGCACCAGCGCTAGACGGCTTTCTGAAGCTACTGGCCGGGCGTGGAGTAGCAGGCCCAATGGTCAAGGCCGAGCTCTTTCGAGGCGTCGAAGGCGATTCGGGCCTCTTTGCCTTGGGCGAGACTCGAGGAGTAGCAGTTGTCTCGCGAGGCGGAGTATTCTGAGTCGTAGAGGGTCGCGCAGTGCAAGCGAATTTGACGCAAGGCCGTCGAGAGGTCCCCTGGGCCGAGGTAGTCTTGGCAGGCGGCGGGCGAGCCGCGCCCTGCTCGGCAGGAGGTTTGGCAGTACAGGCAAACTGAATGGACCGCTTGCGAGGACCGTCTTGGGGCGCCAGCCGAGTGCCTTCTTGTGGTTTGCCGTCGGTGCCGGGCTGAGGCCGAGCCGCAATACCCCGACCAACGATGGTGATGTCCTTTTGCCCGGGCATGCTGCTAAGATGAGAGACCATCTTCCCGGGAAGGGGCGGGCTGGGAGTGTTTGTTCTCGCAGGGCTGGTCAAGCCAGTGTCGCTGGTCAGGTCAGCAGTCGAAGCAATGCTGACGTTGCTGGCCATGGATCGGCGTCGACTCAGATCAGGAGCGAATCGCTGGCCGTCGTTTCCATCTTGGCTCTCATCCTCGGGAATGCTCATGATTGCCTTGGTCAGGAGAGATGTCTGTTCGCCGGGTCGCCGGACCGTGGTTCTGCGAAAGTGCTCGGGGATCGTCTTCTGGCAGCGCAGTTCGGGTGGCTCATCGGCGTCTTCCTCCACATCATCAGGGTGCGAGGGAGCCCACGCGGGTGCCCCCCACGCTATGGACGCGTTTCCGACCATGTTCGCTAGGTAAACAGAGGAGATCCGTTCGCGACAATGGAACTACAGCGGCTGAGGCTGCGAAGGTAGACCCGCGACGTTTGGCGGATGCAGTTTGCAGTGAAGGATTGCCTGACGTTGGTCCGGGGATTGCCTTGACAAGGCCAAGGCTGGTGATTCGTCTCTTGATGATCCAAAGGAGCCTATCTGATGGTGGCGATGAGATTTGTTCGTGAGGCGGCGCTCAAAGCGTTGCGACGACGGTATCGAAATGTTTGGTGTCCCAGAGGACAGCGTTGCTATAACTGGGAGTCCGACATCATGCATCGGTAGCGGAGGAACAGGGTTGTTTCGAAGTATGATGGAGGGACGTCTGAGGACCACGTAAGTCGCGTCCTCGATGATGTCGTCGAGAGACGGCGAGAACCCGGAAGATCTTGGGATTCGGCGAGGATTTGGAATGCGAAATGCGTTCGTCTCGGTTTCAAACAAGAGGGAGAGTCGGATGTGAGCACAGGGGCGGCAGCGCAGCTTGGCGTTGTTTGATGATGACGTGAGGGTGAGGGTGCTGGTGCGGGTGCGGGTGTGCGTCGACAAAGAATTAGGGGCCCAGGCCAGGGACGGTGGCGAGTGGACGTGTTGGGTGGGGGGTGTTGACAAGGCGTCTGTCAAACAACCTGGAAGGCAGAGAGTTGGATCTGCAAAGTCTTTCTTTGTCCCGAGTCCCGAGTTCGCCCAAAATAAAAAAGAGTATGGCTGGAACTCAAAAAGGCCTCCCTTATTGGCGGCTTAGCTTGGCTGAGCTGATGAAGAACGTTCAATAGTCGCCCAATGCAAAGGCTGTGCAAAATGCACCGCAAGGGGGTTACAAAGGATGAAAAGGGCCAGTGGGCACGAGAACCCAGACGAGGAACCTCGCCTTGCTTTGAAAGCAACTGACGCAGGGAGAGTAGAGAGTCGGGAAGCAGTGATAGAAGGGAGCGAAAATGAGCTCAGTATCAAGAGGGAGGAGACGAGCGTCTGGGATAATATACCGACGCAGGTGGCCAGCGCGCGGCAGTGGGAAGGGACGACTCATGGGTCCCTCCCATCAGTTGGCGGCTTCTGGCGCGACGAGGACACTGGTGGGGGTCGTCCACTCTTGACAAACAGGGTATCCGCAGTCCGTAAGGTACCTCTGACGAGTCTGTACCTCTCCACGCCTGGTGGCACTGTACACGACACAGTATGTTGCACAGTGCAATGGATAATGGCAATACGCAACAGCGGCAGAGAGAGCAACGTGCCCGAGGGGAAACGGAAAAACGCTCTGACCGTACCTGTACGTACTGTAGCAGGTCGCTGCGGCGCTTGTACTGGCCAGCTCGCTCTGTGGATGGGGTTTGGTCTGGCCAGGCTTGGCGCTGCATCGTACTGCATCGTACCTTTGGTGGGCTTGGTGCCTTTGAAATGAGGCAGCTGGAAGAGCAGCATCACTAGTGGTTCGTTCACTCACGAAGCTGGGCTTGTCCGGCTGTCAACCAATTTGCCGAGGTGCCCATTGGTCCCCCTTCCCACCGCGAATACGTGTACTACCTGAGGTACCTACGGACGACTGTAAATCTTTCTGAGAGACGCCACTGCCTGCAGAAAAGTGAGAAGGACGCTAATAAATAAATGTCTTTCACGAACGGTACTGGACGGCACTGAAAGCTCCACTGGCACGGTGTCTCTAGCGTCCCATAAAACCATGTCTGCACTGTCTTCTGGCCGCCCCGTCAAATTTCCATATTAAGCGGATATTGCGCTTCCACGAGGAGCCGATTGACCCGATACCGTGCGCCGATACTCAGAACACTGTACTGTGATTTGCCTCTTGGCGACCAGAAAGCGCCTGGCTGCGCAAACACCCGACGCTTTTCGCGTACACGTGCGAGTATGCGCTCCTCTCGCTGCTTGGACACCGACATCGCCGCTTCACAGCCCAACCAATACTGAAAGTAGCTGCACTTCCATCGACAGAGCTCTTCGCTTTGCTCTCATCTCTTGTCCACAAAATATGCAGCCTCTCTGTACGATATCAGTCTGTACCACATCTGAATGTAGACGCGGACACGGGGAAACCCAAACCCCCCTCCCTCAGCCAGAGCTCCAATGCATCGAATCACTGCATCTGGCCTGAATATGCATGAGACATCAACCACCTTGACAGGGCAGTCTTGACTTGACCTACCTACCGAGTACTACACGTAATAATGCCAATGCGGCATCCCATCAAACCCCTCATACTGTACCTGATATCCGTAGTGAATAGCCGGTCGGTTTGGTGAAATCTGACACAGACTTTCCGACTCCAGGTGGTGTGCAATTGTCCATATGGACGTTATCAAAAACTTACACGTGGGTTGGTCTGTGGCTTTTGGACTGGCTGATCCTTTGCTTGGCGGGTTTGGCGGGCGACCTGCAGATTGCACATCGACCATCTTTAACGTGGAAATAGATGTCCTCGCACGCTTCCAGGTCGCGTACAGTACGTGTGTACGAATACAGTACCCCAGCAAGCCCAGCAGCATTCAACCAGAGGGAGATCACAGAACAGACTTCTTCTTGTTGCTCTCCCCCAGATCGTCGGGAGAATGCGGCCATCTGGGAATAATTTCCCCCACCCCACGCATATCAGTCGCCCGCTGGAGGTTACAGTACATACGAGTAGTCGGTTGCTGTCGTGCTTTCCATCTTGGGCGACAGTTTCACCCCCTGCTTTGCCCGCCTAACAAGCCAGCCGGTTTCACCAAGTCTTTTGGCTTGATTTGATGTAGCGACGAGCTACGACGTCGGGGCTCCAAGGTATCCCCCAGACTGACGCCCGACGGCGGCCGGACGGACTGAACGGTGACCACTCGGTCGCAGTCAGTGCTCGTAGGTGATGTTTCATGCTCATCTCTTCTCAAGCGGTACCTGCCAGTCTCGGTCCATCATCACCATCGCTCTGCTCAGTACGAATTTGATGACAAAACATCGCGCACAATGACGACCAATGGTGCCCCAAGAGCATGCGAGTCGAGTGGGTGGTCCTCTGCCTGTCCGTGGGTGTAGATCGAGTCCTCGCCGCTCTCATTCCCCGGTTACACCGCAGGTGGTTCATCTTGAACTTGAAGAGCAACTCGACCCTACCTATCACACCCGCCAAGACCGGCGTATCGCCGACTTGTTGCCTGTTGATCAATCCGCGCCTTGGCGAATCAAAGGGGTATTGGGGTTGGTAGGACTGGGCTCCGACTTGCAACTCTGTGTCGTGCGCCGCACATCGTCACCATGTCACGCGGTTGGGCCCCCCCTCTTTAATGACAGTAGAGGCAGCTCAGGGTCTCCTGCAACAACCAATGTTGCGAAATGGGAACCAATGCCCATCGTTCTACCGCCACCCTACTGATGCACTTCGAAGCAGCTTGACGTCGGTAATCGCATACCCAACCAACGATCAAGACCCTGATCATACGACTCGACCGACCCCCACGTTTGCTCGCCCCGGCCGTGTCGAGGTTGCGCGCCTCTCTCAACCCCGCATTCTTTTCAACGGCGTCTTGGGCGCCTACTGAGAAAACCCTCCCCCGCGATTAGTATCCGGAGAAAGGGTGCGGTATGCATGGGAGTGGAGGGGTTGCCCTGGCCCCTCATTATGATAACCGTCGCCATTTACTTGCGGTGGACGAGCGATATGACGTGATGCTGCTTGGGCGGCGGTCTCCCGATGCCCATGGGTACTCACTCGTACGTATACGCAGTCATGTCTCATGCAAGAAGGGTTCGCTGTGCGTATTACCACAGGGTCAGCGGCAGGGTTTGACCGATTCGAGGATGTCTGTACGTATCATTACCGGGAGATGGATGTATATGCTGGAGTTTGATCAACCAGGTGTCGCATGCGCACCGTGCTGGTAGCTCCGGTAACATGACCTTGCCAGCTGCGGCGTTCCATGCCGCCACAGTTGGAGAGGAACCCCAAATGTTCGTGCGTGCAACTAGTGCCAGCCATGTGGGAATGACGGCCTGGGAGTAAGCGGTCTGTCAGTGACAACCGCCGGATAGGATACTCCTCGCTTTCATAGTCCCAAGGCAAGCCAATCCTCTTTGGAAACAAGCGTGCTTCTACATACACAAGGAGTGCGCTTACAGTAGAGACCACAATGCTGTCGAAACGGGTTCCCCACAGATGTACACACCATCCGCCTTTCCATTAATATACCGTACCGTATTAACTACGCTACTACCTACCGGTACCTACATACTACAGTAGAGGTCCTGTGTCGAACTGCATGTACTGTGTCAGACCGTCCGCATACCAACCGGCCACCATTCCAGTCGGCAGCAACCTTCTGAAGTTCTGACAATAACATGTTCCACGCGTGGGAACAACGTGGCTAGTCATAGAAACCCACTTCCAAGAAATAGGTAGTATTACCCATCAGCCAACACGCCGCGGCCAGAGGCGGCTCGGCTCTTTTTTTTTTTTTTTTTTTTTTTTTTTTTTTTTTTTTTTTTTTTTTTTTTTTTTTTTTTTGCCATCGTTTTACCTAACCTAAACTCCCAGGATGGACAGTGGAGTTAGGGGCCACACAGTGCTTGCCCAGGTGGGCCTTCATCTCTACCAACCTGGAAACCTACGAGTACAACTTCGCAGCTTGCCATCATCGTGATCTTTAATTCTTTACTAATACCTCCGTCATTCCTGGCTTCTAGACCCGGCATCCCTTGACTCATTTTCATTTTTAAAATACTTTCCCTGTTTTTATGACAGGCTGGCTGCCTGAATAACATCAAGGTTAGAAAAAGATTCAAATTCTACAGGATTATACTGGTCCGTCTGGCTATCCATAGCCGGACGGCGCACACCGTGATTGCCCCCTAATACAGCGTACACTGTTAATTCCAGCACGTGTACTCGTGGCTGTATAGCAGTGTTCGACGTTATTACAGACACATTGCAGTATGCCTCATCTACATATGCGGCCCGTACGAGTATTACTTACGTGCTGATTACTCAAACCCTTTGTCAGAAGCCCGTGCGACGCTTCCGCCGTCCAAGGCACCACAACGAATGTGGCAGAAAGACATGCGTGCCGTTGTGGTGACGGACCAAAAGACAATGCAGGGCTCTCAACTGGGCCCTGCATCTCACTTAATAGAACGGCGCAGTAGCTCGTTGCTGTCTCTCCCTGACACTTGTTGACCTGTGCCCCGTGCAACTAGACCGGGCGCTTCTCACCGTGGCTCTGCCGTGTCATTGCCCCTGGCCCATGCATCCGCGGTTCTCGACCGCCTCGCCCGCTAAGAGGAATTGGACTGAGGACTCTCAACTGAACTTGGACGCAAATGATCCATCGAGGGAAAGTCCGCTGGTGGTCGTATGCAACAAGAAAAGAGATGGTACGTTGCGCGGCTCTGCTGCTGGAGGGTGGCAGTTCGTATATGCTGCACATATTCACAAAGCTACCACTCTTTGGCACGTTTCCAATAATACCGCCAAAAGCTCGAGCTATGTGGACAACAATGAAGATGTTGACTTGTTTCCGAGTTCCTAACTGTAGCCAGCAGATGCGGAAGATATGTCCATATCACGATCCGTTAGTGTGCTACACGCCCGTCAGGAGTGCAGACACGAGGATTTTCCGGCATAGTTTCACATCCTACCTTGGTGATCTCCTTTAGGTGCATGGTAGAGGCCATTGGCATTCAATTCGGTATTTCTGGGATCGCCAATGGCTGTCCTGCGTGAACCTGACAGGTTTCTGTCTGGGAGTCGACGCGGCCGACACTTGGACATGCATGACTGCCCAACCGTCAGGCGCGTCAGGCCTTCTCTCGCAGGGATTGCAGGAGTTTGCACTCTTGTCGTCCGAAATGCATCAGCGGCGTCGTCATCTGTTTGAGTATCGCGACATCCAACTTGCTCAGCTCCCCAAGAACTGGCGGGAGCCAACTCATCGTGGCAAGTGCGTCGATAAGATGACTGGACGGGCGGTCGGCGATGGCCGTATCCTCGGTGGCGCAAGCCGACAACTCGCTTTCTCTCAGCAGTCAACAGTAAGACACACTGAATTCTCGACTTTGTAGGATGGTGGGTGTTGTCGAGATGGGATGGGCCCGGGAAAGACGCACGTCGGGATGAGTGAGGTCATGTGACTCGCACGTGACATAGCCGGATTTTCCCGCGAGCCGAACTGCGGTTTGCTGGTTCGGCAAAGAATCGTGCCAACGACCTCATTTCGAGCTTCCACCTCAGTCAAACCCACCACCCAATCGGCCACACATCCATCATGAACTCGTTCCGCTTCGCCCGCGCGGCTCTCCGAGCTCGCCCCGCAGCCATGCGAGTTCCCGTCCAGCGGAGGACCTACGCCGAGGCCGTCCCCGACAAGGTGAGAGGCGTTCCCAGGATCTCCTCACCATTTCCAAAATGGCATGAACGAACGGACCGCTGACTTGTCGCAGATCAAGCTGAGCTTGACTCTCCCGCACCAGGTATGCAGCCCGACACGAGTTCTTTCCGTCTTCGATTCCGCGAGTGAAGCGACGCAATTGAGCCCGCGGACTGGACCCCGCGCGACGAGAGACGAACGAGAGCTAATTGCCGCACGCAGGCCATCTACCGGGGCCATGACGTCGTCCAGGTTAACATCCCCGCCGAGACGGGCGAGATGGGTGTCCTCGCGAACCACGTCCCCTCGATTGAGCAGCTGAAGCCCGGTCTGGTCGAGGTCGTCGAGGAGGGCGGTGCCAAGCAGTTCTTCCGTACGTTTTGGAAACCCCCCCCCCNCCCCCCCCCCGACATGCGCGAAAACGACGATACCGCAAAAGCCGCGGAGTAATGAACTCAACTAACCCAGGAGGACAGTCTCCGGCGGATTCGCGACCATCCAGCCTGATTCCACCATGAGCATCAACGCCCCCGAGGGCTACCCCCTGGAGGATTTCAGCGCCGACGCCATCAGGGCTCAGATCGCCGAGGCCCAGAAGGTCGCCAACGGAAGCGGAAGCGAGCAGGATATTGCCGAGGCCAAGATCGAGTTGGAGGTGAGTTTTCTCCAGGGGTTTCCAAAGCGGCCCGTCCATGGCGTTTGCATGTTTGCTGACCCCGCGTAACCCCCCAGGTTCTCGAGACCCTGGCCGCCCATGTGAAATAAATTCATGCGATGAGGCGCGCCTTTGTACATCTAACTTTCCTATACAACTCTTAGTACCCCCGCCGGGACAGTTCATAGATGTCGTGGCAATCTAACTTCCCTTTGTTTGTTATCCTCGCGTGCCCCTGCAGGTGACCACTTGTCGATGTGAAGATCCGCTCCCCGACCAGACTACTATGTCGTTCTGCATAGAGGGAGGGTATTGAACAGCCGAATGACTCCCATTCTTTCTCCGGAGTTTCCATCAACGGCGAGACTGTCAGATCTCTGTTTACCGAGCTCGCACTGACTTTCTTACACTATTCACTCTTCCCCATTCAGGACGAGCTTCCTAGTATACTCACCACTCGAATACCCCTTTCTGATCTGAACGGGCTATTACTGTAGTGTCCCCATAACCACGCAGCAGGAATCTTAAGATCCTTTTCGGCACGTCTCACTAACACTTCTCACCTATACGCCACCACGCTGGCGCATCGTATGTGCCCAAGACGAGGAAATCGAAGACGTACCAGCAAACAGACTGGATGCTTCGTCAAGCCCTACCCATGCTGCGTATGTATCTCTTTACTGCAGGGTTCGACCGTCCTCCATCTCCCGTCGATGGCCTACACCACAGCTATAGGACTGATGCGTACATACACCAGTCCAAGGGCATGACGACAATACGGCTCTGGAAGAGGGTGGGATTGCATCCCGCCCAAGAGAGGACGATACGACAACAGTTCTAGCCAGGCGAGGTTTTTCCATGAGCACGCTGCGGACATCTCAAGCAATGGCCGCAAGCAAGGCCGTATTCGAAGATAGCATGCTACTATCTGGCCCCGCCGTGAACTCCACACAGAGCTCTTCCTCGGGGCGTGTGTATGCGCCGCAGGTGGACGGCTCAATGGGCGCGATATGCAGCAATCCAGAGGCACCGCGCGCCGCAAGGGCAAGATGCCAGATCTAACTCCGAGGCAGAGTGACCGGGCCCAGTCTTTTGTCAGTACCACCGGTGGACGCAGCGTCGTGCCACTCATGTCGAAACTTGTGCGGTGGTCCGGGAGATCATGCCATCCTGAGCCCTAGACGATATCTCGAGTCACAGGAGAGAGGATACCAGGTCCTCCGCGACGGATCAAAACGGCTTCGGATAAGCTCTTGGGTCGCCAAAGGGGGCTCCTTAGTTCACCCCGTATGTCTGCCTATCAACATGTACGACCAGGCCGCCCTAATCGAGTCTCATACCGGAAGACGTCGTAATATCCCCCATGCCACCGCCGGCGAGGCCACAGGCAGCGTCCAACTACGAACGAGCCCCCAGTTATTACAAATCCATCGCAAATATCGCGGGAAGCTTGGCAGCCAGTATTCTTCAGCGTCAGTTGAGGGAGAGCTGAAGAGAAGGACCCCAGAACACAGCGATATCGCGGATATTCAGCGGCCCGCTACTTGTCCAGGCATTATGACCATTGACATCGTGCTTAACTAGCAGAGCTCGACGAGGAACAGCTCGGGGGGGGACTGGGCCCACTTAGAACCACCGCCCGCCTCGGTTGGCGGGTTTGATCCTCCCTAACCCGGGCTCTTGATTATATCACTGCTGCTATGACGAAGCAAGCATGGGGTGTATGGAAAAGGTTTATGAGGGGAGGAAGGACGTTAACTCGAAGGGGGATACTCACCAGAGGCCGAGGAGTAGGACTAGTACGAAGCATGTCCATCATCTATGTGCTCTTTTGCTGTTTCCGACCCCATCCCAGTGCGTGGCACCGGTGGATGCTCCATCTGTAGCAAGTATTTACGGAGTTTGTTGATATCTGCCGGCTTTGGCCTCTCGTATTCCCCTGAGGGGCTTCCCACGTCAGCGAGTCGGATGCGAGTATCAAGCACCATTCATTCACCGACCCAGCCTCATGAACTAAAGCAAATCTCCCGCTGCTCCTCCCGGGCTTCATTGTCCATTTTCCTGCCACTCTCCTGGCGCCAGCCCCAGAATACTAGCACTGCTTCCTGGGTATGCTCGTCTTGACAACTGCGTCTCGCTGCAGCACCTACCCTGTGGTCTGGTTGCACCCTGAAGCTCAAGACGAGTGGCCAGAACCCTTTCATCAACTCGCGGGATACAGCCAACGAACGCCCAGGAAGAAAAGGGGGCAGACACTCCAACCCAAGGCTCGCGAGACGGCGCCCCCCCCCCCTCTCCCTGTTACGCCCAAGAAAGCGGTCTGCTCGCCCTCGACATGACATACAAGTACGCGCCGGCCCCCATCGACAATGACATGACAACGCAAAAAGACCTGCTAGCTCGAACAGAAGGAAAAAAGAAAGAAAAGAAAAACCCCCCCAACAGCATAGTGGGACATGCGTATGTAGTTCGTGGCCCGGGGGGGGTTTTACATACTAGGTACCAGTAGGTGCCAACCCGCAGATACAATCTGCATACACGGTGGAGTAGCTAGCCAGGCGGCGATCGGATTCGGAAGTGGAACAAGGGACCAGGGACCCAAGTCTCCTGCTGTTCCCCCAAGGCTCAAGAGAGGCCGGTCGGTCGTCGATAAACCAAGTTCTGGGGGACGTCTGGGGAGAGTCATGTGGTGCGGTCCGTCATGCGAGAGAGAGCCAGGGCCCTCGCCTGTCGCGGGTCCTCCAATACGCTTACCGAGTACAGACGTACTCGTAGGTACTATTGTTAGTTTATTATCGTCAGAATAAGTGGCCCAGGACAAGCAACCTGAGCCTCAATCCTCAGCCGACACCACGCCAAGAATGGATCCACCATCGTCGAAGCTCGCGTCGTGAGGGGAAAAAAAAAAGAAAAAACAAAAAAGGAACATGGACCGCCTGAGCAGGCCATCCATGAACCAAGGGGTCAATGACCCAGTGGTCAGGTTTTGGTCAAGCCACTCTGCCCAGTCTGCCAGAAGGCCAGCCAGCCATGGCCCAAGCCGGGGGGGGGGNGGGGGGGGGGACGGGGGTTCATCATCATCATAATCATCCCACGCCGGCTGGGCCGAACCCCCCCCCTCGGCCGTTGCGCGTCCTTTGGCCGATTGCCCTGCGCCGCGACAGAAGCAAGCCGTGAAGGAGAAAAAAAAGAAAAAAAGGAGAGCCCGCATCTCAGTCGGACCGCGTCGTCGAGAGAAGCGGCGGGGAAACCTCTCAGGTTGCTCGTCGACGTTCTCCAGCGGTGAGGCCAGACCACAACAAAACCCCGCGAACCAGACCGATGTACGAGTAATAATGGACCGATGTTTCTCTTTCGGCGCATATTCGTACTCGTAGTCTGTACATCCCGCGACTCTTGTGTGCCGGCATTGACCATGCAATCTCTGCATGCTTCTCCTTCATACGTACAGCGCAGTGCACAGTGAAGTGAAGTGCATACCTGGTGCGATACCAGGGGGCAGCGGGCACGAGCATGAGCCCATCATGCGGGTGCCGCATGCGTATGTATGTATGCGGATGGCTTGGCTTCGCTTGGCGGCTCTAGCCCTACAAGTCTGCCTCTGCCTCTGCCCTGCCCTGCCCTGCCCTGCCCACCCCCCACCACCCCCCCCCCCCCCCCCCCCGCGGCTGATCCGCTTGCTTGCTTTGCTCACCGACGAACTCTGTGGAGAAAGCCACCGGCGGTGAGCGGGCGGTGAGCGGGCGGAGCGAGAATCACCGGGGGTTCGCCGAGTCTGCTCTGAAGGCTGGGAAGTTCGCGAGGTGACGACGCGTCTGGGGGGAAAATTGGCCCGTCATGCTCAGGTTGGCCATCCCGCCTCCGTGACGCTCCTAAACCAACAACCCGGCATGCATAACTGCATAGGCGGGGCGGAGCATGAGCCCTCGAATTCGTTCTGGTGAAGCAGCAAGGCAGACTGCATCCTTGTTGTTGGCTGACGCCTCCCCCCCCTGATGAGTGATGATTGATGGGTACGATACATACTAGGACGGACGCCCGTTTGTACCTTACCGTGTACAGTATGAACTCGTACTCGTACACGACGGACCTAGCACCTGGTGGTAATATGCACAGAGCACTCCACCGAGCAGGGAGGCCATGCAAGACAGTGCATACCCGATGGTCCCGGCCCGTGCTACTGGGATCGATCATGTCGTCAGTCTGGATAGACGCGTCCGACTCCTCCAGAGGCTGTGAATTGTAGAAATGGAAATATCGTAGTACTCGTAGTAGCATTCGTAGCAATGGTATCTCGTCTAGTCATGCCCACGAGTAGGCACACCCACCCGCCTTCTGCCTCCTCGCTCGATGGGCTACAGCCTAAAGTCAAACGGCTCGAGGCCCTTGACGCCCACGTCGACCCTGAACACGGCTCCTCCGAGGGCCTTGCTCTTCGAGCCATCGGGCGAGTCGTCGTCCGAAGCCGTCGTGATGATGAGCTCGGTGCCCACAAACTCCACGCAGGTGATGTTCCTCGTCGGCAGCGTGACTTGGCCCACGAGTTTGCCCTCCGGGCTGATCTTGAGCACCCGACTCTCGCCGTACACGGCGTGCCAGATGTTGCCGTCGACGTCGACCCGGAACCCATCGGGATCACCGGAGCCTTGGTGCTGGTAGAAGACGCGCTGGTTCGTCACCGCACCCGTGTCCGTGTCGTAGTCGAAGGCGAGCACCTGCTGGGGGGTCGAGTGGGTGAAGTACATGGTCTTCTTGTCCGGTGACCAACCCAGTGAGTTGGGGATGATCAGGCCCTGGAGCACCTCCTCCTTGCCGTCCTTGCCATCGAATCGGTACAGTGAGCCTAGAGAGGGGGAAAGAGAGAGAGGCATCGCGTCAGACCAAACCTCGGCACAGATCGGCAGCACAATAGAACATGTTTCGTCCGATTGTCACTCACCTTCCGGCTTGCATTCTCCATACGGGAAATCTGTCATGGAGCCCAGCCAAAAACGGCCATGCGGGTCGCTGGCACCGTCGTTGCCTCGGAGGCGTTCATTCGGCGTTTCGGAGAACTGAGACAGCATCTCGTACGAACCCGTCTTACGGTCCAGTACGGCGAGGCCAGCCTTGGTGCCGATGAGGATGCGGTCGCGCGGGTCCACCCCAGAGATGTTGGACGTCACTGTCGCGTAGACATCGAGCTGAATCGTCTGGAGAGCCGAGAGGCCCTCGCTGAGGGGCGCAATGTGTATGCGCTTATTCTTGATGTCCACGAAACGGACCGAGTCGGATTCCTTCTCGAAGAAGGGGCCTTCTCCCAGCAGGCATTTCGTCTCCAGCCACGGCTCGTCCACCTTCCACTCTTGCAGGTCGGCCATGTTCGATATTGCGTCGGCTTGCCGGCCGTGCCCCTCGTGTGTCCTGGGCTTGTCGTCGGATTTGTGCGGCCGCGGAGGGGTAATAAGGGCGGGGTCCAGCTTTCCAATCTCACTGGTACGGTACTGGATCGTCTAGCGAGGTGGAATTGTGGATTGGGTACTCGGGGACAACCCGGGCCTTTGTACTGACTTAGCTTTAATAGTCAGATAGCACGGACGTACGAGCACGAGTAGCGTGGAGGTGGAATGACGGCCCTCCGCTCCGACGCACATTACCCGGCGCTCCAACACGGAGGACCGGAATCCGCGCCATTATCCGGACCGGCGGTGCCCCGCCCGGTGGGCTGCAGAGTGCATACGAGTACTCGTACACGTACCCTCAAAAAGTCCGAATTTCTTGAGGATACGTGTAGCTCGGTCGACATTATTGTATTGGCGGTGGGCCCTCTCTTGATCCGATGTGGAGTTATTGCGTACATCCAGTACATATTCGTAGGGCCATCTGGAGATGGCCCGGGACGCATCTCCGTTGGTGGTGGTGGTAGCCGCCGAAAGAGTGTGTTTGTGCTTGCATCTGGTACCCGTATCCGTCTCTATCGACCGTATCGCATCCGACAACACTGTGATGACCCTGTGTCGTGAATTGACAAGCCCGGCCTTGGAGCCTGCCTGGCCGCTCGGCCCCTCGTTGGCATATTTTCACGTGGCTAGAGGCTGCTGCAGATGATTTCGTACTCGTATCTGGGCATCAGGAACCCCCGTCGACCGGCGAAAGGGTCGAAATGCCTGTCACCACAGTTGGCTGGGTTTGTGCCCCTCACTGGGGCTGCGGCTTGGTCCCCCTCTGAACGTCTCGGCCTGCGTTGCGCTGCTAGCCAACAAGGACATCTCATCTCAATCGGCCCAGGTAATGTACGTACTATGATAGTACGAGGTAACTAAGTAATTGGTCTGTCCAGTCGGGCTGTCGTCGGGCATCAAGGAGTAATGGCCACGTCGGGAGCAACAATGGCAGCATGCATCGTCGCCTGGGGTGGCTGCAGGGGTGGTGTCATTCACACCTCTGCCTGCATGAGTGTGCAGCCTCTTCAGTTCCAACAGATGGCCAGATGCGCAGCTTTCGCCTTTTTGGTCCTCGGCGACCATCGTGGATATCTCGGACTGGCAGACGATGCACGCGATGCTCTCTGAAAGATTGTTTTTGCGTCTGCTTGCCTCCCCCGAGTCCCCTAGCTGCGTCATGCAATGCAGGCATATGTTCGTGCGCCCTTCCCCGGTTCCGGCTCTTGTTGGCGGCTCCAGTGCTCCACAGGAACCCCTCCTGTCTGTGGGCCAGCCCGCCATGAGCGATCCTATTTGAAATCCTGCGGCAGCCAGCCGGCGTCAACTCGCGGTGGACGGGAAGGGGCTGTTAGGGAGTAGTAATGATAGGAAGCATATTGCGCCAGCGGGGGATTCGAGGAGAGGGAGAGGCTAATAATGATGCAGGGGCAAGGCCAGCGCGACGCAATCTCTCTTGCGAACCCAGGATCGTCTTGATATTAACTTTGATGAGGATCATTCGAGGAACCAGAGAGAGGCCTGTATGACCGGAGTCAGAGGTCCTCCAATGCACCTTTGCGCCACACCTGGTTGGACCGTTGAAAGCCTGGGGCTCACACCCTGGTCGAGTTGGGGACGAGAGTCGGCCGTCAATATGCACTGTAGGCTTGGTCGCCCCTACCTGGTGATGCAAAGGACGGAGACCATCCGGCTTGTGGTCCTTCCGTCCCCACGTCGGCCCTGTCTTGAAGCCAGGCAAGCTGACGGGCAAAAGGAAAAAGAGCCATGGAAGGATGCCGACGTCAGTTGATATAGGAGTGCAGAGCCCCTGTCAAAACCTGCGCACGTACGCGTTTCAAGTGGCTGACTTGACTCTCGACGCTGTATGCAATTGACTGACATCGCCTGCCCTCTGTCTCTGCATAGTTGATTGCGAGTACGTACCTGAAATCGAGTATGCCTGTACCTGGGTACTACTCTTACTAGTAGTAGTACTTGTGGTAGTAACTAAGTACTTGGGAACAGTGGCGTGCGCATAGGCATCCTGCGCGTCGTGTCTGTTTTCTGAGAGGATTTGTGCAATCCCAGCGTCCCACGATAATGTGGTATAGAGGGGATGGTCGCATTACTCATCGAAGTTTGAGATTTGCCAATATCGACGTTGAATCTTTAGATTGTGAGTGGCGGGTAGTGGCATGCAGCTAGGTAAAGTAGTCATTTTGAGATCTTGCAGTGCATCACAGCCAGCCTTGCCGGTCCACCTGGAGCGTACCACAGCATCGGAACCTGGCGCGCAAAGATGTACCGTTCGTCATACTGGTACGGATACTGCATGCAATCTCGTAGCGGGTGCCAAGTCGCTGGTGGGCAGGCCGCAGGTTGGCCGCAGGAGAATCATCTTGGGGGATGCAGCCGGGGCGGGCTTGATCCCGGAGCCATAGCAGCGCCGGGGCAGGGATGCGGCTCATGGGAAACCAGCCGTCAGCACTCAGCACAGTCATCACTCCGAGTAACGTACTTGTACAGAGTACGGACTGGAGTGATTGAGAGCGCCCGCCGTCAATTACGTACCTGCCCTGGCATCGGGGAAATGTCCAGCGGGTGACCCCTGTCAAGTACTAATTATTAGTCCCGGCGGCTGAAATGAGACACCGTCACTCATACGCGTTGGAAGTGATATCATAAGCAACCAACGGCACAGAGAGGTATGTCGGGAGTTTGGAGCTGGCGCATCGGCGCATTCAGGTCCGTATCGCAATCCGATCAAACTGGCTCCTAGCAAGGCGCTTAATCTGCACGTTTTGCGGGCGTGGAGGTGACGTCGACGCGTTCTCGCGGCCGCAGGGGATGGACATTGGCTTTAACTTGGACTCGTCGCGAAGTGCTAATCATGGTCCTGAAAGGGTCAAATTCGAATCCCAAACCGCGTTTCGAGGAGGATGCAGACGCGAATTGGAAATCGTGTAGAAGGAACAACACCACAAAAGAAAAGATAGAGAGGATCGTAGCAGACCATTCACGAAAGCAGTCACCAAGCGCTGCACAGACTGTGCCCGTACTATCCGTAATTTCGTCTTGGCCGAGGGCTGCTACTTGCTGACCAGCCGCTGCTGGCAGGGTACCTGATTTACAGATCGTCAACTCCTCGTACGGGTACGGATACAGTATATTATACAAATTACCTACCTTGTAGCATCCCGTACTCGCTGCTCGTATGTACTTACCAGTAGGTGGAACTGTGAAGTCTGTGATACTCCCGTCCATGAGCAAAAAGGGCGCGGGGGGAGGGGCGCAAGGGGGGTCTGATAGATGCCCAATGCTCATCACCTCTGCGCCAGGGATCTAAGGACGGCATCACCCACATCTAGTCCTGCAGAGCAATAATAAGCGAGCACGCAAGTCATCACTGTGTGAGTGGGGGTTTCGCGAGTGACACGTACATCCATCCACAGGCAATATATGCGGTCTGCTGCCCATCGTTGGGAGAGACAGACCTGCAGTAGTGGGATAGGGTGGATCGAGGTGCTGCGTGCTGCATGCGAGACGCAAGACCCACAAAGACATGGCAAACAACCAGTGTTGGAGTATGAAGGCGGGTGTGATGTGGTGATTTGTGGTGGTGGCGTTGGTGTGAGGGGAAGAAGGAAGTTGTTCTTCTCTTGCGGGAACGCCATGGGTCGGCACGAACTTTGCAAGTTTGGAAAAAGGCCAAGGAGGTAGTACTGGAAGGTAAAGTACTGACGAGTACTACGTACTGTAGGTACCTGACTGGCAGGTCCGACTGGACATGGGTTGCCTTGAGTCGCTTGCGCGTCATACCTGTAAGGTGCCTATTGAAAACCACAGCAGATGCTACCTGGCTTGGTAGCTCCGTGTACCTAGTACTTCGCAACCTGAGAGTCTCTGCTCTTGCCTGCGTTGCGAACTAGTACTATACGTGCGAGTACTTTACTTACTAGCAGTACCTGACATAAGTATGGTGAGAAGGAAGGAGGCTGCGACCGCGAAGGGAAAGAATGAACGAGGCCTCCGTGGCGGGCGGAAAGAGCGAGGTGACCACTGGAAGGCCCAACAGGGCAAGGTCCCTACGAGTACTACCTACGAGTACTACAGTACTAGGTACTAAGTAGTACCAAGTGCCTAGTACCAAGGTAGAAGTACCTTTACGAAGTTGCACAGGACTTGCGCACCTTCCGCCTGACAGACTCCCGGGTTCCTCCACTCCATTGTGTGACTCGCAGAAAGCGGAGCCGGGGGCTTTTGACATCCATTTGGATTGATTGATTGCAAAACCCCCCGTCCTCATCAACAACCTACTCAAGCCGCCCAAACCACCCCCAACCGCCCCTGCTTGGGCGCGTCATTTCCGATGCCCCGAGGCATGTCCCGCCGCACCAATGTTCTCGATGTCCCCAGCCGACAATATTGGTCCAATACATACATATACTAATACTATGTATAGCAGTATTGCCAGCTGTCCAACCCGGTTGAGGATTGCGGCAGGGCACGGATCAACGACCATCGGCGCCGCGATGGGGCGGCCCGACGTTAGTTTGGTTCACTTGGGTCGTTCGGTTCACCCGCAGAGGACCAAATATGGGCCATGATGTGCGCGCATGAGGCCTTCGACAATCTTACCAGGTGTGCGCGCGTCTGTTAAAATTACGAGGAACGTGAGGCAAGTCGACGACTGACGCCTGTGGTAGATCGCGCTTGGGTATGGATACGTCCGTACTGTACATGGTCCAAGGTGCCCTGCCCACCCTGCCCGACTGCCCCCCCTCGTCCGCTAACCCGCTACCAGCCACGGGTGCCTCGTACGAGTGCACAAGCCTTCTCCCCTCTTCTCTCCTTGGGGTGGACCCGGTGCGGTTCCCATGTACGAGTATCCAGCTCTGTTGGCGGCTGCGGATGGAGGCGGCGTCATTGCTCGACAACGACCTACAGTAGTTTGCCCTGCTGACCGCCTTGAAAATGTTACCGAAGTCCGGTTCCAGGGGGTCAGCTCCTTGGTCCATCTTGCCCAACCCGCGTACCCGTCCCCTGCAAAGCATCTACTAATCTAGCGCCGGTCGCCGGTGCAGAGCTATTACGAGAACCTACGTATATGGGCTCTCAGGTTGACCCACCGGGGCCACTGACAGCCTGCACAACTGACGACTAGGCCGGGGAACTCGCCAGAGTGCCGGGGAAAATCTCGACGTCGCGGGATGATTCGCTTGCTGACGTGCCTCCCACGCGCAACGGTCGACTGGAGATCGCAGACCGCTCTCGACAAGTTCCAGAGTGGTCCGCTGGATACCCGTTTCTCTTACCCGCCGATGTCGTCGATGCCACCCCTCGCGCGCACCCCCCTCCCCTCTCCCCCCAACGAAGGCGTCGGGACGCACCAAAAAGAGATAGTGTGGTGAGACAAAAGAAATGGCCGTCATCTTGACGAGCGAGCACTGGGGCCGCCCTGCCCGGCCACTACCGGGGTTGTATTGCGGGCGAAGTAAGGAAAGCCGGCAGTCCTGGGCAAGTGGAACCACAGCGCCACCGGCCCCGTCCATCTCTCGGCAGCGGGATCTTTTCTAATACGCCATATGCCCATCACACCACGTATCTCAACTCAGCGTCAGCACTCAGCAGTCGGGTGCGGGTCGTCTCCTACACGGGTATCCATTCCAGCCGCCGGGGAGGCTGAGGTGCAGGTTCGCAATACGTCGGTACCTTCACACGTAGCCTGGCACTAATCATCCTTGCCCGCACAGGCACCCCTGCCTGCATCCTCTTTGACCCTGGACCCCCAATCTTCTGGTACCAGCACACATGGGTCTCGTTCCTGCCAGTGGTGTGGTGTGTTGTGTGGATGAGACCCATGCCACGCTACGGCCGACCCCAACAGGGTCTCCATCGGGGAACTGCTGGCTGCAAGCTCGTGTGATAGCGATGATGAGATTGGCGAAGAGGGTCTGCCTTAGGATGGAGATGGTTGCTCCTAATTCCGCGTGGCAGCCGTACTACGAGTCTCCGTCCCAAATTCCATATTACCACCTGGCGCGTTTGTCCGTCGGACGAATATCAACGACTTTCGCGGAGATACCCCCTCCCCCACCCGACTTCTTCGTGTCGTCCCACCGTTCTCTCCAGATATCTTTCACGTTCCATTTGTTTTCATTTCTATTATACAACCGGGATCGACTTGTTGGCAGGGCCATCACGGACGTTCCTCTTCGCCGAGCACCTTAGTATCAGAAGCCCAATTCGCTCTCATCTTGCCTCCGAGTAGGGATTCTGCCTACGCCACTACTCCTTGCTGTTCTCAGTCGCTCCAGCCTTGCGCTACCATCCTCTTCTCTGGGGCCTGGTCGTCGTCTCTCAGCCTCGAACCGAAACCGGCGTCTGCCAGCATCCGACAGTGTTCTGCCGTCTTGCCTAGGGTGACTTTGAAACAGCTCCCGGCCCAACTGGTCACCTCTGACGCCTACCATCTATCTGGCTAGCGCGGCGAATATCCTCCCGCTGTTCCCCAACACGGCGCGTCCACCTCCGGCGTCATCCCGGAATATTGGGAACGGTAGTTATTCGTTACGCCGTGGTCTCGGCCGTTCCGCTAACAGTGCCTGGCCCTGTGGCAGCATACTCGGTCTTCCTTTCACTTCTGGACCTGTCCGTCTCCAACCCCCAAACAGGCGAGCTTGCGGACAGCCAGTTCGGTGTCGAGGCCTTGTTGGTATATCTTCTCACGGCCAGGCGACACCCCAGATCGGCTTCGAAAAGTATTCGGCAGGTAGACACGCCAGGCATTCTTGGCTACCTCTTGAGTCGAGCCAAGTGTCAGCGAGGGAGGACAGCCTCGCCCTCAGCGTAATCCTCGCCTGCAGACGGGACGGTTTGGGTAGTCATCCCCAGCTTGTCCCGGGGCTGCTTTGGCCGTCACCCTGGCGCTCCCATCGGCGAGCCTGTGGCAACAGCCACCTTCCGGGCAGAACAGTCCGGCCTCTGTCGTTACCGATTCAACCGTTGCAACAAACCCAAACTCACCCCAGACACCATCCACACCCACCTGGCGTTCGACGACGTTCGACCAGCAGTGTTCGCAAACCAAGAGCTCCGACCACGTGCCCTCTACGACGACGGAGAAGGGGTTTCAATGTAGCAGTCGCCGGGGTCACGATCACGCTGGGGAAAAGGTCTCGATGTCGGAGAAGGGCAACACGGCACCCTCGGCCCCTGGTTTGAAGATCACGGGGTCGCCCATTCGGGATGATCGAGGGCCAGTCTCAGGGATACCACCAGCCGCACCACTGGTAGGACATGGTCCCGGGCATCTAGATTATGGAGCGGTACAACATGCCCACGGCGGCGATCAACGGCCGCAGCAGGCGCCGTCGAGGTTGCTTGGCGTCCACAACATTCTAAACCCCCCGGAGCCGCGTGTTGTAGCTACTGAAGGAGGTCCTCTACATCCATCACGGACTCGTGAGCAGGTTGACGTGAGCCACCCACCTTCTCCTGCTCAACATGGACCGGCACATCCATTCTACCCCGGGCAGCACGGCGCGGGACCACATCATGGGCCGTCTCCCACCTCTGTGGCCCCCTTGCCGGGTCCTCCACCCAGCTCTGGTCGTACATCGCCCGGAAACTATCCCCCAAACGCAGCGCAGAGTCAACGAAGAATACTCAGCCCAAGAGGACCCCGACCTACGAACGTCAGTCATGGCGGTCCCTCGCGGGATCCAGACCCTCGGCTGCCACCACGACTAGCCAGCGCCTCGCCCGCAAAGCGGCCGTATGAACCCGAACCCGCAGAGGACACTATGGGACATTCGATGGCAGGCCATCATCCGTCCAGCGTGCCGCACACGCCCAACTTGCCCAGAGAATCCGTCCCGAGACCCTTCTCGCAACCCATGGCGCAGCTCCCTGGAGGCCCTCACGCGCCCCCGGTGTCACTGCCCCCCAGAGAGTACCAAGCCCGGGCTTCTGTCTCACCTGCGCATACGGCGGTCCAGCCGCCGGGAACTCAAGGCAGCCGATCATTCTCCATGTCGGCAGCCCCTGGGCCTTCTGGCGAGCAGATACCGCCACCCTGGTCAGAATCTATGCGGAGGGCAAGTCTGGGCGCACCTATCATGGGAGGAGAGACGCGTCAGGCATTCATGACACTTCCTGGCAGCGACAGCCCGATCGAGGTCCCCGTCGACACTACGCAAGCATCCAAGAAGGCATCGGAGAAACGGCAGCGCAACGCCAACGCATCGACTCGTCACCGGGCCAAGAGAAGGGCTTTGCAGGAGGAGAATGCCAGGCAGCTACAAGATCTAAAGGAAGAGAGAGAGGAGATGGAATTGAGGATCGAGGAGCTGGAAGCACAGCGGGACCATTATCGAAACGAACGGAATCGTCTACGAGACATTGTCCGAGCCACCCCGTCGGTATCAGACCTCGCCGCAGGGCCACCCAGCCCGACCTTGACGAGGCTCGGTGAAGGAGGCCCGATGGGCCGCTCCCGTCATGGGCCGACACCGTCCCGAGAATACAGCAGCGAAGCGTCATCGGCCGAACGGCCAGCACAGCGCCCGAGGTTAGATGACCGATCAGGATACGAAACTCCATCGGCGGGGCCCTCGGGGCCGCAGACGCCGATGCAAGGCCCGGGCTACGGTCCCCCGTCCCGTCCCACTTCTGCATCATCGTCGACTGGAGTCGTCGAGCGACTGCCGCCTCTGAGGTCCATTGAGAGGCCGCCGCCGGGTCATGGACCTCCGCAGGAACAAGACCCCCGGACGGGTCAGTGGGTTCCAATCCAGCCACGACAATACGAGACAGGGTGGGCGACGGGCCCACGTAACCCTGGCAACGCTGGCGACGGTCCATCGCGATAGGGGGCGGACATTTACAAACCGCAATGTGCTAGAGCAGAGTCCATCAGCACTCTATGTGGAGTCCTTATCGCCGGTTGTTCTCAGACCCATTGTCGAGGACTCAACCCGGCATTTGTTTTCTATTTGTCCATCGGGGACTGGCCGCACCACACGGTGTTGGGCCGTTTTTGGTATAAAGCTTTCTTAATATGGGACGATGGTTCCATGATCAGATTGGAGACGCGGCGTGAGACGACAGACCCTTCGGGCAACCGACATATTCCCCTATTTTTTTTATTCTTTCAGTTTTGTTAGAATTTGCAGCCAATCTGTTTTTTTTTTGTTTTTTTTTTGGCAATGGGATATCCATGGATCCCTGGCTGGTTGAGAACGGCGTACACATTCAAAATGGCACATAAGAATATACCACACGGAGAGCGGGACAGGGCGCAGCTGGTTGACAAAAGCACAAAAGCACCTGGTGTTTTGGGGTTGGGCTTTATATTCTCTTCATACTAGGTGTCCAGAGACAGGTGGTGAGTGTCTGTGACACTACGGAGTATTCTCTGTGTACGCGCGAACATTACTAGTAAAACTAATAATATACCTACATTCAGATTGTAAGCGCCCCGGGATGCTCTCGTACGTTTCCATGTACGCAGCACTGAGGACTCATTAGGTAGAGGTAGAGTATGGGATCTCTTTCATATCACCATGTATACACGTATGCATACATGTGTTTGCTGCCCGTTTTCTGTGGCCATGAAGAGGAATGCAATGGAAGGTATTGGCCGGTAGTATTGATTTTTACAACCCGAGTAGTACTACTTCTCGTTGAACATGGATGCTAATACTACGAGTATTAGTATTACCTGGCTGGTAATATCATGCGCATCCAAACATGAAGTCGGGCAGGTGGAGGTGGAATTCAACAATGCCCCACATAAATGTATCAACGAACGGCGCATCCAGGGACTCGGGAGAGTCGAACCTCACCACTACATCTCATCCATCTCCACAGGCGCTCAGCACAACTCCCCTCCTACAGGTGATTTCGATCCAGAACACCGCTAGCCACAGATACAGCCGCATGGGGCCCGCCTGAATTGACCCGCATCGGGTTCTTCGCGCCGTCCAACCCACGTACACCTCCGGATCACCCACACATCCATCACCTGGGAGAGTACGAACACGCACCCAGAGGCAAACCGAGACTACGAATAGCCCCCCTCGTGTAGATGCGCTCGCTGCTGCTCGTGGGGGCGCGCCCATTGGCAGCTTGTACCCGGGCGGCGCTGACTCGGGGCTTCAGTGGCACAAGCATGCTTCTTGCATCTGCACTGGAGACGGAGCTCACGGCGCCGAATGGGACGAGATGGACCCAGCCGCTGGGACTCTTCATCGACAATGAATTTGTGACTATCCCGGGCGAGGGGGATATAACGACGGTAAACCCCTAGTGAGTTTAGCATGCCGTAGCAATTCCGTTGCTTGCTGGCTGATCTCATCCCACACCCAGCACCGAGGAGGATATCTGTTCCGTCTCTGCGGCCGGGCCGGCTGGCGTGGATCGTGCCGTCGCGGCAGCCCGGAGAGCCCTATCTGACCCATCGTGGAAGCAACTCTCCGGCACCGAGCGAGGCCATCTCATGACGCGCCTCGCCGCCCTGGTAGAAGACAACCTCGACACCCTCGCCGCCATCGAGACCCTCGACAACGGGAAACCCCTCTCAGTCTCGCGCTCCTGGGACGTCCCCCACTTCTCCGAGGTGCTCCGCTACTACGCCGGCTTCGCGGACAAGAACCCGGGTCAGGTCGTCGACGTGGGACCTAGCAAGATGGCATACACGCTCAAGCAGCCCGTCGGCGTGTGCGCGCAGATCATACCCTGGAACTACCCTCTCGCCATGGCCGCGTGGAAGCTCGGCCCCGCGCTGTGCTGCGGGAATACCGTCGTGCTCAAGCTGGCGGAGCAGACGCCCCTGTCGATGCTCTACGTCGCGCGGCTCATCCGCGAGGCTGGCTTCCCGCCTGGCGTCGTGAATGTCATCAACGGGAGTGGTGCCGTCGCGGGTGCCGCGCTGGCAAGCCACGATGATGTCAACAAGGTGGCGTTCACGGGCAGCACGGCGACGGGGAAGCAGGTCATGCGCATGGCGGCGGGGAACTTGAAGGCCATCACGCTGGAGACGGGAGGGAAGTCCCCCCTGGTGGTATTCGACGACGCGGACATGGATCAGGCGGTGCGGTGGGCGCACGAGGGCGTCATGGCGAACCAGGGACAGGTCTGCACGGCTACGTCACGGCTCCTCGTGCAGGACGGCGTCTACGATGATTTCGTGGCGCGGTTCAAGGCATACACGGCGCGGACGAGTGTACTAGGGGACCCGTTCGACGAGGCGACGTACCAGGGCCCGCAGGTCTCGGACGCGCAGCGGCGGCGTGTGCAGTCGTACATTGCCTCTGCGCGAGACTCGGGCGTGGCCGTGTTCCAACCCGAGGCGGGCGCGGTGCCGTGGCGGGGATTCTTCGTCCCGCCGACTGTCTTTGCGGACGTAGACGCCTCGAGCAGCGTGTTCCGCGAGGAGATCTTCGGTCCCTGTGCGACGGTGTCGCGGTTCGGCAGTGAGGAGGAGGCGCTGGCCGTGTGCAATGCGTCGCGGTATGGGCTTGCGGGGGCGGTGTTTACGCGGGACCTGGCGCGTGCGCATAGGATGGCGAGGGACATGGAGGCGGGGATGGTGTGGGTGAACAGCAGCAACGATTCGGACGTCCGGGTGCCGTTTGGGGGGGTCAAGGAGAGCGGGTTGGGGAGGGAGTTGGGAGAGGAGGGGCTGAGGGGGTATTATAATGTCAAGGCGGTGCATGTCAATCTCACGGGCTAGTACTAGTAGGGAGAGATATTCGAGTACAGGTAGACGAGGACGGTGAGGTTTGTGGCACGGTGATGCTGCCCTACTAATCAATACTAACGTTAGTACTCTTGAGGTGCGTATCTATCGTCTACCAGTACAGGTATGAACATCATCTTGGAGGTGCTGTTTTAACATATTGTGAACCCCACTATTAATGCTAATATCCGGATGTATCCGTACATGGGCCCCACAACTCCAGATACCTTCTTACATACGGGGACCGCGCCCAAGACCCGCCGATCACATCCCTGTCATCATCGAGCTCCAACCAACTTCATACCGCCGAGAGAGTCGCCGTTGGCCCATCTGGACATCTGGCCTCGCACACGATTCTCGAAAAACCTCGCCAACCTCTACAACCTCGACAACCTCGACAACCCCCTACAACCCCCTACAACCCCTACAAACTCGACAAGGCACAGGCAGCGCATCACCGCCCGACGCCTCCATGGCCCCGCCCTTCCCGCAGGCGAGCATCACGCTCGACTGTCCGCTCTTCGACGTCGACTTCGACCCCCAGGATGCCAATCGCCTCGTTGTCGGCGGCGGAGGCGGCGCCGGCCGCTCCGGCGTCGCCAACAAGCTTGTACGTTGCTCCGTAGCCTCCCATCCATGCAGCGACTGACCGGTGCTGTGCTTTTGAATAGACGGTCCTCGAGACGGTGAATACCCACGAGCTGCGATCGGCCGGCGAACTCGACCTCTCGCGCGACGAAGACAGCGTCATGTCCCTCGCCGTCGGGCCTAGCAAGGGCCGCACAACCTTGGTCTACGCCGGCGTCAACTCGAGCCCCGCGTCCGTGGCCAAGGGCAGGAATGAGCACCTGCGCACATTTGCCGTCGAGCAGACCAAGGCGCGCCAGTCGGCCGGCAACAAGGGGCCCGCCGTCAAGATCGCCGAGCTCTCCCGGTCCTCCATGTTCACCGACCCAGACGAGGGCACATTCCAGCGGCTCCTGCGCGTCAGGGCGGGAATCGGCGCCGCGGCCACGGCGCTGGGGAAGGGGTCCCAGCTTGCCGTCTTCGAGACCCCCACGGGCGCCGCGCCTAAGCTCAGGGGCGTCATGGAGCTGCCGCGGGACGCGGAGGATCTCGATCTGGTGCAGACGGGGGACGGCGAGTATCAGCTGGCGTTCTGCTACAAGTACGAGATTCACGTGGTGAGCATTGACAAGGAGAAGATGGGCGACCCGCAGCTCGTGTACACCATGCCTGAGGAGAACTCGGTGCGGCCTGCGTTCCGCTCGATTCGGTACCTCTCGCCGGACTTCATCCTCGCCGTGTCCAATGCGCCAGCTGGCAAGGGCATTATCCTCCAGGGTCTTAGGATGCCCACTCCGGCGAATGATAATGCGAGGATGGCTGTCACGGCAAGGATACCCACGGCCATCAAAGCTACAGCTATGGCCGTGACGAACCTCTCCCCACCTTCGTCCCCCACGTCCCCCCTCGGCGATACGCAGTTCGTCATCGCCGTGGCAGCCAACGACGCCTCGATATCGCTCTTTACCCTCGAGAGCACAACCTCCAGCTCCCTGACCCTCCTCACCAGACTCTACCCGCTGCACACCATCAAGGACGCCCACGACGGCGGCGCCAACATCACCGCCCTCGCCTTCTCTACCTTCGTCACCCCGAAGACGCACATCCGCCCGCAGCACATCAAGCTCGCGAGCACATCCCTGGGCAACTCCGTCGCCGTGCACAGCATCCCGCTGACGCGGCACATCGACCGCACGCCGCGCAACAAGAAGGGCCCGCCCCGGCCGGTGCGCTACGTCGTGGCCATGAAGTCGCAGGGCCCCTCCGCGAGGCCGCTGATCATCATCCTGTCCGTGATGGTGCTCATCATGGCCATCGTGGGGCAGAGCATCTTGGAGATGTACGGGCACAGCCGACCGGTTATCTACTCGCACAAGTTCCTGCCCTCGTGGCATGGGAGTCTGCGGTCGGCGAAGCACCCGCCGCCGGCGCTCATGGATGAGGGTTTCGTAGCCAAGCTTCGGGGTAACAAGCCCACTACGGACGGGGAGGGGAAGCTGGTTGTGTTGCTGCAGGGGGAGGAGGCGCCCACGGTGGATGTGCATGTGCACCGGGAGGATGTCCATGGGGAGGCGAGGGAGTGGGATGAGCTGCCGGAGGAGCAGAAGGAGGCGTGGAGGGAGAAACTCGGCGAGGCTGGTGCGTGGACGAGGGATATGGGTGAGAGCGTGCTCAAGGGCATTTTCTTTGGGGAGTTGGCCGGCATGGTCGGTCAGGCCGTGGGGGGGTAGACGGGACTTATTATACGACGGGACGAGAGCCGCAATGGTTCGACATTTGAAACCACGACAGTGCGATAATTGGTCTTGTTCCGTGTGGCAGGGTTTTCTTTATCTATTTGACATCTATTGAATAATGCACATATTAAAAGAAAATACTAGGAAAATTTGAGTCCGGTAAGAGTTTGCTTATAACTACTAGAGGTTTCATGTGAGGTCAAGACAAGACCTCGGGGATATCGTGATTCTCGATTGTGTTCCCAACCCCTCGAAGAACGGGAAACAGTTGAGCTAACAAGGGCATTGAGCGTAGAAAAAACATGGGGATAGAGAAGTTGTATTTTTTGATCTGGGGGTTAAGGCTCTCGAGCTGCCTCTGGGTCGCGGTGTGCTCTAGGGTGGGTCGAGATGTCAAACTTTTGCCAGGTAGGTAGTACTAACATCCACATGCAATAAGTGGATGCACCGTGCACTGGGATATGTACGAGTACGAGTACATACTACATAACAGGTTAAATCTCCCCCAGATTGGGAGTTCAGGCGGCTATAACTGGGGCCTGACCTGGGTTGATTTTCGCTGACCCTGGCGTTGGAAAACAGGATCGGATTCGGGGTCACCGGACACAACAAAAGAATACTAGTACGGATACCCTTAACAACAATACTAGGTACATTTTTCTCTGCAATGGTACGAGGGAAAACGTGACGGGCTTAGAGGTTGACTACCACATCGGAGAGTGTGCTAATGGGCCGCACGTGGCGGCCAGATAAGCGTATACGACCTTGTGCATGCCATGTCCCTGATACCACCGGACTCTTAACAGGTGACCGAGGGAAAGCTCAGGAGGACATGGGCCTCTGAGAGCTGCACGGATAGGGATGTGTCCAAGGTGCTCCGTACTCCTTGCTTCGCACCAAATGTACAGCACTAGACTCGGTATATTTACTTGCAGAACGGTGCAACAGGGGTGAAGAGTTTGGGACCCTCAGGTGGCCCTGGGCTAACTTGGCTAAGGGGTGCCAGCCAGTGGCAAGGGAGGGGTCCCCCGCAGACAAGGTTCGCCCCGGCGCCACAGCTCGAAACCTTGGGTCGGCTTGGGGAGGAGGGACTCGAGGGAGAGGAGTGAGCGACCGCCAGGGGGTTTGCAGACTGCGACGTGAAACGATTCTGAGGCGGGCACCACGTCCTACTCGTATTGTTTGGGGGGGGGNGTGGGGTTAGGAATGATGCGTCGCTGCTCTGCGTTGGCGTATCACCACTGGCCTCCCACTCCCCTAATAACATTAGCTGCCAAAGATGAAATTAGGCATTGACAGTTGCAGGAATTGATCGTGGGCGTCGGAATCCCATCTTGTCGAGGCGCGGGACGAGTTGTCGCGCAGGCGCGCCAAGGTCAACGGATGACCCGTCTGCCGACAGTTCCCACGCGTTTATTAATGCGCGCTAACAGAGGGGGAAGAAGATGGGAGAATTGTTCTCGCGTCAGGATGCGCAGCCCCTTCTCTTCCCCCTTGGGGGGTATTCTTTTCTTCATTTCGCAATGTTGCCGTTGTGGCCGTTGATTGCTTCCTTTGTGGTGCGGTTGTATGCAGAAAGCAGAAATTGACAATCGCCCTTGTTATATATTTGTCTGTCGCCTTGTCGTTGCCTGCAAGGCACCGCGGACCGGCCTGCAGCCTGTCAGTTTCCCATCCGACCTTGAGGAAGGGGAGTAGAGTGAACTTTTAGTACGCTACCGGAGGTAACTGGTAACTGTGGCCAAAGTTCCCATGAAACTGCCAAACTGTTTCTGGGCGAGCTTCTAGCATGAATTCCACGCGCGGAAGTAGGGCATCTGTTAGCGGCGTGGCGGGCGGAGGACTGGCAGGGAGGGGGGGAAAGGATGATGAGCCCGTGGCTTGGTCAATGGGGGNGGGGGGGGGGGTCATGGTAGACGACTTGTCAGCCGACCTTTTTTTTTTTCCCCCTTCCGTGCCTTTTCCCGCCTCGTTTTGTGCCTGTTGTGTGCGTCCAGGCCTGTTTCAAGGTTGTTGCCCGAGATTGAGCGTATGTGACTGTGCCGGCGAACCGGACCAGCTCGGTTGACGGTTCGAGATGCGTCGGTGCGGTGAGTTGTTGCAGGCAGACATAGGGATGATGGGTGGTGAATTGGTGAATGAATCAATTGGTGGCAGCCAACCATCCACCCATGTCGACGGGACCCATGCCCGTCACCCAGATCAGGGATCATCAGGCTCCACCAGGATCCCTGGGCATTGGGCCCCTTGCTGCCCTGCGCCCTGCCCGCCCGCCATTTTCTTCTTTCTTCAGGTTGCCTGATGGTCCTCGACAGCAAGGTCGGCGAGCTCGTGATAGCGGTGTCGGGATGCGGCCCTCCCCTCGGCGCATCGGGTGGTGGCGCCTTGGTGTAGACTTTCCATCGTCGACGAGTTTAAAAATCGTCCCCCTTCCTGGCTCACCAACGGCGCAAGCTGCCGGCGCGGTTGATATTAGCTGATGTGGGCCATCCTACTCGGAAGCTTATAAAAGAGGCACCCCATCCAACACTCGCACACGCACACACACACACACACGCCAGCGGAGGAAGACGGCGGCAGAAGCTCGAGGAACACGAGGCGCTTACCTCACTGTGCGACATGGCTGTAGATATCTTGTATTTTCGCCTGTGCTGGTTTGCTCAGCGCAGCCTATCTGCCTGTTTGGAACACTGACCATCATCTTCTTTGTCGCTGATGATTTCTTGTTGCTGATGTCGGGTGTTGAGCGGCACAGGGGATGATGTACCCCCCAACTACACTACACTACACTACACTACGGACTACACGTAGATGTCAGACGAACTGGATGCGACTTTTGCGGGAGAAGGATTGGCCCTAGGTCGCAGACTTGAAGCAGGAGGAAGTTCTCGACGCGTGTCATCCGTTCCCTACTACCATACTACCAGGCCAGGTACCTTTGCCATACCTTTACCTTATGTGCGCATCCCCCGTGAGTAGACGCATCTGCAGCTGAGTGAAGGACGCTGTCAGATACTTATCGCGGCGACGTGAGACGGATATTTGATAGTGCCGCGTTGAGATGTGGTCCACAGTCCACCCGGCGGCAGCGTGGATTTCCTGGGTTCGAGGATTGGGGTGGGCGCCGGTAAGGCGGCGGTTGCGGGAGGGAGAGGGTCCCGGACCCCACCAGTCGCTGAAGTACTGTACGACGACTGCATGAGTACAGTACGTGCTACGGATAAGTTGGCGGTGATGGTGGTGATGGTGGTGGCTGCCAGTGCCGGCACTGGGCAGTTGGGGCGGGTTGCTCTTGCCATTGCTGAGGAACTCTACTTATACAGCACTAGTTACTATACCTACTAATGCAAGTAGCAACTTGAAAGTATCGTGTGCATCACAATTATGACGCAAATTTCCAGTGGCTACTAGTACCAGGTTCCTAGTAACATTGGCACTTCCGTGTGCTGGGCAAAACTCACCGGCACGGAGGTACCACTACGTAGTACGAATGGAAAGCGCCCTGGTGGCCATGAGGCTTGAGGGTTGACCGTCAATGACGATGGCTGGGCGGCAGTGGGTGGTGTGCGCTGTGTCGCCCGCTTGTTCCCCGCCACTCACACGCACACACACACACACACCACCCCCCCGGGGGCCGGCCCAATCTTTTTTCTGTTCCACTCAAGACGTCGTCCAACCTACTACTCTATACTAGTACGAGTACCCTGGACAATGTCCCTCCCCCCAAGGCCCCATGCCCACTCCCCCNCCCCCCCCCCCCCGTCAGGCAAGTTCCACCCGTCCACCCATCATCTCATCCTTCCTCTTCTTCCTCTCCACCCACGTCCAGCAGCAGGCAGGCTTCGCTTTTACTCCTCGCTGCCCCCGTCGCCGTCTTTTTCCCCCTTCGTCGTAGGGGGTTTCGAGGTTTTTGATCGCTCAAGCTGGGTCCCGGAATTCAAGCCCTAGAGCGTTCTTTTGTTTTTTTTCCCGTTCTTCACTTCATTGTTGGAAGTTGGTCACATGCACTGCCAGCCCGCCCGTCACATCAGGCGTGCCTCCGCTCTTGCTCCCAATCCGCTCCCACCAACAACGAGTCCCGACCAGGTTGCGCGTTCTCAACAAAAGCAACAACAATCCCCCCGTACCAGGCGGATCACCATTCTCGTCGCTCGCCGAAGTCATTCTCGCTACTGGCTCCCCGATACCACCCGGCCGTGTCCGCCCAATTTTCTGCTTCTCCCGCTATTGCACGTTCTCACGGACATCCACCGAGATCACGATTGAAACGGCCTACGACACAGCGACCATCGCTTGACGAACGATCCTCGATACCTTTCGGGCTTGACAGATCACCCTTCCGCTCCATCACATCCACGAACACATATCCCACGAGCACCCAAGCGTCTTTGCTCCGGCTCGAAACTCCAAGACGCGGGCAATTGCGCCCTTCTAGCTCCGACCGATCCACCATCGAACCCGATTCTCCCAAAGGACAGTGATACGCTCGTCGTTCAAGGCCGCTCCCTTCTTCTCCGCCACAAACTCAACAGCATCACGTACACGTACGACTGCAGTCCTGCCGCCCAACGTGCCAACGCTGCTGCTTCGTCGCACAACGGGCTGGCTGTATATGGACAGCCCTTGGGGCCGCTAGGCACCTTGCAGGCAGCCCCAAGCTTCCTCTCCCCCCTCGCGGCCGCCGCTCGTCCCGCCCTCGTCACGAAGTCGGGGAGAAGTTGCGTGGCCCAGGGCGTCCAAACATTACCCTACATATCTCACTGGCAATTGCAAACTCTACTGCTTTGCCTCTTCCCTTTGAACCGTGCTTCGACTGCAACGATTTCTGCAGTCTCATCCTCATTGTCCCACGACACCCATCACGCACATATCGAGCTCGCGAGAGTCCGCCTCATACCGCTCCAATTCAGCCATGGCCGCCAACATGCAGACCATGGCATCCCCGGCGCAGCAGAGGGGGAATGCCGCCCAGGGCCAGCTTTCAAGTTACTTGGCCCAGCAAATCAAGAACACACCACCCATAGACCCTGCGTCCTGGCAGAGCTCAGTTTCCCTACAGGAGCGACTGAACTACTCGTTACAACTGTGCGTCTAACCCCGTCTTCCCGAGATTCCATCACTGGGAAAAGATGCTGACACCCTCCACAGTGGCACGCAGATCATGTTGACCCAGTCCAACGCTGTTGACCTCGGGAGAGTTGCCGGGTTCGTTTCAGACTTTGAGCGCGAGGCTTTTCTGAAGATGGGATCCAAGGTAAAGCTTTCCACAACCTGTCTGGCTTTATCGCGGCGCTAATTCCGCCCCCGCAGGAGGCCTACCATCAATCAATACAAAACAAACTCACCGGACTCTATAATAAGCGGCAGGCCATGGGATCTGTCCTGCAAAACCAGCTCAACACCAGCGCCCAGGCCCAAGCCCAGGCCCAGGCCCAGGCCATGATGAACATGCAGCCCCAGCACATGGGGCGCGGCATGGGCCAGCAAGGCTTCCAGCAGATGCAGCGCCCAATGCAGATGCCCAACATGAACGCCCAGCAGCATCAATACCGTCCTCCACAACAGCAGCAACAGCAGCCGATGCCACCGGGATTACAAGGGCAACAACTCCAGCAACCACAACAGCAGCAGCAGCAGCAGCAACAGCAGCAGCAGCAACAGCAACAGCAACAGCAGCGGATGGCCATGGCTATGGGCCAGGCTGGCCGGGGCATGGGCCCAAACTCGCAGATGATGGGCATGCAGAACGGACAGGCCCGTTCGGGTCCGCCGCCCGGCCCCGCAGACATGTCCCGATTCGGCCCCGGCGATCGGAACAAGGTTAGGGAGGTGGCACTCACATTGATGTCGGCGGCCCCAGAAGAGCAAAAGAACCAAGCCAGGATCATTATCCAGTCGAAGCTCCACCCGCAGCAGCTCCAGGATCTCCAGAATCAGGGCCGTGATCCCGTGGAACTTTACTACCAACAGCAAGCCGTCAACATACTCAAGAACAACCTGAAGCAACAAGCCACCCGTAACCAGCCGGGACAGCAGAATCAGAATGTCTCCCAGCCACAGCCACCACAGGCCCAGCCGCAGATGATGCAGCAACAGCAAAGTCAGCAGTCATACCAGCAGCAGCGGCAGAATTTGATGAACACTGCCCATCAGGGAGGCGGCGAGTTCCCCCAGGTCGCACCTACCATGGAGAGCATCAAGGATCAGCAGATGAATGGCTTCATGGCGCAGAAGGCCGGTCAGATGGTCGTGCCAGTCAGCAGCGGGGCGCCGCGTGCCAATGCCGGGTCGCAGCCCATGGCACAGAGCATGTCGAGCCAGAGTCAGAACCAAGGCGCACTGATTCCCCAGCAGCCGCCACAACAACCACACCAAGGGCAGCCGCAGCCGCAGCCGCAACAGCAGATGAGCCAAGCCCAGCAGTCACAAGCGCAGCTGCAAGCACATGCGCAGATGAAGATGCAAGGGCAGCAGCCCGCCAACGCGGGAATGGGTACCTCGCAGAGTCCTGCGATGGGCACCCTGAACACGCCCGTGGCGCGGCCAGCCAGCGGCATGAACCAGAGGGGTGTCCAGGGGCCACAGCCGAATGCTCCGTTTGGCAACCCGCAGTTCAACCAGGGCGCACAGAGGCTCAACAACCAGCAAGCCTACAGTGCATTCCTCGCGAGCATGACGCCTGAGCAACGCCAGCATGCGAGCCAGATGTCGCCAGCCCAACTCCAGGACGTCATGAAGCGCTGGCAGCAAGCGCGGCCCGACCTCGGTATGAATGGAACTGCCCAGCCAGGCCAGAACCAGATGGCCAACAGGCAAGCCGGTCAACTTGGCCAGATGAATGGCAACAGAGTTGGACAACCCCAACAGGGTATGCAGCAGGCGGGCAACCCGAACGGAGGCAATCAACAGCAGCCTCAGCTGCGTATGCCCACCAACAGCGCTCAAGCCCAGGCCATGATGGACGCGATGGAGCTGCCGCCGCTTAATAACCTCATGGCCCAGCTTGGCCAGCTGCCGCCAAATGTGAAGAGCTGGGCGGATCTCAAGGCCTGGGCTGCCCAGAACAATGTCGCGCCACAGGTCAAGAACCATCTCGTCGCCTTGCAGCAAAGGCAGTTCCAGGCCGTAATGCACAAAAGGAAGCAACAGCTCCTCCTGCAACAGCAGCAGCAACAGCAGCCGCCGCCGCAAGGACAAAACATGGCCATGAACCCGGCCATGACAGGCCCCAATGGCCAGATGCAGCAGCAGAACATGCAGAGGGTCCAGATACCCCAGCAGCCACCACTGACCTTCACCCAAGTCACCCCAGGGGAGATGCAGCAGGTCCGCAACTCGAAGCCACAGTACCTCCACCTCCCCGATGACCAGATCCGACAAATTGTCCTGAATATGAAGAGGGCACTTTGGCAACAACACCTCCAAAGACAAGGGCAAGGGCAAGCTGGACAGCCACAGGCCCAGGGCCCGCACCCTGGATTCAATAATGCCGCGCCTGTCAACCAACCCCAGGTTCAGCAGCAGAATCCTCTGCACCCCAGCGCCACTCCCCAGCTGCCACATGGGCAGGTGCCCGTCGGCCCCACTGGGCAGAAGACACCGGCGCAACAGCCGACGGCCGGCAACCAGAAGCCAATGGCTGCCAGTAACCGCGGTGGGAAGAAGGGTCCAACCCCGGCCACCCCGTCACCTGCCCAGGGTGGTAAGAACCTGAAGCGCCCGAACCCATCAGACGCCGCGACGGCTGTGGCCCCTGCCGCCTCGGTCCCCCAGCGAAAGGGCTCGCAGCAGGCTGGCCAAAAGAATATCGGACAGGGCATGCCGGCGCTGACCGCCGAGGATATGGCCAACATGGGCCCCGAGCAGCGTGCCAAGTATGAGCAGATGAGGGCGATGGGAAGCGGCGGCCAGGGGCCAAATCAAATGGCTGCTCAGAACCTGGCGCACGCAGCTGGGCAAGGCGCAGGTCAGAATGCGGCCCAGAATCCTCAGGCCGCACAGGACAACTTCAACATGCTGAGAGCCATGGGGCAGGAGGAGACGCGGGCCTTCAACCAGAGGGAGCCGTATCCCGATATCCCGATGAGCCCGGAGGTGTATGCGGAGACGGCCGACAAGTTGCGGCGTATCGTAGTGGACATGGGAAAGATTGCTCGCGGGCTCGGCAAATGGTATAGCATCACCAAGGATAACGAGCGGGCGAGGATGTTCTTCCGGATGGTAAGTAGGCTGGCGACTGCTAATACCCCCAAATCCCACACGGAAGATGGCATGTGCTAACGTTTGCCAATACAGCGTCTGAGGATCGCGAAGCAGTTCACCGATGGCGAGCCTATGCAGCAGCTGCGGAGCTCATTTAGCATCGGGCCAGGCGAGCTTGAGGAGGCTCGGGCCATGCTCCAGAGCATGGTCAAGGACATGGCGCACAGCTTCCAGAAGCGCGGGATGATGCAGCAGCAGAGACAGCCAGGCGCCCAGGGACAGACGCCGCAGATGGCCGCACAGAGCCAGCTGTCCCCACAGTCTCAGGAGCAGATCGCGCAGCAGCAGCGGCTCATGGCCCAGAAGCAGCAGCAGCAACAACAGCAGCAGGGACAGATGAACCAGCAAGGACGACAGCCGCAACAACCTGCGCCGGCGCCGCTCAACGCTGCCAACCTGGAGAAGAACAGCCAGGCGTTCAAGAACCAGCAGAGGGCTGCTGGCAAGGGCTTCAAGGCACCGGCGGCCCCGACGGCGACGCAGCCGCCATTCCCTCTTGGCGCGTCCTCGCCGCATGGGAACCCCAGCTATATTGGCAAGCCGAAGGAGCTGAATCTTCAACTTCCCCCTAGGAAGCGGGCCAAGCTCGACAAACAAGGCGGACAGTCCTCTCAAGGTGCCACCCCGTCGCCAAAGGTGGCTACCAAGCCGACGCCGCCCCAGGATGCGCAGCGACCACCCGAGCCACCCAAGCCGGTGCTGGTATGCAAAGAGCTCGAATGCCAGGACGGGACTATCGGCTATGCCGACGAGGGGGCCCTGAGCCAGCACATCGAGGAGGAGCATGTCAAGCCCAAGAAGGATCCTCTCAAGTTCTTTGCCGAGGGTCTCGCACTGGCGCTAGGCCTCGAGGCGGATGGTAGTAGCAAGAAGACGACGGCCATGAGCCGGACAGCGTCCAAGCAGGCCCAGACCCCCGGCAACTTGGGTATAGCCACGCCCAAGTCGCAGCACGGCGTCGGGATGAACCGCTCGGTCAGCTCGCAGAGCAAGATAGCCGGTGCCACGTCGGCTCCAGCGTCTCCCGATGCATGGGCAGGCTCAGCTCTGGACTCCCTGGCGCTGTTCACGATGGCGGGTTTCCCCAACGGTATCAGCACCGTCGCCTTTGACCCCAAGGTGCTCAGCTACTTGTCCCCACCCAAGGACACGCCGGAGTCGAGCAAGGACAGTGGGGCCAGCGAGCCCAACAGCGACATGGTGGACCTTGTCCCGCGGGACATTGACGTCAACTGGCAGGTGTTGGACACGGACATGCTCCTCGACATGAACAAGACCAAGTTCGGAGCCGACCTCCTTGACTTTGGTGGCGACAACGCGGGGACTATGGATCCGTCGCTCCTCATGAACCCCAAGTCGTCAGGCGAACCCGATTGGAGCGATGTCAAGATCGACTTCAACGCACCCTACAAGTGGGACGCGCAGGGGTTCTCCATGGATGTGAAATGATTACCCCGACGACGGGGTCGAGCTTTTATTTGATGCATTTGTATCACAATTAGCTCAGAGAAGAAGACCGGCAAGAGAATGAAGAGAGTGAAGAGAAGAAAGAGAGAGAGAGAGAGATGAAACGACGCAGACTAATACTGGAGGGGATGCATATTCCCAGAGATGGCCAGGATATATACCCGGGGCTTTTTTTTTCTTTTCTTTTCTTTACTCTGTATCCCTCAACGTTTTTTTTTCTTCTCACGACGCACACGTACGCACTCACGCACGCAACGACACCTACCTCCGACACGATGTGGAGGGATATATATCGGCTGGGGGGGTGAAAAGCGTGCCAAGGAGACAAGGGGGTAGGTAGGGGCGGGTAGAAAAAGCAGCATGGTCAGGTCTTTCTCTTCTGGCGGGTTGTTTATTCTGCTGTTTCCATCTTGTGTTTCTTGGCCAGGCGTTGGCTTGGTTTCGGACCGGGAAACGGGCATCGGAACCGTTTCATTTTAGGAGCAATGGATGGGCGGGGGGGTCACGATAGAACTCCCCGTTATTGTTTTTTTTGGACGCGCCATGTTTTTGGTCTCTGGTTGTGTTTTGCTCAGGACTGGCCTTTGTTTTTCCCATTGTACTTGCAACCTGGGTGGGTCATGGGCGGTGCGGCGGGCACTGGGAAAGTGGCTACCTACTTACTTAGTATTTGATACCCCTCGAGAAGAGTTGAGCTCTGGTTAGAGAGGAATTGATTGGGCTTGTTTTAATCTGGTTAGCTAAGAACCACCGTGGTAATCGGGACTAGAAAAGAGCGACTCACCGTGATGGGACGTTGCTTATATTATAATAGCAGACAGGCTGCATGCTGCCTGCTTTCCGGCACAAGGTGACTAGTACGGACGTAGCTATCGTCAACATTTCATGTCAGGCACGGATACACACACACACACACACAGAGATACACTCTCTCGGGTAGCCCGTCGGCCCGCCCCACAAAGAAACGCGGCGGACGCGGAACGCTAGTCCTGTTATGATATAGCGTCCCCGAAACACGTCCGCGCTGCGTCTCTGCGCGGTTGTTGTGTAAGTGGATTGGGCGCTAAACTAGATGAGGAAATATGTGTGTAAATAAGGCCCGGTTGGCGGAGGCGGGCAACGGGGACTGGCGCGTTTCGACGGATTTGGGCGGAGACGACGTCTCTCGTTCTCTTCCTTGTGATGTTGACGACCAACTTTATTCCTTTAATTTTTACTGGTATCTTTTTGAGGAATAGACGCGTTGGGCTTTCATTGAACCTCTACTGGTCGCTGGTCACGTCGTTTCTGCAGGCTTCATTGATTACAGGTAGTAATTACCTGTAGTATTCTGTCGTGCTGCACGTCACGTCACGTCCCACCTCCACACACCAGCCTCCTCCCTCCCCTTCACACCTCCCCTCCCCCCAAATCTCCCCGACATCTCTTCTACGAGTGCTTGACCAAGACTCTCTCACCTACAACGCCCGCCCAAACAATGGAAAACGCAACCTCATCACCCTCAAAGCGACGCGCCCTCGCCCCGCTGGACGCGAACGCGCTCTCCTCGCCCAAACCACCCGCGACCCTCGCAGCAGCCAAGGGGAGTCCGCTGAGGAGACGAGCCGCCGAGGCGTACGCTGCGTCGGCGATGGTGGCTGCCGCCGCGGGGGAAAGTCCCCGTCCGCAGAAGAGGGTCTGTCTCGAGGTATGTGTGCTCTCTGCGTGTCTTTTTATTCGTTATCGCCTTGCTGTGCTCTCGCCGTTTTTTTTCTTTTCCCACCACCCAACTTTACCGCTTGTTATAGTATATACCTCCATGGGGGGCTTTGGGCTAACGCGATCTTGCAGGATGCGAATATGAGATCCCGCAGCCGTACCCCCGAGGAGGAAGACGGGTCCTCGCTCTTCGACAACAACGATAACTCTTGGGCGACGAATACCACGCCCGATGTGTCACCCGCGCCGCGTATTCTCACGAGGGAACAAGCCCGCGAGGTAATTCCCCCAGCCCCCGAAAACTCTCCCTCCCTGCAAATCCTCAAAGCGCGCCCCTACCCTACATCGATTTATTACGCGTGGAAAGGCTGACAAGGAGACTATAGAAAGCAGAGATCCTCCGTCTGAGACTCGGATTGGCGGGCTACAAGGTCCGCACGGGACAGACGTCCGTCCCCCTGGCTAATCTCGTCGCCAAGCCTCTCCCGAGGAGCACCACCACCAACACAAGGCACCGCCGGGTAGACAAGGTACCAGACGAACAGCAGCAGCAGCAGCAGCAGCAGCAGGACACCCTACCTCCACCGCGCAAGAAGGACGGACCTCTAGAGCCGCGTAAAGAAGTGGAAGAAGAAGAAGAAGAGGAGGAGGAGAGGGCGGCGAGTGGTGGGAACTCAGATGTTGGGGGTGATGATGATGATGATGATGATGATGGTGGTGCAAACAACGCGGCGGAAGCGGAACTCCCACCGCTGAGAAGACGCGCAGCCGTGGCCGCCACACCCCAGCGCCTCCGCGCGGAGGAGGAGGAGGGGGAGGCTGCCCTGACGAGTAGCGCGCTGAGGGGCGGGGCGGCGAGCGGGCTGTTGAGTCTCGCGAGGGGCGGGTCGTCGGACTGATTCTTATTAGAAAGCCCCTTGTTAGTATTACTACTGAGGTGGAGGGTGTGGTGTGTGTACTGGGGCTGGAGGGCTGGGGCCTTATGAAGAGGCCAAGCCGGGCAGGGGACGAGGTGGTACTTTCTGGCGTCTAGGTTGGGTGGGGTATATCTGGATTTGCTGGCGTCTCTGGTGTCGCATGTTACAAAATACAGGAAGAAATGGATTGCTTGTTTCAGTCCCAAGTGGCGATCGATGTATCGTTGTTTTCATGTGATGCTCTACCTCTGTACATGTATAAATTGGTCCTACAAGGCCGCGTACATGAATCTAACGACTTCCACCCCGCCCAACTTAATCAACAAGGATCCTGGGTTCCAGAGCACCATAGTGCTCGAAAAAGTGCTCAAAAAGCTTGATGGCGTGGGCAACATCCTCGGTGCCGCCGGTCTCGCGGATGCTGTGCATGCTGAGCTGGGGGTTGCCCAGGTCGATCGTGCGCATGCCCAGAGAGGCAGCCAGCCCGGGCCCGATGGTGCTGCCGCAGGGGGAGTCGTTGCGGACGACAAAGAGCTGCAGGGGCACGCCGGCGGAGCGGGCGCACTCCTGCAGCAGGACGATGCCGGGGGAGTTGGTGGCGTAGCGTTGGTTGGCGTTGACCTTGATGACGGTGCCCTTGTTCATGGCTGGCTGGTGCGACGACTCGTACTTGCCCGTGTAGTTAGGGTGGACGGAGTGCGCCATGTCGGCGGACACGAGGAACGAGCGGGAGAGCGTCTGCTCGTAGGCGGTGGCCTCATCGCCCTCGTGGCCCACGGGCTCGAAGCTGCCGTCGCTGGAGGCGTCCCTGTTGCCTGGGAGCACCGAGAGGCGACGGATGACCGAGGGCAGGAGGTTCGAGTTGGCGCCCTGGGCGGACGTCGAGCCAATCTCCTCGTGGTCAAAGCAGACGGTCAGGCGGATTGTCCCGTCGTTGTCCAGAGCGTCATCGGCCTTGACCGAGGCGATGAGTCCCTCGACGGAGCAGTATGTCATGCCGAGGTTGTCCAGGCGAGGGGAGAAGATGAACTCGTCGTTGATGCCACCGATGCATGACTTCTGGGTGTCGTAGAGCACAAGCTCGAAGTCGACAATGGCCCCAACATCGGTGTTCAGCTCAGAGGCGATGACATCGAGGACCTTGGGGTGATGGCGCTCAGACATCTGGGAGAGGGGGCTGAACTCCTCTTCTCCCTCGGCGGCCCCCTCCTTGGTGTCCTCGTCCTTCTCCGCTTGGTCGCTCTTCCCACCGGCACCCTTGTTCAGCTCAGCCGCCGCCAGTCCCGCGATGGGAAACAGCTCCGTCTCTTTGTTCGGATCGAACACCGACGAACGGTGCAGGTGGATGGCGAGGGTAGGGATTCGCAGCAGAGGCTTCTCGATCTTGACGAGCTTCTGCACGAAGTTGTCGCCCTCACGGACGAGCACGCGGCCAGCGAGACTCAGGTCGCGGTCGAACCACGAGTGCCAGATGCCGCCGCCATACGTCTCGACGCCAATCTGCAGGAACCCGGCACCCGACTTCTTGGAGACGGGCTTGACGCGGAGGCAGGGAGAGTCGGTGTGGGCGCCGACAATGGCCACGGCATTGCCAGGGCGCCACTTGCGGCCGATGGTGAATGCGACGATCGAGGAGCCGTTGCGGGTCAGATAGTACTTGCCGCCGGGGCGGAGGGTCGACGCCCAGGAGTCGCGCTCGCGGATGGGCTTGAAGCCGGCCTTCTCGAAGCGCTGGACGGCGGAGTGAACGGCGTGGTAGGCTGCAGGGGGGGAGCCGAAGGGGGCCATGGTCAGCGTCAATGACAGGCCCACGAGGGGTCAAGTAACGAACGGGTGGGAGATGCATTGACAAAGTCGACAAAGTCGAGGGCCGTCTGATTGGGAGCCATGGTGGCTGCGGAGGTAGAGAAGCTCGACAGAGGCAGTCTTTGATTCGAGTGGATGTTGGACGGGCACCAGCTGCGTGGTCCAGAGTTGACGGGTCGATTCCGGTGTGAGAGTCTGGTGAGGGTGAGGGTGATTGTGCGAGCAGAGGGAGATGATACTTTGATCATGAAGGCGAGGAGTCGGAGTAGGTGGGAGGTTGGTTGGCGGGGGTGATGGAATGAGGTGACTGGAGGTGGTTGTGGTGTTGCATGCAGATGTCATGTGGCTGCTGCTGCTGTGAGGGAAGTCGTTGCTAGTACGTCAGGTAATTAGCTAGTAAGTAAGTCCCCGTTTGGACACGCCCTTCCCCGTCTTTTGTCGACCTCTGAGCGGGGGGCAAGGGGGTGAGGGGGGGTTGGGGTTGGAGGGACCTTCGCAGATATCTCGTTTACCGGTATCTTTGACAATCGAGATTCCACATTTCACTTCAGTCTTACATTGACTACTATAGTAAATCTTTGTGTTTTTTTTTTTTTTTCTTTTTTTTTTTTTTTTTAGAAAAAAAAAGGACACTCATATCACGTCTTCCTCACTGCGTGGAAAATCGACCTGAATCCAAAGCTTGCTTTGCTGATCTGTCTATCTTCCACGAAAGCATGGCATCAAATATTCCTGCGCGCCGACTCCGTTCCTGTACGAAGGTGAACACACCGTTTCCCAAAAATCAAGATCTAGTACCAACTGCTGACTTGAGCCGAGACTCTGCCATATGCTCCGGTGTACCGAGACCAGACTCGCCGCTGTCGCCATTGACAAGCTTGCTGGACGTCTCCCGCTTGAGGGCGAGGCCGGGGTGACCAAAGCACAGGCAGACGGCAGCCAGCACGATAAAAACACCCTCAAGCGCAATAAAGGGGCCCTCATGGGTGATGATCTCGCCAGTGTACCCATCCTTCAGCTCCGCCACACGGTAGATGCATCGTGAGAGGACGAGGACGATGGCAGCCGACAGGCCGGCGAAGAACGCCTTGAGCCGCCAGCCAAAGGCGGACATGCGCCCCGAGCGCCAGTAGCGGATCATGTAATCGGAGAAGGCGACGATGAAGGCGAATATGACAATGACCTGCAGGATCAGACCGGCCATGGAGATGTCCACACCGACGGATCCGCTCGATCCGTCGGTGGACTCGGTCGAGAGGGCGCCGCCAGCGGCCTGGAGGACGAGGCAGAGGACATCGGCGGGGATGAAGATCCAGTAGAAGAGCTGAGGCTTGAAGCGTGAGAGGTCGGGTGCGAAGTAGACGATGGACTTGGAGAGGGTCACATAGATCGAGGCCGTGAAGAAGACGGGGGCGATGGTGAGGCAGACTGGGGGTGTCGTGTTAGTCCTGGTCTCCCTGCCCAAGCTCGGTAACAGCTGCCAAGTATTGGATGCACTCACTGATCTGGATCATGAAGCCCTCCCAGGAGAAAGGGTTGTTGTACAGCAGGATTCGGCCAACGTATCCGATGATCTCGCTAAGGCAGCCGAGTAGCATGCCAACCATGAAGCCCCAGCTCCTCCATCGGAACCCCAGGTAGGAGTGGACTATTCCGAGAACAGCAAACATGGCGAGCAGAGTGATATTGGCGGGTAACGAAGGGCGATATCGATAGATGCTCCATTCGAGAGGGCAGTTGTCGAGGTTGCAGGGGCTGTCCGGGCCAAAGGCATTCTCCGGCAGGAGCGCAAGCTCGCCAGACATTGTTGAAGGCCCAATTCACGGTATTAGCTGTTTAACAATACTAGGTATTAAAAAAAAAATCAGGAAAAACTGTTTCGGAGGAAAAAGAGGCTAGATTTGAAAAAGCGGGTATGATGTCCTAGGGAGAACGGTGTAAGTGGGTACAGAGCAGATGTATCGGCTCTTCGTTTTGCGTCTGTGTATCGGTTTTCGAGACGAGAGATGGTGGGCTGCAGACATCCTGATATAGATTTCATCAATGCAGTCTGGAATCGTAGTAATGGCACTGCAGGTCTATGTGCTTGCGTGTGTGCCTTGGATACTGAATGTCAGCTTCGGACTCGGCAGGTTCGGACTCGCCTTTTTTTCCCCAAAGGTAGGTGGGGGACAGAACAAGGCTCGATATCACAATCGCGGCAGTAATAGGGCATCAGCGATGATGATCCCGGTCGCAAGGTTCTCTGAGCGGGCTCAGGTCAGATCCATTCCGTGCCGTACGTGTACGCGTACGAGTCGCGACCACCCACACACTCACTCGGGCTGCTCAGCCGCCTCTGGGACGTCAGCATCTTGCGCGAGTTCGATCCAAGTCCAATGCGAGTCCGAGAAGCGGGGCACTGGGCGGGGCATGTGTGTGGCCGCATCTTGATAGGGCTGTCGGGCTGAGCCGCATGCATACTTTTTAATTTTAGTACCTGGTAGGTACTAACGTTAGTAGCCCGGCGGGAAAGCGGCGCAAGAGAGATGGCCGTGTCCGATTGCGAGATCCCAGGGGCGGAGCGAGTCCGAGGGGATTCCGATGAAATCGGTATCCGTACAAACACAGTGCACCCGTACCCGATAACTCGGCGTCCTGGGATCGGTGCAATGCCACCGGAGATCTGTGAAACAACCGGGTTGTTTTCTTCCTGTTTTGCTTCCTCTAAGTAGGTAGGTTAGGTTAGTTCCAGGTTACCAGGTTGGTTTCAGCTGTCAGACGAATCTGCAACGGCAAGGTTCTTGCCCTTTCGAGGGAAAACTTGGGTGGGAAGGTGCAGTGACTCAGAGCTGATTCGCAACTGCCTCCCACCCAGTACCTCCAGGTACTCCCTACAGGAGGAATTACTGGCTGAAGTCCTTGTACTAGAGGTAGGTACTAATAGTACCTTACCTCCCATGGCGGGCAACCCTCGTTCCTTGATATGGCAGGAAATGACGACCTCGGAAAGAAGCCATCGGGCAACTGCCTCCAAGCGCACGTAAGACGACCGACAAATCAACCACTGCACTGCGGCCAATGCTGCGTTCAAAAAAATAAAAAAAATAAAGGCACCCATACGGAAACGTATCTGGCTCCTGTTCTCTTCCCCTGTTAATACCTGACTTACCAAGTTCCTCAGCTCGTCATCGACCAAGGCAGGAGCCTACTGATATTACTTCACTGGGCGTGGTATAGCTTCGACGCACGTGGCTTGCAGGTGACGCGTGGCTGTGCGGCTCGGATTGCGTACCCGGAGGTGAGACGGGGCTGCTCTCTCCACGCGCGTTGCGCCTCGATGGTCGTCTGATGGCAAGGCCGACTACTGATATTCTGTGAGATAACGTCGGTTTCGGGGACTGATGGCCGAGTTCCCATGGCCGGCGGAGGAGAGTCGAGTGTCAAGAACGGCTACCGTCTGAACCCCAAGACGCAGTTCCCATGTCGCCAACTCAACCCCCCGATCGACGGCGTCAAATTCTTGGTTCCTGTTTGTTATTGTAGCTAACCCAGGGCGACAGTAGTAGTACCATGGTCAAACGATACCGCCGATACCCTTGCGCTCGGGAATACCAGAGATCCATATGGCGACGGACCCCTCTTGCCGACATCTGGCTCCCAGTCATAGAGAATTCAAAGGAGCGGCTTGCCTCGGATGGAAGTTATGGCTATCCACAAACTTCGCGCCAGGAATCGAGCAACCTCGTCGCAGCGACCGCTCGCACCGTTGGCGAAGCCCACGGGCAGTCCTGCACCGCGCTCGAACCAAATGGCCCCACCGTCGAGTTCGGGCCATCACCAGCAGTGGTGCTTGTCAAGGCCAGTATTGAACGTTTGGTTGTCGAACTCCGATCTCAGACAACGCGGGCCGAGGGTCTGGCAAGCCGCAAGCGTGCCGTGTCGTCCACTGGAATGTCATGCCACGAGGCAGCAGATCTCCACCAGCCATGTGGCTCAAGGATCGAAGTTCTTAGCCTATCGATGCGCAATCGAGCCCTTGGACCGAAATGGCCAGACGGAAAGGCGCCACCGGCGACGGGGACGACGCAAATGATGACGAGTCTGTCGAGGACCCGAACGGCCATTGGGCTCGGCCCAGTGATCGTCGTCGCAAACCAGCACCGTCGTCGCGGGACACAGGGCTGTGCCAGCAGTAACATCTCCGGAGGGCAGCGCGAACATCAGATCCAGGTGCTGGCACTCGCGAACAGCCCAGCAGCGACTTATTCCTATGGGCAACATCGATGGGTAGGTGGCACACAAGTGCAATCGCGCGGGCAAATATCGCGGGCAGCTTCTCAGCTGCTGGTCGGCGATGCGGCAAGCATGATTCTGTGCAACACAGGGTCGCACAAGGCTCCTCTCCTTCGCTCTGCAGAGCTGGTTAAATTGCCTGTCAGCAAAACAAGAGTCGTCGGCATGCGCGACCGTAATACAGGAAACGAACACATGGGCCAGGGGAACGGATCCCAAGGCCGACATCCCGTCGGCAACGCGGACATGGTATTGCACACCTACGGACGTCCTTAACAGCATAATATACGGTAGGACAGACCGATATAGCCGGCTGAGATTGCTAAAGTGAGAGAGAAACAGCGAAACAGCCACAACGCCGGCGGCAACAACGTTGCTATCCGCGCCGTCAGGATCCCGACGCAGAGATAATTTGGCAGCTTGATAAGCTAGATACATCATATTGCCACGGAAAGCCAGACAATCGGGCCCAGGGGACGTTGAAAAAACTTCTTCTTTGCTCGATAACGGATACGTCCACGGCAAATAATACTAGAAGATACCTATGGCCTGTCCGATACCTCGGACCCAGTTGGTTGCGAACTCGCGATGGGAACGACCATTCATTGCTGCACACAAAAATGATACCCCCCTACTGTCATATCTCGTACTGAGGCGGCGAGGCCGTCGTTCTCCGAACAGGTTCCCTCAATCACTCCTCGCAAAGATCGCATGGGATGGATGCTGCCCCTGGCTAAACCAAGTGCAGACTAGTATGGTCGACCAAGGGCCCCCCTGGTCGACTGGGGAAATTGCACTGTGGCGAAGCCCTCCAATTGGTGATGTGTGTGCGCTACAATACGCACGATTTTGTGCAAGCCTCCCCCCTCCCGGCAACTAGGGAACCGCGGAACGAAGGCAACGTGACGTTTCGCTGACCCAACATGGAAATGTTTCGCGCAGGACCAAGGTCCCTGTGGGTTGTCGGATTTGCGGAGATTCATTTCAGACGAGCCAGGGGGGCCCGCAGGCAACGGTCCAGCAGTGGTTTCGGGGGGTTCGCTGCTCCCACTTACTGTAAACCCGACACTTGTCTCCTCTACCTATGCGGCTTATTGTTGCAGAGCAGATTTGGTGGGAAGACTCGCGCGTTGTCTGGTGATGTCTTTTGGCAACACGATGATGCAAAGAAAACAATCGTAACCAGACATCCAGGCCAGCGCCCCTTGCGACTGCTGTTCCCGAACGCCCCAATATGAATTAGAGTATTAAGTACACCGAGATACCCCATTATATGCCGTGAAAATTGCCTTGGTAATATTCAAACGAGGGAGACCGAAGCCTTGATTATCGGAAACACTTGTGTAGATTCTTGAAACATATACACCCAAGGCTGGGAACTCCCAAAATTAAATACTACCAAATAAAAAAGCTTGTCGTGATAGTGCCGTTAGCCCCTCAGGCATTCCAACTATGAGTCGAAAGAAAAGATTTAAGCAAGGACGAAGGCAGCAAGACCGGCGGCAGCGGCGAAGAAGGCAGAGCCAGCCACGGTGCCAGCAGCGCCGGTGGGGACGGGAGGCTGGGGCTGGGGCACACTGCGAAAAGATTAGCATCCCCGAGAAAAGGTTGGACAGAATACACGCATGTACTTACGTGCTGTTGCCCGGGACCGGGGGAGTGACCGGGGGCAGAGTGGTGGGAGCGGGAGGAGTCTCGGTCTCGCAGGGGACCTCGATGGTGGAGTACTCGACCGAGGTGAGGACGGTGGTGTAGCTCTTGGTGATGGCAGTGGTAGAGTGCGTGGGAACGCAGACCGTGGGCTCAGGAGCCTCAGGGAGCTCAGTGGTGGGGTGGCCGGTGGGGATGGGCACGGGGATGGTGCCGTTGACGTGAGGGGGGTGGGTAGGGACCTCAGGAACCTCAGGGACCTCGGGCTCCTCAGTAGGGACAACGGGGCACACGGTGGTCGAGACGGCGACGGTCTCGGTAGTGACGATGGTGCTGTGGGCGGGGCAGTCAGGGACCTCAGGAGCACAGTCGGTGATGGTCACGACGTTGGTGGCGTAGACGGTCGAGGTGGTCATGGGGACGGTGGGCGTCTGGACCGGGCAGTCGGGGACGTCAGGGTCGCAGTCAGTGACGGTGACCAGGCGGGTGGTGTAGTCGGTGGACACGGCATCGCCGGCCATGGCGCCAGCGGCCAGGAAGGTAGCAGCAACGGTGAAACGCATCTTGAAGGTGTGTGGTTGTTCGGGTGAACGGTATTAAGAACGAGTGGATAAGCGTGTAGCTTGGATTGGTGGTGAAAGAATGGACGACCGAAGTCAAGAGGAGTCAAAAGCAGCGGATGCTAGTGAATTGGCTTTTTGGCTGAAGAAAGAAGGAAAAGAAAAAGCAGGCTCTCGGATGGAGGGTGAGAGCATTTTAATACCGTCTGGGTCGAGCCAGGTCCAGCAGGTACCTCCAGCACCATGCCCCGTCGTGCCTGCCTCCTTTCTCCTACCTATTCGGCAAGTCTGTGCATGGAGGATGGTTGGTTCCTTCCCCTCCACCCCTTTTCAGACCCCGGGAAATTGCACGACGCCGTCAACCATGGACGCTAGCCAGGGGGCCGCACCTCAGTGGAGGTTGGACTGCCCGCCCCCCCGTAAATTGAGGTGGACCAGCCGACCATTCAGTGCTCCTCCCTGGCCGTCGGATGCGGCAGCCCCTCGCTGGCCCTCGCTGGGCCTCGCTGGCCCTCGCTGGTCCGGCCGAGAGGCAAATGGGCAGGCGGAGACGCATATCCAAAAATGTGTCCATGCGAGTACGTACCCGTAGGAAGTGGAAGCGCGACAGGGATTCTAATTGCGCAGTAATCTGTACGTCCGTACAGTGTGCTGAATTGCTCACTCGGCCCCGTTTCTGCTCGGCGCAATTGGCTGATGCCGGTCGGCGGCGGCGGCTATTATTGCCACAGGTTGCAGTAATAGCACCCCGGGCCAGCATTGTCCCTGGCCTCGTCGTCCCCAATGTCCTACTCCCCGGTCCTTCCCCAATCTCCGTCTCTTGCACTGGCCCCAATAAGGGAGGCAACTCCTGCGTTTCAATCCAATCTCGGCTGCGAGCCAGGCGGATTGCCCGTAGAGAACGGTGCTGATAGCTGCCGCCACAGATGCCGCCACTTTGGGTATAGAGCAGTACCAGTATCTAATTAGACGACGGAACTTTGGATACTACCTTACTGTACAAGTACGTGCTGTATGGACGTAATGAAATGCATACATAATATGCTCCTCCGTCGAGCAATGGTACCGATGTGCATCCGTCCAACAGTGGTCGCTGGATGCGAACAAACGGCCTCGAAGACTTGCACAATTCTCAGCGGTCAAGAGAAGAGCGCAGACTTCTGTGGACGGGGCACATGCCGCCATCTCTTTGGCTTCGAGAACACTGAAAATGTTGCTCGTCACGGCAGTGGCCGAAGGCGTCGCGAGACATGTCTCGTCACTCCTTGAGCCGCCAGTCGTCCTCTGTACAATTGAGTGTGTTTTGGCCGTGTTTCTTGCGGCTGCCGTGTCTTCCAGTCACCCTCGAGAGGGGTCCGAGGCCAGAACGGAGTCTGTTTCCCGTCTGTTCCTCGTGACATAGTCAGTCTCCCCCTCACCTTTCTTGCTACGAGTAATTGAGATCGATCCTCGTTGTGGAACAGCCTGGAAGGGAAGCCTCTGGTGGCAACTTCCCCGCATAGTGCTGTACAAAACGGCGAGGTACTGTATGCTCCGTGCACAAGCACAAACTTCACGGGTTACTGTACTCGCTTTGTGCTGTGCATCTCGCTGTGCCGAAGATGGACGCTAATGCAGGAACAGATCGCCCAAAGGCGTGGCGTCCAGTCGGTCCCGGTCGTCTTTGGGTGCCCATCGCACCACACCGCATCAAGAAGCTGGGAGACCCGTTCCAGCGGCCCTCGTCCGCCGAATCGTTCTCCACCGGCTTCATCAAAATCAAAATTCTGACCATCTCTACATCCGTACTCTATAGCCTGTGGCGCCGTATCGCCCCCAGCTTCCCCCCCGGCCGGTCCTCTGCGCCGTCACCTACATTTGTAGGTATCAGCCCTTAATATTAGCGCCGGGCGGCAAATTGCTTATCATCGTGCGATGCTTAACATAGCCGTGGACCTGAGTCCAGACTCGCGGTCGCCGCTTGGATAGGTTTCGCTGGCTCGCGGCCCAGATTAGATATAACCCATTATCACCGGGGGAGACTCCCTTTGCTCTGTGTCGCTGGGGTGTTCGTTTCAAACGGGATCTCCGCCATCCCCCACTGGACAAGTTGCGAGGCTGCGAGCGGCGGGTGGCTGAGGAAGAAACGGAGAGGTGGGGGGCCATTAAACACGTAGGTACGAGTACCTAACACATGTACTAGTCTAGTACCTATTGTACCTGTAGGTAGGTAGTTTCAAACTTTTAATTGGACGGGGCAGCTGGTAATACCTGGCACCTTCCCACCGCCAGTGTCTTGTGGCACGTACCAGAATCGGGGGTAGGAAGGCGCAACGACTTTGCCACGCAGAGTACTTACCTAGGTACTAAGCAAGAGAAGGAACGAAGGAGTTGGCGTTGAGGAACTACGTACTTACTAAGTATAGGTATTTAAAATAAATACCTAAATAACTGTTACCTAGGTACAGTAAGTACTACTAATAATAGCCAATTTACAATGTACTCGTACTAGTAATTATCGCAGGCGCCTTACACTGCAGCATTGAACCAATATCAATCAGGACTCTTAAGCAATGTCAACAGTGCCTCCCCTACAGGCTGTAGGAACCTTACTACTGCGTGTATACACCGAGTATTACTTATTACGTAGTAGGCAGCTCTGCTGCCACTCCAGGTAAGGTGAGTTGGCACCAGCGGCACTGGATCTTCGTCTGGTCCTTCTCTTCCACTTGTTTGCAACGCTGCCTTCTCTACCCGTTACACGAGGGCGCCAACACGAGGGCGCCAACACGAGGGCGCCAACACGTCTAGAGTTCTCCCCATTGCTTGCCGGGTGCTATCGTCCCCGAGTCCATCCCTCAGGCCTCTCTGCCTCTGTCCGCGGAGTCCTGTTCCCCTACAGTAAAACTACATTCACGCTGTGTGGGCCGCTGGGACCGACTCCAGCGACTCGTCGCACCAGTCCGCAACAAGTCCGCGATCTGCGTGGTGATGACGTCGCGCCCGGGAGCACAAACTGCGTGAAACGAACAGACGCGACAGGGCACACTGTCCGTTATCCGTATGGATACAATGCGCGTGTGGAACAAGGCCGTCAGCCGTGAGGCTGCCAGTTGAGGCTCTCCGATGTCGGGTGTCCTCACGGAATCACCAAACTGACATCGGCTTGGAATATCTCGATCGACCATGCCCGTACCGATATTGTCTTGCATACAGCAGTGCACTAACATCATCTGACGCGATACAGCCTGGCTTTTCCGTGGCCAGACTACCTCTGATGACAACATACTTTTCCTTTGATTTCCGACGGCACTTACCAGGACACATCCTCCCATGATTCAGGTACTAATATCCGTACATGGATTATAGGATACATCATGAACGGGCAACCCGGCTGCTTGGATCTTCCGCACCATCTGTTGGTTTGACCAAGCCCACGGACGACAAGGGCCACCAGGGGTAGCGGCGACGATCCCGTCCCGCATAAGAAGGGGTGCGCCATGGCGACAATCTGTCTGGTCTGCAAGGCTCCATCATCTTCGAGATTTCGACCACAAGCGGTCCACGAAAGCAGATAGGAGCACATGGCCACGCCATAGATGTTAAAAGAGGTGAGACCTGCCTTGGCCGGGTTATAGATAATGACTGCCTCCTCCCCTGACTCCAACTCCTCAGTTGAGGCTGATATCTGGCCAGGTGTGTTGTCCTTCGATGGCCAGCACGTAGCGGTCATGGCCTAGGGATGCCATCAGCACGCTGCCGACTCATTTCGAGACCTACTATCTTCTCTGCACTCTTTCCCACAGTCACGTTCCTCTACCCAAGCGGATCATTGTGTGGTTCAAGTGGTCTGTGACTGTTCGGCATCTTTCTGATGGCACGCTTGGCTCTTCGCAACAGGGCGTCGTCGGGCTGGATTTGGGGCCTTTCTCGACCGACACGCATCATGCAACTGAATCCAGTCCAGGTTACCGGTATGACACCGGGTTCCTGTTCCTCCCGCGAGCCGGAGAGGCATCGAGTTAGTGCTAGCGGACGAGGGTCTGCCGGATCCTTGACCTGTAAGGCAGAGTCGTCCTCGCCTCGTCCCTAGCATCTCTTTTCTGGAGCCTCCGGTGATATTTGTTTGGTTCAAATTCGGCACTTCTCGACAGCATAATGTTGCGGGGGAAGAGCATGGTCTCCGAGGAAGCTGAGGATCAATGAGAGTGGGTCTTGGGCAAGCCTGACATAGTCGTATTTCGTCCGTGATGCGAGTTCCTTCATCCCCGAGGAGTTGAGATGCTCGAGGTTGCCGAGCAAGTACGGACGTACCCATGGTGCGGACTAATACTACCTTACATAAGCCGAGAATATTCCGTGACGTGGTACTACCTTCAGGTAGGTAGCGCCTTCCATCGACCGACCGCCAGGCCTCGACCCCACGCACCGAGGTGCTCGCAGTGTTGCTGCCCACTTGCCCATTGCCCAACTGCACCCCACCCACATTGACAAAACCACCACCTATCGCACCGACATTTTGCCAAAAAAAAAACAAAATACCCCCGATAAAGACGCACCCGACACCAAAGGCAGCATTTGCAATCATTCATCCGCTCCATCCGAATCCAACCGAGGTCACGCGGTGCGATACTGCCAACTGTGAACCTGACGACGTAACGACCCTGACGAACCCACGACTGGCTTCCGCCCCTCTCAGCCCAGTCACCGACCAGCCTTCCTGCCAACCGCAACGTCGAGTGCCCCTCGTGCATGACGGCTCGCTAGCACTGATCGCGACCTCCCCAAGCTCAACTATGCTGCATGCTGCAGCCGATCGACTTCCAGAGCTATAGGTAGCAGCTTGGATATTCTCCTCTTGCCACCGGAGAGCGCCAGCTACCTCCTCGCCTTGGCCTTCCGGCCCCTCGGCTTCCCCTTCTTTGTCCCAATATGGAGGCGCAGGTGAGTACCAGCTGCACGGCCCCCGCGATGCATGCCCCGCCACCATGGTTCTCAGCATCGATCGTCATCGTCACTAGGGGGAGGAGCTCTCCAACCCTTCGGCTGCCTTTGCCATTGCCCCGTTGAGTTCCTGTTACGGCGCCGGCTGATATACCATATCCCCTTCTCACCTTACTGACTGCGTCTTGCCTCCAGATCGAGCACGCCGTGGGAATCTTGGGCGATCCCTACTCTAGCCAGTCGCTAAAAGAACAAGCATTCGATTACCTTAACCAGCTGAAATCCGATCCGCAAGGATGGCAGACTTGCACCTCCCTCGTCGTTCGGACGCCTCGGAGTCCTGAGGTCCTGCGCATGGCCTGCCTTGAGGTCGTCAACTACGCCGTTCACACCCAGGGTCTCGATGGTGCCAGCTTGGCCTATCTGAGAGATTCTTTGCTGCAGTATGTGCGGCAAACCTACGGCCCGGAACCCCAGCAAGAGGTCGATCCAGCACATCTCCAGAACAAGCTCACCCAGACTCTGACCTACCTCTTTGTCTTTCTCTACCAAGATGGCTGGCAGAGCTTCCTCGACGACTTCCTGGAGCTTTCCGGCCTGTCCAGCAATACGGACAACGTCAACGGCGTCATTTTCTACCTCCGCATCCTGAGCTCCATCCACGACGAGATTGCCGACATGCTTCTGACCCGGCAGAGCGGGGAAGCCAAACGCAACACAGATCTGAAGGACCAACTGCGGGCGCAGGATATCTACAAGGTGGCCGATTCCTGGAAGCAGCTTCTCATCAGGTACAGCAGCAACCCCACCGTCGTGGACTTGGTGCTCAAGGTCATCTCCAAGTGGGTCAGTTGGATGGACATATCCCTCGTCGTCAGCCAAGACATGCTCAACCTTCTGCTCCCCCTTGTCGGCAACGCCAGTCAGTTCAACGGCGACCACAGGGTGCGGGATGCTGCCATCGACACGCTGACTCAGATCAGCGGCAAGAAGATGCGGGCACAGGACAAAGTTGAGATGATCTCCTTCCTCAACCTGCGAGAAATTGTTGCCGAACTTGTGGCCACGCCGGCCCTCAACGAATACAAAGGGACATCGCAATACGATACCGACTTAGCTGAGGCTGTCGCCAATCTTGTTAATACGGTCATATCTGACATTGTCAGGGCATTGGAGGATAGTCAGATCACCACCGACACACGGAACCTAGCCAACCAGCACCTGCACAGTTTCCTCCCCTTCCTCTTGCGGTTTTTCTCCGACGAGTACGACGAGGTCTGCTCGACCGTCATCCCGGCACTCACCGACCTCCTAACCTTCCTCCGAAAACTTGGACAACTCTCCCAGGAATATTCAGATGTGCTCCCTCCCATTCTTAACGCCATAATTTCTAAAATGAGATATGACGAGACTGCCACATGGGGCAACGAGGATGAACAGACCGACGAGGCCGAGTTCCAGGAGCTGAGGAGGAAGCTGCAGAACCTCCAGAAAACGATTGCCGCCATCGACCAGTCGCTGTACATGGGCACCCTCAGCAACCTTGTTGCGACAACCTTCCAGTCCCTGGACCAGCAGGGGTCGGGAATGGACTGGAGAGACCTCGACCTGGCGCTCTATGAGATGTACCTCTTTGGTGAACTTGCGTTGCCGAACCAGGGGCTCGGAACCAAAAGCCAGCCCTCAGGTGAAGCATCTGAGCGCCTGGTGGTCATGATGAAGAAGATGGTCGAGTCGGGTAAGTCCTGTTCCTGTGCCGCGGAATGCCACCGCGTTAGCTGACATTCTTGGGAAGGTATCTCAAATCTCGAGCATCCAGCCATCCTGCTCCAGTACATGGAGATCTGTGTTCGCTACTGTGTTGTGTTTGAGACTAACCAGGAATACATCCCCGTCGTCTTGGAGAGCTTTGTGCGCCTGGTCCACCACAACCATGTCCGCATCAAGACTAGGTCATGGTATCTTTTCCATCGGTTCGTCAAACACCTCCGGGCTCAGGTCGGAAACGTTGCGGAGACTGTGATCCAGTCCATCGCGGATCTGCTGCCCATCAAGGCCGAGGTTCCAAGCGAGGAAGCCGACGATGACATGTCCTCGGACGAGTCTGACCACTCTGCGGATGCCCTCTTCACCAGCCAACTCTATCTGTTCGAGGCTATCGGGTGTATCGCTTCCACGGCAAGCACACCGGCCGACAAGCAGGCCCTATACGCTCGGTCCGTCATGGACCCCCTTTTCAGGGATATGGAGGAGCACCTACCCCGGGCAGAATCGGGGGATACCCAGGCGATACTCCAGATCCACCACATCGTGATGGCCCTGGGGACTCTCGCCCACGGGTTCTCGGACTGGACGCCCGGCTCCAATGCGTCGGGTCTGCGTGGTCCTCCAGACCAGGCAGTGTCTCGAGAGTTCTCACGGGCCGCCGAGGCCATACTCATAGCACTCAACCAACTCAGCACGTCAGCGGAGGTGCGGACCGCGTGCAGGTCGGCATTCTCGCGTCTGCTTGGGGTCCTCGGCTCTGCCGTGCTCCCTCAACTGCCACAGTGGATCGAGGGGCTCCTATCCCAGAGCTCATCCAAAGACGAGATGGCCATGTTCCTCCGGCTACTGGATCAGGTCGTATTTGGATTCAAGTCTGAGATCTACGACGTCCTCAATATTCTACTTACCCCGTTGTTACAGCGCATCTTTACCGGCCTTGCGGAGCCCATTGTCGGTACCGACGATGACATTCAGCTCGCCGAGCTCCGCAGGGAATACCTGTCTTTCATCCAGATTATCCTCAACAACGGACTCGACGGCGTGCTCATCAGCCAGGCGAATCAGGGCTCCTTCGAGACCATGGTCTCTTCCATCACAGACATTGCCAAGGCCCTGGACCACCTGGGCCCGAGCCGGCTTGCCTTCAACGTCATGGCCCGGATGTCGGCCATCTGGGGCGGGCGAGACGTGGCGACCATCTCGCAAAACCCAACGGCGCCGACAGGACCACCGGAGCCCGCCATCCCCGGGTTCGACCGGTTCATGATTGAGCGCTTCCATTCGGTCTGCTGGGATGTCATGTGCAACCCCAATTTCCGACCCCAGGACGCCCAGTCCAAGCAGGTGCTCGTCGAGATATCCCTGCTCGAGCAGGTCATCTACACCAAGACTGGCGACAGTTTTATCCAGCACCTACAGGAGAACCAGTTCCGCACGCACGGCGTCAACGGTGACGAGTTTCTGCGCTCCCTCACCACGTCCACCGACAAGAAGGGCTTCTCCAACTACCTCCAGACTCTACTGAAGAGCTGGCAGCGATAACACAGTGATCAGGGGCTTCGACGGAGATGGGCATTCTCCCGGGGGTTACAGGGCGTGGTGGTGGAGCAGACGACACATCCTCTTCCTTGCGGATGATAGGTACACGGACGACTTGATGATTGTGGTAGAATCCATGAGCTCTTCTTTCTCTTCGTCGTCATGCTGAAGAAATAAAAAAAGAAGAGGTGAGCACATACTTATATCACACACATTCTGCAGGAGTTGGGACATAGAGCCCAGAGAAATTTCTTCCCTGGCATTTTTGTTTTTTTGACAATGGGGGCTTGTCATAAGAGAAGGATGAAGTTCAAAAAAGGCTACGCAGTCCAGTCGTGACGTGCCAAATGATGTACCACAGGAGTCAGAAGTGGGTAAGTAAGTAGTAGGTTGAGGGTGCATCTATCAAGGGGCTGAATTGAGATCGAAAGAGCCACAGATTAGGTAGGGGGTGTTGCCGCCATATGAACCGAAATGATAAAAAGTCTAAAAAATCCCCCCACGTCCTTTTTCCTCCATCCGATCTGTCTACCGGACCACCGTAAACCCCAGATATTGCAAGAAAATCCTCACACTCCTAACTCCCCTTCACAGCACATACCCCCCACCGCCGAGACACTGCCACTCACGCACCCCGCGCGCCTCCTCCAGCTCGACGCACCACCATAGCACCTCCTTCGCCTTATCCGGCTGCCCGCTCTCCTCGTAGGCGCGGGCGAGGGCGAACCACGCGTCCGAGCTGTTCCACCCGGTGCCGAGGCGCGTGAGGCCCGAGAGGAGGGTGTAGGCGCGGTCGCGGGCGGCGAGGCGATCGGCGAGGGGGAGGTGGGTGGCCTTGTAGGGCTCTGGGAGGTGGCCGTCTGTGGGGGAGATTGTGGTGGTTTGTTCTTGGTCGTCCTCGTCGGAGGTGGTAGTAGGAGGGGCGGTGGGCGCGGTGGGCGCGGTGGGCGCGGTGTGGGCGAGGCCCAAGGGAATGGAGGGGATTGTCTTGGGGGGCTTGGACCGCATGGGTTCCTGGTCGTTGGCGGAAGGCACTGCTTGGGGTATGAGAGGCGATGGGCGCAGCTTCTCGCTGTAGATGTCGAGGAGGATGCCAGACAAGCCGATAATGGCCGAGGGATGATCCGGTGAGCGGATGAGGGCGGATTCAAAGTCAGCGCGAGCCGTATAGGGCTCATTCCTGGCAATAGACAGGAGCCCAAACTAGAAAGAATACTATGTCAGCAAATCATCACACACATATCCCAGCTCGGTGCTCAGTGCAACTCACCTCGGCATAGACGTCGCCCCATAGGTCCTCGATACTCTTCCGCTCCGCCCATCCGGAATTCTTACCGGCCCCCGAGGCGGAAGACTCCCTATTCGAGTCGGCTTCGAGGGCCTGGACAAGCTTCTGCGCTTCCGTGACAGCCCCCTTGCAGTCGTCGTGCATATCAGCGCGGCGGTAGAACCCAGCAATCATCAGCCACACCCTGATCAAAATTGTCGTCCTGCGAGCGCGCTCCTTGTCCTTGGAGAACTGGATCAACGGGAGCAGATCCGTTGAAGCATGTAGTATCTCGGCCGACAGTTCACCACCCGTGTCCGTGGAAGCGGTAGAAAGATACGAGTTCAGTGCTGGCAGCGTCCTCTCCCGGGAGAGCGAAGACGCCGATGATAATTGCCTCTTGCCGGAGAAGTTGGCAAAGTCAAACTGCTCAGTCCCGTTCACGGATGCCGGCCGATGGGAAGGCTCCCCGTCCACCACCGTCTCCGGTTGGGAGAAGCTCGTGCTCGGCGTCCGTTGACGGCTACCACTCCTGTCCCTCTTCCTCAAGCTATTCCTCTGCCTCGAACCACTCCTGCGGGTCTGCGCAGTGCTCGGACGGCGAGAGGGCGGAACCTCGTTGCCATCGCCAGTAACTTGGATAGCCGGCGCAGCACTTCCCACGGTCTTTGAGGTGGCGGGGCGGGCGGAAGCTGATCGGGACTTTTCGCTCACAGTTGTCGTGCTGCTTTGCTCTCTGGTCGGTGGTCTCGACCTGTCACGGTGGCCGACGATACTTCCCCTGATGGTGCGCAGAGTGCCAGAGGTCTTTGGCGGCTCGTTCACCTTTGGGGGGTTGAGGGTGAGTTGCTGGGGAGCAACATTCCCAAAAAGCCGTGAGAATAGGGCCAGCAGCTCATAACTAGCATTGACCGCGACATCGGGACCTTCCAGAAGCTCAATCAATGCCAGCTGTGTCATCTTGACTTCCAAGATAGCCTCCTTCTCTCCATCATCCATGTCATCGACAAGACCCCTACGCGGCTCGCTAGCGGTCTTCTCCTCGGCATCGTTCAAATGCTCGCTCCTAAAGGCGGAGCCCTCCTTGCCAAAGAGGACAGACGGATCCTTGAACTGTTCCAGGGCACCCTCGCATGCCCTCGCCGCCATGACATAGTCTTGCCTTGCACTGAGTAGTAGTGCGAGGAGATGCCACATGGGAATGAGGGCCCTCTCTTGCCAGTACTGCCCGAAGCGGAGATGATATTGCTCGTCGTGCCCTCTGGTCGATGTCAGGGCTGTCTTCACCACCTCGATGGCGGCCGCCAGCTCTCTCCTCTCCGCCAGCAAAAGGCCCAGGGCAAAGTAGCTCCTGATGTCCTTGGAGCGGCCAAACTCAGCTGCCAACGACCTGCGGAGGCAGCGTATGGCCCTGGACTGGATCTCGGTACGCGACGCGGCTTCGTGGGTGACCCTCGACCAATGTGCGTGGGAGAGTCCAATTGCCTGCCACGATAGGGCCACGATGCGCGGTGCCACTGGTGGGTGCAGAAGGCTCTTATCCTCCCTCTCTGCGGTCGCCGGAACCTGGCCTTCTCCAGACTTTAGCTGCGGCAATCTTGCCAGCCAATCCTCTAGCTCTGCGCCCAACTGCCGCGCCCTCTTGGCAACCTCGCGGTGGCCGTAGTGGCACAAGGCAGTGACAGCCTGTGCCATGGTTTTTAGGACGGTGCCATCGTCGTCGAGGCTGGGCTCAGGATGGCCAGTCTTTTCGACTCGCGCCTTGCCCTTCTTGGCGATGTCAAGGTAGGCATCGAAATTCTTGAAGGCCAGATCGAACTCCCCCGCGGAGAGATGGACGGTAAACAGACTCCTGAGGATGGCGGTGGAGTGGAACGTCTTGGTCGCCGCCTTGTAGAGTATGTCGAGCACACCACGGCTGAGTCCCTCCCGTCCACCTTGTCCGAGATCCTGCTCACGCCACCCGCGGCCGCATAATATGGACCAGTTCTTTACAACCAGCTTAACAAACGCCTCGACTTCTGCGCGCTCCTCATCTGCTCTCGGAAATGTCGTCTCGTTCAGAAGGAGGCCAAGATACCTAGCCTCTACCTGCTTGAGCTCGGCCCGCATCTGGGCTCGAGCCGATGTCTCATTGGTGATTTTGCTCAAGTAACCTGTCGGGAAGGGGAGGTCCTCCTCCAATATGCGGGAGAGGGCCGCGTAGTACTCTCTCCATACCCGGCGTCGGGGCACAGAGCCTCTCGAACCGAAGCCGCCTGGCACCTGCGCTGCTGACGTGACCTCCCAGTACTTTGCCCACGAGCGGAAGCAGGCGACCGAGTTGTGGTCGTCGAGTGATGACTCGCCGGACTCGATGGCTTGGCTTGCGAGCATGCAAAACTCGGTCAGGAAGAGCTCAGACCAGTAGCTTAGTTGCTTGCGGATACCGCGGCCGGACCACACGCGAGCAAGGGCGGGCAGGCCGGACTGGAAGGCTTGGAGGGCTCCTTTTGCTGAGTCGGTGCGCGCCAGGCAGTTCGCGCTTATGTAGGCCGACTTGAGGGCGCAGAGCGTCGTCCACTCGGAGATGGCATCGGCGGCGGGGCCGAGCTGGGTGTCCGGGTGGTCGAATCCCTTTGGTAGGCGGACCAGGGCAAGGCTATACTCGCCGACGGTCCAGTGCAGCCACCCGACACAGACCTGAGCTTGAAAACGGTCCTCGGCGTAGTGATCCTCCTTGTCTATGGCCTCGAGGAGCTTCGGTATCTTGGTGGAGACGTCGAGGTTCTGTGTGCTCGAGCTGGACGTGGTCGGTCGGTCGGCAGTGGACGGCCTTCCAGGACTAGCCCTGGACGCAGCAGTGGCGTCGGATATGGCATATTCGATCTCGGCAGCCAGGGCAAGGCCTGGGGTGAGGAAGCGATTAGCGATGCTGGGAGCCTTTGGGTTGGGGCGGGGAGAGTTTGCTTTACATGCTCGTTCAGGGGCGTGCTTGCGGACCTTGCGGACGAGCTCAGGGACGGCACCCCAATTGCCCTCGCAGCGCGCCTTGTCCAGCTGCTCAAGGTAGGTCTCTGCTTTGGCCTGGTGGCTTCTTGTTAGGCAAAGGCGTTGTTTCCGGATGCGGGCAGTGGAGACCACTTACAGACATGTTTGCGACTGGCTCAGGGGTGGGAACGACTAGCAGACGAACAACTTCCGAGGCATGGCGAAGGAGAGGTAAGGCGGCGAACGGAGGTGTAGTCCCAGCAGCAGATAGAGTGCGGGATTGGGGTACCGGGAATGGGGACTGGGGACGGGGTGATCTTCCAAAGGAGTGGCTGGAAGCAACGCTAGCAGACGGGAACGAGAAAAGAAAGTGGGGAGTTGATGCCGATGGTGATGCTGAATTTGGTGATGGGATCCGAGGCCAACAGCTGCTTCCCCAAGAGGGAGGACTGTGGCTGTCGCTTGCCCCTAGTACTCCTAGCAGGTATAGTACTATAGGCAGGTACCAGTACATTAGTCTGTAGCATGAGCTGCAAGCCAATCACAGCGGGCCCCCATCTTCAATTGTTGACCCCACATGCCTCTCTATCGATACGGCAGCCAAAAGGCGTTCAGTTCAAGCAAGGGAAGAAAAAAAAAGTTGAGAGAGCATCACACACCCCAAAACATATACGGATACTTGCAGGACATATATAGGCGACATAGTCTGCATGCCATTATAATGTCAGAACTGAAGACATTCTATTGTTAAGTATCTTACGAGTCTTTCAACGTACTCCAATTCTTGGTTAATATTGTCCTCTAATCGACGACTCCTACCTACCCTTAAGTATTTCTACTCCCAACGGAACTCGTCTCAAAACACTCACTTCTCGACACCAATCACTCCGCCAACTCAGAATCTTGCCGCTGAGCCTCTTCGATGCCGTCCTCCATTCCCCCGGATCTCCGGGTCCTATGCCGGAAACTCACCTCCATCCCTCCCTCCCAACTACCTCACGCCCTGCCCTCCCTCGTCAACCATGTCCTCCGCTGCAAGAAAGCCCTGTCGACCCCTCAGGATCCAAAGCCCAAGGGCGACGCGGCTGAGATGGCGATGCTGGTGCACAAGCTAAAGACTGGCATTAACACTCTCGTCAACAGCCGCACGCGCGAGGCCAGGTTCGCCGCCATCGCCTTGATCAAGACAGCAGTGGACGTTGGTGGCTGGGAGGTCATCCGCGGTTCCGGGCCGTGGGTTCAGGGACTTTTATCTATTGTTCAGGTAAGGAGAATAGCCTCTGTTGGCCGCGTTGACTGTGGTGGGAAACTCACAGTTGCGCAGAAAGGCGACCCCTTCGCCGCCAAGGAGTTGGCCGTCGTGGCTCTCACCAGGATATTCGTCCTTCTCCAGCCATACCAAACTCTCGTCAGAGAGATCGCCACGCCCAACATTCCTGCGTTCGCAACCGCCTGTCTCCAGCTCATCAAACCGTCTGCCCCCGATCAGGTCACATCCACTCCCTCGACCGTCGTCGAGACTGTCTGCGATGCCTTGTCTACTCTGATCCCCCTCTACCCTGCCACTTTCCGCCCTTTCAGCTCGCAGACGCAGGCCGCTGTCAGATTCTTCCTGGCCCCGACCGAGTCGGACAGCTTTGATGTCCCGGCGTCTCTGCGACAGGCGGCTAGGAGACTGTCAACCGCACAACACTACGTGGCGGCCAAGTCTGGAGGAAGCGACGAGTGGGTAAAGCTCGTCGATGGTATCATCAATGAGCTACATGCAACTGCCGACCAAGTACTCAGGGCCGTCGACGAATCATGGGAGCCCACTGGTGGGAACACTCGGTCAGCTGTCGAGCTGCAACAAGAGCCATCCGGTGGAGGGTCGAGGCCGGATCAACTGCCACCCTGGACCGGGATTCCAGCGGGATCGCAACGTATCATCGGCTTATTCGACTACCTCTCGACGTGCTTAAGGCACTCAACAAAGAGTCCTGTAGCCCTCCCACTGACTAAATTTACCGACGCCGTGAGTCGCGTCTGCCTGATCGCCCGCCTCTCCCCCAAATCGCAGACCTGGGATCAGTCACTGCAGACGAGAGCAGCCGTCGGGAGAGAGGAAAAGGAAGAGCTATGGAGCTCCATGCCAGACGTTCACATCGCGGCACTGCGACTTATTCAAACTCTGTTTCGGAGGCTGGGGCAGGACATGCTGCCTTACGCCTCCGAGTCCCTGGACCACCTGATCCGCGTCTTCAACTCCGGCATCGACATCTCGACCGTTCGCTCGACAAGCTACTCGACACTTAATGGTATTCTAACCGTGGCCGGGCCTACACTTTCCAAGTCGCTGGTGGATATGTTGCAGCCTGCGATTGCGGCCACATGCCACGACCTGCAAGAAGACGCCGGTCATTTGAAGCCACCGTCTAAACAAGCTTTGGGTTCCGTTTCTGATAACAAGAAGAAGATCAACAACGGCCTCACTGCCAACGCAGATCTATTCCTCCAAAAACCTTCTTCTGCCATCGAGGCACAGGCGAACCCGCTCGAGCCAGAGCACAAGTCCGCAGCCTCCGTCCTCCTCGCCGCCTTCTTCACGAGGCTCCCCCAACAGCACCTCAAGCCGAGTCTTCGGAGCCTCCTAGATCAGACCGCAATTCTCACCCGGAACCGCGATGCCATGCTGGCGAGCGTCCTTAATCCATACACGGACCCGCGGGGGCGAAGGTTTCCTAGCATTCTGCCTCACCTAACCCAGCAATACCCCGAGGACCAGAGTCTCGAGGTTCTTCGGACGATTCTCCGAACCGATGTCGCTTCTGCTACCAATGAGGAGGACCTGTCTTCTGTCAGTGAAGATGAGGGGGGGGGCCAAGACGAAAACATGAGTGAGGCAGAGGACGGCCACAACGATGAGTCCAGCGAGAAGACAGAGGACGCCATGAAGACAGGCACCCTACCGTCGGGGCCCAAGATGGACCTACCTGTCCAGAACAACCCATTCGAGTCAAAAAAGCAGCCAGAGATAAATACTGCCTACAGCGGGTTTGGGGATGTGCAGCCGAGGGCAAGCTCACCGCCGAAGCGGAAACACGAGGACGCCGACCCGGAACCCTCAAAACGACAGGAGCTCGACGGGTCAGCGAGGCCCATGGAGGCCACCACCATCCCTGTGCCCAAGCCGCATGAGCCTAGCACGGGGAACCCCGAGGAGGATGATGACGACAGCGATGACAGCGTGCATCTCAACATGGAGCTTGAGGACGATGAGGACGACGAGGATGAGGATTAGGCATACATACTCTGCAGCTTGACAAAGTGGTAAATCAATGTTTAAGATTTTGGGGAGTGTACCAATATAAAGCAGGCTTGGACACCAAAAGCCACATGTTACTCGATGTGTCCCTTCTTCCCAAAAACCCCTTACGTAGTATCCTTTCCAACACGTACGCCACAGGCGAAGCCGCCTGTCGAGAGTAACCAAACTACAGGTATATACGTATCCACCAACGCCGCCCAATGATGCTTGTATCGCCGTATAATAGAAGCAAAATCGCCTCCCTTCCTTCCCCTATAAGAAAAAGCGCAGCAGCAGCAAGAGACAGAGGAGATGTCATCTCAATCCCTCAGCCACGCCCTCCGCTTCTCCTCCTTCCGAGCGCGCCTCTTCTCCTTGAATGCCTTGAGCTCCGCCTTGGACGGCTTCTTATTAGACCGCTCAGCCTTGAGACTTCGCCCATCATGCGCATTAGCCGCGGCGTCGACGTCGAAGAATGCGTTCATCTGCCGCCGCGACTTGGCCTCGTCAGAGTGCCTCTCCGTGCCGTCGGTCTGGAACTGGCCCGTGAAGCGGTTGAACTGCGCCGTCGACGCGTACGGGTCTATGCTGCCGCCGGCGGCCAGGTTCGCCGCCGCGGCTGCTGAGGCGGCGGCTGCGGCGGCCGCAGCTTCTTCCTCCTGCTCCTCTGCGTTGTTGTAGCCTTGCGCGTACCAGGCGTTGGGGTCGTAGTCGCCGTGGATGGCGGGGTTGTAGCCTCCTGCTACAGGTTTTTCGGTGGCGGCGGATGTTGGGAAGCCGTTGGGTTCGGTGCCTGGGGCGACAGGGACGGCGGCGGTGGTGCTGGTGGGAACGCGCGGGTTCTCCCACTGTGTCTTTCCTGTGAAGCGGTTGCTGAAGAACCAGTTCTGGGAGGTAGGATCCCAGAGGCAATCCCAGCCGTCATCCTCTGGCTCCGGAGGTGCCTCCTGAGGGAGCGGCGGCGCATTCTCTGGGATGGGCTCCTTCGGTAGCGGAGGTCCGTCTGTTGTAGACTCGTCGGAGACGGCATGCGGCGCATGGTGGTCGGAATTGGTGGGCTTCGAAGGTGCAGGTTCCCGCGCCTCGGACGTTTCGCCCTCCTCGGATCCCTCTCCCTTATCCTCGCCTTGTGATAGCGGTGTCGACTCGTCCTCCTCGGCGCGCGACGCCGGCGGAGCAGGAGACCGTGATGACTCACGTGCAGCAGGCGGACTTGCTGGCGGCGGCGACATGACGAGGGAGTAGTTTGGGCTCACTGCATGGACTGCTGTGACCTGTACTCGTGAGTCTCAAGGAAACGATGTAGTTCTAGTCATGATACTTATGCACCTGTGGGGCTTAGCAAATGCTGCGAGGGTAGACCACACGAGGTTCGCGAAGCAGCAAGGGGTCTACTACCTAGGTAGGCGCGCGCGATGAGGGATGAGAGTGAGTTCCAAGCTTGACGGTTGCGAATCATGCGATAGGCCCAGGTTGGCCGCGGTGGGCAAAATACAAATGTGGGTCAAGGCGGTGAGTCAACTGGGTTTCCGCCTGCAGGTGGTCCTTGCAGATCACGTGCACGGACGTCACTCCCCTCTTCCTCCACCAGCCATGACAACAACTCCACAAGTACCTGAGGTACTCCGTACAACAAGTTTGCTAATGGCCTGATGTCTTCAAGTCAACCTCGCGCGCGGAATCGTGGCGGAGTCTTACATAGTAATAGTACATATGCTATGCAGTACAATGACACGCGGTGCCTCGCGCAGCATACTGCTGACGACGCTCCTCTTGTTTGCGTTGAGCCGTCCCTCGTTTCGTGCGCCGCGCCCCGCCCAATGATATCCCCAAATCCTGCGCTGACAGCACAGATGTCCGGACAACACGGCAGCAAGTCGAGGCCCGGATCGTGTCTGGGTTCTTGGCAGGAACGGTCAAGAGGGACGATGTTGCAAGTGCAATATCTAGCCACGGGGTTCCTGGGCTAGGCTCGATTGGCCTTTTCCCCTGCAGCATTCTTCGATTGACGACATGAGGAAGAGTCCGTTGCTCGTCCGTCTGGCCGTGGTCGCCGCCTGGACTGAGCGTTCTATTGCTGATGGCTCCGAGGCGTCACAGGCCGTGGACAGCGTGGACTGCGACTGCTATCTCACCAATGGCTCGGTCCCGACGTACTACTCGCAGCGCATGTTCTTCGATTTCAGGAACCTCGCAGAGTTCGCAGGCGTACCCGACACTCTGGATGACGTTCCAGACAGCATACATGCGTCGCCGTCGAGCGAGTACTTTGAGACGGACAGCTGGACGAGTGTCTGGGAACTGCAGACGTGGGACAACAGGAAAGGGGTCGGTGAGCTATCGCACGGCGACACTGTTCTCATGGTCAACTCACCCAACAATGTGTACCTGGAGGAGAACGACGACGACGATGATGAAGATGCTGGCCCAGAGACGTTCATGACAATGAGGACGGCACGGCTCCCCGAGTTCCAGACGGCGGCTGAATTTCAAAGCACGCAGAGTTACCACTACGTCTCACTCCGCATGCTCGCGCGCACGATCGGGGATCCCGGCGCCGTCACCGCCATGTTCACCTACAGACACTCTGAGGAACTAGCGGACGTGCAGGAGGCAGACATTGAGTTTCTCACCAACGGACCCCGGGATAGGATCCAATACACGAACCAGCCCTCGTACACCCTGGAGGGTGATGAGTTCCCCGAGGCCGCGAGGAACGCCAGCGTGCCGGGCGACGTCGAGTGGACGAGATGGATGGTCCACCGGCTCGACTGGACGCCGGACGAGTGCGTGTGGTACGTCGACGGCGAGGAGACTGCACGCATCAGTTACCAGACCCCGCTGGATCCGGCGCAGATCATATTTAACGCCTGGAGCGACGGCGGTGCCTGGAGCGGCAACATGTCGGTGCACGATGCGGCGTATCTCCAGATCCAGTGGATCGAGATGGTATTCAACACGACCGGCGACGATGACGGTTCGACGAAGCGGTCGGATGCTGGTCGCAGCCCCGGTCGTCCCGGGAGACTTGTGTGGAGGGACCACGAGGAGGATGAGGGCGGTTGCGGACACGTATGCAGCATCGACGAGAGGGACGAGGTGGGTTCTGTCACGATGCTGTCGGAGAGCTCTGCCCCTTCGTGTAGGGTGTGGGTGTCTCATTTATCGTCATCGGGAGTCATTCGCATTCTACTGGTCTGTGCTGTATGGTTTTCCCTGCTTGATTGGCTCATATAGCTAGTATGTGATCCCTTGCGGGTTTGATGCTGCTCCAGAGTTTCTTGGAGCGTTTATGTGCATTGAAGCCTGTTGAATAAGACCTACCCTGGACCCCTCCAGTCCACCAATTCCATCTCCTCGCCAGACTGTCTGCTCTTGTTTTGTTTCCAATGGTACGTATATTTTCTAGTAGGTAGTGATATCGTGAATCGAAATCGGCGGATGGTCGTTGTGTGCATGTAGCAATCAGTATTCCAGATCCTCCTTTCTCACAGATGCTTGATGCTACAACAACATGTGACAGGTAAACTTGGCGGGCTCGCAATACAAACAACTCACAGCTTACTTTGGAACGGACCAGGGACGCGCGCATACGAGTAGATCGAAACAGCTGTTAGTTGCCTCAGGTCCTGAACTGGCATGCTCTCAATGGTCCATCAAGCTCCGCAATGGCTCGAACGTGCGGAGGATCAACCGCAGAGACGCAACATGGCCAACGTGGGCAGGGCGCTAGAAGGCGTCTAGAACATGTGCGGAGAGGGAGAGGACGGGAGTTTGGCCAATGCGTGGCCTGGACGCCAGTCACGAGAAGAAGCCATGAATCCATGATCCCGGTGAAAAGAGGGGGACGTCCATCACCAACAATGGGTGATACCGGCAGTACCTGGATAGGTAGAGTCCGTGCTTTACCTACTAAAACTGTGCTGCGATAATAACTGATACGGCTGACGGGGACTGGCCTCAAAGACAACCACTGGGAGGGCTGCTGAGAGCGCCTGGATCCAAACTCGGGTTCAAAATCGAGTGAGTCGTAGCAGGTCCTCGGAGATGCAGGAAATAGGCCGCGTGTTTCCCAAGCCCGGGCAAGGCCCGACAACATCTCGGCTGTCTCGGGTTGGTCAGACCATCGACATCAGCAAAGAATGGCAGCAGGTCAGTAAACCGTTGGGCCTTGGCCAAGCCGAGCCAGGATGACATTTTGGCGAACTGGTTCTCGGTCGATCGGCTGCACCTCGCACAGACGATTTGGTCCCACGCCGGCGAAGCTAAGCTTTCGTATTGCTACCGAAGCAAAGAAAGAATTTTCCCGTCACGGCACAGCACAGCCGGGCGTAATGCGTTTCGAGTTGCATGCTGGATCGGTGAGCGTGCATTTCATGAGATTGGATACGTGCAGCTGGTGCAGTTTTGTTGGCAGCCAGCTGGTCCCATCTGGAGCCTGGCGGCAGGTCAGCTGGTGTCTGGTGATGGGATGAAGCGACGGCGCCTCCACCGATCTCGGCTCTCGGTGTCAAAGTCAAAATGGATGGCGCAGGTCCGGGCGATGGTGGGAATTTTGCAGCAGCTAGCTCCCCCAAGGTTGGGACAGAGACTGAAGAAATTGAGGCCAAGGTGCAGTCGCTTGCACAGGAGAATGGCGTCGGTGATAAGAGGAGAACGATTGCTATTATATACAGTAGGTACCAGGTACTTAGGTAGATGATCACTTTGTCAACGCTGGCTCCCTCAGCTACCTATCATTGCAGTGAGGTGTGAGGAAAGAGCGACCAAGGGTGGTTGCTGAAGATAAAAGGTGGAGAGGGGCGTGTGTGGGGGGAGGGCCTCGTGTTTGAGAGCCACACGGCAGATAACGCCCACGCCGGGAATTGGGAAACCCATTCCTGGGCATAGGGGAAAGATCGGAGAAAACCAGAGCAAACGTAATGTTGGGGTAGATTAGGAGAATATATTCCCAAGAAAATCCCCTAAATTCCCCGACCCATCTGAGTGGATTTCGAGAGGTAAAACTTATTATAGTAGCTTGGGGGAAGATGGTGGATGGGCAATGGGCAAGAGCGAACTCGGCCTCAAGCGGGGCTGGGGTTGGAGAGGATTGGACGGTCGAGTCTACCAGCCCTAGAGAGTCATCGCAGCCAGGTGGGCATTCAGGGCGGTGGGGGTGCTAGAGTGGATATCGGATGAGTCCCGGTCCCGAGTTGGTCAGGTGGGCACGCCCCGAGAGTGGCCGCCGCGGAGGAAGGACCGCTGCCAACTTGCCAGAGCGTTCTTTCTCTTCCTTCCCCCGCAGTTCCCATTACATAAAAGCGAATCCGCAAGTCTTTCGTCCTCCAGTCCCAACTCTGTTATCTCCCCCCAAATTGCCAGCGCCCCCCAGTGTGTCGAGCAAAACCTTTGACAAAGAGAATTGCAAGCATTTGCGAGAGACAAACCATACGTACACTATACCTACGCAGCCTTATCAGATCGAATCCCACCCCCGCAGAAATCCCCCCCTCGCGCGCCCCCCTCAGAGGCACTGGGGCCCCTGATCCCCCAAATTTTCCTTACGTTTTCAAGTTGGTGCCCTGTCCTCTGATAGGCGACACAGACGCGCAACTTGCCCATTGCGTTGCACCCATACTTTGTTCTGCGCCCGGAACGGCATCTTCAACGGGCGCACGAGGACCTCACTTGCGATTGTTTGACACATACCCGTGGTGCCCTCACGCCCGCAACAAACGCCCTTGACAAACAGAAACACCACCCTGAGTACCGGGGCTATCGACGTCACCGCATGTCTGTTTGGCTGCTGCTCGGAGGACCCTGGATCTGATCGGATCTGATCTGATTCCCCGGTCTCGATTCCGGTCTGGTCCCGCGCCCTGTTGCCGCCGCCTCTCCCGACGGAGGCATGGCCGACAAGATGTCCATCGACAACAAGCCTAACCCCCCTCCACCTGACAACCGCCACCAACATCACGACGACAGCGACGAGTCCATTGGGTCCTCTCCCGTAGGGGAACTGGACCACGGTTCCTCTGCGCCCGCAAACAACAACCCCGCTGCCGCTGCCAACTCCACCTCGCAGGATGGACAGCAGCCGAAGAGGAAGGGCGGTCGCAAGCCGGTGAGTCTATCACTTCCCCGACCATTTCCCCAATGCCCACACTGTGCCCCTCCCCCGAAACGGGAGACGTGGGAACTGCGTTTTGTGTGTAACATCATGCTGATACCCCGTTTCCGTAGATCTACGCCACATCCGAGGAACGCAAGCAGAGGAACCGACAGGCACAGGCTGCCTTCAGAGAACGCCGGACCGAGTATATCAAACAGCTCGAAGAGACCATTCGCGTCCACGAATCCAACCTACACAACCTCCAAACGGCCCATCGAACCGCTGCCGACGAATGTCTGATGCTTCGCTATAAGAACTCTCTACTTGAGAGGATCTTGTTGGAAAAGGGTGAGTGGAGGCGTTGCCGCCTCTCCAGCCTATACTACGTATTTCCCTGGCGGTCACTCACACTCCTCCCTAGGCATTGATGTCCACGCAGAGCTTCGGGCCAAGACGGGCAGCCCAAATCTGGGGCCGACCCATATGCCCCAAAACATAGTGCAGCCGCCGCCGCCGATCCAGCGAGCTCTGATCAACCGTCACCACCAGTCACGACGGTCCAACTCGAGCATCGCTCCGAAGAGTGAGCCTGGTGCTACTCTTCCTCCGCCTCCCGCGGTGACAGCCTCTCCCAAGAGCCGACCAACGCCCCCATCCCACTCTAACTCGCCTACCGGCACGGGATCTGCCTTCTCTCCGGCTCCGTCTGACAACATGCCCATGAGGGGCTCTGTTGGCGGCATGGCTGGTCAGCAGATGCATCCTATGTCCGGACGACAACAAGCCCGGCCCCAGCCTCCTCCGCCTGCATCAGGTGGGCGGCAGCAGCAAGCAAACTCCGGGGCGTCATTCTATCCCACGCCGGCCTTCCAGAATCATATTGAGCAGTTGGGTAAGTACGAGTCTTGGATTCTTTTATCTCCCTATGCCGTCGCCAGCGGGGCTAACCCAGCTGTCCAGAGCAAGAATACGATGCCCAAGCAGACATGGTGGATGACTCGGAACTCGATACGCCAAGTGGGCCTGGTCCTTACCCAGCCTTCCCCAACGAGGGGCCTCATATACTTTCGCCATCATCCAACGGGCCGGGACAGCACACATCACAGCAAACCGAGACTCCACATCACGGCCAAACAACTGGACAGGGCTACCCCTCGATGACGTCCCTCCTAGAGCAGCAGGACTGGGACCCGTTCGGTCTGAGTGCCAGCATGGCATTCCCTACCCAGCACTATCAGCTTGATCAGGCCAACATGAGGTGAAAGACGGCCTCACTGCTGAGAGATGTTCACGACGCGATACCGCGGAAAAGTTACCACATGCGTCATTCAAAACAAGTCTTGTTTCTTGGAATGCTCCCCACAGCACAATAGCACATGTCAAGCCTCGCTTCCGATCGATATACGGAAGCACAAGTGGGCGAAGAGTGCAAAGGAAGTCGCTTAATATTAATACTGTCGCGTTACGACGCCACAACCACCCCGCTGTTATGGATAGGACTTTGCATAGGTTCCCAGATATCGGCGGAAGGCATGCCGAGTTCTGCTACGGAATCACACGGCTCTACAGGTCCGATTACCCCAAACCCTGCATTGGCAATGCGCACATACCCATCGCAGGTGACATCTGAAAATACTGTACTACTGGGGCATCGGCCGGCGTTAATTTTTGAATCCCAGCGGGGTGGAGTCGATGCTTGTTTATTCATGCCACTTCAGTTCTTTTGACATCAACGTGGATTACGAGTTACGGGAGAGGTTTTTGGAATGGGAACTGGCGCCGGAGGACTGGGTTTTACGACGACAAGCCGACAAGGCAGCATGGGTTTACACAAAAAGAGCTGGGCGGGATCAAAAATCCACACAAAAGTTTTACTGGTTTTGGGTCTTGGGACTTTGTATTTAGTCTATTCAACTAGGGCTCCGGTGGGTTGTGGTAATATGCAAAAGGAGGCGTGGCCCTGTGTTCCTTGTGTGCGAATCGATAGCGAAACATCAAACCTGACATCCCTATAGTACTTGTGTATTACTTGATCATGGGCGTTGAAGCGTCTTCGCATCTGTCTACGAGCTTTACAACCCCTTTACTTCAATAAGTTTAGGACGGATACTAGTCTGCCTTAGTACTAGCAGTCATTCCACAAGATACTATTAATACAATAATTTACCAAGAAGGCTCGGATCCCATGGGTTTAATTTAAAAGCATCTACCCCGTACGAGTACATAATTACTTGGTATCTACTTAAACTGACGGGCAAATTTCCAAGTACTCGTAGTACTGGTACGTCCAAGGTAGTACGAGTAATATGGGTCTGGAGGAAAGGCGTGATGTCATTTGCAGCCTGCCAAGAGTTGTTGTGGTGGTACAGTACACCAATACTTGGTTGATGCGGTCAGAACAACTGCCCGACGCACTGTGCGGGTTGCCTGGGTCTCGAAGCTTGGGCCACGTCCACGGGGAAAGTAAACAAACCAACCCCCCACTGGCAAACAACGCGAGCCACTGTTCCCATTACCACCCCAACTTTTGACATCATATCAACATTCCAAGCTGTATATCTGGCGGCCCCTCTCTCTCTCCAATCGCGACCCTTGCTCTTCATTTCGCTCTTAGAGCTTATCGACTCTGAGTACATTGCACGGGATTCTTGGAGGCATCACCACGATGTCTCCCCCACGACGTCGCTCGTCACGGCTGGCTGCCGTGTCTGCCAAGGTTTGTTTGTTGACACCGCCATTTCGAACCAACTCTGATTCCTTGAATTCGCAGGCCAAATCCACGCCTGAGCTGCCTTCCGTCACGGAGGCCGATAACGCGGACAAGCCTGCCGGCCCGCCGTCCCACGAACAGACACGCAACGATGAGAAGCCTCCCCCCGCGCCCGTCACGCCCAAGACCTCGCGTCTCCAGCCCTCCCACGAGGATATGCACCCCAGCAAGTGCCAGTCGACCATGGCCCCCGAGCCCTCGTCCGCCTTGAGACTTGGCTTCACCGACATCAGACCGAGCAACGTCAACGTCCCCGGCGCCGCCCTCGACACACCTACTAGAATCAGGAACGTCCCCGCCACCGAGTTCACATTTCGCTTCGCCCGCGGCGCGCCGGACGTGCCGCTGAGTGAGAATGCGCAGCGGCTGATGAACGAGCTTAGAGAGCATGCCAATAAGATCAAGGCCGATATGCGGGCGCAGAGGGAGGCGAGTGGGGAGTCTGGGTTGGAGCGTCCGATTGCTCAGCCCAAGGGCAAGGCTGGCCGTTTCAGTGCCGCGCACATGGCCGAGTTCAAGAAGATGGACTCTATCGAGGGCCATGCTTCTGTCTGGCGTGCTAGCCGCACGACACCGGTCAAGACTGGCCTCAAGCGTTCTCCCTCCAAGGCGGACCTCGATGGCACTCCCACCTCTACCAAGCTTAGCCTGAAGCGTTCACCCTCCAAGGCCGAGCTTGACGGTACTCCCAAGTCTACTAAGCCTAGTCTGAAGCGAACCATCTCCAAGGCCAATCTGGGTGGTACGCCACAGTCTCAAGCGAAGTCCGGCTTGAAGCGCTCCTCATCTCGCGCGAAGCTTGATGACGGTGACTCTACGCAACCTGATGAAGTCAACTTCTCCGTCTCCGGCAGACCTAGGACGACTCCGGTTGAGGAGCCACAAAGCTCCTTTACGAAGAGGATCAAGAAGTCCCGCGAAGACGACGCGTCGAAGTCTCGACCCATTTCCCGCGATGGCACCTCCATCCCACGACCTAAGACTAGTGGGCACGGTTCGGGGACTTTGACCCATTCTTCGAGCTTGTCGCGTCTCACAAGTCGTACCAAGGCTTCGCAGGGCCATGCGGCAACGCCTACCAAGCCAACGATTTCCCTGGTTAAGTCCCCATCAAAACCTGAGCTTGGGAGCTTGAAGAGGCCAGCCTTTGCGAGCACCGTCATGTCACCGTCCCCATCTAAGGCTACGGAGTTGCGACGCCGGATTATCAGTCCCGGCAGCTTCCAAAAGGTCAAGTCTATTCTGCGTGGTCAGAAACCTGACACGGAGCAGGCACGGACGGCGCTTCCCAAGCCCGCTGCCATGGCGTCCCAGACTCCCGGCCCCTCTCGTGTGGTAGATAAGGAGCTGCCGCCTCTCCCCCTCACGACTCCTCGGCGCAGACTGGTGAAGCATGTCGCTTTCACGCCTGACACTAAGCACGCGGCAGAGGCCCAAAATACACCCTCGCCTCAGAAATTTACCCATATCAAGAAAACTGACCCAGTCCAATACCCGGCCATGGACGGCATCCTGACCGAGTCAACCAGGGACGACGTTGTCTATCCGGACCTATCGGGCCTGAAGGATCTCACTAGGTCTTCTCCGGGAGACAAGAGGAAGGACCTCCCCGAATCTATTCCTGGCACGTTTACCTTCCGCTCTGATCATACGATCGACTTTGGTGCGGCTCCGGCAGCTGGCTTTGGCGCGTCCCCGGGACAGGCCAGTGTACGACACATACGACCGTCGTCCATTGGGCCCAGGGTCAACATGCCCGGAAGCTTCCCTGCCCCGCCCTCGCCGAGCACTCACCCGAACAAGGAGAACAAGGAGCCAGCGCAGACGAAGGTGCTCCCCGGCGTCCCTCATGGACTACCCAACAAGAAACGTCATCGTGCCCCTTCTGAGGAAGGAGATGTTGAGAAGGAGGCTACCGATCGTGCGGCCAAGAAGAGGAAGAACGCGCACGCGCCTCAGAAGACGCCATCTGCTGCTGCTGCTACTCGGTCGGTGACGTCTACGCCTGTGAGTAGCGTTAAGAAGATGCAGGTTGGTCAAACGCCGAGCCGGACCCCTGGATCTGCCAGCCCGACAAAGAAGAGGGCGGGATTGAGCATGTCTCGCCTGAATATGCTTGCTCGGCCTAAGAACCGGGCGTAAGAGGGGATCGGACAGTAGCGAGTTTATCCCGTGGGTATTCGACTTGCTCGACAGGACCTGAGTGGCTATCTGTGGCTTGCTTGCCCATGGGCAATGCAGTTGTCTTCGAGTTGTTCGGGTATTGCCTCTGGCTATGTGTTGTGCGACGATGTCGCCACGAGGCGAGCGGCTGGGTTGCATTATTGGCAACGTATTCAGGTTGTCTTGCAGCAGCGTCATTGTCTGGTTCGGTGTTTGTACGGTTATTTCGGGAATCTGCTTTTCTGCTTTTCTGACTGAGGCGATTCGGGGTAGAGGTTGAAAAACAGGGAGTTTACGGATAGGGCGCACCAAGGCTGGTTGACATACAGAGTTGCTAGGTGTAGCTGTCTCAATTCTGGTTTGCAAGGCATAAGGCCCTCCTCTTTTCCGGTGATGATAAGAAGTACTCGCTTTTTCAGTCGGGATTGATGATTTCTTCTCATACAATGAAGTAGCCTTTGTAGGGACAGTAGGGCGGGCTCCATCGACGTAACAGCGACCCGGTGTTGGAGGGTACAAGTCCTCTACGGGTAGAGCCCACGGGCGTAACATTATACCACTTGCGCTGTCGAACTGACAGGATGAGAAGAACTCGCACCGAATTGACCAGTTTATGGAGCTGTGAGCTGTATGCAATGAGGCTCATCGTCCTCGACTCTTCGCCCTTACGAAGATCACTGAGTCTAGGGTAGCAATTAGTTGTAGCGGGCTCGAAGTCAATTGCAGCGACAATGTTCCGCAAACGGAAGAGGCGTGGGCCGGTTTTGCTTCCCGCCAATGAGACGAAAGCATTGAGGTTGGCAACGCTTGGTAGCTCCGATTTGGCAGGCACCCGGAACCCTAAGCCGAGGGCCCGACGACCACAAATTTGGAAAAAAGCGGAAAGCCACAAAAAACCAAAACCAAAAACGGCCGAAAAGACACATGCAAACGTCGCGGAAATTTAAGTCAAAGTCCAACAGCGAAATGGGCCATGGAAACCGGAACGAGGAAGATGGAATTCGTGGATTCGGTCTACATAGTTGTTTCCGGTCGATGTGCTGAGGCACTTTTCTTTTTCCCACACGCTTGATTTGGATACCTGATCCAAGGTGCGGATTACTTCGTCAAGGAGCTGTACACAGTACAGTACCAGCTTTAGCACCGTCATGGAAGGCGCCCAATTTACTGTGCGAATCACTCCAAAAGAGACGGGACGACCGTGCGGGCTCCAATTCAGTGGGGACGGGAGAGGGCTCCAGGGCTCTCTCTGTCTGTCTGCTCCACGGGATTAAACCGCACAGTTGCAATGGGAAGGTCCTGCACACAGCACTAATAATACCCTGAGTACCTACCTAGGTACCTGAAGTACGAGTAGGAGCAGCCTGCGGCCCACTACAAGCTGGCGCTTGCCCAGCCTCCAGCCAATCCGTATCTTCCCCCAGTCCGACTGGTGGGCATTCCAGGTTTTCTTCACACTCGAAACTGCTGCATCACAGCTTTTGCTCGGGTCCTGCCTCTTACTACCTCGTCAACCCGCCCTGTTGTCCCTCCTGACCACCCAGGCATGCAATCTTGACGACGCTGCCTTCCCCCCTCCCTCGAAAAGCTTCCCCCCAGGCAGCGCTCCGTTGTCGCCAACCTCAATTCTTTTCCCGCCTTGACGTGAGGCGACGAGCCAGGCGGCCAAGATGTCGGTCGCCTCTAAGGTGAGTTTGTGTGGTGCGATATGGCCTCAATTCAACAACCTTCCCTCCCCGCCCGCCCGGCCGCACCCGGATGCTCCCCTGGGCGATTACATCGCCGGGGGAGTATTATCATGGATGGGATGGAGGACATGGTGCGATGGATGCGTCGTATATCCCGCTGCTCTCAGCTGTCATCTTGCTAACCTGCTGGCGGCCAGAACCTTTTTGCCTATCTTGGTACGAGATATCCCTCCCTCCCCAAAGCGATGCCTCCTAAGCGGCCCGAAGCGCCCCGGCGGACGAGCCCGAGATGGACAATCAATCGATGGATGGGACGAGGCTGACCGTGTTTATGTTTGACCCGGCAGGCAACGATAGCGATGGCGAGGAGAAGCCCGTCGTCCCCGTGAAGACGGTCGAAAAGACCACCATGCGCACGTCCAAGCGCAACGCTGAGCCTACTCCTCCCACCCGAGGACCTACGGGCAGCCGTCGCGGTGGCGGCCCTGGTGGCAACGAGGGTGGTATGTCTACCGTGCTGGTGTTTTGAAGTCCCCGTTTGCCGGGAGACCGAGCCATCCGCTAACTTTGAACCTTATAGCCTTCCGCGACAGCGGTGCTGGTAGCGCGCGCAACCAGGCCCGCTCCACCGAGGAGTCTGCCCGTGGCGGTCCCCGCGGCGGTGCCGGCGCTCGTGTTCGTGGTGGTAAGTCTTGACCGCATCCCAATTAGTGATGCATGTTTATTACAACGCGCACATCTCCTCGCCACTCCGGCTGTCTCTAACTCATGCTGACGTTTCTATCAGGCCGTGGCTCCCGCAACCCCCGCGACCGTGACGACCGCCACTCTAGGACAGTCGGCCAGGGGTAAGGACGACACCTATATTGAGACGGGGGTGATTGTGTACTGACATCATCGCAGCTCTGAGAAGCAGGCTGCCGCCGGTTGGGGCGCCAACGATGGCGAGGCCGAGCTGAAGGATGAGCAGGCCGCCGAGTCCATCGCCAAGACCGAGCAGAAGGAGGCCCTCGCTGAGGACGCCGCCGGCGAGGAACCCGCCGAGCCCGAGGACAAGAGCGTCTCGTACGCCGACTATCTCGCTCAGCAGGCCGAGAAGAAGCTCCAGCTCGAGGCCGGCCTCAAGCTCCGCTCCGCCAACGAGGGTAGCAAGCTCGACAAGAAGTGGCAGTCGGCCAAGCCCCTCGAGAAGGAGGAGGTCGATTACTTCTCCGGCACCAGCGGCAAGAAGCAGCGCGAGCGCGAGAAGAAGGTCAAGCAGACCGTCGACTTCGACCCTCGCTTCGTCGAGCCCGATCGTGGCTCCCGCGGCGGACGCGGTGGATCCCGCGGTGGACGTGGCGGCGGCCGCGGCGGCGAGCGTGGTGGACAGCGAGGCAACTTCCGCGGTGGACGCGGCGGCCGTGACAATGCTGCTCCTGCTAGCGCTCCCATCAACACCCGCGACGAGTCTGCCTTCCCCAGCCTCGGCGGCAAATAAGGAGCTCCCAACGAGCTCCTCGAATGAAGCCCCCTATGTCTTCGTCCCTCTCGTCAACTCACCTCGCCTGGGAGTTGACGACGAGTTGTAACTGGGGCTCGCTCTCCCTCTCCTCTCTCCTCGACGCACAAATGACGAAGACAAACGCCGACGAACGAAACCGCAGGAGGTGGGAAATTTGAAACTATTCTTGATATGTTGCAAGTTTTTGCATGAGGAGAAGAAGAGGGAAGAAGAGAAGAAGAAGAAGAAAAAGTTGACCACTAGGGTTTTCTCGGTTGTTTGCTGGGCTGGGGTTTGTCGGGGCGGACACGGATGGGACGGTCTGTTTTTTATTATTCTCCCGACTTTCGCTCCAATTGCGCCCTGGGGTGCCTTAGGTCTTGCTTATTTAGGTACACTCGGGTCTTTTTTTAAACTCCCCCCGTACAAATCACACCCATGAAAAGAAATGAGTTCTCCTAGTTACGTTGTGGTCTAATTGTGGTCTAAAGTTGGCAGTAATTGCTTTGGGGTAGCTGTAGTTGGGTCTGAACTGATGTGTTGTTGTGTGATGTTATGTGACAATATCTTGAGAGGGAGCGCTTTACAACTTGGACTTGACATGATTTCCCCCCCTTACGATGCACGAGGTCCTGGGTCCCATTATGTGATGGCACACCCGTTTCTCTTTTCTCCCTAGCCGTAACTTCTTTTTGAAGACATCACAGGCCATAGCCGTCATGAGATCTCTCCCGGATCACATATCCTGAACTACTTACTACTTTTCAATCCACCTTCTTACATGTACAACAGCCCTTCTCTCCCCAGACACCTAGATCCACCCCTTTCCCATCTTTTTTGCTTCCCTTTTTTTTTTTTCCCCGTCCTTTTTATTTATTTACGCCTTGAGGATGTCGGTGAGCTGGGCGATCACAGCGTCGCCCATCTCAGTGGTGCTCGCGCTGCCGCCCATGTCCCTGGTGCGCAGACCCGCGTCGACGGCCTTGCGCACGGCCTCCTCGACAGCCTTGGCCTCGTCGGGCAGGTTGAGGGAGTAGCGCAGCATCATGGCGACGGAGAGGATGGTGCCGATGGGGTTGACGATGCCCTTGCCCGAGATGTCGGGGGCGGAGCCTGCCGGAGGGGGGCGCTGGTGCGTTAGCAAGCAAGCACGGTAGATACACACCGAAGAGAGGTGGAAAAGGCAAAAAAAGAAAAAAAAAAAAAGAAAGAGGGAGGCTGAGGAGAGAAACGTACCGTGGATGGGCTCGTAGATGCCGTTGCACTTGCCCTTCCCATCAGGAATACCGCTCAGACTCGCACTAGGCAGCAGACCAATACTCCCAGGGATGACACTAGCCTCGTCAGAGACAATGTCCCCAAAGAGATTGCTGGTGACGACGACGCCGTTGAGGGCAGTCGGGTTCTTGACCATGATCATGGCGGCACTGTCGATGAGCTGGTGCTCGACCTGGATGTCGGGGAACTCGTTGGCGAAAGTCTCGGTGACGACCTTGCGCCACAGGCGGCTCGTGGCGAGCACATTGGCCTTGTCGAGGGACCAGATCTTCTTGTCACCCCTCCCGCGAGCGAGGAACCCGGCCAGCCTGGCCACGCGCTCAATCTCGGGACGGGAGTACGGCTCCGTGTCCCAGGCGGTGCCGCTGCCGTCGTCGTCCTCCTTGCGCTCGCCAAAGTAGATGCCGCCGGTGAGCTCGCGCACAATGACAAAGTCGGTGCCCCGGCAGACGGAGGCCTTGAGGGGCGAGTACTCGACGAGGACGTCGGAGGCGAAGAAGCAGGGGCGCAGGTTGCCGTAGGTGCCCATCTCCTTGCGCAGGCGGAGGAGGCCCTGCTCGGGCCGGACGGCGCCGGTGCCCCATTCGGGCCCGCCGATGGCGCCGAGGAGGACGGCGTGGGCGGACTGGGCGGCGGCGAGGGTCTCGTCAGTTAGGGGATTTCCGTGGGCGTCGATGGAGCACTGTGCGTGCGTGCGTGAGTGAGCGTGTGGTCAGTTCTATTGCTGGGTGACTGAGAGAGTGGGAGGAAGAGGAGGACGGGGAGGAGGAGGATGGGACTTACACCGCCCATGAGGTGCTCCTCGAGGTTGAACTTGCCGGCACTAGGTCGGTTGGCCTCAATTGCCTTGAGGACCTAGAGTTTTCGGTTAAACAAGGGGGAATGAATCGGATCTGGGAAGCTGCAGATACCTTGATTCCCTCGGCGACGACCTGTTTGCCCTCTGCTCGTCAGCAACTCGACTTAACTCGACTCGTAGCTCCTCCGATCATCAATCATCGGGGAACGCGGGGCATCCTCGCACCTCGGGACCACAGTGGTCGCCCGCCAGGACGACGATATTGTGCTCGGCCATTTCTGTACAAGTCCGGGTCAATCAATTGGAAACCGAGGGCAAAGCTGAAAGAGAACCAGGGGAAGGTTTTTTATGGCAAAAAGCTTAAGCAGAAGGTGATTTGATTGTTGGAGAAGAAGGTGCCCCGCGCTCGCCGTTGACGTTCCTTTTCCTTGTTTAGTAGCTTTCCAAACCCCGCCGACATCGGCTGCAAATGGGCCTCCTCCCAACATGCGATTATCCTCGGTGCGAGCTGCGCCATGTAACTCGTAGACCGAAAGTTCCAAAGGCACCTTTCCAATTCCTTCGTTGATCACTTCTCTATCCCGAGTGGTGAGAAAGTCATCTCGTGCTCTGCCTCAGGTCTCGGCTATATAGAGAGGACGGTGAGGCTCCGTCGCTCCCGACTCGCACACGCAAGAGTCGTCCGTCTTCCAATATCTAGTACCTATACCACCACTGCCTTGCGGATGCGGGATAATCGAATATTGTAATTGCTCCCCATTAGAGCTCCGTATTTGAATGTCCTCTCCAGCATTTCTGGCTCGTAGATTATATACAGGGTATCTATCGTGTGTACACCTTCAACCATACTGTAGCCAGCTCCTTCCCCCCTTTCTCAATACACAAAAGAAATCAAAACACTTCAACCGAGAGCGCTAAGTTTCCCACATCACATCTGCCGCATCGCCCGCCACCGCCTATCGTTAGACATCACCTCAGAGACCTAAACGACTTGCTAGCCAGCGGCGAGGACCCAATGCCAATGTCTAACCCACTCGCTCGACCCGTGTCTCGTGGGCGCCCTCCCCGCATGTTGGGCGTGTTGGCGCAGAAGGCGCAGATGTACACTCTCGGTTGCGTCCGTTGATTGATGCACTGCCCGTGCTGCCACATTTCACACGATTCACTATGTTTGGTCAGCTTGAGCCCTGCATTATGCTTGGAGGCTATCCATCGCCTGTTGAATGGGCCCCGCGGGACGCTCACCATTGAACCAGGAACCCCGTCATTTCGTTCCTATGGCACACGCACCGCACTCCTGGCTCATCCGTTGTGTTCCCCGAGTCTGTTCTCGTTGGCGAGATCGTATTCCCGTGGAATCCCCCACCCGACGTGGCAAAAAGGCGCTCCGACTTGCTGCTGGAGAACAGGTTCGGGCCCTGCTGTCGATTCTCCTTGACCTTGAGCAGCTCGTTTGCCGCGTCCGCCCCGCCCTGGTCGGCATCCTCGTCCATCACCGTCTCCGCCTCGCTCTCGGCATCGTTGCCTGCTGCGTTGGCGGCGTCCGAGGTTGCCAGGGTGCTCGTGCTCCTGTCACTGATGCTGCGCCGAGACGGGTGGAAGATGGATCCGACGGGCCGGCGAGGGTCCGGCAACGCGAATGATGAATTGAATGAGTTGTTCCGGCTAGGAATGATGATGGGCTCATCATCCGTTGATGAGGAGTCGTCCTCCTCGTCCCATTGCTGTGCATCAGCGGACGTGTGGGATCCCGGTCCTCTGGACTTTGGCCCGGCGTCCCCAGGAGGATGGGTTACCTCAGCATGAGCCCGCCCGTCCGCGCCAATATAGAACTTCACTGATGCACGGGATTCGAGGCGAGCTGCCGACTCGGGTATCGATGCTAATGATGTCCGGTGCTGCTTCTTCAGCGGAGACACCCTCCCGGACGTTCTGACCGAATTCCGGCTAGCTTCCATCCCGGACCCATTCCTCGCCGGCGGCAGCGTCCGGGTGACAGCGGGCTGGTTCACCATGGCACCCCTGCCTATCGACTTTCTGCCCCTGTTTTCGCTCTGGCTGCGTGACAACCCAGGCCGGGGAGCCGACGGCTTCACGGGGGAACTGGCGAATGGCCGGTCAGGCATCTTGCCGTTCCTCGCACCTCTGGAGCTGGCGCATCTGCCATCGCCGCCGCTCGACGAACGTCCCGCGGTCGAAGTCGCCAGCGCAGCTTGGGCTGAGCCCATGCCATTCGTGGTGTTGAAGCTTGATTCTGCTGCTCCGGTCTGGGATCGGCTGAAGAGAATACCCGGGTCCACCACTTCGCCGGGGCCCATGATCCCGAAAGGGTTATCCATCCCTGAAGGGGTTGTAGCCACGCCATGGCCTGCCGGCCCTGCGGGTAGTGGATCCTGTGCCTGGGGTTTTGGCGCAATCGTTCTCGTCTTCCTGGCCGCTGGTCGTCCCTTTTCCGACTTGGAAGCGATCGGAGCTGGTTGTGGGAGATCTTGAAACATCTGCACTTCGCTATTCCAGTCAAAAGATCCTGTGTGACGATGACCGGAGGGGGTATCTGGTGGGAAGATGTTTTCTGTGCCAAAGTCCATATCCATTGGCAGCGCCAGGCTTGAAGGGTCCCAGAAATTGTCTGGGCCCGTTACCGGCGCGGACATAGGGTACGAGAACAGATCTCCAGGGCTACCAAGCAGGTTGTTGAAATCCTGGGCCTGCGAGGTACCCACAAAGTCCGGTTGACTAAAATCCTGGCCATCTTGCTGCATCTTGGAGTCCAGAGCAAGCTTGGGCCGGCCCTTACGGTTTGTGGGAGGTGGCGTCGCCGTTTGGGTCTGGGTCGACCCTTGGGACGATGCCTGCTGGCTCTGGTTGGCCGAAGCTTGGAGAGAGGAATTCGGGCTTGGAAGAGCTCCGAGCTGGGCCGTTTTCTGCCTGGGCGTGTTCAACGGGTGGGATGTCGGCGGAAATTGGTTGGTGGGTTCGCCCGAAGGGTACCGATGGCAGGGAGTTGTCGAGAGGTCACCGGCATGTGGTGGGAATCCTACCGACGTGCTGTCTGACGAAGGAAACCGCCGGTGGCCAGGCGCAAAGTCGCCAAAGCGACCCTGAGGCGCTCCCAGGTTCCCCGGCGTCGAATTGAAGACGGAATACTCCTCGGCGAAGCGTGGGGTCCAGGAACCGGGTTCGGGCTCGGCGAAGGCACCCTGATTCTGCCGAGGCGTAGCAAAGGCTGGGCTTGGAAAACTGGCAGAGATCGGTATTTGTTCGGGAGTAGGCGGGTGGGCGGTCGGTTCTCCAGAGCTGTTAGGACGGGGACTGGGTGAGCCGAGACATCACATTCGAGAGGGTATGTCAATGATGGTATACCTGGGAGTTGGGCGGTCCCCACGCATAGCAGCTCTGCTTCAGTTGAAGATGCACTGCCAGCCCTATGGCATCAAGGGTTCTGCCTATTGTGCGGAAAGCAGCTTCAGAAAGGCGAGTTTTGTGGGTGTGTGTGCGTTTATGGTGGTGTGGGATCGTTGCGGGATGGTGTTTGGTCGCCAGTATGGGGTTGCGTGAAGTGTACCACAGTGTCGCAGCCGGGTCAGGTCGAGTCGAGAAAGGGCGGCAAAATGGACAGCCGAGGACGAGGAAACAACGTGAGTTGAATGTCTAAGTTCGTAAAAATTTCTTTGGTCATAAAAACAAGAGTGTAGTCGTCGTAAGCAGTCATTAACAGTCGAGACAAGCGGTCATTAGGCTGGAGGGGTCGGTCTCGTGCCTACGAATGAAGGGTTCGGACCGTCAGTGCCAAAGTCGAACCAAGGGCGGGTAGGGGAATACCAGGGAGAGCGACTCGGAGGGCATTGCCTAGTAGCAGCAGTACTAGTAGTATGGCGCGGTTGGAGTACTCACCAGTAGCCAGGGGAGCGGGCACAGAGATAAGTGTCGCCGTCCGCAGGTGCTGAGTTGGCTGGGTGCGGTGAGCCCAGCTTGGTAGAGCTGGGAGATGGATGTGAAGGAGGAAAAGCGGGCAAGCTCACAGACCCTCGGTCAGCGACTCGAGGGGCGGCGGATGGGCCAGGCAGCCAGCCTGGACGGGGTAGGTAGTATGTACTCAGCAGCAGGTATGTGCGTACGGACGGAGCAGTACATAAGGTACCCTTTGTCTACTAGCAGTTAGTAAGTATTGATTAGAATGCTTATGCTCGTGACTCGTTGGAGTCGAACCGAATCGAGAAGACGCCGACCCAATTATGGGTGAGGTGTGCTGTGCCGGACGTCTCCCACTGTGTGGCAGACAGTAGGCTGACAGGCAGAAGAGGGAGCTCGACGGCGGATTTACAGCGGGCTGCTGCGAGCTTGCCAGGGAGGTACCACGGGTGCTGTGGGCCAGCAGAATGAGTGGACGTGGTTGATCCTGCCGGAGTGTTGGTGGGATTACCGATGAATTGAGTGTTGGGTGGATGCGTTTCCGTCGTAGGCACGTACTAAATTGGCGATCTCAGCTGGGCTTGTGCATGGTGGTCGGTCGGCAGTTAGCACTACTACCTCCTGGTAGGAGGTACCTACCTGGTACTGTGGTACTACGAATTATTAGGTAGTACTACCCTACTATCGTTAGTAGTAATTGTGGACAGTTGGACCTGTACAGGTACACAAGTACGGCAGGGAAGGAAAAAACGACCTCAACGGTAGGCACGAGCCGCCCGTTCCGGCACTGTCTTACTTTGGTGTATCGTATTATTACCTGCCATCGCAGTGCAATTGGAAGGAGCGCGGGTTCAGATATAGTACCGTACTTACCTTACCTATCTCCGAGTCGTTACCTAAGGTACCTGGTAGAAGGATGTACGAGTACCTACCTAAGTACCTACTACCTAGGTACTACCTACTTAGCTATCCGTACCTGACCTGCCTGACGGCATGAAATTCTCTTACGAGGTGGAAAGAGCGACAGGATCTCGTTGCCATGAACCGGCTCCGTCCGGGCCAACTGTATTCTAATGCTCTAGTTCCAGTTCCAGTTCTAGTTCTAGTTCCAGTTCTAGTTCCAGCTCTAGTTCCCAATTCTCTTCCCCAAAGTCTTGCTCCGGCTCGCTCACCCACCATGCTCGTCACAGACAACATGGGGGCAGCGTTGCTCCACTCGCTGCCCTGCACCGCACGGCTGCAGGTGCAGCACGCCAGTCATTGTCAAGAGGGCGGGAAGCAATCAAACACTTTCCGTCATCACTCAATCGTGTGAGTCGCCCACAACTCTCGACTCCAGTCCCTGGGGATCGCACCTTTGCATCCCTCTTTTTGCGCTCATTGAGGCTTTGTCTTCCCCCTTGCTGTAGCCTGCGCCACGCTGTATACTTATTATGCAGTGCTCACAGCAATATCCAAGCTCGGCGCTTAGGACAAACAAACACTAGGTACGGGTACACTCCGTCGTGGTGGGGCCGTGGCCAAGGAGTCACGGACAGCAGACGGGCCTCCAAACCTGCGACCATGCGATGCGGATAGGTCTGGACGGCAACGTACATATTTGTGCCATTCATTTCTCTCTCCCTGGAGACGGTATTTTTGGTGGCCCCGTCTCAGCACTTAGGGGCCTCAGGGCGGCCGTCCCGCGCGGCTTATTGTTCCCGCCCAAAAGCCATTGAGGGGAGGGGGAACACTTTGGCACAGGCCAGTATCAGTGCAGCGCCGAGGTCCTGGCGGGGCGATGTGAATGCGAAACTTATGATCTATAGGAACATTCTCCTCCACCTGATAAGCCTATTGGAAATAGTGCCATATGGACGTGGCGACGTCCTGCAGCCTGCAGCCCATCCGCCTTGGTCGTCAGCCGTGAGCCAACCAAACAAGCCCAATGCCTTCGACCTCAAACGGCGACGACGACCTTGCCGAGTATCGACTTGACCGCCGACGCAGTGCAAGAATGCGATGAGCATGTAGTCGCAAGCACCATACGAGTACAGTACCCTCCGGAAGTGGCGGTTGCTACTGCAACGACGGAGGATCCATGGGTCTTCCGTCTTCGACCCGGAATACTCGTACGGAACTACAGATCCATTCTCACGCAACTGTGCCGGCCTTGACGACCCCTCTTGTGCTCTTCGACTTGGGCGCCTTGGCTCGTCGGTCGCAATCCAGGAAGTACGGCGAATGACTGGTTATGCAACAATGTTAAATGCCCATGGCACGTTGCCCATGGCACGTCATCATCGTGAGAGCAATGGTCTGCCTGGCAGTGCCTGCGCCGGCTGCAGTGAGCTGCGGTACTCCACAGGCCGCTGCGGAGATCTCGATTTCCACCCTGAACCACAGGAGCCCAAGATCCCAAGCTCCTCTATTCAGCTCTCTGCGCGCGGAGGATTCTCCGAAATACGCGGTAGTTCGGCCCTACAGTCGCGCATCAAGATCATTAATTTCAGGGCCTTTTTTTTGTCTCGAGACATTTCGGCAGTTCCGAGCGAGCCCGTTGGCCAACTTGCCCTCCTTGGTATTCTCGTCCGCCCGGCCGGTATCCCCCAGAAATTCCAGCCTCTGGCACCCACCACCAGTCAGCTCTCTTCGATCCGGTGGAGGATCTCCCAGTTTGACCGTACTCGTACCTGCATATTCGCGTTGCGTGGGATCTAACCAACCATGCGCTGGTGCGACTCGACCAATGTATTACAACACGACCTGTATAACCCCTCACCGCTACGCACCGCCAGAAGAAAACGACGCACTGGTATCTACACTAGCCAGTATTATAGCCTACTAAGCCGCCAAGTTCTAGCCAGCTGACGAAATGCTGGCTAATAACACTGCCCCGCTTGCCGGGTCAGCGGCCGCCGGCTTGTTATTACGGAGTACTGTATCGCAACTGACCGCGCCGCAAGGGAGCCAAGTGCCCCCTCCCCACGAAACCTCCTCGGCCTTTGACGATGCTACTATGTCAACCTGGACTCTAGTTAGGTGTAGTCAACCTGATCAAAGTGAAGAAGAGAAGCATCTCACGCGCGACGTACCTGAGAACCCGCTGCCACCTGGCGCCAATCTCGTTCCGAGACAGGGGTTTAAAGTGAGTCTCGCCCTCGGCCCAACCGCCCGGCCCAATGGAGCCCCATTCAACCCTTGACCCTCACGTATTTTAGTTACGATTATGAATCAAGCACAAAGACATTGTCCCAGATATCACATTCCAGCGGCTCCATCCTTATGTGCCAAAGTGTCCCTCCTCTCTCTGGGTCCGGAGTGTCTGAAAATGGGGGCAAGACAGGCCAGATCCCTCACGCAGGGCAGAAGCCTGACATTTGTGCGACTCCCTCGGGTGTCCGGCTAATGCCTGTCTCTCGAAACATTCTGTCCCTCCCTCCTCGTGACCCTGTGCTGATACGTGTGAGAATCGCGGTAATCGCGCGCCAATGACTCGAGCTTGATGGCGCCCAAGACTTTGAAAGATGTCGGACTGCAAGTCTGTGTGCCATGTCCTCTACGAACACGTAGATGCTCACCTGTGTCTATCTGCGCACAGTCTTGGGTACAGTAATGTGTGCGTGTTAGCAGACATATGTCTTTAGACACTTAGTCGTCGTCAGAACTCATTGGTACCGGCAAAGGCAATGAGGCAGTCGGAGATTTCAAGCCCACGTCGGCCAACGACCAAGTAAGGACAGGCAATGCCGTCTCTCTTTTTTTTTTTTTNTTTTTTTTTTTTTCGACAATGTGTAATTGTTTATTTTTTTCCCTTTCCTATCTTTCCTTCCCGCAGCATCCTCCCGTGGCCTGTCCAGCAGTCCCTTTTCCCCTGCGTCCAAACCCAACCAACCCCGTAGGCGGGGATCCGATCTAAGCTACTCCCGAAAACCTCCGGCTAATTGTAATAAATCCCACTAATCTATCTACCCATCATGCCTTACATGAGATACATGACGCCGCGGAACATCAAAATTACAAAAAACAAGAAGAAGAAAAAAAAAGAGAAGCTAACAAAAGAAGAGAATAGGGAGGGGGATCAGAGACAGGTGTTAAAAACCTTCGCAAGACATAGACAAAGAAGAAAGAGAACAGAAGATGTGGACAAAGGTTACCGATGATGACTCTTCTTCCCCCACCGGGCAGTGTTGCCCCCTAAGTTGATGTAAGGAAAAAAAAATGGTTATTTTGCTTCACAAAGTTGTGTGTTGTGTTCCTTGCACAGCAGGGATTTCGAAATAGAAAAAGGGGGTTGGGGGGTGGCGAATCCTTCGTTCTCAGTTTTCAAAATAATGACATGGGGAAAGTGTGTGCAGGAAGAAGGGGGGAATATCATAAAACGTTTCTTGTTCGTTTCATCATCGAGGGAGGGAAAAGCCGGGCCCGAGGACACCGATCTTGTAGGCTCGGGAGACTAGCTCTGAGCATCACACTTCCTCGTAGCTTTCTTGGCCCCCAGGCGCTCCTTAACCCCCTTTTGAGTCATTCAAGTATCGAGGCCGTGCTCGCTACTTAGATCATGCCGTGGTGATGCGTGTCGTTTGACATGAGAATTGGCGGCTGGGACTGCGAGGTCACCAGGGGAGTCATGGTTCCCGAAGGTGTCGGCGTGTTGGCAGCGGAAGAGGGCGTGAGGTGAGGCGTCACCAGCTGATGGGGCTCAGTCTTGTTGACTTTGGGTGCGGGAGTTGCGCCCGACGCCCTGGCATGGCTGTTCTCACGGCGTCGTTTTGCGCCGTCCTTGGCTTTGGGGTGAGAGTGGCACTGCGGGCTTGGGTTAGCGGATATTTTTCTCTAGCTTCGATATTCATCAGTTCAGTCTGGACCGGGAACTCACCTTGTACGCATGCCTGAACCATGTGGTGCCCTTCTTCTTGCTGCTCACGAGCGCAATCCATTCGTGACAGCTCCCGCAGAGGCCCTCCCAGACATCCGGGTTACCATCCATGCGGCGGGTGTCCAGGGGCTCCTGGAAGGGGCTGCCCGTCGCGGCGCTGATCCCGTGCGAGAAGGACTTGTCGTACCAGTACGCCGAGTTCTTGAGCACCAGCCACCTACCTGGCTTGCAAATGCCGCACCAGCCCTCGCGCTTGTTTCCGTGACCGCGGACCCATCGGGGAGTGTACAAGTCGCCTTCGAACCGCAGGTCCTGCTCGCGGGGCCTCATGTCCGGGTTGCTCGGGTTCATATCCTCCTCGGGCGGCGACGACTGCTCCTCGCACAGCGAGCCAAACAGGTCGGGCGGATCAGACAGATCGGCGTAGCGACGGTGCAGAGAGTTGGCGTCGGCGTTGCTCTGCAGCATCCGGAACAGACCGTGGGACAGCAGCGGCGGCGCATCGAAGGGCCGTGTGTCGCTATGCAACGGCTGCGAGGGTAGCTGTGACGGAAGCTGCGTTGGAAGAAGCATGCTGTTCCTCTGGACAGTCGGCTGGCAAGGCATGAGGCATGGCGGCTGACTCGTCGCTGCAGACTGGATGTTAGCACTGGACCTTTACTGCCTCCATCGTCCGGGTCAGGCGGAAGAAGTGCGTCCAGACTCACGTTGATGCATCGTGTGCGTTTCCGGGCCCGCCTGGTAAGAGAGAGGTGCGGCGGATCTCCGGTTCGACATGGTTCCATAGCTGCCAGTGGACCACCTCTTGTTGTTCCCCCGCGCCTCGATGCTGTAAGGGGCAGACCGGACACTTGGACGGGGCGACGGCGATGCGCGACCACGGCTCTGCGCTCTCACTAGGTCAGACCGGCCTTGTGATGACATGCGCGGAGAGGCGACAGGGGAGAGATGGGTCGAAGACATCCACGAATTCCGGTTGGAAGTGGGAGGGTAGTCGGAACAGAACGAGGGTGCGTCGGACATGGCTGTCGAGAAGTCCTCGTAGGAATGAATGTCCGACAAAGCGCCCGAAGTCGACATGGTGAACGAGGAACCTGATATCCTCCGGGGGTCCGTGGCGTCGCTGAAGGGTAGCTGGTAGCGATAGCCCGCAGGCTGGGAGGGATCATGATTGTCCAGGTCGAAGACGGGAATGGCTTCATCCGTCGTGAACGCCTGACCAATGGGCATGTCCGTCAGCATGCCTTGAAACGCGAATTGGTCGTCGTAAGGCTTTTGAACGTAGAATCCTAAAGGGATGAATTAGCTGCGGGTGAGCAAGACATTGCGATACTGAGTGATACTTGCCGTCTTCGGTTGGTGCCGGAGTCTGGAGTTCCTGATGGGCAGATATGGGGCGCGATGGAGTGCCACATGACGAGTGCCGAAGAGGCATGGACGAGGAAGTTATGGAGGGTTGAGAGGAGTTGTCGACGGGGACGTTATACGGCAAACCCCCAGGGATTGTCGGCGGCGTTAGCTGAGACTGGGATCCCGGCGTGGGCCAGGTGCGCGGGGCATCGTCGCCCTTGACGATCTCATCTTCGTTCATCGTAATGATAGGCGGCGTCCTAGGCGCTTCCTGTTTACGGAATGAATTGGAGCCGAAGGAGAAGAATGGTCGATGGAACTTGGACCGTCTTGTGCGCGTCAATGTAAGTCGACTGATACGAATGAGGGTTTTGAGGACGAATAGACAGAACTCACAACTTGAAATGCGCCGACTCCATTGCGACGAAACGGGAGACGCGGGGAGCAAGGCGATAGCGAAATGAGAAGGGGCTAAACGATTGTGGTCGGTCTAGGTACCGGGATCGAGGTCAGCATCGTCGTGGCAGATACACGTGTGGTAGGCCGAGGCCGCCAACTCAAGTCTAATGCCAACTCAGGCGTGCATGACTCACCTTATTGCTCGGTTGCTATTCCTGGAGAGAGGAGCTGTCTGTGCCTGACCAAGTTCTCGGTGTGAGAGAAGACGATGGAGACCCGAGTAAGGAGTGTCGGATAAACAATGAAAGTTGGGTAAGTGGTAAATAAAAGTAGAAGTGAGGCCGGTGAGAAAAGAAGTGCCGCTCGAACCAGTGCTAGAGAAAGAGGGGATGGAATCGCCGCGTCGTTGCTAAGGAAAGACTGGGAGGCCAATTGCGCATGGGCCCTTTGGACGTTGGACGGGGACTGACTGGCTCGAGGAAGCGAGGGAGTGTGGTGAACTAGGTAAGTACCTATAAAAGTGTGGTATTATAGAAGTAAAAGGCAAGGCAGAGGGAGCGACTAGCAGGTCAGGTCCTGGGCGGCAAGAAAGGCCAAGATAACTAGAACAATAACAGAGGATCGATAGAATAAGGAAGCAGACGGAGACGGCACCGGGGCCCTGCAGGTATAAGGCGATGATGTCTCGTGGCCCGTGGGCGCGAGTAGGCCGGCGGGTCAACCGACGAGAGGCGGCATCCATCTGCGCGCGTGTGTGCTCTGTGGCTAGGCTGGCAACCTGCAACGTCGAACGAGCGAGAAAAGGCGGCGGAGCCGCAGTGTCTGCTACAATTCTGCAGCCAGGAGGGTCGACGTTGGGGGTTGTCGACCCGCAGATGAGACAGGGATTGGAGTTGGTGTGTTACATGTGTCGTCGATGGAAGTGGATGGGGGCCTTTGGGTGTCGGCTTCCGAAGGGGCAGGGGCAAGGATCCGGGGGTCCTTGTTCCATGTCGACGGGAAACACATTTGGCCTTTAGGAGGGCATCTCATCTTCAACGGCCAGCGACTGACCTGGTTGCTGGCCAAGCGCAGGTTGCCAGGCGGGAGAGACCGGGAACGCCCACGAATTGTGCTGTGATGCCAAATGGGGAGAATCGTGATCCAGTTGAAGAAGCCACATGCGCTTGCGCCTCAAAGGCTCAAACTCGCCAGGGATTCGGAGCTCGCACCGGAGGGACGGACCTGTCGGGACCGGCAGGGCTAATGCGGGACATTTGCAGGTAAGCCAATACTATCGAAAATAATACTTCCATCCGGTTTGACCACTCAGCAACATGGCTGAATGAAGTGCGCCAGCCAGGACATTCTTACCAATAGCCGGGACCAGTATTATGATTTTAGTAGTTGGGGTGCGATCCTGTGGAAAGCCTGCCTCTATCACAGAGGCTTCCGCGATGTGGCCCGCGACACCGGACAGTACACCTGGTTGCAGACTGCGGAGTCAAGCGGTACGCGATTTCGTTGCCTGCCGTGCCGTGACGTGACCGATACTCGTGGGAACAGAATACCGAGATGTGCGTTCGGCCAGGCGAACACCATGTCCCTGCTGACAGACTCGATGGATTAGATGATACTAGGAAAATCGTGTGTGAGCCACTGAGATGCTGAGCAGGGTGGTGTTTTGGTTGCTGCAAGAGGAATTAGTTTGGAAGAGACAGCTCGCGACACCCTCGTTGCTGCCCTCGGAGGGGCCGCAATGGTAATCTTTCAGGATATCCACTCTGGTGGCACGGTGCAAACAAGACGGTTAGAAACCGCACTCTTTAGAAGATTTCTGGTCCTGTTGAAGGTGCTCGAGAGGCTCTTCTGATACCAACGAGCTGGTAATACGAGGAAGAGTAGATGAAAGAGCCTATTAGCCCAAGAACAACAACCCGGAGATGCCCCACTGGGCCCGGGCTGGATCGCGGAATGACGGGCCAGTGGGAGCAGCATCCGCCAAGTGCCGACGTGAGTCGGCGTCGACGAAGTATCGTCTTCCTCGGTATGGACTAGTGGCGTCGCGTCAGGGCGCCTGGGCGTCTGGGCGTCTGTCCTGGCGTCACATCGTCGCGGCCGCCACGCTCGACGCTAGGTCCATCCTCGGTCGAGGTGAGGGCTCGGCGGGCAGCCAACTCAGCGACATCGGTTGGAATCAACCCCCGTGGACGCAAAAGTCCAAAAGTCCAAAAGTCCATGGTATATTAACAGAGGTCAAATCCGGGTTGGCGCCGGCAGAGGAAGGGGGGGGGGAATTGGGCAGCGGGTGGCAAGCAGGTTTGAGGTTGACTCGAAGGATGGGGGAGGCGTTCTGATTCGCTGCTTACCTCAGCCTGATTCACGCCATCCTAGGACGGGCAGGAACGACCGGGGTACCTTGGCACTAGTCCACTCTGGGAAACACTTCTAGGCTGCAAGCATTCTGATTGGCTAATGTTTGGGCAAGGCGGACCGTTGGATTGTCTCAGATCTGTTTCGCAGAAGCATCAACCCCATGGAACGATGACCTGATAGTCAGAGCGTTCACTCCTCCTTAAAGGTCCCAGATCTTGACAACAGCTGACGTCTTCGAGTCAGGTAGAAACTGGAAAATACAACGTCGAAAAGACCGGACTGGAAATAGGCGAAGAAGCCCGAGGCAAACCTCAGCGCGATGGATCCCGGTCCATATTATAAACACGCGCATCAATATTAGACCAGGAACTCCACTCCTCCTACCCCGTAGAGGCACACGCCCACATGGAGATAACAGTGGAAGTAACGCAGCGAGAATACAGTCAGGTACGAGTAGTAAATTTAGCCTTCTCGGTCCCACACACTCACCTCTCAATAATCCCCCACGCAAGTCTGGAACAACGTCGACAGTTGGCTTACGACGACCGCCGCCAGGCTATCGACTTATCGTCGCCGCGGGCCCACAGCTCATTCGGGTATGAGCACGATCGCGTCCACCGAGCTCGGCCGCCCCGCTGTCCCCTTGTCTCCGGGGTGAGCGACGCCGTCCCGCCGGTGCCTGGTACTGATCAGCGACCCGATCAGGTATAACACGCTCTCGACTGTGGCTAGGCTGTGAGACTCATTCTTCACCGGGGACGGACACGTACGTGCCTGCAAAACTCAAAACACCGATGTCCCAGGATCTGATCCGATGTCAGCCTCGTGATCAAGGACCTGCGCGCGCACCCGTGTTCCCCGAGCACCAGCCCTCCTAGACGCTCATGCCCACTGGCTCATCCCTTCTGGACAGGGCACCTTCTGACCCGAGAAGGTACCATATAACTCACCTATATAGGTAAAATCTAATATGGTAACCTTAGCCTCTGATGTTTCGTTTTGACCCACCCCTGCTTGGCATCCCGCTACCGCGCGCAAGGATCGCTCGGTACTCAGCGTGTGATGAGCCTGGTGCCCGGCTCCTCTCTCTCATAAGTCCTCCCGAGAGCAGGATATCATGGTGGGATCGCAGCAGGGTCTAGTGGGGAATACCTAGCAGACCGATTCGGCCCTTGGGGATGGGGCAGCTCGACGAGGGAGGCAGGGTTTCCAACCTCCCCACCCCGGGATCGATCAGGCTCTTTCACGGCGTTGGCTGCTTTACGATGGCAACAATGAACCAGTATTTTGAGTCCACCTGTGATTCTTGCTTGCTTGCCTAAATGAGTTGCTGTCTACCGGTCTGTGCTAATGATGCTTGTCGGTGTTCAGCACCGTCGCTCCACCTGGACGGGCATCAATCCTTGTTGATCCTCCTCCAAACTTCATTCTCCGCGGCAGCGAGGCGGTTTCCGGCCGCACTGGCCCATTTCTTCGCCGCACCCCAGACGCCCTCGTCGTCGTCTCCATCGAAAACGGAAGTGTTCTCCGCCATCGAGGACTCGTGGGCCACCCGTTGAGCACTGCTGAACTCTGATGCGTGGACATCCTGGTGGTAGCCTGGTGGATGTGAGTGCACGTCTCCTGGCCCGCCCTCTCGGATAGAGGTTGGTCTCGGACCTCCGAACCCAGCAGCTGGAGGTGGGGCTGTGGTGGTTGATGATCCTCTTGAGTATTGAGAGGAGGGTGCTTGGTAGGACATCTGGGGCGGCATCGGCACGGTAGTGGCAGGAGTATACTGGCGAGCCTCAGTGGGCTTGGGCGGCGGGGGAAGATGGCTCGCTGCTCCTGGGGGAGGAACAGGCACCGCGCCAGGTTGTGGAGCTGGGGGACCGTTGTCTGGAGGGCTCTGATGAGTTGGTGTTGGTTGTATGGCGTTTGCTGTCTGCACTGGTTGTGATGGTGCTCCGGCTCCTGGCTGTGGGGCGGGAAATCCCTGCTGCGAGGCTGCCGAACTCGTCGTCACCGGTGCAACATATCCTGGGTTCTCCCTCTCTGGTTCGTCTGGCCGCGCAGTCTGTGGCGTTGTGCCTGACGCCTTCGCGGCGTTGACGGGGCTGGCGCTGTAAACGGGAACGGCCGGCATGTCGATGGTGGTGGGTGCTGACGCAATCGGATGTCGTCGCGGGTTCGAAAAACGACCCTATCAGCTAACGGTTCTGGTAATTCTATCGTTCCAGCTGTTTTGGATGGTGAAAGGTGAATTTGATGAAATTGGCGAGCATGTGATGTTGCGATGTTGATCTTTGTGTCAGAGTCGCCTCCAGCAGCAGCGAAAAGGCGACGTCATCATATCAGGTGACACTGGACAGTCTAAGCCAACTGCGGGGGGGTACATGGACCTGCACTTTCCCTCAGCATAGGTATAGAACTCCGTCGGCAAGAAACCAATTGAGCAGTACCTATTGAATAACTAATTAGTACTAACCCAACAATTGAGACATTGAAATAGTAGGACAATAATGGGAGAGACAAATGCTGCATTTGTGTCGTTATGATCATTCTACGCACCCGCTAGCTATATCGAGCCCTATAACCACCAGGACTTGGCCTCGTATAAGGTCATATGTATACCATAGGTAAGCTCATTACTGTACACTCATAGACCATCGCTAATCGTGTCCCGATCGTTCCTCATGCCTTCTTGATGACGGTAAACGGAGACTCGTCCGCTGCCCTTAACTTCCCCAAATGGCCGGCCTTAGCAATCTCTTCCGAACCCTTGCCCATCCTATACTTGGGACCAATATCGGTGAAGAGAAAACCTTCGGGCTTCAGGGCCGCCCCCTTGTCTCCAGGCAGGATGCCTCCGAAAATCCAGAAGAACCAGGCCTCGAGGCCCCAGCGAGCCTTCCACGTGGGAGGATTGTACCATGGCTCCTTCATGTACTGGTAGTGGTACATGCGTCCGGTCTTGGGATCCGGCTCGGATAGGTTGCTGACAGGGAAGAAGCGCGGTAGGGAGAGGAATCGCATGGCTAGCATGCGTCCGAGGAGAAGGGTGTATGTGAATTGAGTAATTGCGACGCCAGGTTCCGGGAACCTGCCATGGTGTCAATTGAGGTCTGTATAAGGAGGGTGAGGGCTGTCTTACCCGAAAGCATGACGCATCCGATCACCCGTAAGCACCAAGCTGATCTGATGGGTCATGGGCCTCGCAAATTTGGGGTAAGAGGTCAATAGGAGATCCATGAGGACCTCGCCCAGTTTGCGCACCTCGGGGTACGGGTGCATGTACTTGTCCTCATACGCGCTGGCCCATGCCGTGACGTGGTCCATGAACTCGATGCCATCAGCCCACGTGTTCCGACCGAGCTCGACCTCGTAATCGATGCCCATGAGATCACCAATGTGCTTCCAGAGGGCGCCAACGGCGGCATGCTCCATGTCCGTGAGGGCACGCCACTCGTAGAGGCGCATGAAGCGGACGGGCTCCGCCATGGATGCCCAGAGGACGTAGAGAAGATCCTCGTTGAGAATCTTGCCCGACTTGATGTATGGCGCGTGGAGGAAGTTCATCCGAGCCACGGCCTTAAGGAACTCGTCGTCATGAGGCCTGAACTGGGCAAAGCTGCAACAATAGTCAGCATGTAAGAAACTCGAAACAAGTTTAGTATAAAACCTACCATGAATATAGGATGGCGGTGTCCTCATATCTGGCACGAATCACACAGGACAAGTCAGCGGGCATTTTCGACTATCGGCTACCTATGCACAGCAGGAGCAGGTACCTCTTGGGGGCTTGTTCCGTTTTCGCCAGGTCACTGACGCTAACAAGAGTTTTGGCAACATTCTTCACCGCGTACGTCTGCGGAGCGAGTTTGGATCAGCTCCGACGCCCGAGCAAGTCGATATGGGGGTAACTTGAACTTACCTTGAGAAGGGCAAATCGAAGCGACAGATCATAGAATATGGGGAACTCGTAGTACATAGCATGCTTGGCGATGGCCTGGGCTTCCTCGATGGTCATGCGGGATAGAGAAGCACGGTCGGTAAACCCGAGCTTCCTCTTCAGCCTCTTGATCCTCGTGAATCGAAGAGCGGAGCAGAGGCTGACATAGCCAACGATGCCCACAGCGGCATAGCTCGCCCAGGAAGTAGCGGTGGGCGGCAGTTGGATGGCTGAGATCCAGCTGGGAGGTGAGGTGATGATGGGCGTTGAGGCGTTGATGCCCCAGGCGTATGTGCTGATTCCCATGACGGTAACAAGACAGCCGGGGAAGTTACATGCAGGAGTCTCGCCCGATATCTAGCCCTGTTGAGAGATGGGTTTGGGATATGAGAATGCCAGATGCCGACGGACAGGGTAGGGGAAATGTGTGGCTTCTTATTTCATATCCGAACAGTGCAGCTGCTACGCCCGTTACGCGTTGGATTCAAGAGGCACGAGTACGAGATGAAGGCAAGGCCCGGCTCAGCTGGCCAATGATAGGCTCGAGGTCCGAGACACGTCTTCATGTGCGCCTCCATGCCTCGCGGTTGGAGAGGGGTCCGAGGATGCCCTGGGTATGGCATAACGAGGCCCGAGGCTGGTCGAGAGTTTGGAGGCGTTTGGCATCCAAGAAGGGAAAGGACATCGTTGGGCATGCGGAGGGGAATCAGACTAGTATCTACTAGGAGTCATGGGGTGGGTTCGGGGTTCGATGTGCAAAAGCGATCCAAGAGATGAGGAGGGGATCACTGCCGGCCCCCCGCTTCTCCCTTGGGCCCGAATACGGGGAAATTTGTCATTGGCAGACGTCTGCTGCTCTGAAGGTAACTTGGAACTTCACTTAGGTACCTGAGGGTATTACCTGTAACCAGAGCATCTGCCATCCGGAAGCGGAGCAACATGAATCCGTCATTACTAGACGCTAAGCCAAAATGGTCAACTAGGGATCGCGCGCCTGGAACATCGAGAAGTCGTTTGGCTTTGCTCAACAATGACGGGCCACAGCCTCGATTTCTCCCAATTCCCGCAACCCCCATGAGGCCGGATCTCCCCAACCTGGTCGCCACGCTCAGGACAACACATTGACCATGGTCGGCAAGGTCAGCGAGAGGGTCCTCCTCCGCGAGGGTAAGGAACCCCGATTCCTAAACTGAGCCCTTGATGGGTCTCGGTTCACCCACCACTGGTAATTGCGATGCTAACGACTCGCACCCAGGGTTGGAGAGGACCGATAATGGAATGAAGCTGACGAGCTGGCCCGAGGTGGCCGCGATCAACCAAAAAAACTATTACACGTACGCGACAGATCCCGCTCCCGCTCCCGCTCGGGGCTCTTGGCTGACGCGCGGTCCAGCGAATACATGAAGCGCGATGACCAGGTTCTCGCCCTTCGACTCCAGAACGAAGCCCAACGCGACCGATTAGTACAGAATGCTCGCGACCGCGACCGTCTCCTCTCCAAGCCCGCCAACGGCGAGCTCCCCTTGCCGGTGCCCGATCTCGCAGAGGATGAAGGCACCGCTACCCCGTCGACCGGCATCGACCCTTCTTCGATCATCGTGATCCACCCTGGAAGTCAGAACCTCCGCATCGGGTTTGCTAGCGATGCCCTCCCCCGGACGATCCCGATGGTGCTTGCGACAAAATTTCCCCAGACCGAGTCGGAGCTGCACGAGGCCCTGCCGAGGCGGCAGTTCGAGGCCAAGACGCAGGACCAGCAGTATGGCGAGGAGTGGAGCAAGAAGTACACCAAGATGTGCAGCGACCTCAAGGTGGAGATGCGTGCCAACAAGCGCAAGGTGCTGCCCAACTCCAAGGAACTCGTCCAGACGTTCAACCGCCGGACGGAGGCCGAGATTATCCAGAAACACAATGATCCCCTAGAGATTGAGTGGACCGACGTCAAGACCCTCGAAGATCCCGACTCGCTGGCCTCGTGCTTCGTGGGAAATGAGGCGCTGCGCATCCCCGACGACTCGGACCCCAAGTTCAAGCTCTGGTGGCCGATACGCAACGGCTGGTGGAACGAGGACGAGTACTCCAGCGAGGAGCATCTTTATGACGATTTCGAGACTCTTCTGGACAAGACATTACGCCAGGAGCTCGGGTTGACCAGGAATAGCGAATGGCAGCAGTACAGCTGTGTTTTTGTCATTCCTGATCTCTACGACAAGCGCTACGTGGAGCAGATCTTGCGGTCATGCATGTCCTGGTTCGAATTCAGCAAGGTGAGCTTTATCCAAGAGAGCATGGCTGCCACGTTTGGCGCAGGGTACACTCAGGCCTGCGTGGTGGATGTGGGTGCTGGGAAGACGTCGGTCACCTGCGTGGAAGACGGCCTCTGCATCGAAGATTCACGAATCAACCTCAAGTACGGAGGTTACGACATCACCGAGACATTCGTCAAGATGATGCTGTACGACAACTTTCCCTACGAGGATATCAACCTGCAGAGGAGGTACGACTTCCTCCTCGCCGAAGAGCTCAAGACCAAGCACTGCACCATGTCCCAGGCAGATATATCAGTCCAGCTCTACCAGTTCCACGTCCGGGCCCCGAATCAACCCACGCGCAAATACCAGTTCAAGACCTACGACGAAGTCATCCTGGCTCCCATGGGTGTCTTCGAGCCCTCCTTGTTCGACAACAGCGCGAAGCTGAGGGGCCGACGCAAGCTCGTGGACCGCTCATACAATGCCTATGATGTGGACATGCCGGACGATCCTACGTCGGCTGCGCAGCTGGCCATCCTCGCTCTGGTCAAGCCCTCCATCAACTCGAGCGCGAATGCCTTCTCGCAGTCACAGGGCGAAGTGTCGACTCCCAGCAAGGAGAAGTCACAACCCTTCAACTTATCAGGCCGAGGTGACGTGGGCTTGAACGGAACACCCATGGGGTCTCACGCGGGTTCGCCGGCCCCTGAGGGTAGCGCCACGCCGGTGCCACCACCGTACGTCTTTGGCAACGGGCGAGACCTTGCCAACGGCGGTAGTCCGGCGCCAACGGGGTCACGAGCTGCCGGGACACCGGTGCCGGGGCAAGCCAGCCAGTCGTCGCAGCCGCCCGCGGGCCTGTTTGTGGACGCGGCCGCCCGACGGGCCGAGCGCATGGCGTCGGAGAGGGATTCGGTGCTTCCCGTCGCGCCCCTGGACATTGCCATCCTCACCAGCATCCAGAACGCCGCCAGGGGGGAGGACAAGAAGCTCCGCGACTTCCTGGGCAGTATCATGGTCATCGGCGGAGGGTCCAAGGTGCCGCAGTTCACCGTTGTCCTGGAGGAGAAGCTGAAGCAGCGACGTCCCGACCTGACCGACAAGATCCTCGTCAGCAGGAGTGCGAGGGACATGGACGAGCAGGTGGTGGTGTGGAAGGGTGCCAGCGTGTTTGCGAAGCTGCCCACCAACGACTCGTGGATCACGCCGATCGAGTTCGAGATGCACGGGGCTAGGACGCTTCATCACAAAGTTTTATGGGCTTGGTAGAATTGGCAGCGGGCGGGACAATGTTTGCTTTTAATATGGCGGCACGGTAGTACTTTTAGACACGCCTAGGTAGGGATGGTCAGTCATTGGATGTGTGTATATAGGAGTTTGGGGGGGTGGGCTGTCCGGGCAAAGGAGTTTTTTTTTTTTTTTTTTTTAATGGCATCGTCCCNTTTTTTTTTTTTTTTTTTGTTAAATGGCATCGTCCCGTAGTGTGGAGGCAGGCGATAGACTGCTAATTACCATCGGACATACGGACTATCTACATGGTGCAGGAACAATACCAGTAACACCATCGAACGCTGGAATTGTCGTACGATGTTAAGGCTAGGTAATTACTACCTAGTAGTACCTGTGACTGAGCCGGGCGAATGAAATTACGCCAACCGAGGTCAATGACGCCTTCGCGGGGAGCTTTGGGCTTATGTAATTGGTAAGTCAATACGAAGGGAGCTCCCACCGTCGCGTACCTACCGACCTACGTAAACATTGGGCTCCCTCATCTCATGCCGCCTCGGTCCGAAATAGTACATAGCAGTGCCATAATTCTCTCTCTCGCCCTTGGGAAACATCCACCCGAAATGTAATCGGATTCCCGAGTCAGCCTGGTTCTCCATCCGAGGGAAATCCTCAAATCTTTCCACCTGCCCACCATGCCGCCACTATCGCGCTTCATCCCCTTCGCGTCCTCGACCACCGGCCTCCAGGCCGTCACATACCTCCTCGGCGTCGCGCTCTTCTGCATCTCCTTCCTCGTCTTCCTCAACAGCTCCGTGTCCTTTGTCATCACCGACCTGATTGGCCAGAAGCAAGGCGTCGGCGATGTCGTGGGCACCCTGGGCTTCGCAGACGAGCTGGTCGCCCTCGTGGCGTGCCCGGCCTGGGGCCTTGTGTCGGATCGCCTCGGCGTGAGATGGGTCTCTGCCATCGGGTATGCCATCATCAGTATTTCGCTGGCATTGTTTGTCCAGGCGCGGAATGTGTATCCCCAGCTTGTCCTGGCGAGGATGTTCTTTGCTGTGGGAGCTTCGGCGACGTAGGTCACTACTACCCCATGCGCCCGCGGGAGGGTCGGGACAAACGAGCGTGAGCTGACAATCACTGCCTGCAGGGCCACCATGGTGACGGCCATGCTGCCTTCACTGACAGACGAAAGTGATGATACCGAGCGCGATCGGAGCCCTCGAAGGAAAACCCAACGCATTTCGCGCCAGAGCATCGCCTTTTCCGTCGAATCCGAGCTCACCATCACACCCGAGCGCTATTCCCAGACCGTCTCCAGCGGTTCCAGCCGCGACTCCCGTTCCAACCAAGACGACGCGGTGGATTCTCCCCACAAGACCTCGGCCCTGGCGGGATACGTCGGCGTGGCCACGGGTTGCGGTGCGCTGGTGGCGCTGACGGTGTTCTTGCCTCTGCCGACGTGGTTTGGCAACATCGACAAGGTCACGCCGGCGGAGGCTGTATCCTACAGCTTTTATGTCGTCGGCGCTATTGCGTTGGCGGTGGCTGTATTTGTCTTTTTTGGCTTGCGGAATTTGAAGGGTGAAGAGGGCAAGGGCTGGGCTCTTCTCCTGGGACTGAGGAGGAAGGTTACGGTCAATGGCCGATTTGATGTGAATGGCGATGACGGCTCGCAAAGAGAGGTGGGTTCTCCTGGTCCCCCCCGTGCGCTGGCAAAGACGTGGCTGACTCCCACCAGAAGGCTGTCCCCTTCCTTCATCTTCTGAAGTACTCTGTCATCCTGGGTATCACTGACTCGAGGATCACTTTGGGGTACATTGGTGGCTTTGTCGCCCGGGCCTCATCCGTGGCCATTTCCCTCTTCATACCCCTCTTCATCAACACGTACTTCATCAGCCACGGATTCTGCCAGGGCTCCCCGAACGACCCGAGCCCAGAGCTCAAGGAAGAGTGCCGAGCGGCGTATGTACTCTCGTCCATCCTGACCGGAGTCGCGCAGCTGGTGGCTCTGATCTGCGCTCCGATGTTCGGGTACCTGTCCCACCGCCCAGGGCGGGTAAATTGGCCCATCATCGTGTCTACGGTATCCGGGATAGTCGGCTACATCATCCTCCCCCAGCTATCTAGCCCGGAGATCAAAGACGTCGATGGCAGGGGCGGCACCCCGGCAATTTTCCTAGTTGTCGCCATGATTGGCGTCAGCCAGATCGGCTCCATAGTCTGTAGCTTGGGCTCACTCGGACAAGGCGTCTTGGCGGTCGATCTCCCACGGAGGCCGCACCGTGAGCCGTCCATCGCACCGGACGAGCACGAGTCGGTCGAGGACGAGCCTCTCATCCGCCTCACGATGCAGGAGGACTCCGTGGCTCGGACCCGCCTCAAGGGCTCAATCGCGGGGGTGTACTCGCTCTGCGGCGGCGCCGCGATCCTCCTCCTCACCAAGCTGGGCGGGTACCTGTTCGACAAGCTGTCGACGGGGGCGCCGTTCTACATGATGGCCATGTTCAACGGCATATTGCTGGTGGTCAGTCTATTGTTGGATGCGTCGCATACGTTTGGGCGGACTTAGGTAGGATAGGCGTTAAGACGACGCTACGATTTATGAGACCAGCTTTTATAAATACAGGATTTTCATTCTTTAGCCTTTTGCATATTTTTCCCTTTTCGGCTGTCTATACCTACCCATGTTGCGGACATAGGGAATCAAGTCACCGGTGAGTAACCAAGCCTCCTCTAGCGTTAAACTTCTTTTTTTTTAAGGGGTTTGTTATTTAATCCCTTTTTATTCTGTTGACTTGCCCCCGGGGTAACCACGAAGTTGCGCGTCTTCCTGCACCGCTCCCTTCAGTCGTCCGTTCAGCCGTTGTAGATTTAATCCATCCACTAATACTGGTAGATGGAGCCCTGCTCCACCCGCTCCCCGGCCTCCGGCGGCGGGATGTCCCCCAACACCGCAGACTTCTGCTCCTGCTGCCCCTTGGTCACCGGAGAAGGGGGCGTGAAGATGACGACGGGGACTGGCATGTCACTGGCTTGGCCGGCCGGGGCGGCGGGATAGGGAGGTGCCGACCTGGCCAGGAGGTCGGTTCGGCAGACCTCCAGGGGCGGGACCTGGGGGACGCCGGCACCGGGGATGACGAGAGGTGTGAGCCTGGGACGACGGCCCCCGGTGGCTGCTGTGCTGTTGGAGTCCTGTCCGGGGTTGTCAAAGGGCGGCGTCGGGCTGCTGGGGCGAGGGGGGAGGTCGTCGGGCGAGAGCCTCTGTCTCTTGGATCGAGGCCCGGGCTCGCGGAGGGCACAGCGACGCTTCAGACCGCTGGCCCCCTGGCCGTTGGGCGGCGCCAGCGTGGCTGGCTGCTGCTCGTCCTCAGAGGCGAGGCCTAGCCGGCGACCGAAGTCGCGGACCTTGTCCATCGTGGGACTTTTGTCTTGGGAACTAGAGCAAGGCGCGTAATTCAACTGGTTAAGGGGGGTGGGGGAGGGGGATATGACTTACTAGAAGACGGTGAGATGAGCGGGATGCTCGTTGCTTGTCGTGTCTCGGAGGTTTGCGGAGAGGGCTGGAAGAAGAAGAAGAAGAAGAAGAAGCAAGTGTTTCGTTGAGTGAAAGAGTTCTTGGATAGATTTATAGACTGCATGGTACCTGGCGTTCTTCTTGAGCCTGACGTCCTTCGGAACATTGGGACATGGTTCGTTCGAGAGTGTTAGTTCACTGTTCGACCGTGACCGGCGTTGTGGACCCTTTGTTAGTGCTGTACACGGAGCATCGAAGTGAGTGTCCTCCATATGGGACGTATTCGAGTAAACGAGTACAAAAAACATATCACCATAGAGGTCTAACTGTACGAACCACGGCACAAAAGAAATGTCGGCCTGGGGATTAACAATGGAGTGTGAAGTTGTGTATAAGCCTTTGTTCACAATACAATGGGATCTTTACATCATCAGGAGGCCAGAAGCAACCACTTGCTCACAACAGAAGAGTCGTATTACCACCCATCCTATGATCAGTTGATCTGATGCGAATTAAGAGAAATAGAATGATGACAATGAAATACTACTGGGATACTGATGTAGCTAGAACAGCGAGCGAAGGCAGGGTATCGTCGACCGAGTCTTTGTTGAACTCGGCAGTATCCTGGGGGCCTAAGCAGGCGAGACAGGAAGAAATATACGAGAAACAGTAGCAAACAATAGCCAACAATAGCCAGGATGGACACAAAAGGTTTTGTGGACGGACAAAAAAAAGAAAAATCCGAAATGCGAAAAAAAAAGTGAGCCCAGAAGCCGATTTGAACGACTGACCTTAGGATCTGCAATCCCACGCGCTAACCGCTGCGCCACCTGGGCTTGAGATGTTGAGGTCTGAAATGGGGTATATAGATGCTGCAACACTGCTTTGTGCCCCTCCCAAACCCCTCTAATTCACCCATCAAGCATCACACTCGCTCGCCCCTTTTTTTTACCTTCACACCTTGTATACTTGTTGAGTATGTCAATCCGCGGATGGACGTTAGCTGCCTCTGGAGACGTGGTATGCTGCTTTCATATCGTCCACTACGATAACTGCCCTCGCCTGGCCTTCTTTCCTTTCGGATCCCAGGGCCTACTGAACCGGCTACTACAGTCTTTCCATCATTCGTAGCTCTCAAGAATTTGGCAGACACGATTGTTTTCTTTTGAGGGGGAGCGGAGATTCCCATACTCCTGGGAGTCCCAAGCCCGACTGGTCCGCCGTCTACGCGAACAGCGACCAGATCAGGTGGGTGAAGCTACGGCACTGGGATGATGGCGGTGTATAACGGGGAGTAAGGCGCACCAATACTCGGTATATGCCCACACACAATATGTGAAGAAACAAAGTTGATTGTTAAATAAGAAAAAAAGGGGGGGAACGGGCTACCCAGCTACCCTAAGAAAGAGAAGATAGCCCCCAACATGAGGGGGCCGTGGTAGAAGTACAAACAAGAGCGGGCCATCAACATTGAGGTTAGGACGACGTACCCGGCCCCGTGTTGGTATCCGACGACAGAAAGAATTGGAGAAAGCCTCTTTTTTCCCCTGAGCCTTTCATGGTAGTAAGGACTATACAGACTCCCACGAGAGCCACGGACTTATGCGCGGTAGCGAATCGCCTTCTTCCCCTTGTGCTTCCGGGGCCTCCTGCCCTGGCAGTCTCCTCCTCCGTAAGTGTCGTCGCCACCGTCATCGTCCCCGGTCGGGACGGGATCTGGCTGCACCGTAGGCGCGGGCTCGGTCACAGGCTCAGACTGGGAGGGTGTGGGTGTGGGTGCGTCAGCGCTGGTAGGAGGAGGCTGCTGGCCAGCATCAACGTCCTCCTCGTCGCCACCATTGGCAGGGGACTTGGCAGCGCCCGTGTACAGAGGCGGGCCGGGAACCTGCCAGGTAGTCTCGCCGTTTTGGTTGTACAGGTTGAAGCTGAAGATGTCATCGCTGGTGCTGTACAGGTTGCTCGCAGTGACACCGCCGGCACCCGAGAGGTCGTCGGTGCCGGAGCCCGTGACCTCGATGTTGCTGCACTGCATGTAAAACTCGGGCTCCCCAAGGTGCGCGCGGTGCAGGGCCATGAGCTCGCTGCGAATGACGTACTTGCCGGCGGCCAGGTTCTCGGGGATGGTGGCCGAGTAGGCGCCGCCAGTCTGGCGGAGCACATCGGTGGCCCACGTGCCCTTGTCATTGGCCGTGCCCTCCACGACGCTCTCCTCCTGGATCTTGACCCATTGGAGGGCAGTCTTGTCGGCCGAGGTGCAGTCGTCGTCGGGGCAGCGGGCGATGTACGTGGCGATGGGGCCGGTGTGCGCCCAACCCTCGGGGTTCCTGTCGGTATCGTCCGAGGTCCAGACAAAGGTGGCCTCGCCGCCGGCCTTGACGGTGCCGTAGCTCTGGGCCGGCTCGGAACCGGACCGGCAGGCAAAGTCTGGGCTGGAGAGGTCGGGCTCCGGGCCCTCGTTCTGGGTGGTGTGGCTCCAGCCGATGTGGTTGGGGTCGCGGTTCTCCATGTTCCAGTAGTTGTAGCCCTCGTAGGTGACACCGTCCAAGGTGATGCTCTGGAGGTAGCCGTGGGCGGCAACCTGGGCGGCCAGTGCCGCGGTGGCGAGGGCGAGAGGGCGAGACATGTTGTTGTTGTTGTTGTTGTTGTTGTTGTTGTTGTTGTTGTTGTTGTTGTTGTTGTTGTTGTTGCTGTTGTTATAGGAGGATTCTGGGCAGCAAAGAAGGACGGCGGGAAAGCAGGTGTAGGCGGGAAGAAACTGTCGCCGGAACTGAAGTGAACGAATAGAACACAACAAAGAGTGGAAAAGCGAAGGACCTGCGCTTCGAGTGAATGAGAAGGACAGTGAGTGACTGGATGAGCGAGCTAGAGGAGGAGCAAGCGAGGCGGCCGACCCATCCTTTTATATGTCTGGTAGGTATCGTGTATTATCATCTATGCGACGGAGACGTCTGCTCTCGATAGCCCTGTTCCAACTTTCCAGTCCACATACGCACAAGGTAGGATTTCGAAGGAACAACAAGCATGCAGTAGCAAACTACCTACTTGATGTGTGGCTGGCCTGCTGTAACACTAGATCTCACTTCTAGTCTCGGCCGTCGCCCGGCCCAAACCCACAGATGAAACTCTGGGCGACGTTTCGATGGTTCTCTCTGTGTCTATCGAGGACAATCCCTGTCCGCCGGGCCTGCACAGCGTTCGGACTATATTTCAAGGTATGCTTGTATACCTGTTCGCAACTCGGCGGCTCCCTCGGCTACCGGCAGGGATCTGGTGTGTTTCAGCTGCGCGCCCGGACAGTCATCCAATCACTGGGCGCGTATGTGCGGGAGATTGGGGGGCGCCCGGGGGGGTTTCTTGTTTTTGAAACATGTTTGCGGGGCCCGGCACGTATCACCAAATACCTAAACGTTAGTTCAAGAGGCGCCATCCTACGAAGCACGGAGAGGCTGAGAGTCACGTAATATGGGATTCAGGCTCGGTCCTCAGCGCGATCCGGGCTGCTCGGCAGACACACAAGAAAACACTACCGACGTATGCGTGCATTGGGAATGGCCTAGGTATAGCCACCCTGTATTATTATACGGGATCCGCGAGGCTCGAACGCCTCAATCCGCCTCTTTTTCCTGAAATTCATCAGCTACAAGAGTACGGAGTAATAACATACAATACCGTAATACGTACGGACTGAAAGTAAGCTTTATATAAGCTGCAGCTTAAACCCCTGTTCAGGCGCCAATCATCGCGCAGCGGGACTTCCTAAAAGGGTAATTCATAGTCGGTCCCGGAACTCTTCGTTGACTTACAGTACACACTACACCCCCCGAATCTTCACGGAAGCGTCTTGAAAATAATACCTGACTCAATGGCTTATGCTTTGTCCCGGAACAAAACTTGGATACTATGAAAGAACCCGTGATCCCGAGGAAACACCCCCATTGGAGGGTTCATCTCACTTGCTGACCCGCAGAGTCTCCTCATTGTTGCTACGTGCGGGGAAGCCCGGGCGGACTCACCACTATTTCCATGTACTTCGGGATATCTCAAGCCGGAGAGCCCAGCGCCGCAGCATGGTAACATGCTCACGTCATTATCGGCCAATTACCCTAATATTCGGGCCCGTAGATATGAGGGGGGAAATGTCCGCTGGTGATCGCTTCGGGAATGGGAGGAACCCCAACATGAACCCATTCGTTGGTTGCCCAACACCACTTCAATCTCTCTCCCTTGAACCCACCAAAAGAAAATATAAACACCAAAAGCACCCATCCATGGCCATCATAGCTCTGCAGGCCCTCGTGGCATGCTCCGCCTTTGGGTCCGCTGCCGCCCTGTCCCTATGGTCATCCAAGCCAGCAACCCACGCCTACAGGGCAAGCGACGACTATCTCCTCAAGACGGCCTACCCGGTCGGCAACGGCAAGCTCGGAGGCGAGTACCATCGGGGGACATCCGCGAGTGCCCAAGACCACCCCATCACGAGAATATAAGGCTCACACACCGGGCGTACGAGTAGCTATCCCACACGGGCCTCCCGGCTTGGACAAGGCTGTGCTGAGCATCGACTCCCTTTGGTCCGGCGGGCCTTTCCAGTCCTCTGCCTACAACGGGGGCAACCCGGAGACCGACATACACTCCTCTCTGTCAGAGATACGCGCACGGATCTTCGACAACGGAACAGGAAGTATGGCCGTCCCCACTCTCACCTTGCCTGAAATGACTGACTCGAACCCAAACTTTTTCTCTCCCCCCCCCCCNCCCCCCCCCCCCCAGGCGTCGAGCCCCTCCTAGGCACAGGCGAATCCTACGGCGCATATCGGACCCTGGGCAACCTTACCGTATCTATCGATGGCGTCGGAGAGTACGCCGACTACAAACGGAGTCTCGATCTGAAGACGGGCATCCACACGACAACTTACTCAGTGGCCGGCGCCGAGCTGACCACCTCCGTCTTCTGCTCTTACCCCGACCACGTCTGCGTCTATCACGTCTCCACTACCAGCAAGACGCTCCTCCCGGAACTGACGCTTGGTTTCGAGAATAATCTGGTGGACAAGGACCTCTTGGATGTGACATGCGGCGACGACCATGTCCGCCTCCAGGGGGTCACACAGGCCGGTCCTCCCGAGGGGCTAAAGTACGACTCCATCGCCCGTGTGGCACGGGATTCTCGCGCCGCGACCACCAGATGCTCCGAGGATGGCGCCACACTGAGCATATCCGCCCCGAGGGGACAAAAGGCAGTGACCATTGTCGTCGGCGCGGGCACAAACTTCGACCAGACCAAAGGCAATGCCGAGCACGACTACTCCTTCAAGGGCCCCGATCCGGAAGCCTACGTGAACAAGGTCACGTCTGCAGCCGCCTCGAAAAGTTACGAGCATCTCCTGAGGGCGCACCTCCGCGACTACCAGGCCCTGGAATCCGCCTTCTCCCTGAACCTCCCGGACCCGAATGGCTCAGCGGACAAGGAGACGGCAGACCTCATCTCTGCGTACACGGCAGACCGCAGCACGGGAGATCCGTTCGTCGAGGCGCTGTTGTTCGACTACTCGCGGCACCTGCTCATCTCATCCTCCCGGCCCGGCTCCCTGCCCGCCAACCTCCAGGGCCGCTGGACCGAGGAGCTCAACCCCGCTTGGAGCGCTGACTACCACGCCAACATCAACCTGCAGATGAACTACTGGGCGGCGGACCAGACGGGCTTGGGGTCGACGCAGGATGCCCTGTGGGACTATATGGAGCTCAACTGGGTCCCTCGCGGATCCGAGACTGCTAGGTTATTGTATGATGCCAATGGATGGGTCGTGCATAATGAGATGAACATTTTCGGGTACACGGCCATGAAGGAGGGTGCAAGCTGGGCTAATTGTAAGTCATGGACCGTGGAGACCCGACGATAAACTGCCCCCCTCCACAAACCCCCCAAACCCACAGCAGACACTCATGTGCCCCCTAGATCCCGCCGCCCCGGCATGGATGATGCAGCACGTCTGGGACAACTTCGAATACACCCAAGACTCTGCCTGGTTCCGGCACCAGGGCTACCCCCTCATCAAGGGCGTAGCCGAGTTCTGGCTGTCCCAGCTGCAGGAGGACGCCTTCTCCGGGGACGGCAGCCTTGTCGTCAACCCGTGTAACAGCCCGGAGCATGGGCCGACGACTTTTGGCTGCGCGCACTACCAGCAGGAGATCCACCGCACCTTTGACGCCATCCTTGCTGGCGCCCCGTACGCCCGCGAGAAGGATGAGGACTTCCTCGACCGTGTCTCGGCGGCCCTGGAGAAGCTCGATAAGGGCTTCGGCGTGACAGAATGGGGAGGCGTGAAAGAATGGAAGCTCCCAGACTCGCACGGCTACGACGTAAAGTCTGACCACCGCCATCTCTCCCACCTGACGGGCTGGTACCCAGGCTACTCCCTCTCGTCCTACCTCGACGGCTACTCCACCAACACCACCATCCAGTCCGCCGTGCGCGCCACACTGGTATCACGGGGCCCGGGAAACGCGCCCGACGGGAACCCGGGCTGGGCCAAGGTGTGGCGGGCGGCGGCGTGGGCGCGTCTCAACGACACGGAGCGCGCGCACTGGCACCTGCGGTACGCGGTCGAGCAGAACTTTGCGGGGAATGGGCTCAGCATGTACAGCGGGAGGGACGAGCCGTTCCAGATTGACGCCAACTTTGGGTTTGCGGGCGCGGTGCTGAGTATGCTTGTCGTGGACCTGCCGCTGCCGCACAAGGCTCTCGCGGGAGGAAAGGGGGACCCGAAGCGGACAGTTGTGCTTGGCCCTGCGATTCCTGAGGCGTGGGCTGGTGGTAGCGTCGAGGGGCTGAGGATAAGGGGCGGAGGGGTGGTGGACTTTAGCTGGGACGCTGACGGGGTTGTGACCGAGGCGCGTGTCAAGCGGTCCAGGGCCAAGGTCAGGATTGTCAACGTCAAAGGGGAGATGCTTGCCGAGTCATGAGATGATCACGATGGCATCTGCTTTGCTTTGACCAGCGTTGCCGCCCCTTCAGGAACGAGTGCGCTGAGCGACATGAGCCGGTGCTGGTTGGCGGTCTCTGGTTGGCATCTTTCGAGGTTGTTGCGTTTGCTCGCCAATCATGGTACAGCGACACGTGTTCCGTAGTGATGATAGCTGCCAGTGGATGATGTTTGTCTGCTCGGAAATGGGAGACATTTGAAGTGCCGAAAGAAGAAGCAGCAGAGCGGAGGGCGGAGGAGAGTTGAGGGTTACCAGGTAAGTAGGTATCTAATCTACCGGGTAGGTAGGGACCTCTTTCGAGGTGGGGTTCAACAAAAATACCAGCACTCGCAACCCGACAGTCAGAGTAACAACGCATTGAATATACCGTAAGTACCGGTAATAATGCAAAACTTGAAGCTTCAATTCGCATACTATTATTGTTAAAGCCTGGATACCTGGTGCGTATCGTACGCGTGCTCTGGACACGACCTGCCGCCACGTGATCCCCCCAACCTCAACATCAACCTCGCGCAACATTCGCCCGACACCTCCAACCCACACCACTCTCTGCCCCCCTTCACCCCTTCCCCTTCGACGGGCATCACCATCCATCTGCACGCGAAACAATCGAACCGCCCCGTCTTCGTCTTCATCCCAGCCTACCAGCCATCATCATGGCACCCGTCGACCGTGTCGACCCGGACGTCCTCGAGCGTACGCGTCTCCCACCCTTCCGCCCTCCGATCACGCGCAACCCAGCATCCGCTGATAACCCTCCTCAGAACAACTCAAAGACATCATCCAAGACCTCTACCAGTTAATGGTCCAAGTATCAACCTACGACTCCGCAGGCCGCGCCAGCAAAGACGTCCTCACCAACGAGATGTGCGCCCCCTCCCCTCCCGTCCCCTCCCCAGACAACCCCCTCCCCCCAAAGGAAAATCGTCCCCATGGAATAAAAAAAAGCTAATCACAACCCCTCACCCAACAGAAAAACCCTTTCCCGCTCCCTCCAGACCCTCCACACCTCCGCCTCACCCCCCAACGCCCTCCCCTCCGTGCCCCCCGAGCTCCTCCAGTACGTCGAGAACGGCCGCAACCCGGACATCTACACCCGCGAGTTCGTCGAGCTCGTGCGTCGCGGGAACCAGCTCATCCGGGGCAAGACGCATGCCTTCGCCGCGTTCCGCGATGTCCTCGCTGCGGATATGGCGGCGGCCATGCCCGAGCTGAGGGATGATGTTAAGTTGGTCTGTGAGACTACGGGGGGGAGCGCTCCTGTTGTCGTTGGAGACGGGGACGGGGAGGCGAAACAGGAGAAGCAGGAGCCACAGACGGTACAAACGGCGCTGGCACCGACACAGTCGCAGCAATGACGACGGTTGGAAGACGCAACATCACGAGTTATGATACCCTACGACCAATAATGACACTGTAATACTACTATTATTGACCGACTCGAACCAGGCCGGAACGTGCAAAGAAGAGAGGATATTATATCATGTAGATCCTTACATGGCGGTGCGAAAAGAAAAAGAGGACATCTGTTTTGCGTACAAGAGCTCGAGCAACCCCGCGAGCCGGAACCTGGCTAGGTATTTGAGAGCAAATGTCTATCTATCCCGAACGCCGGTGTCATGATTTGTTGTGTGCGAGGGAGAACAGAAAAAGGAAGTCTATCCAGCCATCATTGGGTCCCCAGCAAATCCTCGCCAGATCTTCATCTTCATCAGCATGTACACGATCACAGCCCCGAGTGCCAGCAGGCTAACCATCTGCGGTGGCAGAAACACCAGCGCCGCCACGCCGTAGACGCCGTAGCGCCGGATTGTAGCGACCAGCTGGTCGCGTGTCTCCTGACGCTCTCGGAGGTGGCTCCGCATCTTGCTCCTGCTCGATTCCGAACCTTCCTTGTTGAAACCATGCCCCGCGGTGTAGTCGTCGTCGTCGTCGAACTCCTCATACATGTCGCTACCCGTCTCTTCTTCATCTTCTTCCGCTTCGTCATCGGTTTGTCATGAGAAATTAAATCCGCCGCGGCCACCACCGCCGCCAAAGTTGAACTGCGCACCGCCAGGGAACCCACCAGCTCCTCCAGGGAATCCGCGAGCACCTCCGGGGAATCCACCGGCGCTGCGGAAACCGCCGCCACCACCGCCGAAGCCGCCCTGGTTGCCCATCATGCTGAAGAGGATCTCGGGGTCAATGCCGCCCATACCACCGCCCATGCCACCACCACCGAACATGTCGTTGGGATCCACGAGGTCGTCGCCGTTATCGTAACGAGCCTTCTTCCTGTCGAGGGGTCAGATATCAATACTCATATGCTAAGAGTGTGTGTTGTTGTTGTTGGGGGGGGGGGCTGGTTCTTACTCAGGATCGCTCAGCGTCTCGTAGGCCTCCTGCATATCCTTGAACTTGGCCTCGGCCTGCTCATTGCCGGGGTTCTTGTCGGGGTGCAGCTTGACCGCCATCTTGCGGTAGGCCCTCTTGATCTCGTCGGGCCCGGCATCCTTGCCGAGCCCCATGATCTTGTAGTAGTCTTTCCGCAGGCTCTTCTTGAGCTCGAGCTCGGCCTTGCGGACCTCCTGTGCGATGCTCCGGTCCTCGGGCTCGAGCTCCTGGATCGACTTCCACTCTTTGACGGAGTCCTCCCACTTGCCAGCCTGGCCCAGGGCGTTGGCCTTGGTCTTGCGGGCCTTTGTGTAGCCGGGATCGAGGCTAACGGCCTTGTCCGAGTCGGCAATGGCATCCTCATACTGCTTGAGCTTGAGTTTGCACTGCGCCCGGTTCTGCAGGAGCTTCGCGTTGATGCTCTTGTTGGTGGGGTCAATCTCCAGAGCCTCGCTGTACTTCTGGATCGCAGCCTGGAACCGGCCGGCTTTGAACTCGGTGTTGCCCTCTTGCTTCATGCGGTCCAGCTTCTGGACAATCTTGAGCCACTTGACGGCGTCTCGGAAGTCGGGGTCGCAGCTGCATGCCATGCGGAAGAGCTGCACAGCCTTCTCGTTGTCGCCCTGGCCATACATGACACGGCCCCGCAGCACGAGAGCCTCTGGATCCTGGTTGTTCTGTCGCAGCAGGTTCATGGCAATGTTCTGCGCCTCGCCGAGGGAGTTCTCGCGTCCCATCTGAAGGAACGCCTCGGCTCTCAGCAGCTGCCACTTTCGAGGCTTGGCGACACCAGCTCCCAGTCCCTTCTCGGCCTCGTCCAGGGCATGTAGCACCATGGACATAGCCGACCCGCCTTGCTCCAGAGTATCTCTAGCGGACTTGAGGTGCGCGAGCATCTGCTTGGTCGGCGCCATGTCCTTGGCCGAGGGCGGGGGGTTGAGACGGTTAAAGGTGGTCATGGCCTCCTCCGGGCGCCCCAGAGCTGTGTAGATGCGTGCTAGGCGGAGGAGAACCTTGGTGTTCTCCGGGTCCAACTCGGCGGCGCGGCTACAGTCCTCCAGGGCGGCAGCATATTGGCCGCTCGTCATGTAAGCGGCGGCGCGATTGCTCAGGTACGTGGGGGAGTCGGGGAAGAGATCCACAGCTAAAAAATGGGCATCCGTTAGTGACATGCCGACCGCATTGCTCTGACGTCTGAGCTCATACCCTTTGTGTACTGCTCAATCGCCTTGGCATAATTCTTTTCCTTGAAGTGGCGGTTGCCCGCTGCCTTGTAAGACTCGGCATCATCCTGGGGGGTGAGAATCGGGCTCGAGGGGTTTGACTTGTGGGGTGGAGGAGCGGGTGCCTCGTCTGAATTGTTTGTGCCGTTAGGGATGGGCACGGAGAAATTCGCCTGGGCGGAGGAATTCTGCGGCGAGCTGGGCGACCCGGCGCCGTTCAGAGGCTCGCGGTCAATATCCATGGCGTTGCTGCCACTCATGGCGGACTGCGCTAGGGTGGAGAGACGTCTGCGCTCCTCGGGTGGCAAATTCAGCGGATGGGTATCGGGGTCAAACTTGGACCGGCGCGAGGACGACGAGGAGCCTCCGAGGTCGGTCGAGTGGCGGGAGGCCCGGGAGGGTCGCGAGGATTTGGGCGACGAGGACGACGACTCTATGTAGGAGGAGTGCCGCGACGTGGAAGGTTTCTTGGTGGGGGACTTGGTGGGAGACTTGGAGGACGACGACTTGGATGGCGACGAAGGCTCGGTGCGGGGGTGGTGGTGGTGGTAGGAGTCTCCGCGCTCATCAAAGTGCTGGGGGAAGGTGTTGGAGGAGGTGAGGTTGCCGGGGGAGGAGTGTTTTTTGGAGGAGGATGGTTTCTTGCTACTACCACCGAAAAGCTTCATTTGGACCGGAGACGGTGCGGGTACCGAAGGCCGCTGCGCGAAAGTCTTTGTCCTTTGTCCCGAAACAGGGTTATGCCGTATACCGAGTCGATGCCCTAAACGGGTCGTGAGACTCTGGTATGACAGGTGCGTGTGGGTGGCCCAAGCCACTGGGAATGAGCCTAAATGGGTGAGAGTTCAGGGCCGCGCCGGGAAGTGGTGCGGAGGACAGCGTTTGAACAACGTGAAGAGACAACGCCTCCGTCCGGAAGAGCGCAAAGAAGCCAGGTCGACGGTAAATGAGGAGGTTGAGGGCAGTGCACGAGGCAAACAGGGACAGAGCCGAGCAGGAGGAAGGAACAAACGACGACACTTTAGCAAGGACGCCCAACCTGGGAAATGATGAATCAGAGCACAGCACGGCACAGCACAGCACACATTGCACAGCCAAAGTGCACAACACATCAACCCACCCAGCGGTCCCAGCCTCAGCATTTCACTGTGATTTGATTACCTTGCACAAAACTCAGCCCATCAGGCTCTGAACAGGAACATCACCGTTGCAGAGAAATTTTGTGAATATCCAATCCCGGAGAGCCCATCATGCAGACATGCACCATCATGGTTGCTCCCCGCCCAACCACCACGCCGGGAGCGGGCCGTTGGGCGCTGTAGCCAAGGTGACGGGCCCTGTATTAAGCGCTGCCACTGCTGTAGATTCCCCCACCAAGGACAAGCGCCAGGAAACTTTTGAACAAATCAAGGCATTGACTGGGGGAAGCAGTGTTTATACAGCTCTCGCGGGGCTTTTAATGACCCAGCCTTTGAATTTGCAGAGCATATTATCCAATAGTGGACAAGCCGCAGTGGACATCTCTACATGCTAGAGTCTATATATTCGCCGTCGTCCACTGGGCGAAGAACTGCAAGTCTCCTGCAGGATGGAGGCTGGAAAACGGCACTGCAAGGCGAGTGAGTCGTCACTGTATGGCGCCTGTTATGCACAGTCAGTTAACGGGGTGTTGCAACTAACCGGCTCCGATTCTAGAAGGTTCAGTGGGGCCGTGATGCAGAACGGATAACCCCTGGCGTGCGGCGTGTCCACCGGTCGCTCCTGCCGTGTGCGGAGGACTGATGGCGGCTTTACTTATGTACCAATAGTAGGTATCTGCAGGCTTGATTTAGGTTTCTTGTCTTTCTCAACAGAAGATTGCTCATACAACGGGCGGCATTTGAATGTTGCACTTAAAGCCATCCTACGAACAAGATAGTAAGTAGGCTTCCAATCTACGGCTGACTTTTGTCACCAAGTACCGACTTTTGGAAAAGAAAGCTCAACAAATGGTAATATGCCGAACCTGGACCCCGGGCCCATAATCTGCGAGAAGGGACGGTGCACCCTTGGCATCGACGTAATGTAATTAAAGGCCGCTCTTCATAAAACAAAAATTGCATTATTATTCGTGCAACATCATCGGCTTTCAATTCAAGCGCCGCCAGCAATAATGAACACATCCTACCTTGCTATCCACCGACATGATTCAAAGACGTGGGTGTGCTCCTGCCAGGTGATCCACCGACTCGTATCGACATCAATGCTCTACCTTCTCGTCGGGCGGCCCCTCTGAACCCCCATTGTTCCCGATGATAGAGTTGACAAACTCCTGGTACTTGAACACCTCACCCCGCTTCGCCCCAAGTTGCGCATTCATGTTCCTGTTGAACGCCCGCCTGCCCGTGAAGCCATTCATGACCTTGTCCACCTCGGCGGCCGTGAGCGCCGGTTCGCTGGGCTCCGGCGCCGTGTTCAGCAGCGCGTCCCTCAGTTCCGCCATGTCCACCTGGCCGCTGTCGTCGTCGTCGAACGCGGAGAAGGCCGAGAGAAGCTCCGCGCTGGGTGAGAGGGCCGCCAGGGTGTCGGCCACTGAGTTTAGGAAGGCGGCGAGGCCTATGGTCTGAGGTTGCGAGGGTGGGAAGAAGTTTGCGACGTCTGATGCAGTAGACGGCAAGCCTGATGCGGTGTTGTTAGCGGGACGTATTGTGAACGTCTCCTTTCAGATTTCACGTACCCAGCTGGTTCAGCATGTCGGCGACGTCATCCCGGTTGACGACACCATCACAGTCGCGATCCAGGATCTGGAACCCATCTCGTAGCGTCCTGACTTGTGTGGGCTGCAGCTTCGCCAGCGAATTGCCATGATCCACACCCTTGGTCGGCGACGCACGGCGCGGGGCCATATCGTGAGTCGGTGTCTGCTCTCGCGAAGCCTGGCCTCGCGGCGTCCAGCCGTCGGCGGCACTGCCGGTCGGCGTGCCCTGTCGCGCGAACCGTGGGTTCTCGCTCAACGGCCCGCGGCCGAGCTTGGTGGGGGATCCGGTCGGCGTCGAGTGGCGCAGCGGTGAGGGCGATGCGGGCGATTCTGGTCGGCGGAATGGGGAGCTTCGTGCGGGAGGGGTGCTGTAGGCCAGATTGACTTTGTAGGCTGTTCCTGGGCCGGACTGGAATTGATAATGTGATGTTAGCACGGGTGGATGAGGAGAGCAGGGTCTGACTTCGCACATACCATGTTGCTGGGGGATTGTTTACGGAGCTGGATTGGTGGTAGAAGTAAGGGATGCTCTTCGTCGGAACAGAGTTCAAGTGCACATCAAGCAATGCGCTCAGATCGAAAATTGACGGCGCTGGACCGGGGGGGTTGAGATGGTATGTTGGGAAACGCTCCAGTGGTTGCGGCAGCCCAAAGTAGGTAAGTAAACAAAGGACGGGCGTCACAACAACAACCGCTCTGCAGCCTTGCATAAATGTGGGGTTGTGTTGTGGCTGATGGGTGTGGCGCCGTGTACACCTATTGGTCCAGATACAAGCGTAGCGCGAGGCTGCTGTGTCCCTCCCAAGCCACGGCAAGGACCAAGCGGGTACCGAAGCCCTGGATTCTGGAAATGCCCGGGCGACTCGAAATTACCTTATTGCGGCGTGAAAAGTCCCCTGAAACGGACCGCCCGATATGCCCCGCCTCCCACACCAAGTGACACCACCCACACGGTCCACAGTCCAGTCCACACCATCCGCACGTATCCTGACTGTTTTCAGGGGCTTGGACTCCAGAGCATCAGCAGGGTGGTCTCAAAGGGGGCCCGGGCGTCTCGACTTTCGACCACTCCTACGAGCACCTCAAAATATGGTCCCACTCCAGCGTTTGCCAATTCCCAGATTCGGCCGAAGCAAGACGACTCGAGCGTTGATGTTTTGACGACCCCAGCTCAGGAGTTGCCCGAACCTGCCAAAGTCGTGCATGCTGGTCATCCTCGACACACAACGTGACGGATAATAGTCCCTTGTCCTGGGGGCCCCCAGGCGTCGTCGGCTCTTCGCAACTCGTTGACTCGCTGCGGCCCGCCTCGCCTCTCGTCCCATTCGATCTCCGACTCTACGAAGAATCACCTTCCCGTCCGCTTGCTTCGAACTCCGTTGATCTTGTACGGATACCAGATTGATTGGCCATTCCGCCAGGCGGCATCCTCGCCTTTCACCGCTCGAGTGGCCCAAATCCCTGTATAACAGACGGCCCGGCATACGGCATGCAGAGCATTGCGGGCCTCTTCCGCCTGAACCCAACCCTCGACCGCAACTTGGTCTCGCGCAGGCCCGAGTCATGCGCCGTAAACTGAGCCGCCGGGAATCGAAGAAGCGCTCACCATGGAGTTACCGTACATGTCGCGGATCCAGAGCAACAGCAGTCAGGTGAATGACTCCCTGCCGCCCGCCGGTCGCCGTCGAACCTCGCTCTCGTCGTTCCCCTCGACAAGGTCCCCCTCGCAAATGTCCCGACCGTCGCGCTCACCACAGCCTCCCGCCTTCTTCGACATGGATCGCGTGTCCGACCCGAGCTTCAAGTCCAAGACCTCGTCACTAGATCACCCTTCGTCGCAGCATTCGTCGCTGTCGGCGCCACACCGCCCGAGGGTCGGTTCGCATCCGCCCAGGAAGCTCCGATCGCAGTACCCCCGCGAAGACACCGATAACCATGTCGAGTACATCCTCGTGGCTTCGTTTGACATTGACCGGGGCCCGGTCATGGAGCATCAGTACCCCGTCGCGATCACCGGGGATGAGCACATGTTGGCCGAGCTGATGTTGCCGGACCAGGCCCACGCGCGCAACCAGGACTGGACAATCTTCTTTCTGCACAAGGAGAGCAGTGAAGATGAAGAGGAGAAGGAGAGGCAGGCGAAAGAGGACCGGCGGCGACGGCGGCGGAGGAGGCGGAACCGGGCTGCGGGTATCATTGACGAGGAGGATGAAGAAGGGCTCGACGAGGAGGATGACGATTTCGATGCATCGGATGGTTACGAATCGGTGGACAGCGAACCCGAGGGCGGCGAGGGGCCGCCACTAATACATGTGCTGAATCTGGTCAACACCAAGCACGACAAATCGGTGAAACGAGGGGCTATTGTGAAGGCCATGGCCATCTGCACAAGGCATCCATTTCTACACATATACAAGGTACGGCATGCACCCACCCCTACGTCCTCCTCGATGGGTTTCCGAAGCATACTGACGTGGGCAGCCACTGCTCCTTCTTGCACTGGAGGAATACTTCAAAAGCCCGGTCCCCGAGACACTGGCCATGCTGTACGACGCTGTCAACGCCATGGACCTATCATTGATGCCGAGGCTCAGCCTGCTCGAGAGGCACTTGCTGCAGGCCAGTGAGAACAAAGACCTGTTTGTGGAGAAGTTCGAGCGCATGATTCAACAGCGAATTGAAGAGGACAAGGCCGAGGGGATCTCTCACGACCCCAACGACGGGCATCGGAGTCCCACGAGGGTGGCCGGCATCTCGCGCGCCGGCACCAGAGCCCACGTGGAAGGCGGGCCGTCTGAGTACTCCGTCCCGAGGGACACGCATGAATTCGAGACAAAGGTCATGTACAAGGGCATTCCCATCCCCGTCAAGGTGCCCACGGCCGTCATGCCCGAGACTGTCGGCGACTTCTCCCTCATCAAGCTTATACAGAACTTCTCCGAGCCGCACGCCAAATCTCCGCAGCCTTTCTCCTTACACCCCCATCTAACCACCAACGGGGTCAACACACACCCCATTATCGTGCTCGTCAATGGGTTGCTCACGCAGAAGAGGATCATCTTTCTGGGGCATAACATGCCTTCGGGAGAGGTGGCCGAAGCGGTCCTAGCAGCCTGTGCTCTGGCCTCCGGCGGCCTCCTGCGCGGCTTCACACGCCATGCGTTCCCCTACACGGACCTAACCAAGATTGACGACCTGCTCAACGTCCCCGGCTTCATCGCGGGCGTCACCAACCCCACATTCGAAGTCCACCACGAATGGTGGGACATCCTCTGCGACCTCCCCAGCGGCCGCATCAAGATCAGCAGCAAGATCGACCCGGCACCCGTGACGGAGGGCCTGGTGTACTTCCAGCAGCAGAACCCCTCCTTCGCCAGCCTGGCCGGTGGCACCTCCAACAGCATGCAGGACCTGACGGGCGACCAGGCCTTCATGGCGGATATCCTGCGCAGCATAGCCGCGAGGCACGGGGAGCGTGTCATCCGCGCCAAGTGGCGCGACTGGGTGCTCAAGCTCACGCGCATAGCCGCCCAGTTCGAGGAGAGTGTGTACGGCGCCAGCGCCTTATACATTGGTAGCGAGGATCAGGACCTGACACTGCCGGGTGCCAGTGGTCATGGCTATGTCTGGCCGGATGAGACGGCGAAGCACAGGGAACTTGCTGGCAATGTAACGAGGATCGAGGGATGGCGCAATACTCGCAGCTACTACAGCTTCATCCAGGTGAGTAGCCTAACAACAACAACAATGACACTCACTATCCGATGTGCCTGTGGCTGTTGAAGCTGACTTGAACATCAGGACCTCGCACAGCTATACACCGTCAGGCCCCTCAAGGGCCTCGACGTAGCGCACATGCACGACCGCCTCCGCCTGCAACGCCTCTCCCCCACCCAGAGCCGGGACATCTACCTGACCTTGCACAAGCACATCCACACCTACGACGAGATATGCCTCCTGCTCAGCGTGGCCCCCGAGTCGCACGCGGGGCTGTTCTACATCGCCCTGGGCCTCTTCCACAAGGAGCCAGACGTGCGGATCAAGACTTGCGAGCTGCTGGAGCGTATCAGCGAGCACGAGGCCGGGCAGCACTGGTGGCGCGGGCTGAGCAGGTTTGAGAAGCTGGCGTTTGCGAGGATAAGGAGGGAGGCGGACGCAGAGCAACCGCCGAGGGCGGCGACGGACCTGGACAAAGCGCTGCCGCTGACGCCGAATAGTGATAGGAGGTGATTCCACGTGCCCGGCGCATGATTGACTGGAGTTTGTATGGGAAGCGAGTCTGGCGATTCCATCATTACACTCCCCTGGGTTGGTGCCTGCTGGGGATTCCATCATTTATACACATGCCCTGGGTTGGTGCATTCACCATTTCTAGACCATTGGGCGGCGTTCGTTTTACTAGATCTCGCATCATTATTATCAACCACCTATTTGAGGAAAGGAGCTTCTGATGGGCATGCATACGTTGATTGGTGGTTGGTGTGGGAGACCATCTACTTATTTTGAAGAGGGGGTGGCGGCGGCGGGGCGCCCTTCACTTTGGGTCGCAAATGGGATCTAGACACATGACACACAAGGTGTGAGGCACTTGTTACTCCACATATTATCTACTCTGTCGCTAGCGAGATGAAACTTGGTAGTTGCACCATCTGCATACATTCATGCTGCATATATATATATATGTATGCATAGCGTGGATTTATTATTATATGGTCTCTTCCTTTTACCTCACCTCTCGTACATATCAGGTAAGCCGTCTTTTTATTGCCGGAGGCCGAGAAACTTGGCGGCGTGCTTGACGTGGTCCTCGCCAAAGGTGGAGATGAAAAAGTAGGAGTGGTCGTAGCCCTATGGGCGGTGAGCTGCGCTGCGATATACATACTGACTGGAGTTGGGAGCGCGGTGGTCGACTTACCTCTTGGTAGCGGAGAGTCAGGCCCTCGACGCCGGCATCCTTGACGGCCTGTTCAAAGTTCTCGGGCAGCAGCTGGCCTTGCTTGTAGAAGTTGTCCCCCGTGCCCTGTGCCAGTAGGTTAGCCAAGTTGTATAGTCCCTCATCATCCACCAGAATTGGAGTGGACCGGTCTCCTGCGGTGGGGCCTAATGACGCACCACATCGATGAGGCAGTTGAGCGGCCCCTTCCACGCCTTGACCAGCTCAGTAGCATCATGCTTCTTCCACTCCTCCTTGTCGTCACCCAGGTACCCCCCGAACGCCTTCTCGCCCCAAGGGCACCGACTCGGGTTCGCAATGGGCGCCCAGGCACTGACACTCTTGTACATGCCGGGATGCTTCATATACAGCGTCAGTGCGCCATGGCCGCCCATGGAGTGTCCCGAGATGGACACACGCGAGGGGTCAAGCTCGGGGAAGGTCTGGAAGACGAGAGCGGGGAGCTCGCGGGTAACATAGCTCTCCATGCGATAGTGCCGACGCCAGGGATCGCGCGCAGCGTCGACATAGAAGCTAGCGGCGCTGCCGAAGTCCCAGCTCTCGTGCTCGCCGGGCAAGTCGAGGCCGCGGGGGGAGGTGTCCGGGAAGAGCAGGGCGAGGCCGAGGCGGGAGGCGTGGGCGTGGAGGAAGCCCTTCTCGGTGACGTTGTCGGGGGTGCAGGTCAGGCCGGAGAGGTAGACGAGGAGGGGCGCGGGGGAGGCGGTGGTTGCGGTGGGCGGGATGAAGAGGTTGAGGTTCATGGGGGTGCCGGTCGTGGGGGACTCGTGAGAGAGCTTGAGGAGGCGGCCGCCGAAGGTGGTGATGGTGGCTTTGGTGGTGAAGGCCATCTTGGTGATTTGGTCTTGTTTGGGCGTGTGGTGGGTTACTCTGGGGATGGAGCGAAAAGGTGGTGAATTGAAGTAGACCGATGGATGGATTCGTGTTATAATTAGCTGCCAACAAGATCCGGTACGGACGGGTAAGGAAGGGATGGGTAAGTTACGAGATGGGAAGATGGAGCTATTAGAGGTTGGTTGATGCGGGACACCAATCATGATCATGGTGGGGTAAGGTACCACCAGTAACTCGTATTGCAGTGACTCGACATTAATTTCGTGTAATTGCCCCGCCATCTTGTGTGGGAATATTACACAAAATTAATGTCTCCCAGCTGTATAACCCACCTTGCCGTGGCATCCCCGAATTATCTCCTTGATCGGGCACACCATGTCGTCATGCCGATTACTGAAAGCCTCGAGGTATGTATTTGGGTACCTTGCTCATCGATCGTTTCCCGTGGACAAGATGTAGCTCTCATGTAAACATTACCAGATACTTTCTCCATGCCGAAATATACACTCTCCCATACGCCCATGTCCCAGTCCCAATATCCGCACATCAGTAAACGCCGTAGAACCAACAATGACCGAGCACCAAGTCCCCCAAAAGAGGAAGTAAACTGCCAACAGGTGCAGCAGCACCACCACCACCACCACCAACCAACCAACCAACAGCCGAATCCCTCACTTCTCCTCCTCGTTCAACACACAGTCAAAGCTGCGAAACAGGTTGTCCCACTGAATAGCACTCAGATTGTACTTGTTCTCGTAGTCGAACGTGACGGCGCCAAACGTGCACCCCGTCGGGCTGGTGCAGATCCCCCCGCAGTCGGACAGGCGCGGGAAGCACCGGAAGTCCTCGCCGTCCGGCGCGAAGGTCTTGACGTTCTCGAGGAAGGGCTTCTTGAGCTGGTGGCACGTGTCTAGCTTGTAGACTTTGTGCTCGCATGTCCCTGTCGCGTTGGCGCCGGTGCACATGAGGATCTGCCGGGTGGTCAGTCCCTCGTGGCTGGGATGAGGGAGTGATGGGTGGGATTTGGGACGGGAAGGGAAGGGGTCGACTTACACCACCGACCTCGCGCTTGATGATGGGGGAGCTCGAGGCTAGAGCTGCGGCGGCGGCGACGATGCCGGCGATGGAGACCTTCATTGTGAGGCGGGTAATGGCAGTCGATCGCGTAACAGTCGAGAAGCTCCAATTCTTCCACGTTATCGACGATAAAAAGGTACCTAGGTACCTAAGGTAGAGTTTGGCTTAAAAGGCAGAAAGGGCAGGAGCTTGCCAAGTGGCGGCAGGTACGGATAACTTCTGGTACAGCTTGTCGATACCTATCCAACCTTCATCCTCCAACCTCCACCATCATAGAAGTGCGACATGCAGCCTCCTCTTATAACTCTGCCATTCTGGGCTCCACCGTGATGGACATGCCTCTCCAACAACTGAAATTCGCCAACCTGTCTCACGCCGACCAACCGTCAATTCGACCTCTGACTCCGCATCACCGTCATTGTTCGGGAGGCTGGGGGGTCAAGCAAACAGGTGCGACGTCATTGCAACGACCAGTGGTAGGCCGCCAATACGCGGATCGGCGGGCGATTTGCTTGTCCGGCAGTGAAATTGCCGGCCACGCGGCTCTGGCGATCCCTCTCGTATTGGACAGCAGCTTGTCGTTCTGTTGCCCGCCGATACTACCTCGTCATCTGTATGATGTATGATGGCCTCTCTGCTTTTCACGCCCCAGCATTCGCCGTCTCTTTGCTTGGCGCATCGACGAGCTCGACTCATGGTCCAGGGGGGATCAGGTCGTGTTCTTCACCGGCATAGCATGGGGCAATCGTCCAGTCACCGAAGCCAAGCGAAGGTTTATTTGCGTATCACACTGCAACCTAAGTTGATACGTTGATCTCAGTCGGGTCCCGCGCAATACGGTTGTTCCCCCGCATCGTGGTTGACAGCGTGTGCGTCAATGCCATTCCTATGTAGTATCCGTAGTATCGAAACCCAAGACGGTGTCCCCAACCCAAAGGTGATCTACATACTAAACTCTAGCGTAGTATCCTCATCGCAACGGCACTGCGGTGTCTCAACCTGTCACCCTTGGCATATGGCGTTTTGTTCCTTTGGGGATCCATGATGTCAGGCTTCGTCCACCGAGGCCTAGGCGGCCAGGCCCTTTCCCAATTCATTCGAGATACGGGACAGACTGCTTGGGACGTTGCACGATCAACAAGCGCAGCAATTCAACTGTGACCTGGTCCGTCATGTGAAGATTGCCGTTCCCCGTTGCCATCCCCATGCCGACGCCAACGAAGAACCGAATTCCAAGACGCAGTCCATGAGAATCTTTTGCCAGATAACAGCTCCTAACGCCGAGGGACTTGGCGATACAGTGCAGCAGGTCATCCGACAAGTCGAAGCGGAAGTAACCAGACTATCCATTCGTATTCTTCGGTGGGTGTTGTCTTTTTCATCTTCTAATACCGGTGATAACCACTTTCAACGCCGCGCTGAAATAAAATCAAAAAGCAATGAATAGTCGACAGTCGGTCAAGGGCTTGGTCGGTAAGGCGCCAGCGATGGGACGAGGTGTTGCCGTTCGCAATGCTGGCCCTCTAGCTCCCGCCAGACCGCGACAATACCGACGCTCATTGCAGGAGCTCTTCGCAAGTCCAGTCCTCGTAGCTGCACAGGGTCAATGCGCCGTCCCCCAAGACGATCTATCCATGGCACATGGCAACAACTTACTATCCGTCGGGTAGGTACCGCCGCACAATCAGGGGGATCTTCTTCTCGCGCAGCTCCTTGATCGCAATCTGCAGCGGATCGGTCTCGCCCTCGAGGTCAACCAGGACGGGCGCATTCATGCTGCATTTCCCCGGTTAGCTCCCAGCGCGAGAGAAACCTGCCTGGATAATAATAGGAACGCACCTGATCTGCAGGGCACGCGTGCCGAGGATACGCGCTCGCTCGTACTTTGTCATGTAAGGCGTCGTGGATCGCTCGTTCTCGGGGATCTTCTTGTCCTTCATGGACTTGTCGCCGCCCTTGATCGCGTTGGCTGCGGCCGACGGGTCCCCCGAGACGACCACGTTGTCCTCGTCGCCGTTCGCATCGGGGTTCTCCTCCTGGTCCTCCTGGTCGAATTCAGCCTCGTAGTAGTCTTCCTCCTCGATCATGGGCTCGTCGCTGGTGATGGGGCTGCGTTAGCGACAATCTTGGTCACACGGAACCAAGACGGGGCGCGGGTCGTGAATGGGGGCGGGTGGTGGTGCAAACTTACCCGCCAGCGCCGAGATCGTCGTCGCCAAAGTCGGACATTTTGATCAAACTCTTGATTGGAGGCGGGTGAAGTTGGTGATGCGGGGTGTTTGCCGTCGGACGGAGCGTGAGGGTGCGGTGCGCGGTGTGTGTCGTGTGTTTCTGGCTTGATGGGGGAAAAAAAGATTGAACAAGGTTTCCCGGTGAGGGCGATGGCACTGTAGTACAAAGGCGGCAGGCAGTGGGGAGGGAGTGCCGCACACCGAGAGCCCCCACCGAGACTCTGCCCACCTCCAGGTCGCTCGTCGCCCACCACAAAAAAAAAACCTGCCAGCTGCTTCACCGCTCAGAAAGTTACACCAAATTCTGCCGCACAATCAAATCGACCACCCTCGAGACTCATGACCATGTAATGTTCCACGGCGTGACGACGATGCCTATGATCCGAGCGCCATGTCTAAACGCAGCGCTGTTGAGGACCCTCTCGAGGCACCGTCATTGAAGAAGCTTCATCTCGACGACAGTACGACCTCGTCCCCCCCAATCAGCCCAGCTGTACGCCGCCATTGGTTCACAAACTGACCTCTACAGACTTCAACGACGCCGAGGACGATGTAACCACCACCCGATCCCCCAGCTCAACCAGCAACGACGCCGAATCCCCCGTCACAGCAGCAACTACCCCCCGGGCCCGCTTCCCCTCCGACCTCAAGACCCTAGCTTGCACCTGGCCCGGCTGCCCCAAGACCTTCAACCGCCCGGCCCGCCTCCGCGACCACCTCAACTCGCACACCAACTCCCGCCCCTTCAAGTGCCCCTACGACGCCTGTGATAAGGACTACACCGTCGACAAGCACCTCAAGCAACACATCAAGGCCGTCCACACCCACGAGCGGAAGCACGTCTGCCAGGTCGCCGGCTGCGGAAAGAGCTTTGTCACAGGGACGCGGCTGAAGCGCCATCAGGCTGTGCATGAGGGTGCCGACCGCTTCCGCTGTGAGGACTGCGGGCAGAGCTTCCGGAAGAAGGATACGCTGGCGAAACATGTCCGTAAGGAGCATCAGGGTCTGCCTGCACACCCGTGTGCGGAGCCTGGCTGCAGTGCGGCGTTTGTTACGAAGACGTCGCTCAAACGACACCGAGAGCGGGAGCATGGTGAGGCTAGGTTCTGGTGTGACGAGTGCGGGGTGAAGATGCTCGAGGATGGCACAGAGCGGCGGGTTGGCTTCACGACCGAGGTCCTGCTGCTGGCGCATCTGAAGCAGGAGCATCAGGACTGCATGTTCTGCGACTTCAAGTCCTCCACCCAGCGAGAGTTGGAGAGGCACGTGGAGATGTACCACTCGGGCAGGACCGTCCAGGACCGCAAGAAGGAGGAGTGCACATATCCCGGTTGCGGCAAGCGATTCACCAGCAAGTCGAATCGCAACAACCACGTCCGCACAGCCCACGAGGGTCTACGGTTTTCCTGCGGTGAGGTTGAGATTACCGGTCCGGGCTTCGAGGGCTGGTCCAATGACCAAGGCTGCGGATCTCAGTTCTCCGCCAGGGCCCGTCTGGAGGACCACGTTCGGTACGTCCACCTCGGCCACGAGCGACCGAGGATGTCCACAGCCGCACCTTCGCAGCAGGAGCCAGAACTGGACGCCCTTCTCGACGACATTGTCGGCGAGACCACGACGTCAGCCTACTCCTGCCCCCACTGTCCCGACATCTTTATCCGGCACGAAGATCTCGACGGCCACATCGAGACATCACATACCCCAGAGGCCAGCTTCTCATTACTCGACAACAACGGCCAGCCGTCCATGTTCGGCGGGGAAAATGGCGAATCAATCTCTTCCTGGCGGGGAGACATGACACAGGAGGAGGACATCTTTGCCGCCGAGATGGACTACGGTCCCGCTGACGATGACTGGGCCGAGGACGAGGCAAATATCATGCTATTGGCCCGGGACGTTGCCGATCTTGACGGGCCAATTGATCCTGCTCTGAGGCATATCTGATCCCTTTTTGCCTTTCTCTTGTTGTTTTTGGGAGGGCGCCCGTATAAACGGGGTGGTGGTTGGTGGTATGGTCCGCTTTTGGCGAGGAGATAACATGATACCCTTGGCTGTGCAGTCATCAGACGCAATGTACGGGCTCTTCTTCTATTGTTTCTGGGCTAATTTTGATGATTTATGACTGGCATATGGAAAAGTTCTGTAACACGTACAGGCAAGCAAATGTGGGAACAGGCGTTTACTTACGAGGGGACGGCCGGCTGGTGGCAAGATGGACGGACGAATGAATATTCATGGGCGCCTGGTTCCCATCAAAAGAAATAAGAATACAATGTTAACCTTCATTCGATAAGTGCCCAATCTACCGATTCTACCCAACCCAAAAACAACAATATACTGCCTGCCCAGTTCATTTTATGTTCCGCTGTGTCGCTGTGCCTGCCAAACCAAGCGTGCCAGATGCCCAAAACTCCGCGCAATGCACCGGCTTCTCCCAGACTCCCTCCTTTTGAAATCCAATTCTAGCACATCCCCCTTTAGCAGTACCCAAGAAAAAAAAGAACATTGTGAACCCCGCTTAAAAATGGATAACGCAGGCTTCTTCTTCAATGACCTCCAAACAACGCATTGCTAAGTCCCAGAATAGCCATACCCAGGAACCCAAAGCCAATGCACAGGTTCCGGTTGTGGTTGAGGCCCAGGGCCTCGACGAACAGCTGCAGCGCCACGCTCACCATGATACCAGCAGTAATGGCAAAGAGGCAGGCGTAGACGACGGAGCTGGGCGACATGTTCGTGCGGCGAGCGAGCTTGAACCAGAGGACGGCGACTCCGGCACCGAGCGGCTGCGACAGGCCGCCGAGGACGGCGGACCAGAGGGTGGCGCGCCAGCGGGAGCCGAGGGCCATGTAGAGGGGTAGGCACATGGCGAAGCCCTCGGAGATGTTGTGGACGAAGAGGGCCATGAAGACGTTGAAGCCCAGGGTCGGGTTGGCGTGGTTGGTCGCGTAGGTGATGAAGCCCTCGGGGAACTTGTGGAGGGCGATGGCTATGGAGGTCTGCAGGCCGATAGAGAGGAAGGCGTTGGCTGGGACGTGGTGGTGGTGCTGCTGGGATTCGGCGTCCCATTCTGGCATACCTGTGGAGTTTGAGTCGTCCTGGCACTCGCTCTCTGCCTCGCCTGCGTCTTCGACCTCGGTTTCCTCGTCAGGCGGGCTGAGCGGTTCTCGCGACGGGGTCCGGCTAGCGTGGAAACGGGGGCTGATGGACGGCGCTTCGCCGGCGTTCTCGTGTCCGTGGATTACGGGCCCGGAATGCCTGTGAGCAGGCGCGGTGGCGGTGCGGAGGACCCTCCCGTGCCGCGCCGAGTAGGGGATGGGGTTGCTGAAGTGCATGCAGGGCTCCAGTACGCAGGGGTCGGTGAACCCGTAGCATGTGCCCGTCTCGTCGCAGTCTGGCTTGGTGTCCCTGACAAAGGACAGAACCCGCTTCTGCACTTGAGACATGGAAGGTCGCCTGTTTTCAACGGCTGCCGGGTCTGTGGAGAGAGTGTGGTAGCCTGGGGCACCTGACTGAGGGCTTATGGAGCGCTCTGCGATATCATCAGTCCTGGGCCCTCCATTGACCAGAAGTGGTGTCGATTCCGCGGCAACCCCGTTTCCGATCTCGGTAATCTTCGAGATGCCGCCATTAGGAGCCGGGGCAGATCGTTTCCGGGAGACTCTGCGACGGGAGCGGCCAGGCCGAGAGTGCTTCCTTTGGTCATCATGGTGATGGGAGTCCGCATCGTCGTCGGTGGCGCTGCAATCAACGACGTGGGAAGGCATGAATTGGTGCACCAGGCGGGAGACGGCCTGGATGCCGAAGAACCCTCCAATGAAGCAGCCCATCATTATTAAGCCCGCGGCTCGGTCGGAATAGCCATCCTTCGTCAGGTAGTCTTTCGATTCGGGTAGCATGCTGTAGAGCGATGAGAAGAGCTGCGAGCGTGGCGCACATCAGCGGTCATGCCCAGGAGCAGTGGGGGCGATAGGGTATCGAAAAGTAACTCACCATGATGCCGAAGCTCAGGCTCAGAGAGCAGGCCAAGAACGTTTTGCTTTCCGCTATGCGAAAGCGGCGCTTGCCCGGGAAAAGCCGGACGATGGCATCGACAAATATGACTGCGGCGCCGACGATGCAGGCTGGAGGAGACACATACAACGTCAGTTTCGCGTCCAATCCAGACAAAACGACTCGGTTGCCCGGTGAAAGGGTTCAGGGACACGCACCTATACCACTGATTATGCACATGATCCACCCGCGGGTGTCATTGCTGATGCCTCGCATCGCCAACTCCATGGCGACGAACCGTCCCCCGTAAGGTGGTGCGCACGGCGAGCGCGGCAGTGGTGTCTACGTATCGATGCCGATTTGGGTCCGGGGGTGGGGGGGTTTGTTTTCTCGATCTTGGCCGGGCGAGATCGGTCGCAGATGGGGGGGGGGCGGAGGAACGTCTGGTCGCGATGGCAGTGGTCGCGATGGCAGCGGTCGCTTGTGAGGATGTGATGGAAGGTTGTTGGAGGTGAAGTCGCGGCCCTGTAAGTTCGACGAGAACGGACAACCGTGTGGCTTTTTTCAGAGGGGCGCGGCATGCGGCCGTGACGTCTTCGGGTAATGTAATTTGTGGGACTGACGTCTTTAAGAGCAAGCTGCCCCAGGCAGTTTTCAATAATATAGTGTAAGAGGCGCTGCACCGGGAAGGATGTGATGTATAAATTTGCTGAAAATTTGAGGATTTCTTCATGAAAAAGTGTTCACGTAACTGATCAGAGGTTAGGATGCGGCAAGGAGACGACTGGAAAGTACCTGGTGATTACTGTCTGTACCCGACGTAGGGCTTTGGAGGCAGTGTCATTATTTTTCATCTCTGTCCATCAAGGTTCTCACGCGGGCAGCCAGTCGTTCTTGCCCCCCACCACACCCACTGTGTCCATGCGTGAGAAACCCCCCCCTTCAGCTCCAACAAGCATTGTTCGACCACCGACCGTATCGCCCTTTGTTTCGAACCTGTTAACCTTGCCCATTCGACCTAACGGATGGCAGGACTTTCGTCACCTTTCCCGGCTCAATATCTTACTCCGATGCGGATATGCACCCATCCGCCGATTCATAGCAGCCATTACTTCTCGGACGACGACCGGCTACCCTATACTACCAACATAATGACGCGAATCGACGGGCATATCGAGACAGCGCGATGACTCTATTTTTGATGGATGTTGAATTACCCAAGGGTCAAGGCAAAGGTTCGCGCGTGGCATCGCTGACATGCGAGTAGTAGGACTGGCGCACCAACCAAACTCATCGCAAGCCAAGCTCACTCGATTGGAGAGGACGACAAAGGTGACTGCATTCGCGAGATATTGACGAGTGACAACCTGGAAGAGTACTACGTACATCCACGGGTCAGGTAAGTATACGAGTACGGCAGCTCCACAAAAAGCATCCGTCGCAAGTTTACAACTCGCAACTCGAAAGTCGACAACTCTCCTCCGCCCGAGCCTCTGTCATCCTTGGCAAACCCCGACAAAGAGGAGTCCAGTCGGCGCTCGCCATGCGCGCTGGCGAATTACAGCGGGGAGACATCGATATCGTGTAAGGTTGCCAAACAAGATGGCGGGGCAACTACACGAAATCAATTGTCGAGTCACTGTACATGCCCTACACCCAGGGGAAGGCCTACCTATTTAGGTGCCGATCTTACGGATGGGATCGCGTGGGGCGTCCGGCACTGGGTGGGCTTGCGAGGTTGACTTGGCGGCGGGAGGGATTCCGCCTACCTAGTCCGTAATATCCTCCGTATTCGGGTTCGGGACCCTCGGGGTAAGGGAACGACCACAGTTTGCCCTCTGCAAACCACCCCGAATTGGCAAGGATATCGTCGAAGGGTGATGGTGGAGTGACAGTGAGCTGACCATCGAGACACATTAGCCCGACTCATTTCCGCGGGGACAGCGCTTACATGGAAATAAATGTACTGATACAGACTACCACATACACCTAGTAGTATAGCTGGAAAGAGAAGTACTTATATTTTAATAGGAAGCACGCAAGCAGCCTTGCTCGCCGAGTGACTCTGCCGTTCATCCAACTCCTTTTCCCACGATGCTGCTCAAGGGAGTAACCGCAGCTCTCGCCCTCTGGGCCGCCGCCGCCATGGCCGGCGACTCCTCCCCCAGCGGCGCGACAAAGAAGGCCTGCAAGAAGCTCGAAACAGCCGTACCAGGCCTCGTTTCCTACCCCCTCGCGCTGGACTACCACGTCGAGACCAAGTCCTACTGGTCTACAGCACTGTGGGAGCTCAAGCCCTCGTGTCTCGTGCTGCCCCGGTCGGCCGAGGACGTCGCCGCCGCGGTCAGGGTGCTAAAGGGCTTCTCGGATGTGCAGTTTGCGGTCAAGAGCGGCGGGCATGATCCCAATCCTAGGCATGCGAGTATCGAGGGTGGTGTGCTCATCTCGATGAAGGACCTCAGTGGCACGACGTACGACGAGGATAAGGGGCTGGCGTATGTGAAGCCTGGCGGCGAGTGGAACGATGTTGTCGGGGCCTTGGAACCGTATGGAGTGACCCTTGTTGGAGGGCGCTTGGGTACGTTTCAAGTGAAAGGGACCCGAAATCTGTTGCTTGTTATGGTCTGTCTAATCATGGTGTCGATAGGCCTCGTGGGCGTCGGAGGATACCTCTTGCAGGGAGGCATCTCGTTCCTCTCCAGCCAGTATGGCCTGGCGGCTGATGTGAGTTGACCGACCCTGACAACAATCTAGTTCGCGCCGCTTATACCGTCATTGTTAGAGCATCGTGGGCTGGGAGACGGTCACCGCCGATGGTGAGATTGTCTACGTCGACGCCGAGAAGGATAAGGAGCTGGCGGTAGCCATGCGAGGAAGCGGCAGCCAATTCGGTACGAACCACCCCCTGAGTAACTTACTTCGCCATATAAATACAGTAGCCCAGAAACTCACAGCCCGACAGGCATCGTCACCCAATTCACCATCAAGGCGCACCCCATCGGCAAAGTCTGGGGTGGAACGCGACTCTACGCCGAGGACAAGGGCGACGAGCTCTACGCGGCCCTGCACGAATTCGTCCCCGCCAACGCCGACGACCCCAAGGAGGCCATCATCTTCACAGACGTCATCGCCGCGGGCGGGCTCAGGCTCTATCTCCTCTTCTTCTTTTATGATGGCCCGGAGCCGCCCACCACGGGGCCTTTTGCCAAGTTCCTTGAGATTGACTCGACCGTGAGCACGACCAAGACGCAGTCGTACGCCGAACTGGTATGTCGACTTTTCTCTCTCTCTCTCTCTCTCTCTCGCTTCCCAGCGTTTCTTCGAGGACGAGTGCCAGTGTTGACAGATGGTGGGAATAGCTCAAATCGAATGGACAGAGCGCTGAGCTTCTCAACGCGCGCGTCTCCTTCCGCGTAAGTGCAGTGGCCACCAACATCCAACTTCCTGCACTCCCCACAGTCCGCTGACATCGAAGTGCCCAGACCTTCACGATCCCGCACGTCCCGAGCGCACCTCACATGTACGCCGAAATAACCGACAAATTCTCCTCCCTCCTCGAGAAATTTCTCCTCAACCCCCTGCGCCTCACATCCCAATGCTCCGTCGACTTCCAGCCCTTCCCCGGCATAATCGGCAAGCACAGCGAGGCAGCCGGCGGCAACGCCATGGGCATCTCCGGCGACGACCCGGACCGCATCCTCCTCGAGATCCAGTGCTCGTGGGCCAGCCGCTTCGACGATGAGCTCGTGTATGGGATCTCGGAGGAACTGACGGAGTGGCTCGAGGTCAAGGTGCCGGAGTGGACGAGGGGCCAGCACGAGGATCTGTATCTGCCGTTCTTGATGAATGATGCGGCGGGGAGCCAGAATGTCACAGGGACGTATAGGGATTATGCCAAGTTTAAGGCGTTACAGGAGGAGGCTGATCCGGATGGCTTCTTTAGGCTGAGGGGTGGAGGGTACACCTACTAGCGTTAGGTGTTTGGATTTAAAGGTTTATTATTATCGAAGTGGGATGAATACTAGTAGTACTAGTAGTAGTAGCGTTACTACTTACGGTACCTAGCAGGTACATGTAGTAAATGCTTACTAGCCGGGAGTAGTACTAAACCAATGCGGCAGTTGTCGTCGTGTGACTGTGGCATCGGCAAGTGCTGCTGCTGCTGCTCGGAGCTCCTGCCTTGATCCCCACTTAGGTAGCTAGGTACTGTAGGGTCCAGGTCCAGTGCTCACCGCGCCAACAAGCAAATTCTCGTGCATGAACTCACCCCCCAAGACACGCATCACCACACCACATCACGTCCGACTACCGCCCTACCACATGAGCCGTGGGCCAGCGCCGCAACAACCTCACCTCGTGAAACCCCACGCACGGTCATCAACATCTCTCGCCTGACGGGCACCCATCCTCGACCTCTTCCGTATAAAGACCGTCGCATACTTGGGACAGCCCGAACGAGGGGGGGCCCCTCCTTCTCTTCACCATGTCCAAGTCTGTTATGATCGCCGCCCTCAGCGCTGGAGGTGGCGCTGCTCTTACTGCAGCTATGTATTCCCTGCGCAGCACCGAGCCCAAGAAACCCGACACGCAAGTCGCGACTCCTGCTCCTTCTCTCGCCCCGACACCTCCGGGGCCCTCGACAGCCGGCCTCCCACCCGCCCAAGTCTTCCCCTCCACGCCCGCCGCCGCGCCCATCACGCCTTCCGCCGTGTCCGCCCCCGTCAACCCAGCCGGCCTCTTCGAATACGGCTTTCCCGGCCCCATATCCGACATCGCCAGCCGCAGCGCCCTAATCTCCAGCTACGACCGCCGGCTGCGCAACCCGCAATGGGTCGTCGAGCACATCACCCCCGCCTCCCTCGCCATGCGCGACGGCGACCGCAAGAACAGCAACTTCGCCGAGGACCCCGCCGTGCCCGCCAAGTTCCGCGCCCTCCTCAAGGACTACTTCCGCAGCGGCTACGACCGCGGGCATCAGGTGCCTGCCGCCGATGCCAAGTGGTCCCAGGCGGCTATGGATGAGACCTTCTTCCTCACGAACATGTGTCCGCAGGTCGGGGAGGGGTTCAACAGGGACTATTGGGCGCACTTTGAGGACTTCTGCCGGAGGCTGACGGTTACGTATCCTTCCGTGCGGATCGTTACCGGCCCGCTGTACCTCCCACGGAAGGACCCCGTGGACAACAAGTGGTACGTCAAGTACGAGATGATTGGCAGCCCGCCCTCCGTCGCCGTGCCGACGCACTTCTACAAGGTCATCTTCGCCGAGGACGGCCGTGCGGGCGGCAGCGTCGCCCTGGGCGCCTTCGTCCTGCCCAACGCGCCCATCTCGAATGACAAGCCCATTACCGACTTCGAGGTCCCCGTCGAGGCTGTCGAGCGCGCCAGCGGCCTCGAGTTCGCCACGAAGCTGCCCCCGCAGCGCAGGAAGAGGCTGTGCGCTGATACCACCTGCGCGCTCGTTATTCGCGACTACGCGGATAAGCAGAAGGCTTTTGCCAAGGGTGATCGCCGCTCTGTCTCGCCGCCGCGGTCTTGAGGGGAATTGGGGGGTTGTTGACTGTGCCTGGGGTGTTCTGTATATTCTTTTCGCTTTTTTTTTTTTTTTTTTTTTTTCGTGTTGTCATTTTTGATAGACCGAGATTCCTCTGGGATTCAATTTCATTGCATAGAGGTAGAGCCTGGCGCGAGCATGGGACACATCGCATGGATCACATGTACACTAGCCATCATATCCCCGTCAAATAGACTGTTTCTTTTCGCTTTTATATATAATACAAGTGAAAGTAGTCCAATAACCGTTACGCCCCGTACACAACCGACGCCAGCCCTTTGTAACTAGGACAAAGGTAGAATCCTCACCTCGCTCGCGTGTATCTCCCTTGTCTCTGCTCCTGGCGCAGACTATCCTCCTGGCTAGGCAGCGGCGCTCTGCGCCTACCAGAATCCCCATCGGCTCCGCCCGGCGGTGCGGGAGGCGGGGGCGGAGGAACGGGGAAGCTTCCCGGCGGGGGCACGCCGCCGCCTGGAGGGGGGATGAAGCCAGGCGGTGGGAGTGGAATACCGGCGTTCCTCATCATCTCGAAGAGTTTGGCCGGGTCGGGCGGGTTGTTGGGGTCTATACCCGGCAGGGGTGGCGGCGGCGCACCGTTGAGACCGGGTGGGGGGATCGGCGGGGGCGGCGGGAGTGCTCCAGATGGGCCGAGGCCGACTCCCGGAATACCTGGCGCAGGCGGGCCAGCGTTGCCCAGCCCGGGCAGGGAGAGACCGGGAGGCAGGCCGGGAATGCCGGGCATGCCGGGTGCACCACCAGGACGGGTATCCTGGTCGACCAGAGCCTCGGCCTCATCCTCCATCTCCTGCTGCTCTTCCTCCTGCCTCTGGCGGCGGTTACCTCTCCTATCCCAGGTTCCCCGAGCCTCGGCCTCCACCTCGCCGATGTGATAGCGGTCCTGGAAGACGTCGGTGTCACCGGGGCGGGCCCTGGTCCAGAATCTCGTGAGACGGTCGTTGGAGCCGGAGGCCATGATATGGCCCATGGGGTGCCAGTCGAGGGTCCACACGGCGTAGTCGTGGGCCCAGGGGATCTTGTGCATCGGCCAAATGGATTGCGGGGGCGTGGACTTGGGATCGGGGCTGTCCCAGGGGGCGAGTGTGATGGGCTGGCCCTGCGGGGGGTTTGGGGTGTCGGTCAGGTAGTGGTGGATGGAGCCGTCCATGCCTCCAGTAGTGAGGAGATTGGGGTGGATGGGATGCCAGGTCAGGGTGGAGATGTCCTTTTCATGGCCCTTGAGGAGACAGATGTCGCGCATGATTCTCAGGTCAAACACTCTGGCCGTCTGGTCGCGAGCCGACGTGGCCAGGCAATTCCCCATCACCCGCTCAAAGAGGACTTTTGTGACGGTGCTCTTGTGTCCGTGTAGGGTGGTGAGGCAGTTTCTCTGCCGGGGGTCCCAAAGCTTGACCAGGTGGTCCTTGGATCCGGAGACGATGAGTCCCAGGCGATTATGCCAGTCGACCGTCTTGGCATCCCAGCCGTGGCCCTCGAGCTTCGACTCCATGGCCCCGCCGGCAAAGTCAAAGATCTTGAGAGTGGAGTCGTCGGAGGCGGTGACGAACTTGTTGTCCTGGGGGCTGAAGGCCAGGTCGCGGATGGGGTCGGAGTGTGCGTCGATGCTCTCGACATTGTTAAAGTTGGGAAGCCAGTATTTGATGACGCCGTCGTGGTCGCCCGAGACGAGCCACTCGCCGCTGTGGGAGTACTCCAGAGCACGGATGGCAGAGTCGTGAGCCTGCATTATGGTCTCGAAGTTGAAACCTGTGCCGTTCCATAGGGTGAACTCGCCGCTCGTAGAGGCGGTCAGCAGCCGGCGGCCTTGCGGTGTCCATCGTACCACGTTGACGGGATGCTTGATCTTGTTGAGAGAGGAATGCAGGTGTTTGATAGGAATAGAGTCGGCTGCTTGGGTGGGACGACCAACGGGGGGTATCATCTAGGACGTAGTTAGGATTTCCGGAAGGACGCGCCTCGTGTGTATCCCAAGGGACCTATCTATCTCACATCAACAATGTAGCTCACACTGGGCCGTTCGGCCTCCCCAGCGTATGAGCCCTTGTACGCCGGGGCACGATTGCGCAGCCAATGTGTGACGGTTGCGCTGTAATCTGTTACCGGTCCTGTAGTAGAGCTGTAAGCCCGGGTTCGCGCGCATAATGGGGGTGGTTCCTCTTAGGAAGGGGGGGNGGGGGGGTGGGTTATGATGCATGTCCAAAGTATGAAGCGGCTGTGCTAGATCATGGCCCAACCAAGAGACCTACTTCGACCGCGGGCTCTTCGATCTCCATCCTGCCCCGGGCCACCTCCCCTATCGCCCTGGTGGTCCCCTCGAGGCTCATAGGCCATGGTGGTAGCTCAGGTTGCTACGCGGAGCTCAACCATGCGTAGACGCGTGTTGTTGGGCTCGCGACTCAAAGAAGGAGTGAGACTGATATTGATGTGAACAGCCGAGAGAAGTGATTCGAATGTCTATATTCGTTTCTCGTGTCGTTTGGTAATTTTCCGGAATACGTGAACTCTGTGTATGAGCAGCAGGACACGGGGTCTCGGCGACAATGAGATGAGAGCTTCACTTGAATGGAGTTTCTGATTACCGTGGTTAGGTACCTTAGGTAAGTACTTGGCGGTGTTCTGCCGCAATAATGGGGTCACGTGGGACGCGTCCGCGTCCTGCAGGTGGTCAACAATCGAATTCTTAGTAATCACGTGCTCAGACCCTGGTCATGCTGCGTGCAACTGGCACTGGCAATGGCATGCCTGTTTCTGTTTCTTCGAATATTAATCGATTCTTCTCAGGTTCCAATTTACACATTTACCCTCCCGACTCAGATCCGACACTCAGGTATGTAAAGCAGTCGTACGCAACCTACTCACCATGGTCTCTTTCGGCAGCGAGCGCAAATTGACGGCCGAACCAACCCACGCAATGAAGAGAGTATCATCATGACTACTAATATTGCATACAGTCATACTAGTGGTAAACAATGAAGAGCCAAGACATACTTTCACATGCTTGAGAACAGCACCACGGCACCCAAGCTACAGCGGAGCATGGATTAACGCAAAAAAAAAATTAAAAAATTAGAGTATGAAAAAATAAAAGACCCTGTTGACAGCTGAGCCTCAGAGGGCCGGGCCCCGCCGAATGAACTCCGCCCCGTCACCCGTCGGCATCTCCGTCGTTTTCCGCGAAACAAGTGTAGTGGCGCATGCATAAGGCACGTACTCGTGCATGTACGTAAGTAGGTACGTACATGCACCTGCTGCGAACTGGACCTGCGCGGAAACGACGCTGCCAATTACTACATCAACGAATTGGCAGCAGGACAAATCGGCCCTACGCCGAGACCCCTTGGTAAGAGCAAACGAGGGGTATGTCGAGGCCCAGGATACATACCGCTTGAAGCCTCGGAAGCCGAGACGCGAGGGAATCTGGGGTGCAAATGCATGCAATTTTCTTTGTTTTAAATCTTGGTTTTTAAATACCTTGGCCTTCCTTCCCTTGCACGCTTCACCCTCCCTTTGATACATGCACTTGTCGCAGGAGGAGACAGGACGGGACTCGTAGCACCAAGTACTAAGGTACAGTACTCGTACTATTAGTACCAAGAACCTTGGTCGCGGCTTGAACGAGGACCCGGACGTACATTATTGCTTGCTGCATGTTTGGCGCAGAGCTTAAATAACACGAACAGCTGCCCTGTCAACCTCACCCCGCCCTCGCCCTGTTTCTGCGTAACCTGCAGTTTACGGACGGATACGTATCGATCGACACGACGTGCACCGAGCTACTGGCCCCGCCTCAACGTCTCGAATCTCGAGCTTCGAACCTCGACCTCGACATCGACCATTGACCTGGGACTCAATCCGCAATTTTGGGAGCCGTCCAGTGCGCCTCGCCATCTCTCTCGTTTTCATCTCCTCTCGCTCTTCACCATTCAAAGGGGTCCAGAAAATGGAAGCCGCAATGGCTTCAACGAGCGTTGAGACGCCCAATGGAGCAGCCGCCATCTCGCGACGCAATCGATCTGAGCCTTCCGATGCTACCACCACCACCACCACCACCACCACCACCACCAGCATCAGCACCTCGACAACTTCCACCGACAAGCACGGAAGGACGACGCCGAGAAAGTATCGCCATGTTGCCGCCGTCCATTCCAAGACCAGGCCCTCGTGCCTCAGCCATGACTCCCAGACCTCGCCTAGCTTCCTCGGCTTCCGCAACCTCATGGTCATTGTGCTCGGTATGCAGGACCTCTTTTCGTGAACTGATTAGCGTGCTGCGCTGCGCTGTTCTGTGCCGTACTGTGCTGACACTGGCAAATAGTGGTGGGCAACTTGAGGTTGATGATTGAGAATATCCAAAAGGCACGTCTCATCCCTCCGTGTATCACCAACAGCACTCTTCTTTCCCCTCTCCGATGTTCGCTAACCTTGCCCCAGTACGGCGTCTTGATCTGCATCAGGTGCCACGACTACAAGCGTCAGGACATCATCATCGGCGCCCTTCTCTACTTCCTCATTCCCTGCCACCTCTTCGCCGCCTACCTGATCGAGCTGGCGGCCGCCAAGCAAGCCGTAGGATCCCGGAGGCGCATCAAGGACCACCGGACTGGCCCCTCCGAGGCGGACAGAAAAGCCTTCAAGCGGACCTGGGTGCTCGTCGCCTGGGCCCACGGAATCAACATCACCCTTGCCCTCGCCATCACCACCCTCGTCGTCTACAGCTCCATCTTCCACCCCCTCATCGGCACCCTCACCCAGATGCACGCCGTCGTCGTCTGGCTCAAGACCGCCTCCTACGCCTTCACCAACCGCGACCTCCGCCACGCCTACCTCCACCCCGTCAAGGGCGAGGACGTCCCCGAGCTTTACGCCACCTGCCCCTACCCGCAGAACATTACCATCGGCAACCTCGTCTACTTCTGGTGGGCCCCCACCCTCGTCTACCAGCCCGTCTACCCCCGCACCGAAAGCATCCGCTGGCTCTTCGTGCTGAAGCGCCTCGGCGAGGTCTTCTGCCTCAGCGTCTTCATCTGGGTCGCCACCGCCCAGTATGCGACTCCCGTCCTCGTCAACTCCCTCGACAAGGTCGCATCCCTCGACATCCCTTCCATCCTGGAGCGGCTGATGAAGCTGTCCACCATCTCCCTCGTCATCTGGCTCGCCGGCTTCTTCGCCCTCTTCCAGTCCTTCCTCAACGCCCTCGCCGAGATTCTCCGCTTCGGAGACAGGTCCTTCTACGATGACTGGTGGAACAGCGAGAGTCTCGGTGCCTACTGGCGGACCTGGAATAAGCCTGTTTACACCTACTTTAAGCGCCACATTTACATGCCCATGGTCGGTCGCGGGTGGAGCCAGTCGGCGGCCAGCTTTTCCGTCTTCTTCATGTCGGCCATCTTGCACGAGATTCTCGTCGGCGTGCCGACTCACAATATCATTGGTCCGTCTCTCCTCTCCTCCTTCTGTCCTTTCCCTCCCCCCCAACCAAGAATAATAATGAAGAAAAAGGCAGAGGAAAAAACAAAAGCTGACATCATGTAGGCGTTGCATTCCTGGGCATGCTCCTGCAGCTCCCCCTCATCGCCATAACGGCACCGCTGGAGAAGATGAAGATGGGCCACGGCGGTAAGGTCATCGGCAACGCCATCTTCTGGGTCTCCTTCACCATCTTCGGCCAGCCCTTTGCAGCGCTCATGTACTTTTACGCCTGGCAGGCCAAGTACGGGAGCGTGAGCAAGTCGATGGCCAAACTATGAAGCGGACGGATGAACTACTATTATAAAAAAAGAATACGAACTGTTCCCTGGGGCTGCAAATGGGGGAAAAAAGGAAACTAATTGGAGTTTATAATGTTGACAATGCAGCGTTGGAAAGTCATTTCATTAGTACCTTAAGTGCCTACCGAGGTACCAGTACTCTGTAGTGCTACGTGTAATCCGATGGTGACCTCTAGGTATAATGGAAGTATACAATTCTGCATTTCGGCAAGATTATTTAGTAAATAGTGTATACGCCTGAATCAGCTATTACGACACGATAGCCCTTATGCGAACACCAATGCTAAGTTATAAAAGGAATTTTAGTCCCCACCCTCTCCCGGTAAGCAACATAATCCCCCCTGAAGAACTCAACCAGCTTCGCTTCCTCCTTGCGAATCCGGTCCCGGAAGAACACCCACAGCACACCGGCGTACGCCACAAAGCACACCACATTGCCCAGGACGAGCTGCGTGCCGAGACCCCAGTAGAAGAAGCCAAAGTAGCTGGGGTGGCGCAGCGCCGCGTAGACGCCCTCGGTGACGAGGCGGTGGGAGCGTGCCTTGCGCGTCTGCACGTGGTGGTTGAAGCTGGCGCCGGCCTGGAGCATGGCTGCCGAGCGGACGGCCTGGCCCACGACCACCATTACCAGCCCCGAAGCGATGAAGAAGGGCGATAGGTACCCCGGTGCCCAGTGGCGGCCGGGGAAGAAGGTGCCTACGATGAGACACTCGAGCAGGGCAGAGGCGTGAGCGATGGCGTAAGACGGCCAGTTGGCGGTGAGGAGGAAGCTGTCAACGCTGGCGACTAGTGTGTTCCTGTGGGCGGTGGTCCAGAACTCGAGGAAGTGAAACGCGGAGAGGGCAGCGATGAAGAAAGGCGGGCGCCAGAGAGGGCTGTCCCCGCGGAGGAGCAGCGTGATGGCGAGGAGGATGCTAGTGGAGAAGGCGGCACCCAGACAGAAGGCGCGGAGGGCGATTCCCGAGAGTGACTTGGGCTCGCCGGCGAAGTAAGGGCGGAGGAGCTCGAGGGAGGCGGCGGAGTAGACTGGAGGAGGAGGCGAGGGGGTTGAGCTGCGGGAGGACGGTGGTGAGACGGCGGCGGTTGTGCCGTTGAGGCGGGCCGTGGGTGAGAATGGGTCCTGCCGGTCCATGGTGGGCTCGATGTGTCGGAGGGTCAGGACCATGTGAAGAGTTCAATGTGAGCGGGTTGGTGAGAGTCGGAGGCTCTGCGAGGTGCGTGACGCGCGTGACGTAGGTAGGTGGTGTGCGGATGCCAGCGATGAAATCGATGAGGATCAGAGGAAGTATGGGCTGAGCGCCATGTCGGAGGATACGTGTTCTACAAGTAGAGAGATGAGAGGGGAAAGCAAGGAGTTGGTGAGTTTTGCACTGCGCATGGCGACCTCTTCTGCTGATTGTTGTGTTTGCGTGGACTCAAGGAACAATACCAAGGACGCTTGGTCCCGATGGAGGAGAGGCGCAACCGTGCAAGTTTGTGCAAGGTCCCCGACCCAGAGCGGAATTTTGGGGGAGGAGGCCCCACCATATACGACATACCATACCTATGTTCTTCAATTGGCGCCGAGCAGACTCTTGACAACTGAGGTGCCTGTGACGTAGGTATACAAGACTCAAAAACTACTAGTTATGAAAACTGAGAGAAATCTCACATTCATTCAATGGCTTCGACATGGATAGTGAGAAACCAGGGGTTGCTTTACCGCCCGACGGATCTATGGCGGGCAACCGTATTTCTAGAAACCTCCAGAAATCACCGACAGGCACTTGGTCCATCCCTAGGTACTAGTCTACGATCTCCCCCAAAGTCGTAGGAGCCCATTAGGGAGTGCGGAAAGGCTTATGAGCCTATGTCTCTATGTGTCTCTCCGACTGGTTCGCGGTTGTAACTTGGGCGCAGGCTGTTGTCTGCTGCACCGATGAACCCAGCACGCGGCGTGCTATAATACTTGTGTGGCATCCGCAGGCCGGGGGACGCACGGAAAGTCGGCCGTTATTCGTGTCTATCACGGCTGGATTCCGGGAGTGCCATGCCAATTTTTGGGACTAGATTTTTAAGTCAGCTCTAGGGCTCTGGTGCCGCCGGCCAGTGTGCCGACATACGGACGCACCTGCCCTCGTACCCTGTGTGAACGGGCATGTCACATAAATGATATGGTGCTGGCGGCGTGATCATCGCCTCATGGAGTACCGGAGGCGCCCCTTGTTTCGCTGCAATCTTATGCAGGAACCCAGCGACGGCCTGTTCGATGATATCGCTTTGTCGTAATGGGGCGGGATCCGTGGTCTGCGGCTGAGCGTTGCTGAGATTAATTATGTCCTATCAAAGTCCACCTTGGATCGAGAACGAAGATATTATGAGGACGAGGACGCTGATGCCCGCCCATGTGCAAGGAATCCACGTGTTCATCTCGTAGTATCCCGCATTGTACACGGCACCCAGCCTGATCTACAGTCAGCAACAAACGCCAACGCGGCTCTTTCGGGACAGGTAGAGCATGAAGCGCACATGACACCAACAATGCTGCCAGACAGAACGGCCTCAATCGCCGCTATGACGAGGTAGACGGCAGGCACACCCCAGAAGTACTTCCACGACGAGATCCCCCACCCGTGGGCGAACGTAGCAATGATGACGGCGGCGAGGTGGAAGAGGGCGTAGAATATGATGGTCCATATCATCGTGAAGCGCCAGACGTCGTCGATGTAGTAGAGTGTGTATCTACGATCAGGGGACGTGTCGTAGATGGTCTGCACGTTGAGCGATGGGAACCGGGGAGTACGGTAGCTCGCAGGCGGTACGGCGGGGAATTCCATCTGCGCATGTCTGTTAGATTTCAACGGGGGTTACAGTCTCGACGGCATTGATCTTACCGTATCCTGGCGGGAGGCGCCGAGCCTCTGAGCTGTCGCGTCTCCGCGCGTGTCTCTGATGTCGTCGTTGTTGGCCTAGATTTGATGGCAGTGCACTCGGGAGGTTGAAGGGGGTGGATGGTCACGGACGGGACAGGGGACGGGACCTGGGGGACGGACCCACACAAGGTACGGGTACAGCTGTGGACAAACGTCACTGCGCTGCTGCTGTGCGGGCCCTGCGGCAGGTGCAACCCAAACTCAAAACTCTTGGGCCTCGGCAAGAGCTGGCCGAGGATGCTACATTACCAGTAATTAATTACAGCGACAGCTAACCCGTATCAGCTCTCCCTCCCTCCCCCTAGTCCCAACGACACGCATCTCTACCCCCGTTCTGCACTCGCGTCTCATCACCACGCCGACGACGACTGAATTTCGACGTCGAACCCGGGGAAGAACGACTGAGCCAAAAATGCCTGCGGACAGGCTGTTGAATACTGTTCTGCAGTATTACCAGGACACCCACGATGCGGCCAAGACGGAGCAGATCATCGGCACCACCGCCCACCTCCTGACCCAGCTGTCCAACCCGCTCAACCTCGGCGTCCTGACATCACAGCTTCTCACGGCGCGCGCGATATGGCACCGCCCGGACGGGCTGCGTACGGCTATCCGCATCGTCAGCATATACAACACGGCCGCGACCCGGGTCCACGAGCACGAGCACGGCATCGACACCACGGCTACCAAAGCCCCCCGCGAAGGAGGCGGCCTGCGATGCGACGAGTGGACTCGTGCTGTCGTCAAGGGCGCGGATGACAGGTCCCGCAGGTGGCAGCATCTACTTGTCCTGACCGGCGTCCTGATGGGCATGGAGGGCAACGATAAGCGGGCGCTCTCGCGATCGCTGCGGAATACTCTCGAAGGTGCAGTCGTCACCGCGGCGAATCTTGCGCTGGACCAGCATATGGCAGACGGCCCACTGGCGGGAACCTCGATTATCATGGCGCTAAACTTTGCCTTTCCCCTCCTCTCCGAATTCCACCGAGCACAGATCAACTGCGACGCTCTGCTGCCCATTGCCATCTGGTCCGTCACCGGCGTAGAGGGCTTCCGCGATGCCCAATTCCTCGAGGAAATTGCACGCGACGCCGCGGAGACGCCTGGGAACATACTCAGCTGGCCAGCCAACTCACCATCCTTCCTCATGCTTCAACAGATGGATACCCGCCCGCTGATGAGTAACCTGGGTCCTCTCGCCAAGCTGGCCGGCTACGCAATCCAGAATGCGACAGACACCCGGGTCATCCTCCAGGCGCAGGAGTCCCTGCTGCTGTTTAGCCGGAGGGTGCTTGATGTCTGGCAGCGTATGTCTTTCAGCGACATCGACCCTGCGATGCAAGGTTCCCGGCTGAGTCTAGAGACTCTGGACAAGACGTGGCCCGCCCTCTGGCAGGTCCTCAAGAAGCTCCTCTTCGGCATTGTTGCCATCCTGCAGCCCATTGTCTCGCGCAGCCTGCTGGACCCTAACATGGTGAACGACAAGGCCAGTCCAGCTGTCGCCGCGAGGTCTTTACACATACTGAGGAACCTTCACTTCATATCAGCACGGGACGGCAACAACGCCTTTCAGGTCTACACGTTCGCATACATGGCATCTATTGATGTCATTTCTCGGCATGCCGCGGCATCTGAGATGTTCCTAAAGGAGACTCGCCCCAGCGACCCCGTCGTGCTACCCGTCCGCCAAGTCCAGAGGACGTTGGACCTGTTCTACCTGAATCTTGCCGAGCATCTTCCCTTGACGCTGTCGACAAATGCGTGCGACGAGCTAATAATCAAACCGGCGTTGGCGTACCTGTCCCACGACGGTGCCAAGACGCCGTCAATGATGGAGCTCTTCGAATCCGCTCACAGCTCCGTGCTGTCCGTCCTCTCCTGCCCGCAGCACAGTGCCCTGACTATCCGCATCGCGCCTTTCTACATTATCAAGCTCTTCGAGTCATTCCCTCACCACATCTCGCCCCGCCAGTTCCGCGTCGCCTTCAAGACGGTCATGCAGATTGTGTCGCCGCCGTTCCCCATCGCCGCCATGGAGCCTCATCTATCCGAGACATTGCTGGAAATGCTCCGCTCTCACATGACCAACGCGAACACCGCCCCTCTACCTGAGGAAATGCTATCCCGCGATCCGGCTAGCCAAGGCACAGGAGAAGTCCTCTCAGAGCAAAGCTCCCTAGCCCTCGCTCTGATCGACTCTCTGCCATTACTGCCACTACCCCTCGTGGAGGATTGGCTCACCATTGCCGCCGAGGCCCTCAACGAGGTTGAGGATCCCAGGCTGCGCGAGACTGTCAAGAACCGGTTCTGGGAGATCCTGGTGAGCGGTGAGATGGATGTCGAGCGCGCCGCCATCGGTGTCTCGTGGTGGGGGACTAAGGGAGGGCAGGACTTGGTGCTGCATGGGCGCCCTTCCGAACCTCCTATGATGAGTGGTGCACTCCTTGGCGAGGAGAAATCCAGCCGATTGTAACAAGCGTACGGCGTCTTTGGGCCCAAGGGCTGTGCTTTGACAGCTACTTAGCTCTTCAAGCTACATACACTGTCAAGTGATCTTGCCGGGGAGTCTCCCTACTCATCACGCCTTTCACTCCGGATCGTTTCTGCGGCATCCCTCGGCCAACCCCCCGGGGCAGCGCGTCGCGTACATCCTCTGCCGGCGTGCCGCTGACCTTGAGCGTCATGTTTTGAGGACGTCGCGACGCTGTGTGCACCGGTAATGAGCTAATCTAACCTCGGTCTTTATTATGACTATTTGAGCTCTCAAATAGGTCATATTTAGCTGTTAAACGTGCCATAAAGGTCAAACGAAAGGGGAGGGAAAGGAAAGGGGCCAAGGCCAGTATGTGGAGATAAAAGCCCCCTCAGACCGAAGGGGTATAATATCACCACTTGAGGAGGTCCCAGAGGCCTGCAGATTCGGGGTCGTAGGCCGAAGACTGCCGGATCTCAGGGAAGCGCACTCACCGCAGGGGTTGCGGGGAGCTGAGCATACACGTATTCCCCTGCCCATTTGAAGCCGTCTACCCGGCCTATGGCGAAGTATGCCTTTCAACATTCGTGCATCTCCCAGCGAGATGGAGGGATGAATCTGCGGACAGCGGAGACCCCCGCCTCCCCGAGGTGACGCTGGTCAAAGTTTAGCGGTGTAGTATGACGACGCGATCTATAGTCTCGACACGTCATGTCAGCGGGGGCCCGGATGCCTTGACCTTTCAAGCTCGGGGTTCAATGACACTGAGCTGATCTGAGAGGACGAACCATGAACGTGGACGACCGCTAGGAGATGGATGGGAAGCGCGGATGTTCGGCTTTCTAGGGGTAGAGATGGGTATAAACGACGCAGTTTGTCCTGGCCACAACGTACTGCACAATCTGTTCCCACCTTCATCCCATCTACTTTGGAAGACCAGAGAAACCATCAGAGAAACAATATAACCATATACCATCACCAACCATGACTGGAAGACGCTCCGAGAGGGTACGACTCCATGCCAACAATGGCCAACCCCCCTGTATGCACACATGTGAAGGCTCACACTCACCTGTTAGACCACCGAGGGTAGCTACGGCGAGCAAATTGTACGCACCACTCCCATCTTTGCCGTCCTTCCTGATCTTCCCGTCCACATCCTAACCTCAAGTCTCCCCCCTTTTTTCAAGAAAGGCCAAGCCGAGAACCTCATGGGCAGCAGCGGCGGCGGCGGCATCGGCTCAGAGGAGGGGTCCTACGGCCAGCACGGTATGGGCACGGAGGAGGGGTCCTACGGTCAGCGTGGCATGGGCACGGAGGAGTCGTACAGCCAGCAGCAGTCCTCCACGCGCAGCGGCATGAGGAGCAGCGGTGGCGGTGGTGGTGGTGGTGGCGTCAGTGGGAGCTCCGAGGAGACGAGCTACGAGAAGTCTTCTTCGTCGTCTCGTGGTATGAGGGGCGAGCCCGGTGGGATGGGTAGTTCGGAAGAGCAGACGTTCTCCCCCTTTGGTGGTGGTATGACCGGTGCCAGTGCCGGTGGCGGCGGTGGTGGTGGTTTGGGTACATCCGGGGAGGGCATGTTCTCTTCCCGCGGCGAGACTGGAGGTAGCGGCGCGCGTGCTCGCAGTGCTGGTGGTCTGGGATCTTCAGGTATGGAGTCTTCTGGTCGGCGGGAGGACGACCCGAGTATGCAGCAGCAGGGACATCAGTCGCAGGATAAGGGTGGTGAGAGCAAGATTGGAAAGTTTGTGGAGAAGGCGGGCGATATCCTGGGGAAAGGTGATAAGAAACATGGGGCAGGTCCGTACTAACTGGGGGGGGCCCTCGAAGCGCGGGTCTGCTCGTATGTGAATACTACAAGGACGATGTGCGTCAGGTCATGTATGAGGAAATATCAAAGGGATAAGTGCGGTTCATAACTCGTTATGCATTCAGGGTTCTACTTATCCGACGTCTTCCAATCTCTCAAGAAGTCAGGAACTGGTTAGATCCCACTCACTGTGGTTCATGTCCTCAGCACTTACACCACTTTTTCATACACCTCACCAAGACACTCCTATGCGGCGTCGGGCCGGAAGAAAACGTGCTCTAGACCAGCTTCTTCTCGACCTTGACCAGCACCACCCCCTCCGTCAGCCGCCCCTCGGAGTCAAGCAGGTGAACGAAGCGGTACCCCTCACCCAGACGATCGAGCCGCACGCACGCCCACGCCGCCAGGTCATCCCGCCCAATCTCATCGTCCCGGACAGTGAAGCGCACAAAGGTCAGCTCATCGACCAGACCCGGGATGCTCTTGAACTCGAGCGTCTCCCCGCCGAGGTCGATATCTTGGCCCTTGTGCGTGCGCGTCCGGGCCTTGTACTCGCCCTCGCGCTCGTGGCCCTCGTTGGCGATGTGGCCGCCGCGTCGGCCATCCGATGCGTCTACGTGGAGCTCTACTTTGATGTAGGGTTCGAAGCCCTTGGCGGATTTGTCGTCGGGTGGGAGGGGGATGGATTGCGCGGCGAGGAATGTGAGGGTAAGGGTGAGGGTCTTGGGGCTGATCTCGTTGGGCGAAGGGGAGTCGGGTCGGTCGGGTCGGTATCCTATACAAAGTCAATAACCACCTGGACGCATTTGTGGTTTTACGGCGGCCACGAACCTTGCGGTTTCAAGACGTAGCCACCAGTGCCCGCAAACATGCCCTCATTGAGCATGATACCCTCATCGGTCTGCTGCCAGTTCAGAGCCACAATCTGAGTCCCAGACCCCCAGAAAGGCGCAGGATTGAGATTGGTCGAGGTGATCCGCAGTCCCTTCGGGTACGCCCTCATAAGGAACTTCTTGTTGTGCTCCCAAAGCTCCGAGCTCTTATTCTCGTGGTAGTCGAGGAACTTGGTCTCGGACAGGGAGAAGATGTGCGTGGGCATGGACGCCTCGGGCTGCGTAAATGACTTGAAGGAGACACCGCGGCAGTAAAAGCCCATGCGCGTGAGCTCCTGGATGATCTTGGAGGGCTTATGCTGCTTGGCATTCGGGGCCGGCCCCTTGCCGTTGTCCTCCTCGGCGCTGTCGTACTGGTCAGGTGACGAGCCCGGTGGCGCGTACTTGACCTTGATGAGGATCTTATTTCTGAGCTCGGCAGGACTCGGCAGGGCCTTGGGCTCTTCCTGCGGCTCGGGGACGAGGTAGTCGGCCCAGGTTTCCTTCATTATCTTCACCATGGTGGCCTGCTGGGCAGGGCTGCAGTGCACCTCGAGGCTCACAATGAGGGGCGTGTCTGTGACGGCGAAAGCACTCTTTGCTATGGCAACGCATACATCGCGGAAGGTAATCTCCTTGGTGAGAGTGTAACCGTGGAGGACCCGTGGCTCAACGAGGCCTACTTCTGGTGTGGCCTGCTCATGATGCTCGGCATCCTCCTGTTTTCCATCATCGCCAGCGGTAGAGGTTGGATCGCCCGCCTTGGCGGCTGTCTCATCGAGTTCCTTCCCCCGGCTCGTCCTCTCAAAGCGGGAAGTCAGCGAGCGCTGGAGCTTTCCCGTGATGCTTTGAATGCGGCTCGGTTTCTTCTCCTTCTTGCTCTTCTCCGGGGCCTCATCATCGGTACTACTCTCGCTCGAGTAGTCAGACTCATCGCCGTCCCAGACATCAACCTCGACGCAGCGGCAGCCCCGCAGGAGCACGTTGGTGTACGTCTCGGTGGTGCTGTCGCTGGAGAGCTGGTTGCCGGACAGATAGGTGTTGTGGCTGGAGCTGATGAAGTAGCTGGAGAGCGGCCACGAGAGGTCTGTGGGCGGGGCTGCGTTGGTGATGGCGCTCTCGGAGGACGTCATGTAGCTCAGGAAGCGGGCGAAGTCGAGCTCCTCGAGGGTGACGAGGTCCTCAGAGGCAGCAGCAGCGGTGGCGGCGGCGGCGGCGGCGGTGCCACTGATCTCATGGCGCTGTATGTCGCGGACAAAGGCTTTGATCTGGTCGTTGCCCCATTTCCCGTCGGCGCCCGCGTGAGACTCGAAGATGCGGCGTAGGTGAGGGAGCATGTGGTCGCGGACCGTCTTGACGGTGCGCTGCGAGTTGCTGGCACCGCCTCCAGCCTGGTGCTGCGGGGTGGATGGATGCGCCATGGTGAGGGAGGTGGGGGAGATGGGGATGGGCGGTCGAGCTGCCAGAAGTATGAAGTTTGAGGCCAAGGGAGAGCGGGAGGATAGTACTATGAGTATGGACGTATGGAGGGCATAATAAATAGTAGGTCTTGGGGGGTCATGGATGGCATCGGCGGCGTTTCACAGCTGCGTCTGCTGGCCTGGGCAGACCCCATCACCAGTCACTAATTACCTGGTACCAGGTGAATTAGGTTCCAGGTTGTTGCTCAGCTGGCAGCAATCAAGCACCTTGCATAAGCTGCATCAAGGCAGTTACCTAGGTACAGTACGTGGTACTCTAGGTAATTATTAGTAGTTGAAGCTACTAAGCTAGTATTCGCTCATCACTCTCCACTCTGCTGCCGCTCCTGCCAAACAAAGCACCTTGCACCTTGGTCACTCCTGCTTGTTGGGAATTGACCGAGAAGCGGAAGGCGCACCCCGCCAGCTGGGTAAAGTTCTAGACCCCGCGTACCTTCCTCCAGCCAAGACTTAATCGTTCCTCGTTTAACCCCCACGACGCTGTCCTACTAAACGGCGACTCACTACTAATAATATCGTGTTCCAACACAATCCGCCCAGCGAACTCCCAATACCATGCTATACACCCTCTGGCCGCGCGTCCATGTCCGCACATCAGGCTCGGCGGTCGGCTTGCTCTTCATCCCCGCCGCTTCCCCAGAAACTCCTCCATATCGACGTGGATCCGCATCCCCTTAGCCGTCATCGTGTTGTACACAGACCTCAGCGCCTCTTCGTCCATATCCTCCAGCAGCGTCCCAAACGCCTCCATCATGACATCCTTGGACCAAGGACAATGACTCAGGGCCCGGTAAAACACGTCCTTCGCCTTGGGCCGCAACTCCTTCTGCGCGTGACAGAATCGGATGTACGAGATCCAAACCTGCACGCTCGACCTGCAGGCGTCGCTCGCGACCGCGTGCTCGAATGCCGCCCTGGTCGTGTTGGCGTTGCCGCGGTTGAGCTCGTGCTCGATGGCGAAGACGCGGCTGCTCGCGCAGTCGTGCGGTGGCACCAAGACCTTGTCGTAGAGAAGTGTCCGGGTCTCATCGACGACTCGTAGGCTTGAATCGGCCCACTCTAGTAGGGAGAGGAAGATGGTGTTTCGGGAGAAGGATCCGATAAACTTGACGAGCTGCTCACGCATGTATGTTCTTCTGAAGGGCCTAGGAACAGTCAGCATCGTCAGGTGAAGAAGAAAGGTTTCTTGACTTGGAGACGTACCCTCGCGTCGCGTTAAAGTACAGCAGTCGCGCCGCAAACTGGAGCAGCCCCTCGTGCAAGGCAGTGCCCTCGAATCCGCGAAACTTCAAGTCATGGCTCAAGTCATCGATTTTGGCCATTGCAGCCGAGATGTTCCCCTGAGAGGCCGATGTCGGCTCAGTCCCTCCATCTGCCGTCAAATAGGTGAGTAGTGCGAGGCACTCAGCGCGGGCCTGGGCAGTGTTTGCGTCGTCGTCTTCACCATGTGACGAAAATATCTGACGCGCTTTGAGAATGTATGCCCCGGACACCTCGGTCCCGTTGTCTGGCAACGTCCGCAGCACGTCGTCCACGGACGAGCAGAGTCGCTTCACCGCGAGTGTCTTGTTGCCAGCTTCGAGTTCCAGCCAAGCCCAGGTCTTCCACAATAACAGGCCATGGCCATGTGCATCGCCCTGTACGAACTTTTTAGCGTCGGCGCAAAGGAGAGATGATGCCGTCGGAGTTCCCATACGTACCTTGAGCATGCCTGAAGCCGAGCTGAGGACCTTGATGGCAGTCTCCCTATTACCCTGCGCATATTCGGCCAGGGCATAGGCATTGTATACCCCAGTGTTGGTTGGAAATTGTCTTAGGAGGCTCTTGGCGAGTTTCTTGACACTCGAAGATTGATCTGCCGAGCTCAATGAGAGAAAATAAGATGCCAAGCCCTCCACTCCCGCTCCATGGACGACTTGTCTTGTGGTATTCAGCATCCAGGCCCGGTCGATGATGTGAGAACGACTGGCTGAGCCCAGGAAGTTGAACCAGTTCCCACCCGGAAAGAGCAGTTCCGGAGAGTGTCTGGCATAGATGATTGAGGGTGCAAATGCCGGTGATCTTCGCTGCACCTCCTCCGCAGAAGCCTCCTTCTCCGTGTCCCACATCCCTTGCGTCCTTATGGCGCCTCTGGCCGCAGTCAGAAACTGATCCTGCCAAGCCGCCTCAACCCACTCATCGGGGCAGAAACACGGAGGATGCCCCGAGAAGATCAAGAAAGCATCTAACAGCTGCTTACTGACACGCGACCAGACTGCTTCCGGGATGAAGAAGAGCAGCAGCTCAATGTCGGAATACATGACGACCCGGAAGGGGTCATCCTCCGTTCCTTCATCCATCGTCCTCGCTGGGAGTCGTGCCCCTTCGGCCTGGGATCGCTCGGCAACCGCCCAGGCTTTGTACGAGTCTCCAGAAGACTCAACTTCAGCGGTAGACTTGAAGGGTCCCGGGGCGTTTGCCTCAGAGGCTGACTCGACAAAGTGCCTCCAGCCCTGGGCATCTGCTTCGCCGATTCGAGGGACCTCGCTTTCCCAGAAGTCCCGAAAGGAATCTAGAGCTGCCTGTCTATCCCCGGTAATCCTTGGTTTGAAGAAGTTTAGCTCGAGAATTGCCTGCCAGGCCGCCACAGAAAGCTCCCTATAGCCAGCGTCATGGATGAATCGAGTTGCCCTTAAGAAGACGTAGGTGGCCTCCGACCAATCGTTCGGTCGGGGCTCCGATGGCGAACGGGCGGTCGCCTGGTGGAGTCGAGTGAGCAGCATCTGCTTAACATCGTCGTACTGAAACGAGGTAATATTCGACATGGCATAATCCAGATGCGTCTTCCAGAGAAGGAAATTGTGCTGCTCGTCATCGATGACCGCTGACCATTTCTTCTCTGCCGTCTTTGTATTCCACACCTTGACACCCTCGCGCATAAGATAGTTGAGCACACGATTGCGATCCTTGGGGTTCGTGGTATTGGAGAGGGCAGACTCGAGCATCGATACTTTGATCTCGGCAAAACTGTGTGCCTCGCTCTCCAGGACCTTGTGATCGAGGCTCTCGCCGGCCCTCAAGAGGGTCTCCTGGTGGTCGACCAGCTCCAGCCAGGAATCTATATCCTCTGGATGCTCCTTTACCCGACGGCTAAGCTGTATCGAGCGCCACTTGAGTGGGTTGCTCTGGTCAAGCGCCGGGGCCTCCTCCTCGGATTCCGAATCGTCGTCACTGAAATCACTTTCGAGGGTTGGGTTCGCCTTTGGCTTCACGTCGATGGCACGGTAGCTTGGCAGCTCTCCGTCATCAGAGGACTCAGACTCCTCTGAATGGCGACCTCCCTTCTTGGACCGGCCCCAGGCAAGGAAACCTTCATCCTCATCGTCGCCGTCTGCGCGCTTCTTCCTTGGGCGCAGACTGGCCGGTGGTCGTCTCAGTTTCAGCCGCTTTGTCCGCAGCCCGTCTTTCTCCTTGAACAAGGAAGACCCTTCGCCTGGCATCCGAAGACTGAATTGGTCCCTCGCGCCATCTCGATGAATGATCAGACGACCTGTTGTACCCAGGACCTGTCCGGAGCCGTATCGATAGTAAGCGGGGATCTTGGAGCGTTCGATCCCTCCATATTTTATGATCAGCGGGTCTCCCTTCTTGTCAAAGAAGAAGAGGTCGGACTCGACGCGGTCGTGTCCGCGAGGTCGCGGTTCCGCGTGCCGCTCAGACTTGTGTCTGGGGCTTCTGGACCTCCGCCGCTCATCACCCCCACGCCGGTGAGACTCGCGCCGTCGCTTCGAGTGGTGCTCATCATGATCCCTCTCAGAGCGATGGCGTCGCTTCCTGTCGTCGCGATCCCTGTCCTTGTGCTCGTGGCGTCTCCGCTTCTCTTCAGGCGCCTCGGAGTCTCTAGGCTTGAAGGATGAGAATTTCGGAACAGACGGGGTTGATTCCTTGGCTGACGAGCCTGCTGGAGCGGCGCCATCCTGCTTGGGCTTCGGCTTGGACTTGAAAGACGAGAACTTGGGGACGGTCAACGCGGGTTCCTCGTCGTTGCCAGACATCGTTACCGAGTGGGCCGAAAGCTGCCGTGATGTGACTTCATTGTGTTGAGCTCGCTGTCCTCGGTGCTCAATGGAGTGACGTGGTGAACGGTGGCCGTCCGCGGTGTGGTGGGTGACATCTGGCCGTGGTCTGAAAGGTTCCATCCATTTTCGGACGGGACATGTTCTTTGGGGACAGTGTTCGTACAGTGCGTCAACTCGTGTCGGTCTGTGATCTTGGCGATGTGTTATGCGGAGTGTATGTGATCTTGACCATTCGTTCACAGTGTATGGATTACAACTGAGACAGTACACTCGGAGTTGGTCAATGCTCCCGGTTAGTAGGTACCAGGCACAGTAGTACTTGACCTATCAGGAAATATCGGGAGTACTTCTGGTATTACTGGTACAGGTAAAATGGTTATTGCAACCAACATTCAACAACCACTGCACCAACTCCCCAGTCCTCATGGACCTCTCAACGTTCAATTCCATCGCACTGGCTGGTCTCTTCGCCTTCATCCTTCTAAACATGACGGGTCTGCTAGGCGGAAACCGGATGCCCGTCGAGGGCAAGGTACGCAAAACAAATGCTCTCTTGCCCATCCTCCTCCTACCGCACCGCGACCATGCTGACAATCAATGGGGGATCTCTAGACCGTCCTCATCACCGGCGGGTCGGAAGGTCTAGGTCTCGCCGCAGCAAAGAAGCTCGCCGCCAAAGGCGCAAACATCATCCTCGTCTCCCGCAGCGTCGACAAGCTCCAGAATGCCCTCCAGACCCTCAAGGTTCGCCCACATACAACCCCCTTTACTTCGCACCATGTCGACCGAGACTGACCTGATCCCCCGCCCCCTCCCTCGCCTTCCAGACCGCCGCACGCAACCCGAGAACCCAGCGCTTCCACTACATCTCCGCCGACGTCTCCATACCCTCCTACGCAGCCCCCGTCATCCGCGAAGCCATAACATGGAACAACGGGCGCGCCCCGGACATCGTATGGTGCGTCGCCGGCACATCGGTGCCCCAGCTCTTCCTTGACATGGAAATGTCCTCGATGCGCCGACAGATGGACATAAACTACTTTGGCACCGCGGACATGTCCCACGCCATCCTCAAAGAGTGGCTCTCCCCCGATAGCCCCGTCGAGAACCAGCAGCCGAGACATCTGGTCATGACCACCAGCGCCGTCATCTTCTACCCCATCCCAGGGTACACGCCGTACACGCCCTCCAAGTTCGCCATCCGCGGCCTGGCTGAGAGTCTGAGCCGCGAGGTGATGCTGTACCCCCAGGATGTGCGCGTGCACATGGTCTGCCCGGGAACCATCCTCTCCCCCGGCTTCGAGCAGGAGCAGCTCGTCAAACCCGACATCACCAAGAAGCTCGAGCAGTCCGACCCGAGACAGACGCCCGAGGAGGTCGCTGAGGCCTGCATTCGTGGTCTGGAAAAGGGAGAATTCCTTATCACTGTTAACCTGCTCAACTGGGTCATGAAGTTGGGGTGTCTAGGCAGTGCCATCCGCAACAACGCCATCGTCGACGGCATCGTGGCTGCGCTCATGATGCTTATCGTCTGGCCTATTGTCAACATTGACTACCACGGGCAGATCAGGAGGTGGGCGAAGAAGCACGGACATCCAGCGACGTGGACAACACCCACGACGAATAAGCCATAGCAAAGATGCGTAAGAAAGACAACGCTTATGTGATACCCCCACACCAAATGCCGCTAAATAAATACATATATATATGTATATATACATGGTCTACCACGGGCTACACGCCACTCCACTTGCCAAATCTAGTGTATCGCTTAGACATCTCCCTCAGAATCGCCCTGCCACTCGCGTCGACGGCATAATTCAAAATCTTCCTCCCATCCAGCGTTGTAATGTCGAAGATAGAGTTCATCGCCGGCTCCAGCGCCTCCCTGACGGGCCGTGGCACGCCCACTTCCAGCTGCAGCTTCACGTACTGCATCAGGATCAGGTACATATGGCGGCCGGCAGTCCGCTTAGCCGCATCGATGGCCGAGTCCAACGCGCTATGGTGCCGAGAACGTGAGACCGCTCCTGCAGTGGGCTCGCAGACCAGCGTGATGAGACGGCCGTAGGCACTCGCTTTCAACTCCTGCGGGATGCCCCCGTCCCCAGTGTGAGACTTCCGCTGATCCTGGATGAGGTTGCGTAGGAGAGGCTGCATTGTCGATAGCAGGATGTGGAAGTGGCCTTCGAGTCGGAGTCTGTGCTTCCTGATGATGACCTCGACCAGCTTGCACAACATGATGTATGGCGCACCCGAGTCGAGACGGGACTGTTGGGCTGACAAGATCGCTACAGTACTGAGCAGATACTCGACGTTCCATTGACTGACGTTATGGGGCTTTCTCTCCAATATGCTGGAGAGTATCCGGCAGATGTGGACTGAATTTGCCGTCGTCTTGGCCGCAGCCAGAGCCCTGGTCATTTCGCTGAAGGCGGTGGACAGGTCAAAGTCCTCCTCCTTGCCCTGCGGATCAGTGGTTTCTATGTACTGTTAGTGAGGATGCGGGCAATGCGACTGGTCGGTCCGCTTACCGATGAGCTGGTCAACGACATGGGCGATAGCAAGGAGTTGACCATCAGTATCGCATCCGCCGTGATATTCCGCAATCAATGCTTCCAGGTACTGCATCATGGTAGAGGCAGCCATCGTCTTGACGATAGACTCGACGTATTCCCTCACAAGAGTTTCCCGTGAGTCGCTTCTCGAGACTTCCAGGCTATGGAAGGTTGCAGGCCGGGGGACCTCAAGCTCTGTCGACAAGTAGCGCTGAAGAAATGTCTGCATCCTCCAGCCTCTCATGTCACCCGTCTGCATAGCCTCTAAACTACGCTTTTCCAGCTTACGCAGGGACGACGCCTTGAGACGGTCTTGTAGCCCAGGGAGGTCCTCCAATGGCTGGGAAGCGTAGGTCAAGGCAAGGAGCCTGGAATCAGCTGCAGCATTGGGCTTCGAGAAGAGCTTCTTTTCGTTGACCCATTCTCTGAAGAAGCAGCCCACACCTTGTCCCAGAGCTGCCTTGGCATCCGAGGGTAGTGATGCCAGTTGAAGGTGGCCCTGGCAGCTCGGCGACTGCGAGAGTTCACGATGCAGGGCCTTCAACAGCGTCAAGTGCAAAGGGGGGAGTTCCTGGCCTCGATCCCCTTCAAGAACGGATTGGCACCGGGAAACAAAGGCCGAAGCCTCCGCAAAGTAGCTGAGGCTCCGCTCATCGATGTTCTCAGCCATCTGCCTGATTGTCGCAGATGCCAGCCGGGAGTAACGCCTGATCAGCTCTTCTTGAGATTTACTCTCCCCTGCTGAGTCTGCAAAGGCCTGCGAAACCATTTGGGCCGCGTCGACAAGATGTTGAAACGACATCCCCTCATAGAATGTGGAACGCGCCATCAACTTGGCTCCCAGACTGAGAGCCAGATTCCAGCCTCTGGAAGTAGTCTTATTTGGACTCTTGCCCGACCTGAAAGCATCCATTAGCACTGCCATGATACGCTCCCTTTGTTGACGAGTGACGGTGTCGAAAGGGAGGCTCGAGATCAGCCGGAGCCACATTTGTCCCTGCTCGTCTGGCCAGTGTTTATTCCTTTTGGATTCAATCAAGGCAGTAACAGCCCGATCGACAATATTCTCGGCTAGCTTGGCATCATTGATGGAATAATCGTTGCCAAGCAGGCAATGCCATGCTGCTTCAAGTCCCCGTGGAGTCGCCTTCTCATCGGACACTGCGCCCTGAACTGGAAGCGGGATCTGGCCTTCTTTCTGAAAGTAGAGTCGGCCCAGTCGACTCGATCCCCTAAGGTACCATGCCAGGTATTGCTGGAGGCCAGACTCCTCAGTGAACTCGGACTCAGTCTCCGACTCCAGGCACAGGGGTAAGTGTCTGTCATCAGCTACTCCGGCCGATGCAACCTCGCCAGCAAGGCGAGTTGTGAATTTACTGACCAGTTTGGTGGCATCGGCCGATTGTGCACCATCAGGGCTCGCCGACACACACATTCGACTGGCGCATTTGAACGCCTCGAAAGTCTCGGCAGAGATAACGGGTGACTTCTTCAGGATCTTGTGTAATGGATCCTTGATCTGACCCCAAATCTCGTCCCTGCTCGAAAGAGGCGCCCAAGCGAAAGCCTTTGCCATGATCCTCCACTTCAAGGCAGTAATGTCCGATTTCGACTTGCTGATCCTCTGCGCGAGGCCAAATAGCTTCTCGCCCATGGCATCCTTGAACTCGTCGCTCTCAATTCCTTCGCTGACTCCATTCAGCCACACGCAGAGAGCCTTCGGACGGGTCTCTTGGGCTTCTACCCAGTCTAGAATGTCGACCAATTGCTTCGTCGAAAGCTCCTGTTCGATCCACGTCTTGCTGGAGATTGTAGTGTCGCCTTCTCGGCCAACGGAGAGCCAAGGTGACAGCTTTAGCTTCCGCTGCTCAATTTCGGATAGCTGCTGATACCATAGCTTCAAGAAGGAAGGGAAATCTCGAGCTGTGCGGAATCCCTGTATAACGGCCCTGACCACCTGGGATACTGCTGAGGATTGATCATCAGGGATATGGTCATCAAGAGTCCTAGCACAGACTTCCTTCAGTAGCTTCGAGCCTTCCTCCCCTCCCTGGAACATATCTGGGTCGCATTGGGCCAAGTTAGCCACCAGGCTCCAATCCGTTCCGTGAGCCTCCTGGTCGATTGCATATTCTCGACAGACAGAGCGTAGATCCTCTACGCGCACAGCCATTGACCGTTGCCGCGCCTGCTCGAGGATTTTCTTCATGACAGCGACATAATCGGTGCGCGGACGCCCTTTCAACGACTCCATCGCGACCTGGAAAACTCGCTTCATCCACTCTGCGCTTCCCTTTCGAGCGCTATTCTGTGCCACGGGACCTGTCGCGGTGGAAGCAAACAGATATAGCGCCGGGGCAGCAGCTTCGATACGTCCGTCGGCTACCTGAAGCGCGATAACAATGGCCTCGTCCTTCTTCTGGTTGACGAATGCCGATCGTGCCGGGAGTATAAGAGTTTTGTGCATGAACTTTTGCAAGTCCGCGCTCCATCTTGTTCTCAGTCCTTCAGGTATCGGCAGCTCGTGCGGAATGAGGTTCTCCAAGTTCGCGAGTAAAATGGCGGCGGGAGTAAAGAGATGCGCCGCGACCTCCAACGAATCGTTGTTGCCTTGCAGGTGCTGATTCCAGGTGGATGATATGGTTGCGATCCAGTTCTCGCAGTCCTCGACGTCCTCTGCGTGTCCGCTTTCAAGAAGGGTATTGCACATGGAAAGCAGGGGTGCCTCGATGGTAGCTGCTCCCGTCCCAGCGGCGCCAAACAATGACTTGACGTGCTCCGCCCCAATCTTGTCGCGGGCCGATGGCAAGGTTGATTCGTCGATTAGCCCGATAAGACGCCCAAGCGCCTCAATGATGGCCTGACTGCTCTGTATTCGTCCTTGGATAGATTTAAGGTCCTCGAGGGAGAAATTCGCGGATGGAAACCGTCTCCGTTTCGTGGATTGCGATGGACTCGTCTCGGGCGATGCGGCGGCGACTTCCTTCAACGTCTGTTGCAAGACGGCCAGGAATCTGCGATCGGCCAAGGCCTTGGCCAGAGGGAAAAGCGGGATCTTCTGGAAGACGCACCCTAGCAGTCTCCAGGTCAAAGGATACCGCCGCAACGTCTCGGCAGCTGGCGTGGTGCCTTTCATTGACTTGAGGAGCCATCTCAGGATGTTCTCCTCAGCAGCATGGAAATTTCTGTCCGCAGAAGCCGCTAGGCATGTCCACAGATGGCCCAGGATCTCCCCATTCTCCCCTGGGCCGCTCTGATCCAGACCTCGAACGGTCTTGATGAGGTCCGTCTTTTCTGGCATGTCAGTCTTCCGATGCAGCTTTTGCGGGGAGGTGAAGACATACCATCGTGACGGGACGTATCCCTGGTGATCTTCAGTCTATATGCATTCGAATACTGGGCGAAGTCCGATGGAGGTAGCCACGCGGGAGGGTGGATATAGTAGATTGCAAAGTTCCCAGGGTATGTGCTAAGGAGAAACTCAACATCACAAGACGTGGGTGTCCGGAAAACTGAAATAGGTATTTTGAGGCAGCAGCGACTGAGGGTCGGTCCGAGGATCGTTGAGAAAGTCCCCGCGACTTTTCCCAGCGCAGCGCCAAAATTTCTAGAATTCTGCCACCACCCCATTCCCAATCCAGCGGCCTCCCTCTCACCGCCCTCGGCACTGCCTGGCATTCCGCCGACTGATTCTCGTGCAACTTGACATCACCTCACCCGACTCACCTCGAAGCTCCTTGCAGCTCGATATACCACCACGCATTGACCCGAGTCAAAGCACAAAAGGTGAATTGGAGAAGCTGCTATCGCGATCATCAAAGGTCACTCGAGCTGACACGACCCCACCGCAGAACCGCACACAATGACCGACTCCGCTGTCACCCGTCCGCAGCCCAGCGCCATTTCCCGGCCCGTGAGCGAAGCGCTCCTCAACGAGAAGGTACAAACATCCCCGACTAACGGCTGTTCTGACCATTGGATGGCGCACGAAAAACTCCAGGAGTCACCTGCGCTGACAACATTGACAAGTGGGACCACTGCCTCTCGAACCTCCTCGTCAAGTCGACCCTCGGTCTCGGATTCGGCGTCGTCTTCTCCGTCCTGCTGTTCAAGCGCAAAGCGTGGCCCGCCTTTGCCGGCGTCGGCTTCGGTGCCGGCCGCGCGTACGAGGAGTGCAACTTCAACCTCAAGCAGGCCGCTCGGGATCTGAGGAGGCAGACGGCGTAAGCTGTGTTATCCGTCGATATTACTTCAGCTGTCACGAAAGCACAAATTACGCCGAGAAATAGACTCAAAAAAACCACAGTCGGGAAGGGAAGATGGAGACGAGATGAGTCTCGCTCTCCTAGTGTACATATCAGCGAAAAGGAAGCGCGCGGAGAGATTGAGGCAGTAGGCGACGCAGCACGCCTCGCGTCGTGGGGGCGTTTACAGTGAGCCGCGGGTGCAGCTGGACGATTTTCTCTTTATTTTGTTTAGAGTTCAATAGAGTTACCTATCTCTGTACAACATCCAACTGACCGTCCATTTTGCTGCTTCGTTCATCGGGTATTGAAAACCCCCCAACCCAAGATACACGAACATGTCAGACTGACGGATCAGAACTCCCAAGCCACCCACACGCAAACGCCGACTCCCTCGACTGCTCCAGGATCGCTCCCCATCCGACCCATCACTGATCAGAGCAATCACTTATTCAAAATGCAGCCGTGTATGTTGCCCTCCGCGCGTGCGCCTGGCACGCCTCAGGAGCACGACACGATATGTTGGATTCCAGACACTACTGAGGAGCCCAGGTGGTTGTATTGAGCCAGGGAGGGACTCCAGGCCTGCTCACTTCCAACCGTTCGCCTTCGCGGCTAGGTAGTTGATCTGACTTGGGTAGCGAGGCCGTGGACAGATATAACCATGTGCTCGTCGACCGGACTGCAATTGTTCCACGGCGTTGCGGGCCCAAGCTTCTTGATACGTTCTGGCACCCTCAACACCCTACCGCGGTGAGAGGGATAACCGCTGCGCTGGCTGCTCCTGACGTACGAGTACTATAAGTACCTTACTAGTAGTTAAATAGTAGTAGGTACTACTAGCAGGTAAAGCTTCTGTTCACCGTGTTCGGCAGGAGGCAATAAGTCGGCTTGCTCGTCATTAAGGGTCGGCCCGCCCTCGGGATCATATAAGGCAAGACACCTGATTACCTTTACAGCCTACAATGAGCAATCATACTTTGAACCAAACATCAAAAAGGCGTATCCTGCCAGATACGTAGGCAAGTCTAGCACAACAACACCCAAGCTCTAGCGCCATCATCAATTGCATGTCGGAAGCTCCTACTGAATCCGCTGAGGATACGCAATCTCCTCAGAAGATGAATAAAAAAGGGCAGAAGAAATCCGTTCGTCTAGCACGCAAATATGACCGATAGCAAGTTGGCGAGTCGCTAACGGTTGATTAATCGTGCGGAAAGTGTATGAATGTGAAGAAGGGAAAAGGAGAAAGGGAAGGGAAAAAAAGAGACCAGCGGGGCGTGAAGATGAGGTCCTGTCTGAAGATACGTCACGTGACCTTTACCGGGTTTGCGAGTACCCACCTAATCCCTCGAGTTTTCTTGTTCACTTCGCTTTTTTTTCCTCCCCTCGACCTCTCTGTTTTCCACATCCTCATACCAGAGCCAGAAAGTACGTCGGCACCAGCCAGCAGGGATGGGATCCCGCCTCGATATTTGCCATGTATCTCATACAGCTATCGCCATGCCCCCCGATCTCGCTCGCTGCGCGCGTTCCTGGATGACCACGTTCATTAAAAGACGACACCGCAGCAACACCGGTAGGTTCGCGTGACCAGCGCCATGCCATGCCACACATGGCATGGAGGACTTAGAAGTAGAAGGAACACCCACGAATTGCCTACACCTCGCCGCTTTTCAATGCGCAAGCGTGTCAACTTTTTTATATCGTTCGAAGTGGGAGATCAAACGCAGGGTCTAGACAACCCGTCCGCTCCACCCTGATCCCGCGATCCTAAGTGCGGGCATCAGGACTAAAATCGGACAGATATTTTTTATGCCTTTTGTTTGTTTTGTGAAGTATTTTCGTGGACGTTACGACGTAGGCCTGCCACAATGAGTCTGGTATTACTCGCGCTTTGATGATTTAATTATTCCTCCGTCAAGGTCAAAAGACGCAAGTATCATATGACGAGTAATGAGTGAGCTACGGTACATCCAAGCCGACGCATCCAAGGCTTGGTAACTTACATCCCTCCTCCACAAGAGTTATCAGTGCATTTACTTGCGAGTGTGCGCCCACGTGTACTCCGAATATTCACTCGCACGACACGCAACTTGCCAAGAAACCACACAACCACAGTCGTCGAGAGACAGTCCAATACCACAACAAGTTATACATAGAGTCGGTACCCGAAGTGAGGGGTCCAGCATTACTGCCAGGCCTTATCCTGGCTTAAAGCCAAACCAGCCCAATACGGAGAGGAGAGACTGTAGCCTTTGGCACCGGGACAGACGCAGCAAATTGACGTGTATGACAGTTAGTCACACTTCATACAATCAACTTGTCTGATATAGGGAGGAAAAGCAGATACAGGTCTCCCGCGGCAGCGTGATCTGTCCAGGAATAAGACCTGGTCAGTACTCGTATATATAGATGCAGGCGTCGACGACAATCTTCCACGTCGGCGGGGCCTTCGGTATAACTCAGGTCCCAGAAGCAGGCCCATCAAGAAACGGAGCAAAAAGAGAGACCATTGAAAGCCATTATCACTTCTCATCGTGTCCCAAGCCTAGAACCGCTGATACTCCCGTCCGTATGGGATCCCGCATCGTATTCGCAATCAACAGGACCACTGGCGCCCCCCAGACGGTGGTCCTGTCCATAGAGACTATTCAGTAACAGCGAAGCTAAGCGCGGAAACGCGACCGAATGCGCCCCTGAATCTGGTTCTCCGTTGAAACGTATAGTTGGTCGAGGTAGTCCATGGCCGAGGCGTCTTTAAGTATCTTGGCGACCTGGATACCTGCCGAAATGAGCTGGAGGATGTTGCGATCGTCCTTCAGCGGCCGACTCTGGTGCTTCGCGGCGTGCCTCATCTCCAGAGAATTCTCTAGAATGGTGACAAACTGTTTAATCTGGCCATTGTACAGGACACGGGCGGGGATCCGCCTCTTTGTCGCCAGCCTCTTCAGCAAGTAGACCCATTCGGTCCATTCGCGGTCCTGTGGCCGTTCAACTGGCCTCATGTCTTGAGTCAAAGGGATGGGAAACTGGTACTTGGCGACGAAATCAAAAGCGCACTGCGACAGCCTGTCATTGATTTGGCTCAAGATGTGATCCTGTTCCTGGATATGTAGGTTTGTCGGAAGATGAGGGAGCTCCTTCTCCTGCATTGCGATAACGCCGGGATGCGGTCGTTGCAGGAACTGGTGTGGGCCGTCAAACTCGTCCCTGTTGGATGGCCGCCGTTGTGGACGATTGTTGGCACTTGACTTGGACTTTCCACCTGAGTGCGTTGGTCTCATTCCGTTCTCCAACGAATAGTCCGACAAGTTTGGTGAAACGATCATGTCGTCCACCGAGTCGGTTGGGGAGTGGCGGCCTTGGACATCCCATCCCTGGGGAGGAGGGGACTTGTAGGGCTCGTAAGGTTGTCCCCCGTTATTGTTGTACTGTACTGAAGGGGGGCGGCTTGTGTAAACGGGACCAGAGCGGTAGCCTGGGTCGCTTGCAGGCAAAGGGACCCCATTAGGAACTGGAGGGTACGCGTTGCCGGTATAGTTGGTGCTTCAGGCAGACGGCGTCAACACCCAGAAACAACTCAAGTTCCTCACTTGGGAGTATCACTCACCTGGAATTAGTAGTATAGAAGCCGTTCTCAAACCCATTGTTGGCCCCGCTGTAAGAGTCAAGGACGGAGCTGGTGAGGTTAGCTACTTGCGTCGTACTCACTCCAGAGGCAACAAGATCGTACCTCCGGTTTGGATTCCAGGACCCGCTGGTGGCAGCGGGGCCGCGGCATGCAGTGTCATGTTGAGACATGACCACTAGGCTCATTATGCGGTAGAGAAGCAAGAAAACAAGAACTCGCTAAGAGCCGAGGTCGAACCAAAAAGAGAGAGTCCAAACAAGGAGATCAAGGTGGTAGCCTCCTGGAAACCAAAAATAACCAATCCTTTGGGGAGACTTGGTGTCCAGGGCACCTGTCTGGGGCCTTCCTGGGCCAATATCTCTGGAATATAATTCCTAGTAATCCCACGGAGACGGAGATTCCTGGGTCGTAAATATCCGGCTTCCGGGAGAGTAACCAGGCGGTGAGATCCGGCGGCCGGGTGATCTGTCCAAAACAGCAGACGGCTGCGTTATGGGCAATGTAGGGTTTTCATGCAAGTAGTATGTGGAAGCACTCCTCGTAGGGATAGTGCGCCAATGTTTAATGCATCGAGGGCGGGCCAGCCTCAAGAGTGGGGTGGGTAGATGCTGGAGGACGACGAAGGAAGATGGCAATGTCAGCTCAGGAACCAAGACATTTTATGTCTTTCCTCAGATGCCTAGCGAGGCATGCCGGAATCGAGCAACCTGGCAATCTAAATGGGGCACGGCAGTTGGAGAGACCCCGACAAGGCGCTAGAATCCCCAGCGGGAGTAGCACGATCGGCAACACGACTCGGCCCAGAATCCGTCAGGTTGGGAACGTCGTCAGGCTGTCCAGGCACCGGACTGAGCCTTCCAGGGCACACAGCAAAGCACGGGATGCCAGGGGTGCGCGACCACGGGACGAGTGCTGTTGACTGAGATTCCCGAGATGATTGGAGGGCCGTCCTAGGTAGGCGAGGCGGACAATGATCAGGATCCAGGCAAGTGGAGCAAAAACGAAGAGGATGACGATATCTGGAGACTAGTGCCAGAGTTGGTAGCCAGGTGATGTCGCACATTCACAGCTGGGACTGCCCCAGATAGTGTGCGTGTGTCGTAAACGGTATGGTCAAAGCAGAATAAGGAGGCGCCGGGAGTGCTCGTTGTGGCGGGTATTTTCGCCCAACGGCCCTTGGCGAGGTTGGGTAGAGACGACCACCAAGAGACCGGATAGGCTAGGCACGGAAGCCCCTTGGGAGATGAGGAGCGGTCAATGGCGGCTTGGTCGTTTAGCGATGGCGAGTTGGGCATCAACAACGGTGACATGTTGGGCGTCAGCAACCGGTGCCCAATCCAACGTTGCCACTCGGGGCATCATTCTCCTGGTTGATCCAGGACTGGTCGAAATGATGGAGAGCTCCAGCGCAGAGGAAACTGTAAGCGGCCGAATCCGGGACACTTTGCGGTACGCCAGACGCAGGTTGGGGTTGGATGAAGTCCTGAGGTTTGCCGCCAGATGCCATACAGGCGTGATTGATGCGCGTGGTCACCAACAGACGCGTATCGACGGAGCCGGTCAGCGGGCGCCGCATCGTCTGCATCGTCCGCATTCTGGAGTCAGGGCGCGTAACAGGCGAGCACCTATCCGTTCGATGGCGGTATGGAGGCCAGCCTAGGCCGAATGAACTCCGATGTCTGGATGGGGAATGAGGTGGAATGAGAGACGGAGATTGTGGGAGTTGCTCTGCAACCTGGATGGCGCCGCCCGTGGGTGAGGGGCAACTGGCCTGGGGAAGGCGCTAGGTAATACAGATTGCTCCTGCCCTGGCCATAGTCGCGAAATCGTCGATGGCTCCTGCCGTCAGGTTCACCCAGGCACACGGCAACTGCGACCGGGTAGATTCAGCTTCAGGACAGGACTGCGGCACTACCAGTACAAAATACTAATCACCACCTTACTGCCTGATCGGTACTACTGTAGTTCGAGTATTAGTATGTTTATTGCCTTGGATTTGCTATGAGTATCGTGTTATTATTACACGATTGTTATGATACCTGGTAGGATTAATAGAAGGTGTTAAGTGAATTAACGAGTGTCCGTACATATTGCTAGCATACAATACGGACGTACTAGGTAATATAATTCCCCATAGGTTGATATTTCGTGATGTCATACTTTACGATTCCATCTACCTAGGTACTATAGTTCTGTCCTAGGAGTTCCTCTCCACTAGGTATAGTTAGTCGCACAATGTGTGGACGGTTTCGATATGGTTGGTACTCTAAGTTGTATACTCAGCGAGAAGAGCACTTTAATAGCCCTGGAGTACAAATGTGGAGCGAGGCTTGGGACGTAGATCTTAAGTACCAGGTAATGCTACTACTTGCACTAGGCGCAGTGCGTCCTGATGGTGGAGATGGCGGCGCTGTTGGAGTAACCAGTACCTATAGGAGGAAATGCAGTATTGTGTTTACGAACTTGGGACCAAGCTGTTGATTAATTATATCTCTTATGCATATTACATAGTCGTGACTTCCGCACTACAACAGTCACGTTGCCAACTGCCAGCTTGGTTCAGGCCAGGTACCTTACAGTAACGTCCGGCATCGGCACCAGATTGCTGGCAATTGCCCTACCTACTAAGTTAGTAGTAATAGTACCTTACTTTGGTGTATGTTTGAGCGAGGTGCTTCTCCACAGAATTCGCATAATCAGGCCGTTTATACCCGCCCTGTTGGACCGATGCGCTTGGCAGCCATCGCGACGCCCAGCTAGTACGTTCGCTAACTTACGAGTACCTGGTAATTATTACCAGGCCCATGCAAGAGAGTGGCGCAGCTTCAGGTAGAATGGTAAATATAGGTACCTACATAGTACATGAGTTACTTACTATAAGGTACCCGAACTATTAGTATATTTCCAACTGCTACATGTACGTGCGCTACGGCCACGAAATAAGGTTACAACGAGTGTCCGGGGCGTCCGGGCCTCCCTAATAGTGGGGTTCCGAATACCGGCCGGCATCGTTCGATTGGTTCACTTCATATGCACGATTCGTCTAGATCTCTGATCGCGCTGTCCAGCCCCATCAGGAGAAATGGGAAAGTTCAACTTCAAGTGCTCCGAGACCATCATGCGACCACCAAACCTTTCTTCAAGTTCTTCCAGCTACAGAATGAGAGGACGGGCAGAAAAGCTCGAATAGACGAATCGCGCACCATGGCTCCTCCCAAAGAGCGAAAGAGAAAATTCCACCGCCGGAGCAAGACCGGATGTCAGATCTGCAAGAAGAGACACGTGCGATGCGATGAGAGGAAGCCCCTTTGGTGAGTGCATCAAGCGTCTGTGGGCCGCATCTGCAGACGAATTGATTGCACATGCAGCCACTGTGCAGCCCTCCCCAATGACAACGTCGCCGGTTCAAGTGACGACCTCTTGATAGAAAGCTGACCGTGAACAGCACAAGCTGCCTGCAGTCTGGGAACGAGTGCATCTACCCCGTTACGGGCGAGGAGGTTCCGCTAGACGGATCAAGCGACGATGGATCAACCAAGGACCTCGTCAGGCAAAGTCCAGCGATGGCCGGTGCGCCTGGCTTGAAGACCCCGCTTAGCGATTTCGTTGGCGGGTCGTACGAAATATTACCGGAATCTTCCAAGAGACTGCTGCGGCATTGTAAGTCATGGGACTCCTACACCGGAGGCGGACTGTTGTTAAGAAGGCGTCGCGTCGTGCAGTCTCGCAATATGCTGTATGGGGCGAGAGACCCGTGAGCCGAGAGCTCGAATCGAGCGTGTACGTTGCCTCGTCCCCCGGCCATATGAAGGAAGACCGCTAACGGTATCCGTACTCAGAATTCATAGAGCCTTTGAGAACCCGGGCTATATGCACATGTGCCTCATGCTCTCCGCTTGCCAGTGGGCTTGGGTCCACGGCTCGATGGACGAAGTCAGGGTCCCGTTCCTGTACCACAAATCAGCAACGTACCAGTTCGCGAGAGAGCAACTCCTGAGGCCAGAAACGGCGCAGAGTGGTGATACAATGTTGGCAATATCAGCGTTAGCCCTCGCAGAGGTATGGCCGACAGCTCTCCGGAGAATGTTCCTTGTGTGATGCGTGATGCTAACATGTGTAGGGTGCAATCGGTGATTTGGATACCTCGTCGAAGCATCTCAAAGGCTTTCGGCTGGCAATGCAAAGCCAACGGCCAAAAGCCTCGCTTCCTCAGAAGATGTTCAAAATGTGAGTCTCCTTGCCTCGGCTGGCGGTCCTGGCTAACCTGACACGGGCAGAGCGGGCGAGGGTCTCCGCGCAAGCAAATCTGCGAAGTTGGTCAACGTGCCTGACTACCAGCCGACATTCATGGCCCTCCTGTTCGCCTCAATCTGGGACCTATCGGTCCTACCGCCCACAGAAGCACCGCGGTATGGTTGGTGGGAGGAGAGCGACACCCAGGCAGCGCGCTTGTGGCAGAATCATACCAAAGACCTCAACCTCGACTACGAGATATCACGAGGCTTCGACCCAAACACGTACCAGCCACGTATCCTGAACGGCGACCCGAGGAGTAGTCGAACGTGCTTCATTGCCACTTTCTTCTACCTCTTCGCCGAGGTTGGGAACGGCCAGATGGACACTGTGCTCGTAGACTGGCTTCTCGAGCAACTCATTGAAGACGTCAATGCCAACGAGGCGAGTATACAGAGCAACACATGGGCCGGGCCGATATGGTTGTGGTGTGCCATGTTCGGAGCCGCAATAGCCAGTTCCGGACGAGCATCCAGCCATGTGGAGCAGAAACAGCTGGATAGGTGGATCAGCCTCTACGGCGAAAAGATCAAGATAGTCAGCCGGGCGCTAGGTCTTTTGTCCTGGGAGGCGGCAAGATTTATGCTGACTCGGTTCCTGAGGAATATGGACGACGAGGTGGACGAAGGCCTGAAGGAGATTTGGACGCGCGCTATGGCCAGGGATGAAATCCTCGAGCCGATGCCAACTCATCGAGCTACTGCGTCAGGACACATAATCGATGACTGATCACGTCGCAACTAGAATCGCAGTGACTTGTTTCCCCGTCCAAGACCAGGAGGCGACAGCAAGCATAGAACTCTGGGGAGAGACCGAGGCTCGGTCTGGTTGCGGCGATGGGCCCGCCCAGTTATTCTTCGGGCCAACGACAATCCTCAAGGACCGAGTGGAAGAGATCTCGAACGAAGGAGGAGAAAGAAGTCGCTCGGGGCATCTGCTCCGTGAGGTAGGAAAGACTGTTGCCACGTGATCCATGCTCGTTCATTCCACCTTGAACAGCTATGACGGATAAGGGAAGGCGCCCGACCACCTTGGTTAAAGTTCAGGAAGGTTCATCCCAACGTGCCTCCTCCCAGCGACGACGATGATGACAACTTGCGCTGCTGGCTGAGCTCGAGGCTATCGGACGCCTACGCCTTCTTTCGCATTGCACCGACATTGCTTGATCTCAGGCCAGCCGCCGTCACAAGGCGATGAGAAAACCAACTGGTCATGCTGAACCTCACCGACATGCCGCATCTACCAAATTGACACCAATTCGCCGACAAATGCCTCGCCCTCACCCTGGTCTCATTGAGACAGCTGGCTTGCAGACAACCACCTACCCCGTTCCGAACCTGAGCAATGAGAGCTCTTGACGGAGGGAGAAGGCTCTCGTGATGAGATGCGCCTTCCCGGGCGGATGCGGGCACCTGAGCCAACCTGCTTGATGATTTGTTCATCAAAAAGCGCGCGTGGAGTGATGCGGTCGACAGCGAAGCGGCCGGGCCAGCTGGCCACGTCTCATCTTGGGGCTGTCGGTCAGCTTTGCTGGACTTTGATGGACAGCTGGATCGCGGCTCGGAAAGTGCAAGGTTGTCTTCCTCAAGGACAGCTTTGCTGGCCATCTCGAGACAGGGAAGCGAGGTTCCAGCGCGCCAGCTGCGAGTGGTGGACACGTCCGCCATTGATCTTTTGAGGTGACGAGAGAAGTTGCAACCGAACGCACAATCACATTGCTTTTCGCGCCAAGCATGCAATGATGTGTTGTCCATCAGCTGTAATCTTCCTCTAGACTTTTACTGACCGGCGATAGGACCATGGGCCTGCAAAGCACTCCACTCGGCCCTCCTGCGGGACGGGCAATCCCGCCAGTCGCGTCCAAAGACCACCATCCCCCCTGCAAGAGGGACCTATCACTTGGCCTCACAGACCGCCAACGCGCTCCTGCGGCCACTGTGACGGCCACGTCGGTGGCACGGCCCGTCTCATAAATGCTGTCTTTCTATGCGTCGGAAGGACATGTCGAGGTCCCACGTTGGGCGTCAACAGCGGCCTTAAAACCCTCATCCCCCTTCGTGGCCCGACCTGCTGCTCTTCGTTCCTCAATCACTGCCCGACGTTTCTGCCCAACACCAAACAAGCCTTCTTCTCCGTCATATACTACCGACTTTGCCTCCCAACTTGGCCTAACCCATTTCTTCTTCTCTTCAACAAAATACGACCCACAGGATCCCAAGGACTTGCCATCCCACAAGACCGACAAATACACCTGGATTGCCTGGCTTGAAGTCTAACAAGACTGCTCCAAGTTGATCCCACAGGATCACAAGAGTCAATCTGCTTTGTCCCGCCCAGGATACAATGACAGTTGCCCGTGTCATGCCTCACACGGCCAAAATGCCTGGTTACAAGAACTCTACCGTCGACCTCGAAGAGGTTCAGTCTCTCTCCAGGTACTGTTTCTTTTTTTGCTTCTACTTTTCTGCTTGTCTGCTCTTCCAACATCCTGTGTTGCTCCAAATCATGTCTTTCATTACCGTCAGTTCTGTCTTGCAAACCTGCCCACGGATTCCGGACCACCCAGGATAATTCTCCCCGGACACACTTTGCCCTGGACTTTAGGACCATTCTCTCTCTGTTCCACACAGGCTCCAATCCTAGTGGGAATCACTCAGGACATGTCCGAGCCGGACATGAAACAAAGAAATGATATCTACATACTATTTGGCTTCGTGCCGCTGGTGAGTATCGCCCAAGATTGCAGAATTCAGAGAAACAGTCTCGTCAAGCCCAAGGATGTTCCCAGAGGATTTCTTTTCTGAGCCCGCAAATGCCTTTTTTCGGACCATGGAATGACTCCCTCGGAGATGGCCCCGGACCCATAATGCCAGACCTGGACTCAGCCACAAGGAGTACATACGACCCATGGGATCCTTCATAGACCTGGCTTCGCATCTTCTTTACTACCGACCCCGGATTCTTGCTCGGCGGCCTGAGGGCCAGGTCAAATTCTGGACAGCCGTCCACGCAGTTTTATTTGATTGCGCGCAACCGCGAGAATGAGGACTTGTGCCCTTACCTGGATACCGTTTTCTGGAATTATGGACCTTGTCTGGAATTGCTTTTTGTTGCAGAGCCCGGCCCCTTGGATTGATTTCACGTTACTTCGACATGAGGACTGGTCTTGCCTTGCCGTCTGCCCATTTCCGTGTGGTATACTTAAGCCTGGCACTCACGTTCTTGGACCCATTCCGACACACATCTTCATCCGGCGTGCTGTGATGATAAGCCTCGACACCATGGAGCATTGATTCAACATTCCCGGAGACGGACTCGCTTTTTTTTTCGTCTCGACAATTCTTTCATCAGTCTACCCGACAGCCGGATCTCCATTGGATTGCAAGTTCATCCTGTCAGATTGCACGTAATGTTGTGCTCAGCTGGTCTGTAGATGTCCTAACCCCGCTATACCCTGTGGCGTTGACTAACCTTGCGACAGGCTCAAAGTTGACTCACGCTGAAGACGTTTTTCTTTTTGTATTGTTGATTCGAACTAGTGGGAAACAGCACACTAACCCTACGCAGCGACTACAGCTATCCCCATTCCATGATGCCTCATGCTGCCGGACTGTTTTCTTTCTCTCATACAGAACCCTCGACGGACCTGCTAAATGGTTCGTCGTGGGGCGCTACGACAGAAGGTTCACAGAATTTCCAGGACTTCCCAGACAGCGGGTCGTGCCACTCAGGAGAAGCCGAGGAGTACATCATCACATCCGGTCAGACCACTCCCAGGGGATCAAGATTGGGCCGCTCTCGAGCCACTGAGAGCGCCTGGGCCACAGCCGGACTCACACCCGTGTCCACGGGAGGACATGCCATGTCCCGGATAGACTCTAGCAGATCAAATGGATCTTCGCTATCACAGTCATCACAAATGTCCAGCATGGACATGAGAGGTAATGTCTCAGCGTTCCGCAACGGATCTCAAGCCAGTGGAACCATGGTTGGAGCCGATTCCTGTTTGCTTCTGGAGGATGCCACTGCCCTGCCACATGTGTATTGGTCTGGTTACCCCCTTGGCGCCGGATTGGATGCGGTCAACGGCACATTCACTGTGCCTGACGTGAGCCCTATGCATGTTGTTCCATCCCAGACGCAGTTTGGACCTGATGCAATCCCGGACAATGCTTCCCCTAGCTCCTGGGGCTTTCCCGGTTCCATCTCCCGGACATCTTCCCCTGCCACCATGGACGAGGCGTGGCTCCAGGGCCAGCGGCCCCTCAGCCCGCCTAATTCGTCGCCTGAAATCGCTTGTCAATCTCCCAGGTAAGCCCGATCTCGTTTCTCCCTCTCCTGGGTCCCCCAATGCCCCATTGCTCACCAAGACCGCCCACTAGTCTCGATCTCCACGGTCCAGTGAACGGCGAGTCCGGAATGCCCCCCCTGCCGGACAGCATGACCCTGCCACCTTCCCTGGGCAACCGCCGGGATGGGGACACTGCCAGGAACCACGACTTGTACAAGAACGCCATGCCACAGGAGGATGGACTGTTTCACTGCCCCTGGGAAGGAGACGCTTCCTGCAATCACAGGCCTGAGAAGCTCAAGTGCAATTACGAGTAAGTGCTTACTGGTGCATGATCTTCCGTCTTGGATAGCAGCTAACCCGGTCAGCAAATTTGTGGACTCGCATCTGAAGCCTTACCGCTGCAAGGCTGAGGCTTGCGAGGGTGCCCGGTTCTCCTCTACTGCATGCCTTCTCCGTCATGAGCGCGAGGCCCATGGCCTCCACGGGCACGGTGACAAGCCGTTCCTCTGTCAGTATGAAGGATGCGAGCGCGGCGTGCCTGGCAACGGATTTCCCCGCCAGTGGAATCTCAAGGACCACATGAAGCGTGTTCACAACGACCATGGAAGCTCCAGTGCATCCCCGCCTGGAAGCGGCCCGGCCCCGCAGTCCACCAAGGGGCGGAAGCGGAAGACTGATGGCTCGGAGTCCCAGACGAGCTCGAGCCGCAAGGCGTCCCAGAAGAGCTCGTCCCCCAAGGAGAACAAGCGGTCTTCTGCTAAGCCACTCCTGGAGCAATGGATGGACCGTCGCAAGGCCGTCGAGGAGATGGCCCGAGGCCTCGACAAGCCCACGGATGCCCGGACTATGCAGCGGATCGCCGAGATGCAGAAGTGCCTGTCTGTCATGACGCAGATGAGCTCTGAGCTTAACTCGATGTCCCAGGCGGACGCTCTCGGCCTATCCGGCCACATGGGATTCATCTCCACCGGTTGAACGGGATCTGGCTGATGCCAGGGAAGGACGTGACGGGTGCACCGTGTGGAACAGGACCAGCTGCCATGCTGTCTGTTGCCGAGGGACGCACATTAAATAGTGCAAGTGCACAGGCATGGGTGCGGAGCATTGCGGTGGCCTGCCTGCTCCAGAGCTGCACAGCATCCATCTCGCCATTTGGGCGGCGAATGGGTCAGCGGCCAAGGCGTGCAAATGCACCGTCCTATGGACGGAGCAGGGCAGGGCACGGCGCACTTTGACCGCCAATCCGGGAAATGAGATATTCGGGATGGACCCTATGCCAAAGCCGCAGACGCGCCACTCGTGCCGAGTGGAAGGACGTCTGGGGCCACCGTGGTGCCGGACACCATCGGATCTGAGGCAGGGAGGAGGATGTTCAATGCCCTTGACATAGATTGATAACGACGGTGCCAGATTCAAGTACCGGGGGGTGGACAACGACGGCAGGAGGACAGTCCAGGTGACTATTCTTGGGACTAACAGACAAAGATGGACTGATCAGGTCGCAATTGATTTTTGAATATTTATGAGCTTGTTTATACCTTTGATGGACTGTCGAAGGTGGCGGTAAACATATTGCATACGACCGGTACTAGCATGATGAACTACCCTAGAGGAGATGACCGTCTCACCCAGGAGGGCCTCAAGCACCCGGCCCTGAGCGTGGCTCTTGAAGATACTAATTACTGCTCGTACTACTAATAGTAAGTAGTTGTACAGTGGTACTACCTCGGTATCCAGGGGTATGAAGTGAATACTGTACGTAAGATGTGATCGGTTCGGCTAATGGAATGACAATGGGAGATTTCGGGTTGTGCTGGGCCTACCTGGTTCCCTTCGCTTGTCGCTCCTCACTAGGTATTATGGGCCGAAAGTGAGGGAAGTGGAAACTACAGGTGCCAGATGTTTTATTTAGGTATTCACGGCATGTAATTAATTATTAGCTGTTTGAGCCCGGCGACCGTAGTGGTCAACATAGATACTGTAATAATTCATGTCGGCAAGGCTCGCGTCATGTATTTTGGCGCATTTTACCCGCAGCCGCGCTTTCCCCCCCCACCTGATGCCCCTCTAAAGATTGCTGGTAGTGGTAATTATGAGCTGAGCTACTTTTGTGACGCAAACCCTCCATCTACCACATACAATCTTCCACCCATAACCGTAATTGTCCATTCACTAGCAGTGTCTCTGCTTCACCCTCGTTCGAAACACGCAAGCAACAGCAGCAGCAGTTTCTCACTCAATTGCCCATCATGGCTCGCAAGTTCTTCGTCGGCGGCAACTTCAAGATGTACGGATAACCAACCCCGCAATCCCACATGGGCTGACATCTTACTCTGCAGGAACGGGACTGTCTCGTCCATCAAGGAGATTGTCAACAACCTCAACAATGCCTCGCTCGACCCCGAAGTTGGTTCGTCTGCCCCCGCTTCCTGCCTGCCCCCCTGCTGCCAGCTTTCCCCCGTCGACTGACGTGACGTTTACCCCTCCGCAGAGGTCGTCGTCTCCCCTCCCTCGATCTACCTCCACCTGGTGCGCGACAACCTGACCAAGAACATCGAGGTCGCCGCCCAAAACGTCTTCTACAAGGGCAACGGCGCCTACACTGGCGAGATCTCGGTCGAGCAGCTCAAGGACAGCAACATCAACTGGGCCATCCTCGGCCACTCGGAGCGTCGCACCATCCTGCAGGAGTCGGACGAGACCGTCTCCCTCAAGACCAAGTACGCCACCGAGAACGGCGTCGGCGTCATCTGGTGCTGCGGCGAGAGCCTCGAGGAACGCGAGGCCGGTAAGACCATCGAGGTCGTCAGCAAGCAGCTCGAGTCCCTCAAGTCGCACATCTCTGACTGGAGCAAGATTGTCATTGCCTACGAGCCCATCTGGGCCATCGGCACTGGCAAGGTTGCTACCACTGAGCAGGCCCAGGAGGTCCACAAGGCTATCCGTGACTGGCTCAAGAATGTCAGCGACAAGGTCGCTGAGGAGACTCGCATCCTCTACGGCGGCAGCGTCAATGAGAAGAACTGCGGCGAGCTTGGCAAGCAGCCCGACATTGACGGCTTCCTCGTCGGCGGCGCCTCCCTCAAGCCTGCCTGTAAGTTCAAAGCCCTACTCCTTGAGGCCCTTCCCCTCCTTGGCTCGTCCGTTCCCAAGCTAAGACTGTGCCAGTCGTCGACATCATCAACTGCAAGAAGCAGTAGAGGGAGCAGGACGAAAACCCAGCGGCCCGAAACCACAAATTAAAAAAAGAAAAGGGAAAAGAAGATAGTTAATCCTAAAGAACACGAGGAACAAAACCAAATCTTGGTTATATTTTCTGTTGTGATATTCCAGGTCCATATTGCCACTGATTTCCCGGTGTATGCTCCTTGATACAAAATAGAGATAATACATGATGCTCGTACAAGACTTCCAACCCCCCCCCCCCCCCCCNCCCCCCCCCCCCACCCAGGCAAACTCCATGCCATACCGTAGTATTTTATACAACCATCCCCTTGCCGTGGTACGGTGACCAGATGCCTCTCACGCTGGGCTTACTGCTCGTCACCGCCTTATTCGTGCGCTTTAGCTTGTCTCCGCTCGCGTCCCGTAGTAGCTCGACCTTTTGCAGGATCTCGTATGGTGACAGGTTCCGAACGCAGACGGGCTTCGTCCGGCCGTTGATGTAGTGACCGGTGATGACGGGGTGCTTTCCCGGTCGGGGCGAGATGCAGAACTCGATCTGGGGGTTGGCGGCGGCGAATTTGGGGAGGAGTGACTTGATAAAGCCGCTGCGATAGATTAGTTAGCATACTGATCTCATTCCTCCCTCCTTTCTCCAAAGGGTGGCAGAACTCACTTCATTCCCCTGGAGCTGCCGGCCCAGTCGCAGTAGTGGATATCCATCTTCTTGCATTGCAGGATGAACGCGCCGACGCCATTCTAAGCCTGGTCAATAAAATACATCGTATGTCAAATTCGGAGGAGTAAGTACCTGGCCCTTGGCGATGGCCTGCAACCCCTTGATCGTCATGTTGGCTTGGTCGTGTCAATCGATGAGTTCATGATCCGACAAGGAACAAGGCGAGAGGCTCGTGGTCTCTCTCGCGGCTGCGCGAAAATTCCCAGGGAGCTGTGGCGGCTAAATGGCGGCTGAACCTTCGATAGGTAAGGTAGGTACTTGAGTGGAAACGCGCGCAGACGGCAGACCCGCCGCCCAAATACACCCATCTTGATTGCTCATTCCACAATCCCACCCACCTCAACTTTTCCTTTTGCCTCCCTTCATCATCCGCTCAGCGGGGCAGCTTCACCGTCTGCATCGCTAACTGCGACCTTTTCGCTCGCAAACGGGTAGGAGCAGGTCGACGGGAATTCGGTCGCTGCGATGACGGACAAGCTACCCCCCCAGCTGCTCGCGCTCTTTGCGGCGCGCCCACCCCTGCGATTCCTCGAACACCCGGACTACGCGCCCGAGAAGCGCAAGACCGCGACCGTCAGCGGCGTGGCCGCCTTCCTCCCCGAGCTTCAGAAGTACAAGGAGACCGACGACTACCAACCCACGGAGAGCTGGCTTCAGGCGCGCGATCGGAAAATTCGGGAGAAGAAGGCTGCCGTCGAGGCGCTGCGCAGGGACGCACCCAAGACCTGTGCGTTGTTACCGCTGGGATGTCGTTTGTTGGATACACTTGCTGACATGCTCGTTTCCCGCTTATAGACAAGCCGAATGAGGACCCCAATATTCGAGGCGATGCGTTTAAAACTATGATTGTGGCCCGTCTCAGCTATGAGGCTGACGAGCGCGATTTGGAGCGCGAGTTTGGGCGGTTCGGTCCCATTGAACGCGTACGATCCCCGGATGGGACGATGGGGAATAACTTTGCTGATCGACCGCAGATTCGCATTGTCAAGGACACTCACGCCCACGAGAAGCCTAACAAGAAGAAGAAACCTCACCGAGGATATGCATTCGTTGTCTTTGAGCGGGAGAAAGACATGAGAGGTAAAATCACCCTCTTCCCCACTCCTACCATCACAGCTGTATCAGGGCCATGGAACATGCCCGGGAGATGTGGCCCTCAAGCTTGCCCTCTCCCGGTTTGAACTGCGAGACACAAAAGGGCCCTCAAGCATGCCCGTCTCTGCTCTATATATTTCCCCCTCCCACCAGTGCTGGCTCTTCACATGGGTAAGATTTACTGACACGTGCGCCTCTGGCGCAACCACGAGCAGCGGCGCTAGACGCCTGTGACGGGATGCGTATCAAGGATCGCAATGTCAAGCTTGATGTCGAGCGTGGCCGCACAGTGAAAGCCTGGCTGCCGCGCCGCTATGGTGGTGGCCTTGGCGGCCGTGGGTACACCAAGGCTATGCTTGCAAGGCCGCCCGGTGGTGGCTACGGAGGCGGATACCGTGGCGGATATAAGGGTTTCGACGGTGGACGCGGCCGTGGTGGTTTTCGTGGCGGTTTCGGGGGCCGTGGAGGCTTCCGGCGGGACGGCGGCGGCTTCGGCGGAAGAGATGACCGAAACGGCTACGGTGCACCCAGTGGCGCGCCGTCCGGCCCTGGCTTCGACCGCAGGAACGGGGATCGACACTTCTCTGGTGGGTATGACCGAGACGGCGGGCGCTCATATGACGACAGACGCGACGATCGACGTGACTTCCGTGGCGGCGGCCGTGACGGCGGTCGATTCGGGGATCGGGGAGACCGACGCACCGGGAGCAACTCGGAACCTATCGGCCGCCGGGAGGGTGGGTATCGCGACCATCGTGACCGCGACCACGACCGTCCTCCTCGTGACGACGACAGCCGCAAGCGAGGATATGACGGCGGTGGCTACGATGAGTCGCGCAAGCATCGCCGCTACTAATGATGAAGCCCAACCCGGTACCACCACTACTAGGCTTCGCCATCTGGACATTCGGTGGGCTCTCAGGTCTCCTAACAACCCCCCCCCTCTCGCTCAATCTTCCCCCGAGTTCCGCCAAAGCGTAAGCCGAGTCCGCNCAACCCCCCCCCTCTCGCTCAATCTTCCCCCGAGTTCCGCCAAAGCGTAAGCCGAGTCCGCATGCCTCAAGAATTTTCTTCTTTGTTTGTTTTATTGCAAGGATACGATCGAGCCATGGCCTAGTCCCGGCGATGCCAGTCGTCTCTGGAGCGTCGCCAAAAACCCCCAACAGCTCCTGGGGAACTCGCACATACGCCCGCGCCAGCCTGGTCCTCGGTTTTTTATTCATTTATTTATCCCCCGGTCACACGCACGTTCCGCAGTCGCATGAGCCTTATGGATCAAGAGGGAAGGTAAAATGCTCGTTTGTTTGTACACTATATGGGGTTCAGTGGGGCGGATTTCTCAAATATCGGCCATGACCACCATTAGCTAGGGCCATGGCCGTATGGGTAAGGTCAGAGGTAAGCTGTGACCTAATAGTACTGTGTACTCACCGCAGGGTCAGCATATATATGAGGTGGACCGCGACTTGTTGCGATGGGCAGGCACGGGAAATAATTTCGTACGAATATTGACCAGAGGGGGTGAAACGTGAAATGTTCTCGGTAGTAACTTCAAAAAGTTATTACCATGGGAGGCGGGCGACGTCCACAGAAAAGACGCACACTTGCCCTCCCGTTTCCGCCCCCCCCCCCCCCCCCCCAACCCAAAAAAAAAAGTCCTTTTAATATCCCCCAACGCCGCGAATCCCAAAGTAATCCACGCTGGTATCAGTCATATCTAACAGATGATTTCCTGCCCGGGCCACTTCCCGACATCCCCGCATGTCCATGATTGCTCACTCGATTCGACTTTCTACTCCGCATCCATGGCATCTGGGTTCACTTCTGTGACCTTTCCTGTTGCTGCGCTCCAGTACCTGTGGGGCATTATGTCAGTCGGTAACCGAACAACAGTCGCTGCATGAACTTACGCCAGCACATTGATCTTGAACTCGCTCAGACAGGCGCCAAACAGCTTCAACAGCCTCGTCTGCCTCGAGTCCAGTATCTCCCCCTCTTTGCAAACCCTATACCCCTCCCCCTCGCCGCTCTCCTCGCCCAGAACAACCTTGCCCCGCACCATGCGCGTCGGAACACCCAGCTTGCGCAGCTCCGGCTCGATGGAGTGCTCCAGGGGAACGTCGTGCTCCGGGGGCACCTCCCCGGCGGTGGCGTAGACGACTCCAGCGGGGATGGTGAAGTCGCGGGTGGCGGGGACGCCGGCGCGGGCGAAGTCGACTGGGGAGAAGGACGAGAGGTACTCGAGGACGGCGTCGGCGGGGCGGTTGGTCAGGAGCAGGCCGACGGTGCCGGTGAGGTGCTGGGTCAGGTCCTCGATGCCAGGGGCGATGGCTTCGGAGGGGTTCTGGCCGAGGGCGCGGGCCATGAGTTTTGTCTTGCCGAAGAAGACGCTGTGCGCACGAGGCGTACCCGTACGTTAGCAGGGCGGTTTGGGTTGGTTTGGGTTGGTTTTACTTGTGTCGGTCGGGGTCCCGCCGTGGTGGTAGGTGATGATGGGTCTTACCGGCTGTCGGAGAGCTCGTGGCGGACGTCCTTGAGGTGGTTGTTGCGCATGTTGTCAACGGAGAAGATGAAGCAGTGCTGATACTCGGGAACGGCCTGGCGGATGTTGTCGAAGAGCTGGTCCTTCTGCTCGCGGGTCTTTTTGGCGACCTGGGTCATGTGGACCACCTTGGCGCGCTTTGACTTGGGCATGGTGGGCGAATGTGTGTGTGTGTGTGTATCCCCTTCTCTTTTGTGGAAAGCAAAAAAATAAGCAGACACCACTGGCCCTCCTGGATGGGGAATTGGTGGTATCGTAGGTTTGATGCTGCTGTTGGGAGACCCTTGGGGGAGGAGGACGTTCGTGAGGTTTGGGCGTGGGGGGGTGTGTGGTGGTTGAGAAATAATGGGCACTGATAAGATAGTAGGGAAGAAAAAAAATCGAAGGACTTTGGGACCCCGATTTTTTTCGTGGTGGTGGTTTCGGTGCGCCGATTTGCTGCCCACCACCCCGCAGTGCGCTCACCGAGAGGAGCGCGGCAGTGTGGAGATCTTCACCGACGGCGAACAAGAAGGTCTTACATCGCACCGCACTACCGGTAGGTAGTACTAGGTACTACTAATAGTACCTACTTAAGTACATCACCTCCCAACGTACCTCCAGGGCTCGTTACCTTTCCTCCTCTTCCCTTATCCCTCATCCCCAACTCTCGCTCTCTCCTCTCACTCCCCTGGAGTGCGTGTTTGGGAGAGCGCCTCTGGAAGACCAATCCGAGGGTTTGGAGGGAAACTGCGGCGATGTAGAGACACTGGGGGTCCTGGAAAGGAATAGCGCTCAAGATCAAAAGCCTGACCGACATAGTTCTCAAAAAGAGAGACCAGGAAGCCATAAAGTGGAGGATATCTGAATTCGTGGTAGTACTTTTGCCGTTGGTTCTCTATGTGGGGCCAAAAGTACTAGCAAGTAGTTCTGTGTAGTACCTACAGCGGGCGATAATGACCAAATCCGGATTCAACCAAACATGAATAAGAAAATACATCCACAGGGCGTATATATTATATATATATATAGAAACTCGGTAGCAATTATTAGGTTTTACGAGGCCACAACCTTGTATACCTTGTCAAGTGTGGCTACATGTAGGTTACAGTACGTACCTGGCTACTTACGTGTAACAACGAATTACACTGAATTAGACGATCTAGGTACGAAATACACTGCAACGGCTCTGGATGATTCTGGGTTGAACATGTTTCAATGTACTACGAGTAGTACTCTGTGGCGCATACACTTCCGAGCTGCCATCGAATATAAACCTCTAAATAGTCTACTGGTAGGCAACGTACACGATTTGCCTGAGAATACTCATCGATTGTCTTTTCGTACAAGATTCATATGAGGAGGAGAGAGCTCTTGTTAGGTCGCTCATAATTGAGTCTTTTGCTTTGACTGCTTGCAGTTTAAGTGTCTGGTCCGACCATCGCCGGGCGCACGGGCCACCCAGCTCCAACAAACAACTTGGGAGCCAATCCAGCACCACCAAACAACGTGTGTTATTTTTTTCTCATCCCCAGACTGCATCTGACCTCGTTGCTCCAACATTCCAACGAATTCCATTCTCCAACGACCCTTGCCCATCATCACCACCACCCCCTCTACCTCCCCTCCTATCGAGTCGTCGCCCGCGCGTCATCCTGATACTCCTCTCCTCTGCTCCTTCCCATCAAGCACGTCTCCCATCGTCTCCTCCCTCTCGTACATAATCGCCCACGCGCCGCGCCATCTGCTGCCTCTCCCTCTCGCAGTCGCCCCCTCATCACTCCTTTTGGGCTTTCTTCGAGACGTCCAAATAAACATCTAAGAAAACAATATCTCTGGACGTTCACCTCGTCTCCGCCTTCCTTGACCTACTCCTCCGCTCGTCCGCACTCGACGCCCGGAAACCCCAGCCGCACTCGCCACTCCTCCCTTGGCAGCCCCGCCCTCACCTCTCCCCCAGAACCGTCCTCTCGATTTCCGGCCCCCGCGGAGCCCAGAAGCAGAAATGGCGACCAACGGTACCTTCGCCCACCAGGAGCAGTACAAGGGCTCTGCCGACACGTACACGGCCAACCCCGCGTCCATCGACCCAGCCAACGCCGCCGGCGCCAGCAATGACCTCTCCAAGGATGAGGTTGGCTGGTACTTCGTCGAGCAGTACTACACCACCTTGAGCAAGTTTCCCGAGAAGCTTCATGTGAGTACTTAGTATGGTCGGAAGATTGTTGGGCTCTGGCTGATACTCCATAGCTCTTCTACAGCAAGCGCTCCCAGTTCGTTAGCGGTGTCGAGGCCGAGGTTGCCAACGTCTCCGTCGGACGCCAGGTATGTCAGCCTAGTGGAATCCTAGGGACGACGCCCGATATTGACAGAAACTGCACTAGGCCATCCAGCAGCGCATCAAGGAGCTCGACTTCCAGGACTGCAAGGTCCGAGTCTCCAACGTCGATTCGCAAGCCTCCTTCGATGGCATCGTCATCCAGGTCATTGGCGAAGTCTCCAGCAAGACCGGCGAGCCCAAGAAGTTCGTCCAGACCTTCGTCCTGGCTCAGCAGCCCACCGGCTACTTCGTCCTGAACGACATCCTCCGATACATCGACGACGAGGCTGAGGAGGTTGCCGAGGGTGCTGCTGAGGTCACTGCTGACCGGCCCAACGCCGATGTTACCACTACCGCTCCCGAGGAGGATCAGGCTGAGGTGAAGACGGAAACGGTCCCGGCTGCCGAGGCTCCAAAGGAGGAGCCTGCCGCTGACCTGGACACCAAGGTTGTTGACGAGAAACTGGACGAGGCTGCCACCTCCAAGGATGAGGCTGCCACCAACGGCACCCCGGCTGCGACGGCCGAGCCTGCTGAACCTGAGGCTGCTGCTGCGGACCCCGAGACCACGGCTCAGGAGCTGGCTGAAGAGGATGCGAAGGAGCCTGAGAAGCCTAAGGATCCCAACCCTACACCCACTACCACCAAGCCGGCACCTGCTCAAGCCGCTCCTGCTGAGCCTGCCGCCCCGCCTAAGCCGATGACCTGGGCTAGTCGCGCTGCCGCCGCTGCCGGTCCTCGCCCTGTTGTCCCTCTGCCCAAGACTGCCACTCCTCCTGCCCAGAACCAGCCCCGTGCTCCTGCTCCTGCTCCAGCTCCGGCCCCGACTGCTGCCCCTGCTGCCGCCCCCGCCGCTGCTGCTACCCAGCCCGCCGCTGCTGCACCCGCTACGGAGGCCGCTGCTAAGGACACCTCGGGATGGCAGACCGCGGGCGCCGATTCTAAGAGGCAAAACCGCCCCCAGTCCATCTCGGCTGCGCCAGCGGAGAAGGAGGGTACTCTTGGTTACGTCAAGTACGTGACGGAGAAGGTGCAGGACGCAGATCTCAGGAAGGCCCTTGAAGCTCATGGCGAGCTTGCGTACTTTGACATCAACCGCCAGAAGGTATGTCGTGTTGGCTGTTCCTCGTTTTGGGGGGGGGGGGGGGGGTCCATGTGGTGGGATATCAGCTAACAATTTGCTAGAACTGCGCCTTCGTCGAGTACAAGACCACCGAGGGTTACAACGCCGCCTTGAACTCGAACCCGCATGTCGTCAACGGCGAGCAGATCATCGTCGAGCAGCGCCGGCCCAAGTCCAACGCCTACGGTGGCAGCGGCTACGGCGGCGGCCGTGGAGGTTCCCAGCGCGGCCGTGGCGGCTTCGACGGCAACCGCACCGGCGGCCAGGGCAGCCGAGGTAACTTCTCCGGGGGCAACCGGGGCCGTGGTGCCCCCCGCGGCCGCGGTGCCGCTCAAGCATCCAACGCCTAAACACTTGGTGATTTCGGATGGCTGAAGTCTCCGGAGACGTGAGACCGTGTGGTATGGATGGTCATTTACCAATCTAGGGCTGAACTCATCTGACGCGGTCCACCGGTGGCAAAGGGCCCGACATCCCCTTCTGCCGCCCGAAGCGATCTGCTGACCACTGGCTATCCGCCAGAGTACAGGTTGGCTTTGAACAACAACACAAAAGAAGAGATCAAGATGCAGCGATGGGAGCATGGTATCTGGAGTTTGGCGGGAGCCGCATTTGTGATTTTTGTCTTTCTCTTCTAAACTTCAATTCATGTTACCTTTTTCCTTTCTTTTGTCTTTTTTACATTGTATTTGGCAACGCGCCGGCATTGATTACCGCCCGAAAAAACTGGTGTGGATTTCGGAATGATCATGGAACCTGTTACTGGGGGATGTCGCGGGAGCCGGGAGTGTCGAGGGCAGAGTTGGCGGTCACAAGGAGGCAGAACGAGGCGGCAGAAGCAGTACGGACGGTTGACAAATGGATGTACCATAGCGCTGAGGAAGGGTTTTGGGGCGGACGGGGCAAAAAAGGAAAGGAGGAGTTGGGAGGTCCAAAAAGGAGCCAATACTTTGCGTACCTGTATATTCAGACAAGTTGCATTTTTGGGATTTGCCGCTGGGTATAGCATAGTACCTTGCACTTCGTCTCGGTGCGTAACTCAATCCAAAGACTGATCTGTGTGGTAATAGGTAGTATGTTGTATCCGGAAAAGTCGAAACATGGAAGTGATAAAATAAGACAGCACAGAGTCCGACGAGACGAGCCAGCAAGGCGTACTGCGACGCAGGAGAGAATCCATGGATGTCCCTAAATGGGGTTGTTGGGCGGCTTGCCAGTACGTACGAGTACCCGTCACCGGCGCCAAGTCATGAGACCAACCGGCTGGGTGCCGATCTTCCGGCCCGTTTACAAGGCGGAACGGAGTCGCTTGAGGCGTCGTCGGATGGCCAGCAACGACAGGATGGTCTTTGAACCCCCGTCTCCAGAGTGCACGCGACCAATTCGGTGATTGATAGAAGGTAGTATGTAGGAAGGGAATCGTGAAATCTTCCGAGAGTTCTGCCCGTTGGTCCGTCATGGGGCAGCTCCGAAAGGGTGCGTGACGGAGACGCAGAATGCGTGCGCGCCTGTGTAGCAATAGTAATGATCGCATAATAATAGACGCGACGTCGACGAAATAACAGACTGGCTGGGATGGTGGGAGGTTGTCGTCGGGGATCGAGACGTTTCGGGTTTGTGGGCGGGCTCTGGGGTCTCTGGCCCCATTCCTCGGCGGGTCGGCGTTTAAAAAAGGGGGGGTTTTCTGGAATCAGAAATCTCCGTAGTCGAGGTACTTATGATGGATCATCATTGTCAAGCGAGATTTGGGGTTCAAAGGCCAACGACAGGCACCGATCCGGAAAAGTTGCTACGTACTCGTATGCGTATTGCCGAGCCTCATGCGAGGAAAGATGCTATGAATTGCATAGGCACCTTGGTATGTACCCAAGGTACGGCACTCCCGAAATAAATGAGTCCGAAACAAAGTGGCAAGCAAAAGTTCGGCCGGCTGTGTGCTTGGCGAAGGAATGAATGAATGGCTAGGGCGCCAATTATATCCGTAAGTACGGACTACAAGTACCCAGGAGGGTAGTCCGCAGATGTATCGATCTCGAATCTGGCCCGGGACGCCCATTGAGCAGAGCTAGCAGGGATGGCCCGTGGGTAGCAGCTCTGGTGGGACGCACGCTCGCCGCCCTTCAAAGGTGCCAAGTCCCATGTCAAAAGTTCCGGCCAGCCAGTCCCTGTCTTACCTCAACTCAGCACTGGCGGAGCGAGCGAGTCACGACGTCTGGGTGCTCATGCACGGCTGGTGAGCATGTCTCTCTGGGGTGTGGATTCTGTTTGTCAACTGTGGATGTGTTTCCACGCGCCGCCCTGTGGATGCCGGCGTCACCGCGGCGCTGGGGGAGCGGACAAGAGGCTGAAGCTGAAGCGGGTGCCAAGGCAAGGTTGAGATTCGAAGGCATATACGGAGTACGGACTACGGACGTAAGGTAAGGTACGGAGTTCGGGGCGTGTGGGGTGGGGGGCTGGTGCCGTGTGTTCCGACTTGGGTTGAAAAGGGTGATGACGGGATGGAATGAACCATTCACCCCACCCACCCTGGAGTACCTATACCATGTACGAGTACGGACTACAGGTGGTAGGTACCGTATAGTAGAACGGATATAGAAGTTGGCCGGACACTTAATGACTTGTATCCGTACCTGCCCAGCCCTGTGATCTCGGTGCCCTGGGTCCCCGGGAGTGGTGCTCTTGCCAGCTCTTTGGCAATTTGGCGGTCGCTCCCGCCATGCGTAGCAGCAGTTGTGCATATCCGGGCAAATAAGTTACATTATACGTGCCACCTACCAAAAACAGACTAGCGGCCCCATGCCTTGCATGCCTCGGGGTCCTTTTGGGGGGGCGAGGGAAGGAGCATTGCAGCGCCGTGCTGCCAAAGAAGGTGCGCCCTTCCCCCCAGCAAGCGACTCGCGCGGGTTTCAACCCGTGCCAGGCTTGTGCCCAATTCATGGGGCGGTGCGACCCCTAGACCCCGGTGCCGTCTCTTACCTGGTAGGCCTCGTGCGTATCCCGTTTCCGTATGTACGATACGATCTGTTGCCTAAGTACCTACGCCGCCGACTCGCCGAGCAAGTGCCTTTTTCACACTTCTTCACATCTTCCCCCCCCCGCCTGATGTTTCACTCCCCACGGATCGGCGCCGCTGGACTGGTTGGTCCTCCTCGGGGGCGTCTGCGTCTGCGTCTGCGTCTGCGCTGATTTTCACCCCCCCCCGGTGGGCCACCCCGACTAACTCGACTCGTCCTTCGCCCCGGCATTCAAACTCGCAGTCAGCGTCACAGTCACGGCTTGAACGGACAAGTCCTTTTGAGCCTCTCCCACCGCCGTCGACCATCAACCGGCGCGGCGCGGCTCACCTGTGCCAATCGCCCGCCGCTCATCCACTCGCCCTATCCACCCGTGCCTCTCACATCGGAGCCCCTCCGTCTGTCTTGGTCGTCTTTGTTCCGTACCTATTCTCTCCTTCGTTATTACCGCCCGGCGTACCGGCCCTTGCTGAAAACGTTTTCGTTGGACGACCACTCGCCGCCAACCTGGCTCGGATCTCATCGCAGCTCCCACGCTTTGACGTCTGACAAAAGACCCGGCACCACCTTACCTTTAAGCCTTTGCTTGCGGGTCGTCGGCGCACACCCCCCGTGCCCCTGCCGGCCATCAGACGGGTCCTCCTAGACCACCGATTCTCACTCCGCGACTCTTCCTCCCTCAATCATGCTCAAGAGGGGGTCGCTATGAGCAGACACTTCGGGGCGACGACTCCACCATCGGGGACCTGAGCACCGGTGCGACGCCCTGTCCTGCGTCCCATCGCCCCAGTCTCCGACGCTCGACGATAGCCCGCCCCTTGTCTCGGCTCGCTCGCCTCGCTGTCCCACGTCTGACGCTGTCGCACCGGACTGGAGGTCCCGTACCCGCCTGTCACCAACCTCAAGGCAGGTGCCGCTTGGACCGAGCGAGTCGAGCCCCGTAACCTGGCCGGCCGTCCCTCGTTACGCCGGGGCCCAGGGTACCGCACCCGCTGTAGGTATACACTCACATATAAACAGACCCTACTCCTCCATTCCATCATGGACCCCCGCCAGAAGGCGGTCCTGCCTCATGGACCTTCAACGATGGCGCCTCCGCCGCCGGCGACCGTTCGGCGGCGCCTGTCAATGGATGAAGACCTGTACTATCAACGGGTTATGACCGAGCAGCCCCGTCGACCTTCACGCCCACCGCCATACGAGGTCGACGACCCGAGGATCCGGGAAAACCAGAGAATGGAAGAGAGGCCACCAGCTAAGGCCACCGAAACCGCTCCGGCCAAGGGCAGGAGCAAGATCAAATGGAAAGGAAAAGGCAAAGACGTTGCGAGCACATCGGCGCCGGCCGACGCTGGCCGTAGTGTGCTCCACCGGATACCAGACACAGGAGAATCTCTCCCTGCCTACTCGAGCTCTATCGAGCTCAATGGCGTTTTCATGAAGAAGCACGAGATTGAGGACACCATCAAGAGAGCGGAGGATCGTCGCTGGCACACGACCTATGTCACCCTCACCGGCACAGCCCTGAACCTCTACACAGTCAAGAAGAATAGGAGTTGGGGCAGGACGCGAGAGGACGGACCTACCATTAGCCCGGACAACCCACCCTGGATGCGCAAATCGAAATTAGAAAAGTCATACAGCCTCCTGTACGCGGATGCTGGGATTGCCGCCGACTATAAGAAGTAGGTTTCATCCCCTAGCCAGCACATGCTACTCCCTCCCGGAACTACCTATACGGTGTCCCTCATTAGAAGCCAGTCCTGGCTAACAGTGTCATCTAGGCGGCGGTACGTCATCCGTGTGCGCGCAGAGACGGATCAATTTCTGCTCTCGTGTATCGAACTGAGCACCTTCAACATGTGGCTCGAGGGTCTCTTTGCCGCAATTGATGTTGCACTGCCCATAGACGATCGCGACTTCCCCCGAGATATGTCCATTCCGAGGGTGCAGCGTGTCCGGTGGTACCGGGGCATAACTGGCGTCCAAGGAGGGATTGCGGCGGCTGAACCAGCGCAAGAAGACTCTCAACAAGAGATGCAAGCATCTGAACCGGCCGCGGAGCCATCTGTTGGAAGAACCCCGCCAACACATAGCCTCAGAAGACGTTCATCGACCCCAGATGCCTTACCAACGCTTGACCAAGCCGACGCCCAGTCCACACGATCGCTGGCGGTGGAGGACGAAGCTGATGGTGGCCACCAACCAACTCATGGCTTGGGGACTAATCAGGAAGAAGAAGAAGGAGGGGGAGGAGGAGGAGGTCAGGATAATGATGTCCGCCGCGCACCGGCGTCTTCGATCCCACGCCTTGACCCGGCTCACCGTCTGAGCACATCGTCGTATTACAACGCAGGCATCGACCCCCACTCCGGAAAATGGGTGCCCGAGCATCGATGGACGAGCGCACATGACTTGTTGTACGCGAAACTTTGCTACAGCAATCTTCTCTTCCGGAGTCCTCGAAAATCCAACTACATCATCAGACAGGGGAAGAAGTGGTACGTCGACTGGACGACTGGTCGGATGGTGCGGGTTCTACCGCCGACATACGGAGAAGTGGACTACTTTGGCCCTTGGCAAGTCATCCACACGGAAAACATGCGCATCTAGACGGGGGAGCTTTTAACGTGACAAAATCGTCCTGCCATTGGTGTCAACAAGTGCCTCGAGCATGGCAGTTTGTGAGGACGAGAGATGGGATATCTCGCTACAGCATCTTACGACACGAAATATTTACGACTGGATACCCTTTTCCCCTAGATATTAAGGCATACCCTGCTCATATCGTGAGAGGGCCATGGGAGGCATTATGCTATTTACGACAGCGTCTTTTATCGGTGCGTGCGGTCTGCGACGGGGACAACGCGATTATTGGGAAGGGGGACGGAAGCATGACAACGGAACAAGGGGGGAGCAAGAATTGGCTTGTCGGTGCATTCATGGCGCATTTTGGATGGGAAAGCATACCTTACGTACATGGGCGGCAGGAGGAGCTGCCTTTGGTCATAGGGCGGAGTACTCTTTTATTTCTCTTTTATTTTTCCTTTTCCTTTGGATTACATACATCTCCTTACGTTCCGCCTTGAGCGGTTCGCAACCGCGAATACTGTATATACCCCAGGCTCTGGACTTTACATAGCGCCCGTCGGGCAAAGAAACTTGACCAACGTTTAACCTGTTCGGCCTTGGAAGTGGCTTGTGATGGCTGGTCTGAGGCAGAAGTAGACGAGGGCCCAGATGACAAGTTCAATAAGGAAATCAAATCATGGTATCATTTCGCCACCCCAACGCCGGAAGTTTGAAGAGCATATATGCTACAACCTCTTCAGTCCATGTCCAGCCCAGTGCTGTTAACGCCCGCACCCATACATCAGACAAAATCTCTATATCAGAAACCTCCCGCCAAGTAAATCCCGCTCATTTGATGACCGTCTCGCCGGTGGTCCCTCCCTCACCCTCGCTCACTCTCCGCCAGTCCAGGGGAACCCCTAGCAACATCACCACCACCACCACCACCACCACCAGCACGCGCCGCAGCGGCAGCAGTAGCGGCAGCAGCCTCAGCCCCCTCCACAGCCTCCACAGCAGCCTTCCCGTCCCTGGCCTCGGCCGCCAGCTGCTCCACGAGCCCGGCCAGCGCGGCGTTAGCGCCCCGGACGTCACCCGCCGCCGTCTCCAGCCGGGCCACCAGCTCCTCCACCTCGGCGCGCTGGCGTAGGACCTCGTCGTGCAGAAGGGCGTTCTGCGACTGCGTCGTCTGCAGGCGCGCGTTGAGCTGCGACCTGTGCGCTGAGAGGGCGGGGTGGAGGTGTGCGGCGAGGATGCGCTGAGGGGGGAGGAGATGTGGTCTGTGTTTTTGTTCTCCTTTGTTAGTTTAGGGCGCCCTTCTATATTCCACATTTCAATTTACTCCAACACACACAAGAACCACAGGGTGAAAAGTGAAAAGAGAGGGGGCGGCGGGAAGGGTAGAAAGGAGTAACGTACGGCGTGGGATCTTCAGAACTCCTACCCGCCCGTCTCTTCCTCAGCGCGGCATCGCCGATCAACGCCTCCAGCTCGTTCAGCTTGGCCACGACACCGCGCGACGCGACGATGCTGTCAAACTCGCGCGCGCACTTGTCCCCCAGCTTGGACACCATCTGGGCCTGGACCTGACGCAGGACGGGTTCCGCGCGCTCGGCGATGGTGGGGTAGCACGCGGACAGGTTGTCCCACGCGAGCTTGCCGAGGGTGTGGTCGAGGGCTTGGGCGTAGAGGTCGGTGAAGCGTTTGGCGCGGGGCCCCGGGGTTGCTGGCTTTGCGGCGGGGGGTTGTCGTGGGGTTGGTTCTGTCGAGGTTTGGCTTGCGGGTTGTTGTGGTGGTTCGGTCGCCATTGTGAGAGAGGATTGGCCCCTCGAGGGGGGGATTGTATGTGGGTGGACGGAAAGGTTTGGCTAGGTATGGGGATGGTGATGGGGTCGGTCTGGTTGACGGTGGTTGGAAGCTGCGTCGCGCTGATAAGGGGGAGACGCGCCGAGGGGGTGTGTGCATGAAGGAGCGGTTATCAACACGTGATGCGGGATGTGGGCGGCGACGTGGGGAGGAGGGCTGGCTTGCAGTAGGATGTGTTGGAACTAACGCAGCCAAGGTCGGAAGACAGGCGGCCAGTTGGTGGGTGGGTATCCGTATGTGGGTTTAGAATGGACGACAGCCGTGCGCATGTCCGTCGACATTCCACGTCCCAGCATGAGCCCCCTTGAACCACAAATAAAATGCTCTGTATTGCCGATATATCCGGTGGTCTATCATGGGATGTGTCTTGGGGGTATCAATCCGCCGTCCTCCACCACGCCAAACAACGCCAGCCAGCCAGCCTGCCTGCCTGCCATTTCAATGACTCCTGACCATACACATACCTCTCACAGTCTAGGGATTAGTTCAGTTCAAGTCCAGAACAGCTCAGCTCGGTTCAGTTCAGTTCGCCGCCAGAATGGCAGCCGCATCCGCCGCCGCGGTATCATCCCTCTTCCCGGCTTCCTTGCGCACGAGCTCAGCCTCCTCCTTCTTGCGCTCCGCCTCCTTCTGCCGCTCGTTGAGCAGGTACGTCGCGTACCGGACGGTCCCCAGCGTCAGCATCGCCATGAAGAAGATGCCCAGCGCGGACCGCCTGATGAGGATCCACCGCACGCCCTCGATCTCCGACTTGGAGTCGCTGACCAGGCTGGTGCTTATCTTGTAGTTGATCTGCTGGACCTGTTGGGGGTGTTAGCGAACCGACAGCCCTCCAAAAAAAAAAACCGGATCCCTCTTCTTGTCAAAGACACAGGGGGGGGGCCACGTAGTCTTGTAGTAGAAAAGAGAAGGTTAAATCGTACCGCACTGTCAGCCGTCTTCTGCTCCTCCCGCACAGCCATCCTCCTATCATTGAACATGCCGCGCACATTATCATTCAGCGTCGACGCCTCCTGGTTCAGCGACTGTGTGAGTATATCAACCTCGTGCTGCAGGTGCGTCCTCTGCTGCCGGATCTGCTCATCCCGAAGCCGCCTGTTGTTCTTGATCTCCTGGCCCAGCTCCGAGCACGCCGCGCTGAAAAGGTACGACTCCTACAACTTGTTAGTCCCTTGTCCAAAACCAACTTGTCCGAATCAAACGAGACAATAGAAGAAGAAGAAGAAATGGTGACTCACATTCTCAACGTCACTCTTGCTGACAAGACTCTCCTGCGCCCTATCCAGATTCTGCGCCAGCAGCGCCCGGATAGCCTTCATCGCCGTAATCGCCTGCGCCTGCGTGTACCCGCCATCCTGCAGCTGCTTCACGAGCGAGTAGCTGTCAAAGTGGTGCACGTACGGCGGCGGCGTCATGTGCTGCAGCTGCTGCCGCGTCTTGCCCCCCGGCGGCGGGTCCATGCGCAGCAGCACATCCTTGAGCGAGCGGCCCTGCTTGCTGTCGTCCGGTGCTGGTTCTGATTCTTCTGTCTGCGTCGACTCGGATGATGATGATGATGATGATGACGTGTTGCTGTTTGCCTGTGCAGGCGGCTTTTCTTCTGGCGTCGGCTCGGCCGTGGGCGGGGGCTCCGTCGGGACCATGCTCTTCACCGTGCTGTTCCCCTCCTTCGTCCCATCCGGCTTCACATCCTTCCCCGCCGACGGCGGTGGCAGCGGCTTCTCTCCGGGAACCTCCTCCGGCGCAACAGCCTTGCCGTGCCTCGGCGCAAAGGAGCTATTCCATCGCCCGCTGCTCGTGATCCCCCCTATGGGTACAAAATCCGTGCGACTGATGAATCCCTGCCGTGTCGTCGTCCGTAGAGCTCGCCAGCCAAGCACGGCCACCCGGCTCCTCGTCGAGGCCATGACCGCGGTGGGAACGGCGAAATCGAGGCTCGATGCCGCGGCAGTAAGATTTACCAGCCGGGCGAGCTCATAAGGTGGTTCGTATTTTGCGGATGTCGGTAGAGGGCGCTTCGGGTTTGTGATGGTAGGGTCGTTTTGTCGTGGATTGGATTGAGTGCGTGTGTGCGTGCGTGCGTGCGTGCGCGGGTGGGAGAAGATGAAGCAGAGAGCGGTGGTGGTCGACTGCTTGGGCTTGGGCTTTGTGCAGCGTGGGACGTCATGCCGATCCAGGACATGTCCCGCACCACCGGATTTCTGCCGACGGATATCTGCCGAGTCTATCCATCCGTACCGAATATATATATATACATATATAGACACCTTATATATATAGCCGCAAGCACAGAAATACACACTCGCACAGAAAAAGTCAAAAGGTGTAGAGAAAGATGCTTTCTAAACTCTATGGACAGTCTCAAATCTAGGTCCTGCCCTAGGCCCTACTGTCTCTGCACGAGAGCTATGTCGCCATGATGTTTCGTTAAACCGTTGCTTCTTTACCCCCAGGTCCGACCCTGGCCCAAAGTCCAACCCATCCATTCATCCATTGACACAAAAACGCACTCGTGAGACACGCCCCGTTCCCGTATTGCCCCATATTATTAACCCGTGAACCCCGTTGGAAGAATGCGTCAAGAAGAATATACCACTTGGAAGACTTTTAAGTACCCGCGGCCTCCTTTCTCCCCTTTGTATTTTTGCTGGCCCCAATTGTGGCGTTCCGTCAAAAAAAAATAAAAAAGAAATAAAAAACAATCATGACCCAGTCGACGGGAAGGGAAGGACGGCCAGGGAGCACACCAGCGCAAAAGTGGACGTTCCACGTCCCCGATCTTGCCACGCGTGTATGTTCCGCCCAACCGTGCGAACGCATTGGTCCGTAGAAAGACTGTATCGCCCCCACCTCGGCCGCGAGTATGATTAGAAGTAAGTATGAGTAATACCTATATCAAGCATGAGGAGGGTTCCCAGGAGAACCCAAGATCTCTCTGGGTTATCTCCCGTATATTAGACAATGAAGAGGTGAGAGTATCCTTCCCACGGCTGGGAGATTCTCACAGACATCGGATTGGATATCTGTAGGACGAAGCCGGAATAGCGGCAGACGGCGCAATAAACGGTCTCTTTCATTGGTCGATCGCGTGCTGAGCCATTGACGAGTCCCCATTGGCAGCGCCGTGCCCGTGGCTGGCACTCGTCCCACTGGCCGCGGAATCCCTCTCGAAGTCGGTCGGCTTGCTCACGCCGGGCGCCGGGACCACCGGAGGTGCACTGGCGAGTTCCGTTCCAAGCTGGCCCCGGGAGTGCCTATCGAGCATTTCCGCCATCTTTTTGGCTGACTGCGATTTGGGGTCGCGCCTGGTCATCTCCTGGCACTTGGGGGTAATCTTCCGGATAAAGGCCGTCTGCTCGTCGCCCGTCAACCATTTCGCCATTTTCTCTGCGCCCGAGTCAGCAACTGACAGTGCTTCAAGCCCTTGGATGGGTGGGGTACTCACGAATGGAATAGTTTCCGTAGCCGTCCTGTATGAGCTGGTCGAGGAGGCTGGTTCCCTTGCTCTCGTCCTCGAGTCGCTGGCGGATCATTGTCCTGAGTTCCGGGACCCCGTTTGTGATGCATTTCTCCACCACGTTGGACGCGTACTTCTGCTTGCAGAACTCGTGCAGGTTATCCAGGACCAAACTGGCCAGCCTGAGGCGGTCCTCAAACTTTCCCTGCACCAGGATGTACTGAGCCACGTAGTTGCCATACTCGTCACGGATAAGTGGCTTCAGGTGTGGTCGTAGCTCTCCGATGATGGTCTCCCTATCCTCCTCAGTCCCGTGCTCCATCATCTTCTGGACCACACGGCATCCATACTGATCCATGGAGAACCTCAGGACACAACCGTGGAGGGCACCCATGACGAAGTCGAGATGCTTCCTGTCCAGGAGTGTGATGAATAGCTGAACGACGAAGTTGCCATATTCGCTACGGATCACTCGGGGCAGCTCAGGCTCTAGTGCCCTCGCCATCTCGAGTTGCTCGTTAACCAAGCTGTGCTCAATCACCTTTGTATGAAACGTCAGCAACCCCGCCGCAAGATTGTATATGTGACCCATCGTGCTGGGGAGGGAACTCACATATTGGACCACACGGCAGCCGTATCTGTGGAGGGAAAGATCAACCATCGTGCCGATGATCTTGTGCCTTATCCAGTTTTTGTGCGTTTGGCTGGCTTGCAGGAAGAATTTCTGCGCCACAAAGTTTCCACTCTTGCCTTTCATGATCGGGATGATATTGTCGTTGATCAGCTTGAACATCTCCTCCAGCTCATCGCTCTTGGCATGTTCTAGTTTCGCCTGGAGGAAACGCGAGCCCTTATCGTCGACGCAAAACTCGGGGAGCTCGTCCTCTACTAGTACCTTGTCGAGAGGCCATCTCATGTGGTTCTTGTCCATCTTGAATTCCCTCAGCAAGCGACTCGTGGTGTCGGCCGCCTGTCCGCCCAGATGAATACTGGCGCCATGAGAATACCCGGCAGCATGTGGAGTGAGGTTGAAGACCGGCTGATGAGGACTTTGGCTGTAGGTCGCGGCGAGGGCTGGTGCAAATTGAGATGGCGCAAACTGAGACACCATGTGTTGATACGCCATGTGTTGAGGCGGCATGTTCTGAGGCGGCATGTTCTGAGGCGGCATGTTTGGAGCGGCGGCAATGTTCTGAAAGGCAATGTTTTGAGCCGCAAACTGCTGGACCGCAAGGCTTTGAGCAGACATGTTCGCGTACGGGTTTTGCTGGGGTACATTTGGGAGAGCGTAGTGCGAGGCAAAGCCCTGGCTCGACCCCGGTCCATCGACGTCGGTCGTTGTCGGGTGTGCGGGGGAAGGTTGGCTATCTCGGATATTTGAAGGAGCCTGAGGGTAAGCGGACAGGTTGCTTCCGACCTCAGTGTGGTATGACGGCGCGGGGGAGCTGCTATCGGCCGACGGCGCGCTCCAAGTGGAGAGGCCACGGATTAGCGACTCGACTGCGCCACCGTGCTCGCTGCTGAATACATTGGATCCGTTGGCGTCACTAAAAGGCTGCGATACGGGATTGGAGTGTGGCGGCTGGATCGGTTGTTCCGCGGGTGTTGAGCCTGAAGCCGTGTAGTCGACCGTCCCACGTCGGCTCACGGGCTGGTTCATATGTTCGGCGATCTGATTGTTCATGGCGAAGGCGCGGGTGTTGGACATCTGATGGGAGATGGAGAGGCTCTTCCTCGGATTCAGTGGTTGGGAAGAATGGCTCTGGGTGCGACTGTGGTTGCCATGGCCGCGGCCATTGTACGAACCATTGAGACCAGGAGAAGGTTGAGACAACCCCGAGGCTGGCCCGTTGCTGTCTCGCGAGGGGAAGGAGATGGTGGTATTGACATGGGAGGCATCGTGAGACGGACGGCTCTGACGCGGCACGGGCCCGTCCTGGAGGCCGTTGGTCAGACCATTGGACCCGTTGCTGTGGTAGGAGGGCTCTGTGCCGGTGCCGTACGTCGATGGCCTGGGGAGCGTGGTGTCGCGGGTTCGGGTCGGCGATGTACTTGTCGGACGGATGTCTGGGTTGTGCCACGTATAGTCTTTCCAGCTTGTTGGCTTGGGGTGTACGCCGTTGGCGCCGTTCTGGGCTGGACCTAGGCTTCGTGTGAGCTTTCCCAAAGCGGGTGGGTGTTATGACTGGAGGGAGGCAGCATACTGAAGGTATTATTATGGGAGGGGAGCCGATTGTGGGCCGGCTGGTAGGTATTCGCGCCGTTCGGGTTCCAGATACTCCGGTCGATAAGGAACTTGTTGTCAGCGGCGAGGATACCTGAGCTCCTTGGCTGCTGGGGCGGGTCGTTGGAGGAGCCTGATGGCATCGCGTGATTCCACGTTCGCGGCTGCGGCGGTTGGTAATATGGCACGTCAGCGAGGGATACTGGATACTGATGCGAAGTCTTGAAAAGAATATGACCAAATGTCGCGCGCCAAGGGAAGGCAAAACGATTGGGATCTAGGGGGAGGAGATCAGGGTCGAGGGACAGAAAGTCAGACGGCAGAAAACGAAGCCAGCTGCAATGCCGAGAAAATGGAGATGAATGGTTGCACGCCAGCCAGGGAGGAGCCCACAAGGTTCAGCAAGCAGATGCTCTGGACACCTAGTAGGCAAGGGTGGTTTGACGTGGGGATATTGGGGGCAGGGGGCCAAGGGGGTTCTGGACTCGGGAGTCGGGAGACTTCGCTGGCGGGTTTGACAGCCGCAGCCGCATCTGCCAGCACCCAAGTGCCAAGGTCCCAAAGAATACGGGCCCCACCTCGAGACCAACAGGCGAACCAGCGGTCTACCTAGTCTAGCACTGTGAGTCTGTGCACCCAGCCTGGAACCGCTCGTTGTGCACTAACACTTCTTTTGGTTACATTCTCGAGACCGTTGGTGCCCCTCTGACGTCGTGTCAGGAACGGGGATCCACTGAGCTCTTGCACGGGCGAAATGATGCGTTGCCGAGTTTGGGCGAGGTGGGAAAGTAGAGGAAAGAAGAAGTGAGGGGGGCGGGTGGCGGGAAGTACATGATGAAGACAGAGCAAGAGAAGGCGGACATGTAATAGTTGACTTACTGGTGGTTGTGCCATTCCGTTCATCAGCATCGAAGTGACTGGATTGCCGATTGCTAAAGAAAAAGGTTGCTGGATCGCCCGCTGGAGCGCCGATCGATAATAAGAGGGAGGAGTTGACAGGTAGGGAAAGGAGGCGTATCGGTGCAGAATGTGCGAAATACGCTGTATTGATGGCAGTAACGGATCGAACGAAGGTGTGCTTGTCCAAGATGGAGGCTGGATGGTTGTTGAATGCGACGTTGGCGGATATTGGCGCGGTGATATTGGGTGGCGCACCTCTTTCTGCGGCAACGGTGGTGTCAAAATGCACCTGCCGCGTCTGACGGAAGACGGCCCAGGACGATCCTAAACGAAAGAAATCCCACGAAATACTGTATATGAGCCTACTGCGCGAGTCAGCAGAGGATGGTAGATGGGAAATGTGGATGATGGATGGAAATGCAGTTGCAGTTGGGTGGGTGGGTTGATGACAGGCAAGGGTGGTGGGTGGGTGGGTGGGAGCGTGGGCAAATGAAAATAAAAATTGCCCGGAGGCTGCATTCTCATGGCAGCGAATGAACCAGTGACGTGGGCGGCGGTACATGTACGAGTACATCGCCCACCCGCACACCAGGAAGAAAAATAAAATAAAAGGAAAACCGAGGTGTCGTCGCCAACTTCAGAACTTACTGCTGAGGCTAAGAGCTTATCTGAATATATGAGATCCGCCAACCAGATACGTCGCTCGTATATATTTCCTGGACGCTCGGGATGTGACTGTATTTTTCTGAAGGATTTTGATCGTTGCGGAACTTGCGGGAGAAATGCGTTCGATGCTGCCTGGGAAGGCACTAGTAGTATGTTTGCTGTCTTACTAGGTATGTACCGGTGGTTGATGTTGATGTCGACGTGCGGGTGGAGGAGTCGTAGGAATAGTATCCAGGATATAGTAGCAGGATGTACAGAATTCTGGCACAACGATATACTGGCCTTCGGGGTAGTAGTAGTAGCAGTAGGAGTAGTAGCAAAAAAAAGACAGGGCTTGTGCTTATAGACAAAATGCCAGTAGATGATGGGATGGTTGGTGACCTGGGTATATACGTGGCGTGAGCCTGGGCCAGCGCGGTCGATCGGTCGGCTCGAGAAAAGAGTGTGATGCTAAGGTTCGCAGGTGAGAAAGGCAGCAAGCCAGAGGCGGACGGAGGCAAAGTAAAGTACTACGAGTACTGGGCCAGTAAGGATACCTCTGCAAGCAAAATGACCTCCCCCCACCCCCTCCTATCGACCCAAGGCCAGGGCGACTAGGCCAGGGCGACTAGGCTACGGCGAATAGCCCTGCGGAATGCAGACACTGCAGTTGTCGGTCGATTCGATGGTTTGGTCTCTCGGGTTCCCCTCAACCCCGAGGGAGAGGGTCTATTGTAGGTAATTCGTCGGGCAGGGGGGTGAGCAGCTGGAATGATGGGCGAGACAAGGGAAGAAAAATACTCGTTCAGGTCCAGACAAGTGGGGGAGGCACCGCGAGAGGCAACGCGAGGTGATAATATGTCGATGGCAGCAATTCCACGGGATGCCCACGACTGTGCTGCTGAGGATGTTGGAAGAGAGAGAGAGAGTGTGTGTGTGTGGAAGCAATAGAAAAGGGACTAGGTACTGGTCGTAGGTAAGTAGGTACCTTACCTAGTAGCAAAGAAAGAGGCATGCGCACGGGAACCTACGTCAGGTAGCGCACCATTGGCAAACTTCTATTTGTGAAGCTCGCTTGGCGCAGAAGGCGCTTTCGCGTGCCCGCCCACGGGCGTGATTGTACCTACCTCAGGTATCCGTAGTAGTCGCGCGGTGTCGTTTTACGAGGATTCATCGTCGGACGGGCGCACCAACCGGCCAGCCACTTATTGCTTGCCTCCTTTCTTCACTGTCTTGGCCCTTGGAGATTGGCCGCTCCTTTCCCTTGTCGGCGAGGGCGCGGGGGAAGAAGAGGAGAGACATTGGATGGACACTGTCTGACTGTCGTTCTAATCCATCCTAATTCCAAAGGGGGAGGCCTTCATTCGGCACCCCGTTGTAAGGACGTGTACTGGCGGTATCGACTCGTAATGTACGTTGGACGCCCGAGAGCAATCATCGGGACCGGGGAGTTTCAAATGGTGTATGCGGTGCATGCGTGCCAAGAGATTTGGGATCCCCCCGACACCCGGCTCATAGCGGCCGTCAACTCTACCTTGAATCCTTGATACTAATCGCCCATTCTGTGTGTGGTCCTGGCGGACCCGTCCTTCCGCGGCACGGTGGGGTCATCGACGACGGGAACTTCGGGAACAGTGGAGATCAGTGCATCCGATGGAGCATTGCGACACCACCAGTGATGTGGAGGCAGGTGTGACGGTCAAGTATCCCTCTTTTTCCCGGTATGACCATTCTCCGCACCTTGCCGATCGTGCTAATCGATAAGGTAGGCCTCAATCGCATTCGTCTACGCACTCGTCTCACAAGACGAAACTCTTACCCCCCCTCCACCCCCGAACCCCGGTGCTGTTGATATCACCCAACTCAGTACTGACACGCGAACTCGGGTCGCCGAGACCCGTGTGTTTGCATACAGGTACTCGTACTGCTTGTTTGTGCGCCGGCGAGGTGAATAGACGCGAGTCTCCGTCCCTCCGGCGGCACACTCCTGGCCATGTCCCAGCACTTCAAGAGCAGGTAGCCGTCCATCAAGCGCTGGCTCCCTCGCGTCCGCCGGTCATGCGCATGATGGCCGGAGAGATCTATCAGTCAGCTTTCTCGTCGCCATGCGTGAAGCGAGGATTCGTCGTAAACACGGGGGAGATCACCCGCTTATAAAATCCAGCCATCCAGCGGCGAAGCCCACCCTGAGCTAAGTAGTATGCGGATATGCAACCTGCCGTGTCAAAATCTCGTGTACTCACTCCCTGTACGACCCCAAAATGCGACCTGCGACGCTGCATTGGCCAGAGAGTCGCCTTTGGCTCCCCGCCTCTCCCACCTCGACTGCCCTTGAGGAGGCGACATTGGAACGTAGCACAAGCGGCGCTGGCCCCCTTTCGTGTGCCAGAAGTCGAGGACCATGATCTGTTCCCTGATTGAGCGTCCTTGGGCTCGGCTGCGGCGGAAGACAGCAAACGTGACTTCTTCGAATACGAGTGAGTACTCACGTGCTCCATGACGAGAAGTGTCTCTCTATCGGGATGACGAAGGCCAAGTCGATCACTTGGCAGTTTGGTCTGGAGGCATCTCGATTGGAACTTCGTTCGATGAGTGAGCCCAGACAGTATCCGTAGTCCCTGCTGCTTCACGTAGAAAACTCGGCAAGATCATTATTACTGGCTGTTCCTGACGGGCGCGCGCCGACCGCGTTTGAAATCTGTGTGTGTGACGGACTGACGCTCATGGATGTGCTGCACAGTCATTGAAGCCCAAGGGAGTAGCACCTGGCTGCGTTTTGCGCTCTGCGGAGAGCACGGATATGTGTGTGAGCATTGCCCCCGTCGAGCTCGCGCACAAAAGGCCGGACTCTCTGCCTCCTCTGACATCTGACATGGAGTTTCTCTATGTCACGCTCCCGTTCACGGCAAATGTATAAAGGGCCAGCCAGCCTCACCTTGCCTCACCTGTCGGCGTGGTGTCGGCGCTATGGCTCGGTTCGCTGGGGGTTGCAGAGGTGGTTGGGTTGCTTTGCCCAGATCTGACGAGGGTGGCATCTCTCGGGTCGTCGACGTCGTTTGAGATGGCCGGTGACTTAAGTACGCGAGTCTAGCCCGAGGCTGATTCGGAAGATTTGTCTCTCCGAGACGGCGGTGAAATCATTTATCCGCAGATGTGTTCTCGTAATCAAAGTGAGAGGAGGGATGAGTCGCTAACAATACGGTACCGTCATACCTGGTGGGCAGCCAGCCTTATGAGGCGCTTCTTCCCCGGCTGGTTCGCAGCATGGGTCCGGATGAGGCAAGAAGTTTGGCCGCGACTTCTTAGGCCCAGGAGGCCCAGGGGAGTCTCGACATGCAAGCATGCTGTCGATTGTCAGCCATTCCATCCCCGCGAAACAAGTCGCCACTGAAACACAAACATGATCGGTGAGTTGAGCTCGGGTGTATTTATGCAGCCACATCTCGCGTCTCGGTAGATGGATGCTGGATCGGAAATGAGCCCGCGGGTTTTCACTCACGTATATCAATGAATGCTTCATGCGGGAGGTACAGGTATTGAAGGAGGACTCGCCCACTCACTCATTCACGCATCAGTCAGGATGAGTCTCCCCTGAGCCAACAGGCAAACAGCGAGGCTTCTCGACCGCAGCAGGAGAATCAAATCGCTTGCCCTGGCAGGGGCTGGTTGGGGGATGGGAGGGGGGAAATTCCGTCGAAGCTTGGAAGTGGTGAGGGGCACCGGGCCAATCACCAATTTAGGCGCGGCTCCGCCCTCTTGAAGGGTGGAGACCTCCCCCGGCCGCGCCAGGAACAGAATGACACTCATTGGGCCGCGACCTCTCAAGCGCCAGGGGTCAGCCAATGACAACAGATGGCAGCCCCAGCGCAATCTCCTCGATCAATCGCAGCAACTCAGGGTCGTCGTCTCCTTCTGCGCCTGTGAGTGCGGGCGCCTGCTCCTGCCTGGCCCAGCACTCAGCGGCCACAACGGGCTCGTTGGTTGGCGCTGAGAGCCGTTGGCTGCCCGTGCTGGGCCTGACCACCACCCTCCTCTCCGCGCCGGGCATCCTCTCCCTTCTTTTCTTCTTCACCTGCCTCCCGCAGCCCTCAACCACGAAGCGCCTCTGCGTTTCACGTCCTTCTTTTTTGCCCTCCCCCAACTCCGGCCGCTCTTTACGCCGCGAATCTTTAGGATCATCAGCTTCATTCTTTTAGCTGAGATCCGTCCTGTCCTTCCCCCCCACCTAATCCGCGCTCAACCCTCACGACTCGACCCGACACTCCTTCGAAAGTCTTACCCTCGCTCTCTCGGTCCCTTTGCCACGGTGAAAGCAATAAGAACATTGCTATGCTGAATTGAAAGCACTGCCTTACTCTTTGCGTACGTCGCCTTTTCTCTCTACGTGATTTGTTTTTTGCCCTGCTTTCTCTTTCTGGCGGTACGACACCAACTGGCATGGAGAATGTCTCGGACGACCGTGAGAGACCCCTCCGAGCATGAGCCAGGCTGGGTGACAACCCCGCAAGGAAAGGAGGCTCGAAGGGAATATCGAAGGGATTCATAATATTGGATGGCTGTTCTCATTCTCGATCGATGACTGTTGCTTTATCGCATTTGATTGCCGGCCGCGGGAGAAACATCCCAATCATGGGGCTGCTAATACTGACCGAGACTATCAGAAAGCCCATCCCTTCATTTTATCCAACACCCCCCCCCCCCCCCNCCCCCCCCCCCCCCAAATCACCTTTCGAGATCGTCGCCCACCATGCCGCCGTCATCCTACGCCAAGCGCCCCCTCCTCAACCGTGACACGGCCAAGGACAGCTTCGACTTCGCCCGCCGCATCCTCTCCCGCGGCGAATCATCCGACCTGCCCCCAGACACCGAGGACGGCGCCGACAGCATGATCAACCTCATGCTCGTCATCCTCGGCCTGGTCTTCTTCACCCTTATCCTCCTCTCCGCCTTCTTCCTCTTCCGCCGCTACCGCCGCCAGCAGCGCATGTCCCTGGACATGCTTCCCACCTACAACGAGTCCAAGCAGCACCACCACCAGAACCACTCCCGCGGTCACAAGCCACCCTACGGCCTTACCATCGAGACCTCCCATGACGGCCGTTCCAGCACCATCTACATCAACCGTAACGGTCAGCCCATGCTCGCCAACCCCAACTCCCCGCCCCACTCCCCCGACAACGTCCCCGAGATCCACATTACCTTCCCCGACGAGCAGGACGACCAGGGCAAGCACAGGAGCGGCCGCGTCCTCGTCGTCCGCGTCGGCGACAACGCCACCGTCGGCCTTGAGCCCATGCAGGATGAGCAGCTGCCGGCCTACGAGAAGGAGTCCAAGGACGGCTTCTACTCCCTCGACATGGACCAGCTCGGCGGCCTCAAGGAGAAGGATCCCGCCCTGTTTAAATAAGGGACCCCCGCCCTCCCAAGCCCCGAGGCAACACATTTTACGACTTTCTTCCAAGGATCCTCCCCTCCGATGCTGAGCCTCAACTGGGCCCAGGCTCGGATGTACCGCCATCCAAACCTCCGGCCCCATGACCGACGCTCCTAATCTCGGCTCAGAAACTCGAGGGTGATTCTTGGATCTTCTCACGACACGACCAATTACATATTATTACCAACTGCAGCGATCTAATCCTTGCAAACCGCTATATCATTGCGCGCCCCTCGTCTCCTTGGCCTCCCTCCGGACCATCATTTCACTACGACGCCGCCCCGCAAGCGGGAAATTTCCCCTTACAAGCCGTCGTTGTCCCGCGCCGCGTGACAGGAGCACGGGGAACAAAGTACATTGTCCATTTCGGCTCGAAGCCCCTGGATAAATGGATTGGGTGGCCTTGTGATATAGCTGTATATTCTACACTTAGTGTATAATTTTGAACTTGCACTTGCTCTACTTTCTTGCCGGCCCACTGCTCCATCATTACCTTTGTCGTATTCTTCAGCCGCTGCCTGGGTGGAGTCTACTGCCGTGTGATCTCCAGCGTGGAAAAAGACTTTGTTCGAGGCTTGAATCTAATATATAATTACATATTAATATGGTGGATATCATCCCGGCTTTGGTATGTCACAAGTAAGCGCACACAATTCTCGACTTATACTGGAGAGTGCTACCATCACTTCCCAGGAACCTTTCTGAACCAAAACACGGACCCGTAAATGACAAAGACTAGAGCTAAATGACAACGCTGTGACAACGCTATAACAGTTCCAGAGTACAATAAAGCTAAACGGAGATTCTATCCCTCCAACCCTGGGAGCCATGAGATGGGGTAGGCCGCCTACCCGAAGCCCGTATGTTGCTGCATGTATGCCGCCGCCGACGCCGCCGAGTCCGGGGCTCTGGTGTCGGCATACTGAGGAGGCGCATACCCATCCATGAAGATGCCGTGTTGCGTGGGCATGAACTGCGGCGGCGGCGGATGGGCAACCGCAGCCGAAGGCCCCGCATTCACCGATGTACCCGGGGGAGCCTGGGGCGGCGGAGGCGGAGGGAACATCATGGTCGGGTCGGCTGGTAGCATCGACATGGCACCGGTGCCGTCGTTGGGGGCGTCCCCGGGCACTGCCAGGTACTGCCCGTCGACGGGGCCACCCATGCCGCCGCTGAGCCATATCCTCTCGGTTGTGAGCGCCGAGCCATCCCCATCCATGTCGTCGTACATCCCTCCCTCCGGTCCAGGTTGCTCAATCGCCAAGTTACGTGCGAAGGCGAGGAGTAAAGGGACGCCGGGCGGGCCGTACTCGCTGTCGAAGTCGGCTTCTGGGGGCGTGTAGGGCGAAGGCTCGTTGGGCTGCGCCGGGCCGCGGAACCAGCGGTCCGCAGCGGCGGCGTCGGCAGCTCTCGTCCACTTCTCTTGCTCGACGACGCCAAAGTTGGCGTGCTCTAGGATATAGTGCGGACCGGGCAGACTGCTGGCGCCTCCTGCGCCCTTGGGTCCTACGAAGCCGAACGAGCCCGATTGGTCTGCGAATTTTTGCGTCTTGTTGAATTCGTCATACATGGCGTGGTTGCTTTTGTCCTTTGGGAGTGGGGAGGAGAAGGGTCAGCTCTGCGTAGGGTGCTATGGTGACGTATGCTGAAAACTCACTGCCCGCTCACATGTCCTGAGCAACGGACTCCATGGCGCAGCCACCCTGAAAAGGCCGTCCTCGATCAGGGAGCGAATATAACTTTCATCGGGGGCTTGGAATCTCCACAGAGGGGCCGTGGTATCTTCTGTCAAATTATCATAGATTTTGTGTTGCATCGCAATGATGAACACCCTCAGTGATTGTGTGGCGATGTGAGGGATGGTGCAGTCTCCAGCCAAGTAGGGCTTCCCAGTGGCGGGAAGCCGGTCGGCCTCGTCCTGTATGGCCTTACAAAAACGTCCAGTGCAAAGGGCATGGGCAACCGCCTGCTTCTTGGACCTCACTACGAAGTCTGGGGGAAGCCGGCGGAGAATATCGGTCTTCTTGTAGTCGAGAATACCGGGCAGGGCGTACCGGTACAGGTCGATGTGACCAACGGATAAATGTGTGTGGAGGAAAACGTAGCCTGCCTTCTCTGGAGAGGAGATGTACTTGGCGATGCTCTGGTCGCCCAGCCTCACATCATCGGGGATGGACAGGTGGAAACGCGTGAGCTCGTTCTGGAACTTATTGATCTCTTCCATGACTTTGGATGGCTCGAGTGAAGGGTCGGTGGCGAGTTTCTTCGTCCAGCTTGTAGCAGCGTTAGCAAGCGAATGTTTGGGCATTAGGGGGCCGCCGGACTTACGCCTGTATCCGGTGGTTGAGATCGACAATGCGGACGTTCAACCCGTGTAAGCCGATACCATTGCACTTCGCGCTCTTATCGCTTAGCCGCTCGGTGATGACGGGCTTGTTCTCCCAGAAGGCGTTCTCATGGGCAGGAAGACGGATCTTCATGTTCTCGGCTCGGCACGATATGTACTCTTCGTACCCACCAGCAAGGAGTCGATCCATAATGAAAATTTGCCATGCAATGCGTCGCAGGAGCTCTTGTTGGTAGAAGGACTTGTTCCGCGTGGAGCTGTCCCAGTTGAGTTGCAGGCCTGTCATCAGACGGGCAGCAACGCCAAAGCATTGCCAGACTTTAGCAAAGGAGCCCTTGAGGAAGTGGAAGGATAGGCTTATGCACAAGGGGACGAGCACGCGGTCTGTGAACTTGTGGAGGTTGCGGAAGATGAAGAATTCGACCTCCTCGCTACACTTCATACCGAATTCCTCGGCAGCATTGCGGGAGCTGATGAAGAAGCTTGTAATGGCACACACTGCGGTGGCCGTGGGCGGATCGAAATTACCTTCCTGGGTACTTGTTAGCGCGTGCTGTGAAAGCAGGGTCCGAGAGAAACTAAGTGGTAGGTCGTCTTACATAGACCTGGCGATACGCCGTCTCTGGGTGAAAGAAGCCCATGCAGGGCAGCCAGTAGATATTCTCGAAATACGCATCCAGGTGCTTCAAGATGAAGTTTTTACGTGCAAGCAATTCCCTGTGCACGGCTGTCAGCGGTTGCGATACGACCACAGGTGAAACCAGCCGAGCCCGGCACATACTGAGCAGTGAGAACCGAAACGTCGATGGTGAGCGGGAAATTTCCCGTCGTCACGTTTCCGGTGGAACCGGCGTTGGCCGGATTCGCGCTCTGTTCGGACTTGGAAGGTATTGACGAGGCCGTCTTTGTTGGCGACGTGGGTGTGGCCACTTTTGGAGCCGCCGGCGAAGGGCTGTCGTCGCTCGTCTGAGAATTGATACGGACGTTGGCAAACTTGCGCTTCGCCGCCGTGTACTCGCAGTTCAGTCCTGAGGCCTCGCATCGTTTGCAGCGAGGCAGATCACCGGAGCATTTCGTCTTTTGGGAATGGCATTGGCTGCACGCCCTCTGTGCTCTCTTGCGCAGGGTGCCAGCCTCGGTGAGGCTGTTAGACGGCTTCACTCTGGAAATCTTTTCTAAAGAGGTGTCAGTGAGAGATTCCATCGCCACCATGGCTGAGCCCGCACAAAGCTGGCCCGAATCAACTTACCGGCGGCAGAAACGTCACTGGCGGTCACAAAGGGGCAGACCAACTCGAGACGGGCACAGTTGGAGCAAGGTTGATTGTTGCCCGGATTACCGGTGCATTTAACCTAGGAGGCGGTAACGACGGCGCGAATCAGTAAACAAGCTCGCACGTGTTGTCATCTGGTGGTCTGCGAGACATGGTCGCAAACAAACATTGGTCTGCGTTGCATGTATCCTGATGTGGGGGTGCGATTGGCTCACCTTGCGTAACCGACATGTGCGACAGCAGTTGGAGAGCGCAGCGGACGCGGTACGTCGACGTTTTGCAGGAGGCGTACCCTCAGACTGGGGGTCGGACGGATGTTGCAGATGCACACTCTCAACGACGGTCGGAGGGGGGTTGAGAGGTAGCTGCTGGTGAGACCCATCAGGGCCCGGGGGAGAGATATCCATCGAGGACTGGCGGCGGGTGGTTGCCGGCGTCAGGATTTACGTGAGCACATAAGTCGTCAGCAGCCATGCGCCCGAGTGTCACGACCGTCCATGGCCTTTGCCGAGAAAGACACAGACAATTGCGGGTTATCGATGGTTGAATCGAGGTGCGCCGGCAATCGCTGAGAGATGAAGTTTCGGGGTGAGGACGAGATCCGTTTGGAGGTGGGGAGGGCTCCATATTGGCATTTGGCAGCAACATGGCATCGTGGGGCCCATCTGACGAGCCCACCAATGCCGCCACGCGGGTCCAGGAGGTGCTTCCGGAATTGACAGGGGCCCCGGGGGCTTTCGATTTAGCGATGAGGCTGCTTTTGCGGCTTATCGCTTGATTCGCTTTTTCGCTGGCCAAGGCACGGCGTGCAAATGGTCGGATGCTCAGAGACGGTTTAGCGTCATGAAAAGAGGAATACGGGGCCAATCAGCGGATGGGATGGCGGTGCCACCTGCCCACACACATGTTCTGGCCTCAACTGCTCTTTCCTGCGGAGGCTCTGCCCTTTCCTCAGCCAGACGGTACCGGTAAATACAGACGTACAGTACTGATATTGCTACCACTAGTACTAGCACTAGTACTAGTAAGTCTTAGTACTACCACTAGCAGCAAGTACTACTACCTTAGCAGGTACTAGGTAGAGCTTTTTGCCCGCCGTACCCGAGGCAGTCGCATCTTTTGATACCAGTCAGTTCCTGCATCATTGATTCCTGTGCCTGAAGTTTCAGGTACTATACGCACTATCTACCTAGTATGTACATGCGTACAGTACTAGTCACCCTGGCACCGACAGACACATTAAGCATCACTCTTGTTGTCGGCATTCTTAACAACCGGAGTTTTAGAATGTCGGCTTCCCCCTCCCGCATGCACCTCCTCACCTCAGAATGCCGGATATTCTCACTTGTCAGCCTTGCGGGGCAGGGGCGCAGGGTCGGCGTACATTATTTGGAGCAGTCTGGACTATGGTACGGACTTCGCCCGCATTCCAGACTATCCCCCACCGACTCTGGATCATGCGACTATACTCGGAATCGACGACTTCGCCGCCCGCGTTCGACCCCAGCTCCTCGCTCAAGAAGGTCCGCTAACAAAAAGTCTCGAACTACAGGAATGCTCTCCTTTGGTCAGACTTGAATGTCGGTGTCAGATGAACTCGGCTTACGCGACCATCCCTGCATCCTTTGTGGCTCCGATCGGATAAAAGAGAGTGCATCAAAACAGTATCCGTATTACATATTGTGATATTCAACTCCCCATTTCCTCCTCCCTGTCAAATGGTCCCTTCCTCGTCATCGATGGCTCCGCCACAATATCGCCCTCCGCCATGTCCCTCGCCGACACACCTCGAACCATCCCACCGCACGTCCGGTCCAACTCGAAACAACTACTAGTAGTAGTAGGTAGGGCGCAGTTCCGTCCGATTTATCCCTCCACCATTACTCCCAGACGACCGGCGCGTCCTTCGGGCACACGACAGCGGGGCAGTAGCAGCCCTCCGAAACGGGCTGCTTCTTGCACGAAATCTCCTTCTTTCCAATATTGCAGCAGCAGCAATCTTCCTCCCGCGCCTCCACCTCGTCGGTCTTGTCTGCAGGAGGCTCCGCAGGAGGCGCCTTTGGCTCCTCGTGGTCCTTATCGTCGATCCACACGACTGGGGCGTCCGGCGGGCATATCACGGCGAGGCAAATGCACTCACTGGCCGCGATGCCCGTCCTGCATGTGATCTCCTTGCCATTACAGCAGCAGCAGGCATCCGTTTGGGTTGCTGGAAGTGCCAGTGCAAGGGCGGCGCCGCCGATCAGGGCGTTGGCTGCAAGGGTGAAGAAGCGCATGTTGACCGGTCGAGTTGTTTGAGAGAAGGAGAAGGAAGAGAGGCGTCAGACTGTGGTTGAGATGCTGAGATGAGTCGAACTGAACTGAGCTGGGACACAACTTTCGAAATGCGAGGTATGGTCCTCCCCTATATATATGTATATACATATGGCGGCTTACATGATACCAGCACGGGCATCCATGTGCATTGGAATGAAGCTGGCACCTTTAGTCCGCCCCGGTGGTCCGAATTCCCGAACGATAGACACATTCCGAGACCTGTCTGTCGTATTTCGGTGAATCAGCCTGCCTGCGTATTCCCAGAACTCCCTGCATTTGTGCTTCTCATTCACTTTTTTTTTTCATTAATATGCTTGCCCAGAAGTGCTCGAGACCCAGAGGGCATTTTACCCGCTGTGAGATTTAGTTCTCAGCTGGTTTGCTTCGGCCATCCGCATAGGCCATCTGCATCCTCAATCCTGGCCCGAGATCCTTGGCGCATACATCAAAGTTTGTTCCCCCGCGGGCCTTACATGAGTTCCATTCCTACAGCGAATAGAACCGCTGCAGTTTGCAGCCTGGCAATGCGGATGATTGGTGTTTAATGTCCTGTTTGTTTCCCGCATGGGCCGCATCACGACCTTCTCCCGGACTATGCGGCTGGGAAACCGGGGCTTACAGCCTACGACTCGGGGAACCCGAACTAGGCACCATCGGGTCCCGAGATTTGACTTCTCTCTCAGTGTCTCTTCTCTCCGGGAGACAAGCACAGAGGAATGCTACGACCGAAAATACCCCCCCCCCCCCCCCCCCCCCCCCCGCAAGAGGATGTGACCGCCCCGGATGCACAGGCCGCACGAGCTGACCGGAAAATCTCCCGGGAACCATGCACATCTTCTTGGATAATAGGCATGCAAGGGAGGCACTATATGGAAAGACCACATGGTCCTGGGTCCCTGGTCCGGGAAAACTTCTCACAATGCGGCCGCAAATCTCACTTACGAGGATGGATCAATATTAGTGCCACTGATATAACCCGGGTTCTCAATACTGTACACAGGTACAGATGGTACAGACGTAGATGCTGCCTCGGGTAGCGCCGGCCGCTTGCCATGGCCACGACGTCGAGCCTTTTCGACAGGGGTCGCGCTCCGGGGCGGGCCAAGTTGGGGTACGAGTTGTTGATGCCGAACCCACCCGCCCTTGCGGGCCCTCCCGATGGTCCGTCTTACTCGTACACGCCCGTGGCGACGTGGTTCCGCGACGGGCCGCGCTTTGCTGTTGAGCTTGGTGCACGCTTGCGGACGCAATGGTTATAAGACACACTGCGGATATTATGGAAGAGCCAATGACTCGATGCCCACAGAACGGCGCCACGAGGTCGACGAGAGTCAGCTGAGATATGATTAATACCGCCGACCCTGCTGCGGCGTGTCCCCAAGGGCCCCGGAGCGCCTCATTGAGTGTGAGGTAGCTTGACGCGAGCTCCCCGGGAGGGGCAGCCGAGCTGACATTGTACCTGACTACCGGGGGCGGGAGTGAGTCCCGGGTTTGAGCCAATGCTCGTCATGTCATCGATCAGCCGTTAGTGGCGGCAGCTGCCTAGACGAGGGCGGTGGCGTTGGACCCGGCGCCGGTTTCCGGGAGAGGTATCCATGTCTTGCAGGCACGGGCTGACGGTGTGGAGGGAGCAATGTCATTGACCAATGGCACGGAATCTGAAATATTACCCTCATTCAACCTTGGGTACATTTGTATTGACCCGGCGTCAATATAATACGTACACGTTGGGACGTCGCAGGACGCCACTCGTGGAAGCCTTGGCTTCTCGAACCGGATGAGGTGGCCGGGATATCGGAGGCAGTCCGGGACGGAGTAGACGGGGCAGAGGTTGAATAGATCGCCCCAGGGACGAGAGCTGGGGAGTCCAGGTACAAGGGCAGACAGAAGCTGTCTCGTTGTACGTGTGCACCGTGGTACCGCCGTCATCATCAGGGGTAGGGCTCTAGTTCCAGAGGCAACCAGCGGAGACGAATGCAGCAGTGTAAAAAGCATAACCGGGAATCCCACCGTGAGAGGACGACGACTCCGCGTGTGTGGCTTGTACCCGGTTATGTGGTGGCCAGAACCGGATACAGGCCCCGGGAGTAGCCGCCGGGGTGGCGTCGTAGCCGGACTGGAGTAGGACGCGCGGGTAGCGAGCGTCGTCTGATTTGCGTTGTACATCTGATGTTTCGGTGAAAAGCCTCCGGAGGTATCCTCGAAGGCTGTTCCGTCGTAGAGAGTGTTGGCCAGTCCCAGCGGGGAGATGCAGGCCGTCTTGTCTCAGTCGGTGTGCATGCTTGGACCGAGACGGTGTCAATGTCGTGGTCTTTTTTTTTGGGGGACCGTGTTCAAGGTCATTGGTCATGGGTTCCCTGGATAGGAGGATAGAAGCCCGAGATGGTGGGAGGAGAAAGGGTTTCTAGCCGGTGAAGTTAGTTTCGTGATGCCGGATAGTGGGATTGTCATCGTACATCCCATTAGGATCAGGGTTATGCCGGGAAACACTAGGAACAAGACTAACAACAAAAAGTAACATCCGGCTCCCTCGATGAAAGAAAAGCAGAGAGGGAGGCTATTTTCCCAGGAGCTGTGCCTATCTGCAAGCTGTCAAGCTACTGGCTGGGAACCGGCAAGTATACCTTGGACAAGGCTGAGGGCCTCGTTTGCCTCTCCCTTTCTACTACTACTACTACTACTACTACTACTACTACTACTACTACTACTACTACCACTACTAGTAATTAGGACGAACTGACGTACGCACATGCAACACACTCTACCCGAGCTGTTAACTCGGTAACAGCCCTCCAGACCAAGATAGCGCCATACACTACGCCGGATGGCGCCGTTGCCAACCATCATCGTGACAAGAATGGGGCGCTCCCAAGACTTGGGAAAGACTATCTAAACTTCTACTAGTGACAATAGGTTATCCTCGTATTTGCCCCCAGAGGGGAGTGGAGGAGCTAACCTAAATTCTCCGTATTTGAGATGCCCTTCACTCGGTTGAAACTAACAGATAACCTATTCCAACCCACCTGACTGCCCACATCCCCCTTTTCTCTCTCCTCCTCCTCTCTCTGGCTTCCCCGACAACAACCCATCTTCTTACACAGGCGGCCCTCACCAAAAGAACAAATAGGACAACCAGCTCTTCTGTTCTCCCCTTTACCGAGAGAACGACGACGACGACGACGACGACGACGACGACGACAAAGAAATCAAAAACCAAACAATGGTTATCATCCCGAACATTCACTGGGCCAGGAGCACTACGCCTACCCCGTTCCCCCACGTCTCCCCGACCCAGGTCTCCCCTCCCCCGGCCGTCGTCACACCCACCAGCGTCATGTCAACCCCTTCTCCGGCTCCTGTCGAGATCACTCCCCACGTCCCCGTCCAAACTCCGGGGGCTCACCAGACGCCCGTCACTCCCCGAGTCCCCGTCCAGACTCCGGGAGCTCACCAGACTCCCGTCGCTCCTCAGGGACCCGTCCAAACTCCGAGGGTTCACCCGACCCCCGTCATTCCCTATGTCCCCGTCCAAACATCGGTGGTGACCCCCTATTATGTCCCCGTCCAGACACCCGCCACTCCCCAGCTCCCCACCGGACCAGCCCACGAGCCAAATCCTGTGCCCCCTGGTTTGCCCGTCGGCGCCGCCGGGAACAAGGGGGTCAGCCTGTCTCTCGTTGCCGTGGTTATCTTCTTCGTCTCTGCCTGGGGGTTGATGTGAGCGGGGGTTCACCAGTCAATGCCCCTTAAGCCAACCTCCCCCGGACGACAAGAAGAATTCTGTGGGATAACAAGCCCGAATTGGGACGGGGACCGCCGGAGGATGGATCGTGCCCTAAAAGAGGGCAGATGAATGAGTCGAGCATAACAATAATGGGTTAAGCTGGAGGTGGGCAACTCAGTGATGTTGAATTACAAGATGACCATCGAGGACGGAACCGTGACGGGAAAAGGGGGGGTCCCGGTTGGTGGGTGCCGCTGATGTTGGCAGAAAGCCTAGATGAACTCACAACAGGCTTAAGATACTCTCCACAAGAGCAGCAGTATAGGCATCTGGTTTCACGAAAACTATCGACCTTGCCATTCACAGCCTTCGCATACTCGTACACTCCACACCTCATGAAACATTATAGTTTCTCTTCCAAGGAATAAAAACATCAGTCTGTATATATATAAGGTACTCGTAAAACGTGTCATGGCCACATCGCGATAACCATTTCCTCTCATACGGAGGGCCACCCCTTTCCAACAGTGATATATGAACCAATCCTTGAAAACAGTTCTTGAGACCAACATTCTCGCCCACGGCATCAACAAACATGCTTGTACATGGACAAAAGACAACCGCCCAGAAGGAAATCAGTCACCCGGCATACGCAGGATGGGATACAGCGACGACCCCTCCCTGGGACGACCTGGCTGTTCCCGGGCCGGGCTCCTCGGGCTCCTGGCGTCGACATCCATGGGGTTGCCATCCCTCTCCTTCCTGGCAGCCTCGCCCTGACCCTGGTGCTCATTCTCCTGCTCCTCGACATACTCCCGTCGTTCCAGGCGGCCACGGACATACTCACGGAGACTCTCAATGACTCGCATGTTCTCGAGCCATCGGTCATACTGCTCCTCGCGCTCACGTGTCGCCTCGCTAACGTCGGACACCTCTGACGAGGGTGACGCCAAGGCCGGCGACACGGGTGCCTTGGGCGTGGATGCGCCGTGGTTGTGGTTGTGGTTGTGGTTGTCAGTGGACCGCGGCGGGGCGGCGCGGGCGCGCTGGAGCATGCCGCCCGAGTAGCGGCGTCGCTCGTTGCTCTCGAAGCTGGGACCGAGGGTCGTGGTGGTGGACTGGCCGAAGCCCTGGCTGACAGCAGGCAGGCTGGTCGGCAGGCTGGGGTACATGACGGAGCCGCTCGTGGAGCTGTGCCTGGACTGGGGAGACATGGCCGGGGCCGAGGGGCTGGGGGAGTGGCCCGAGGTGTACGACACGGCGCTGGAGGGCGGGGTGACGGCAGGTGTGCCGGTCGAGGACATGGCTGTCAGGGGCGAGGCCATGGTGGCGGCCGAAACAGGCTGGTGGTAGCCATCGGGACCGACGGGCATGCCACCAGGGGAGCCGCGCTGAGCGATGGGGGGCGACTGGCTGCTGCGGTAGCCGCTGTAGTGGTCATGTCCGTGATGGATCTGGACGCCGGCGGTGGCGTGGTTGGCATTCTCGTAGATGGTGTCCTGCATCTGGCCGAGGAGGTTGTCGATTTGGACGAGGTCCTTCTGGGTCCGGGCGTTGGGGGGCATGGGAAGGTAGTACTGCTGGGCCAGGGGGTTCTGGGTGGGAGCGGGCCCGGCGTGGGCGATGCCGGCGTGCTGGGGTTGCGGCACGTAGTGCTGCTCGGTGGCGGGCATGGGGCCACTGGGGATGGAGAGGGTGCCGTGCAGGGGCAGAAGGGAACGGCCGATCTGGCTGTAGGACGAGGGGTCGATCTCACGGCGCTTGGCGCTGCTGAAGAAGTCGTCGACCATGTCAAAGGCGCGCTTGCGGTCGTAGCCGCCGGGAGGAGCGCCGTAGCCGAGGTGCTCGGTGCGCTGGTGGTTGTTCAGGGGCGGCTGGTTGAAGTACAGACCGTAGTTGGTGGAGGGCTGAGGCGCATAGTAGGCGTTGGGGTGGGCGGGCTGGTGGTGCTGGTACTGAGTGCGCATCTGGCCATTGTGGTCGTAGTAGGACGGGGCTAGATGGGTCAATGTCAGTCTTCGGTTGCCAGCGCAGGCGCACTGGCCTTCACGTACTCTTGTTGAGATGAGGCCGGTAGTTCATACCTCCCTGGTTGTGGTTGTCCTGGGAGGGGCGGACCAAGACAGAATCATCGGCGTGGGTCTGAGGTGGTGTAGGGTCAGCGCCACTGTCTGTTTGAATGTAAGGAGAAGGGGCCGGGGAGGGATTCTGGTCATACCTTGACATGCTTCTTGAGATCCTGGGGGCGCTTGAAGGACTTGCCGCAGAACTCGCACTTGTGAGGCTTGAGAGGGACGTGGACACGGATGTGCGAGGTGATGTGATCACGCTTGACGGTGGTGGTGCGGCACGAGTTCCACTGGCAAGTGAGGTTCAGGTTGTTGGTGCTCTTGCGGCCGACATGGCGCTCACAGATGTGGTCCTGGTTCATGGTCAGCTCAGGGTCCTGTCCACCATCCCGTGAAGGTGTTCCTGGGAGGAGGATGTGGCTTACATAGAGCGTCTCCGGGTTGGGAAACTTCTGGTTACAGGCATTCCAGCGACAAGTGAGGTTATCGTCGGGGACAACGGCAGCAGAGATGGCAGCAGCCGAAGTGGTGGACGTGGTGCTCGAGGGCGGCGGCGGCGTGGTAGACTTGGAGTCGGCGTTGCTATTGTCGCTGCTGGACCCTGAAGAGGGTTGGGCGTCGGGGGCGGGGGGAGACATGTTCCGAGCGGTTCACTTGAGGACTCTACTCTCGCTCGCTCTCTCTCACTTACTAAAGCGATGAGGCTGAGGCTGAGGCTGAAGAAGGCTTGAGCCGACAGGTAGAAATGAGGCTGGTGGTGGGTGGCCCGTGCGGGCAGGAGACGATGTTGCAGGCGACAGCCACAGCAAAAGCGATACGAGTAGTAGCGGCGAGGCAAAACAAATATGAACAGTTATAAAATCGACAAACAACTGGTTTGCCCGCGACTGGAGTATGGGGAAGAAAAGGAAAGTAAGTTGACGACAAGGAGGAGAGAGAGAGGCTCGAAAGACGAGGCAGCGTCTTCGGGGGGGTGTCCTGTCCCTTTACATTCACACAAGAGTCTGGGCGCAAGAGAAAGGGTGAGCGGAAGTCTTGGCAGTCTTGGCACGAAGTGGGCTACGAAACAAAGATGTGGAGGACTTTGCCTGTTGCGCGACTCAGCACCATGATACCGGGTATACATTAACAGAGCGACTTCGGATCCAACGGCGGAGAAGGGGTCGCCGAGAGGTGCCAAGACTGTGCCGAGGCTTGGCATTTCTTGGCATGCTCGGCACCATTGGCAAGACCCCATAGGCGCGAGGCTGCGATTGGTCAGGCCCCTTTTGTACGCTTTCCGGGCACCCAGAGCCCACAACCGCAGGCACCGCTGGGGCAGCATTTCCCCCACTGTGTGTTGCGTGCATGTCTGCTGACCGTTTGTCACCCGAGGAAGGAGGTCAATCAACGACTGTGTCGAGTTGGGAAAGAACGGTAGACACCATCTCATCGCAATAACACCACCTGTACAGCACACTAGGGCAAGGTACTGGTAGGAGTAGTACAGGAGGTACCTTGACCATAGTCATGATTCTCTCGACTTTACTCCGAACGTACCTCCTCCATACGGGATGGTAAAATTAATTCCGGATATGGACATAGCTAGCTACAGGTAATTACTATGTAGGTATGCGCGCCGGACTCGCTCCAAACCCCGAGACTCCGCGCCCGAACTCACAGTCTTCCCACCTGCTACCAGCCTACCACACAGCGGGCGGATCAGCCTGAAATGGTCCCGGGACCCTGGCGGTCCAGAACACGCGGGGAGGGGAGCAAGATGCGGCGATGGGCCGATGGCCTTGTGCTCCTGTGCGCCCGAACTGCCTGAATCGACTCAAGTCTGAGCCAGCCCGCGGCTAGGAGGGGTCCTGCAGTCGAAATAAAATATTACGTGCGGGGATTTGGGTGATGGCCCGGCCCCAAACCAGCAGCCAGCATTATTACTGATACCAAGTATTAGTCCGTATCCCAAGGGGAGGCCAGCCAGTGTGGACACAACGACACCCGTCTCAAGACACCCAAGACACCCAAGACACCCAAGAAAAGCCAAGAGCATGATCAAGCTTTTCCGCCCGCCAAGACCCATCCCTCCGCCGGGTTCGCCCAGACCTTCGCGCCGGCTTGGCCCCCGATTCCTACCAACTTGAGCAGGTACCAGCGCACAGTTCCACCCAGTTGTACGGACGTACTAGTAGCAACCCTGATAGTCCTTTGCGGTATTCGTAGATAATCTGTGCGGTAGTCTGTTAATTAGATATTTATAAATAGATGGTGTCGAGGCGCGGATAGGTAGTTTCTGTTGACGCATTCTCGGAGTCCATCTCCGGTGGCGCTGGAATGGGGCCAAAACTGACTTACTCAGATGGGAATTAATAGTACCTAGGTACGAGTACTCGTATATACTGATTGAAAGCATGAGTCACGATACAAATACATCGGCCAATTCATACCCCGACCACGTACATGTCTGTACTAATCAATAACCCCCCGGATACGTACTTCCTGCTAGATAATACAAGCACGTAGATCTGGGCAAGACATCCACGCCAATATCAGTAACCACTTCATCCCAAAACTCCAAGTGATCACTTCGATCAAACCACCACGTCGGGACGTCAATCAGGCCAAGAAAGACTACCAATACCTACCTCATCCCATCTCCAGGACAAATTACGAACTAGCTAGTAGATGGATGCACCGTATCATACCCGTACAAGTATTTACAGGTAAGTATGTACGAGTACTAAAAGTACGAGATACCCAAGTAGAAGCTAAGAGTACTTAGTACTGAGTAATATCCACTAACGTGGAGCAGTCCGTGCTCGGCGTGCTCTGCCCTGCCCAGCCATCCGTCCGTCCTCCAAGCCGGCCCCAGATTCCTCCCCACTGGCTACTGATTAGTACGTATCCTCTGTCCCATCGTCATTACCTCCTACGGTAGCCAAGCGATTGCCAAGCGTCGGCATCGTCACCTCTGTTTTGTCGTTATCCACCGCGGCCAAACATAACAAACATTGCACTTCGGATGGATCCAGGAATCAGGGACGATAGGGCTTGGCATTCTCGAGAGCTGAGTGTCACCCGCAGAACTCGACAAAACTAGAAACATAGTCCGTCCCATCGACTCCAGAGGAAAAAAAAATGGGAAAAAAAAAAACCCATATTCCCAGGATTCCTCCTCCGCCAGGCAGTGTATACTGACTGGCCTGTGTCCAGTCCATGCCATTGTGAGCCTTCTCCCAACTGCTGCTCGCTCACCCAAGGCTACTTTGTCCCAATCAACATTCCACGTCACCACCCAAAGGTATCCCTTTCACGTCCACGTATTCCTCGTCAAACCCAAGACGAGCCCGCATTAGTAGGTATCTATATATATGTGTAGACATATTCTTTCCCCGCAAGCTCCATGCCCGCGCGCCAAATGAATATGAAGTCGTCACGGCCTCCCAAACCCAACCTGGCCCAGTAGACGTGACGGGGAAAAAAAATAAAATAAAATAAAATAAAAAAAACAGAGCTCCTGGCTGCCAATATTCGTCCAGCAATTGTTGTCATTGCTGTTGTCGTTGTTGAAATGATAATTGTTGAAAAAGGTCGCCCGCGCCGGGGCGAGAGGGTTTGGGGAGAAAAAGAGAAGCCCCATCTCCCGGAGAATTATGCATGTATGCAGCCGAAACACCAGAAAAGCAAAGTCGTGGATATGCCAAGGCTGGTCCGTTCCAATGTATAGTTCCGAAAATATGCAAAGACAACACAGCCAGAGCAAGTGATATGCCCAAAACGCAGCTGCTCTCTACCGCCGCGAACAGACAAAGCGAGGCTCTGGTCTACCCCAGGCAGCTAGCCATGTGCGAGGCTGGTGGCCGATGGATGCGTCGATGGGTCGACTTCGAAGCGAGACAGAAGGCCACGTCGGTGATCTGCGCGAAGCAAGTTGGCCGAGGAAACTGGATGCCCAAGTCGGCCCGCATCCAGGACAAGAGAGCATCGTGAGATTGAACCGGTGCGAAGCCACCGAGACAGCGTTCGAGCGCGTCCCAGGCCGTGAGAAGAAAAAGAAAAAAAGAAGAGGAGATAGAGATATGTCGCATGAACCCGTGTCGTCGTAAAGGGGGATATGGTCGAGGCAGTTTCTCTCGATCATACCAGCAGACACGTGTTCCGTGGTCCAGCCAGCGCCGTAATCCCGTTGCCCGTGAATCAAAAAGAAAAAAAAGCCAAAAACAAGTATGCTTCCGCCTTAACGCCATGCAAAGTAGTGAAGGGGGGTATATTATACAGAACCAAGTCGAAGAAGCGCCTCGACAGCCTCGCGCTCCTGTGCGTCAGGGGTGCCTGCGATGGCCGCAAAGTCGAGTTTGGTTGGTTGTGGTGCGCGCGCCATTCCAGACGAGAAGGAACGCGCGGCGCCGAATGGGGGAATGCCCAGGCCAGAGTTGCCGGGCACCTTGTGCGGATACGACTCCGCCCGGAGGGCAGCCGCTCCCATGGCTGCCCAGTCCTCATCGTCGGTCGCGTCTTCCGGGTCGTCGTTCATCTCCATGTCATCGTCGGGGGCCTCGGAGCAGGAAGCCGAGGCAGGCTCGTCCATGGACATCCTGTCGGCGTCGTGCTCCATCATGGGGATATCGTGCTCGTCGTGAGAGAAGTGGAACGAGTCTCCACCGGTCGACCGGGAGAAGCTAGCATTCGTCCTGCCCTGCCCGCGCCCGCCATTGATGGGGATGCCGGCGGCATCAGACCCCGGGCTAGGCGACAGCTCATTGCGACGTCGCATGGCGGAGCCTCGTCGCCGTGCATCCCACCGGCCCCATCCGACCTTCTCAAACTCGACGTCTCCTTCCTGTCCTCCACGCTCCCCTCCCCGTCCCTCCAGCGCGCCAACAATTAATCTCCGAGCCTTTGTCGGGGGGATACCCGAGAAACCAGGCACTGACGTGGTCAGATAGCCCATGATGTGGCGGATGGCCAGCGGCCCGTGATTGAGCAGGATGTCGGGGAGGTGGTATTTGGCGAGCAGGGCGCAGGTGATGGCGCCCGACGCTTCGAGCGCAGGCGACACCGATCTATTATGACGGCCATCGGCCGATTCGTGGAGATCGAGGTCGGAGTCGACGGGCTCGAGCTTGGCCGCCTTCTGGAGCTGGGCCTTGAGCCCGTGGGCTGGCAAGGCGGGAGATATGGAGTTGGGGGGAGTCGGGAGGTCCAAGGGTCGCGCCACAGTCGCAGGCGCCGTCCGGTCCGCTACAACAGCTAAGTTGTCTCGGTTCCAGGAGGCCTGGGGGATATCGCGAGCAGCAGCTGCCGTGGTAGAAGCCATATTGCCGGCTGGTGCGTGTGCTTCAGAGCGTGCGTGTGTCTGCAGGGGAAAAAAAGAAGAATCAGTAAGGATCTGATGCAGTCTGGCCGCGATGATGATGCGCCCAGAACGCGTTGGCTGTGGTGGGCGATGGCATGTGTTGTGAGGGATGATTGATTGATTTGGGTGGTGGAGCGACGGGGAGTGACGCATGTGCGGATATACGGAGGTGCTTGCTTACCTGGGGGGTAGTCAGAAGCAGCGACGAGCGAAAGTGCTGGCCGGGCGATGGTGTCGATTTGACAGAACAGAGGCGAATACGGCAGGACTGGCAGAGCTGTCGCGATGGCGATGACTGTGACGGAGGATTCTCGATAGAATCGTGACTTTTTTGGTTTTTGCTTTGATCTTTGTTGCTTGAAAGGGAGAAGGGGGAGTGGAAGGGAGGGAGGACTGGGTGTAATACGTGCTGTACCTTAATCAAGGTGCCTGGGGTCAGTCATCATTCACACCACACAGAGCAACAGCAACAATACGCGGGCGCCCAAACAAGCGCAGCGTAGCCAGCAGCCAGAGTGCGTGCGTCCATGAGTGGGTCACAAGTTGCTGCCCTGCTGGCTGCACACCTAACTAACAGTACCCGACTCCCGACACCAGCGACTGACTGAGGCAAGGGCACACGGATGAGTTGATGACAAAGAGAGAGGCACCCACTTGCGCCCGCGCGCACACACACACACACGCACATGCCAGCCCAAGGCATGCTGTTGGCTGGGCACGACCTGCCTGTAGTGCGCGCCTGCCTGTAGTGCGCGCCTGCCTGTAGTGCGCGCCTGCCTGCTTGCCCAGAGGGTGGGGGGGCGAAGTTGTGTGCGTCGCGATGACATCCAGCCGCCCCAAACCAGTGTACTGGGCCCACCCGCGGGGTGGCCGTTGGAGCGTGCATAGCCCGGCCATGTGCACACGTCCGCCCTTGTCCCATGTATCCCGTATCGCCGGGCTGTGGCGTGTCCCTAGCCACGGTACATGAAGGATGCGTCGCTTCTCGATTGCCGTCGCCTGTTGCCATCGCAAGGTCACCTGTGTGGTAAGACCAGCCCCGAAGTCGCCCACAAACGTCGTGGGATGATTCCCTAAATTTTGTGGCAACATTTAAAATGTAAATACTCACGAGTCATAAGGTAGTAATCTCACTGCTGCGACGTCCTCGCCATGGTGTCCTGACTGAAGCGAGATTACAGTATGATCGCATTACTCGTGCTGCTACGGCTAGGTACTCGTAGGCATGTCCCATGTCCAGCCAGTCTTACCTGGTACCTTACAGGATCACAATCAATCAATCCAACAGATCCTTTTTCCCACACGCCATCATCGCCTCTATCAAATCCGCGACGTCATATACAGTGGCATTCACCATGTGGCCCTTAGGGCCTTGGGCCCTGAGTCTACAGGTACGTGTACTGTACCTTGGTATCCCCTCGATAAACGCCTCCATCCACGCCACTGTTCCCCACGATCGGACGATTAAACACGAAGTACCCACTGTCATCGGGGGTCAATTTAGGTGTGTCCCGGCCACGAGATGGAGAACGTGCCCCAGGGCCCCATTCCCCCTGGAGGGAGGCACTACATAGCCAAGGCACCGCATCTTGGGGACGGATAGTGCGCGATTGACGGGCGCGCGCGCACATTCCTCCATTGTCCAAATTTATCCGACCATATCAAACATCCATTCATGTGGGAACGTGCAAGAATACATGTCGCTGGTTTTGACTGCTAATAGTAGGCAATTGCTGAAATCATCAACGTCTCGACCAAGGATGGTATTTAGTCGCTCATTGAGTTACGTCAGTGACAACAATCAAGGCACTATCCGTGGCATCGTCGCATTTGTCGCACTACGAGTACAGTAAACGTCTTTTCCCAGGCTGCGGCCCAAAGATCTCCGCTCCGGCCCCGGTGGTCGATGAGTCGTCATACATACCTTAGGACATAGATTAAACCTCGTGCATCAGTCCCGCAATCCGATGGGTCCTTACTGATGCACCGCGGAGCAAAACGGGTAGAGACGCTCCAAATTTTCTCAGGCATACTACCCCAGTTACCTAATGGTACGAATCGTATACGGGATAGGACACGCGTATACAGTCATCATCGTCGCATGAGGAAAAATGTCAGCGCTGCGATTGAGGAGCAATCGCATGTAAGAATACCTGGTAAGCAAGCACGCCTGAGGAGGCAGGGAGCCGACAAAGGGTCCGGTACCGGGGTACCTTATCTTGGCATTACTGATTGTACTCCGTACCTACTAGAGTCTGTACTGAAGATGTAGAGGGTGACGACAATGCGGCTTGTCGGTCGTGTCGCGGTATCCTCGGACGCAGGTCTATCACCATCTCGAAGCTTGCAGCAGGACGCCGCCCAATCTGGATGGACGACTCTGTACGCTCATGTACCAGTGAGCGTACCATCTAGGGTGCGCATGTAAATTCGCTCAACTCCTCCTAGGCATCGCCGTGGTATGCGATTCCCAGCCAGTGGGCATCTATGCAACCATCACGGTGCCTCAGCGCAACTCCCTGATTGGGCTTGTTTCGCCCACGATACCAGTCAGACGACCCGCGACCACCAAAATCCACCAACCCCCTCCCCGAGTGTTGCAGCCATAAATGTGCCATCACCCCTCATTCTCATCCGGCCGAATCGGGCCCTCAATGGTGCCCTATCATCCATTGATACCACCCCACGTTCGGGATAGCTCTTGGCTTATTAGTATCGTCGGCGTCTAGGTTTTGTGGACGGCGTAGGTTTTGCGTGGACGACATCCGCTCGTCCACAGCCGTGCGGCAGCCGCTGTTCCCGCAATGAGCCGGCTTGGATCCCTTGTTGTCGTGTCGCTACACTCCGAGAGATCCCGCTCTCCATCCAGCCACCATCCGGCGACAGGAACGCTGCAATCAAGCGGGGTAAAGGCCTTCATGAGATGCGTTGGGGTGCCGCTATCATCAAGTCTGCCGCCACGGTATTATTCCACCTGTGGCATTAGCCCAAAAGTCGCTGTAGATTGGCTAGGTGATGGCAGGTTGGCGATGGCTCCGACCGGCAACCCTTGATACCACCAAGCCATATGACTGTCGGCGATATTTCGGCAAGCAAAAAATTGGTGCCATACGCCACTCGGTTTCGCCGCACTTGCCAGACACACGGGCCGGAGACATAAGTGCCAGCGTGAGCAGCTCCGTTCACATGACAAAGTTACCCACGTCCGCAGGTGCCCTAGTATTTGTCTCAAGGACCAGCTTGACCAAACACAAACTCCCGGCAAGCCTGCATCCCACAGCGGTTAGCACGTCAAAGGAAAATACAATATCGGAGCTCACCCAATATGACTCACGTCCTTCAGGACATGTAGCTTCTCCTGCGACTGCATGAAGACATGCCGGTACTGGGCGATGCTCTCCCTGAGGACGGCCTCCTTGGTCGTTCGGCCCTCGCATATGGCCTTCATCTTCAACTCCATCTCTTTGCGAAGAAATGGCTTTCCGAGACTTGTCTCGAAGTTCATCCGGTCAAAGCCCAGGATCAGTGCCACGCCGAGCTGGGTCGGGATGAATACCTTCACCCCTCCACCTCTGCCGGAACCTGTCGCCGCACCACCGCGGCCTCTCGCGCCTCGACCTCTTGCGCCGCCTCGTCCGCGCCCACCCCTGCTGGCTGGTGCCTCTCCAACCTCGCCCTCGGCCCCTTCGGTCTGACCACTTCGCTGAATAGTCGCGACGTATTCTCGATCCTGGATCTTCTGAATGTGCTCCGCCATGGTAGCATCCGTGCCAATACCATTGGCATCCATAAGGGCGATCAGATCCGCCTCTGTGAGATAGTTGGGCGGCGACGTCTTGCCTTCCGTCATCATTGCTTCCGTCGGCTCGAACCGCTCGCCAACAGTGAACTTGGGCAGCTCGGCCGTGTTATCCCACTTGTCGTACACAAACACATCGAGATAATTCCTCTCCAGCACGATGACGCCGTGGGCACGAAAGAACTCGTCTCCATACCGAATCTCAATATCCGTCGCCATGCCCTTGGCGTCGTCGGAGCAGCACGCCAGAAAGCGGCGGACGACGTATTCGTAGAGGCGTCCCTCGTCATGACTTAGAACGGTGGGCGCCGCGTAGGTGATGGGATGGATAGGTGGATGTGCTTTGTCGTCATGTCTGCCTTCTCTAGGCTGCTGGAATCCGCCGTTAGCCAGATTCTGAGCGAATTGGCCCCATCTCTGGTCAGGGACCTGCTTTCTCACGAGCGCTCTCAGATCCATCCCCTTGTCGAAGCGGTCCGTCTCAGTCCTAGGATAGCTGATGAACCCCTTGTTGTAAAGAGCCTCGGCCACCGTCATTGCCTGTTGACCAGTCATCCGAAGTAGACGTGTCGCGGCCTTCTGGAGCTCGACCGTGGTCAAGGGTAGAGGCTTGAACTTCCGCGTCGGCTTCTCCTGTACTTTGGTCACCTTGGCCTTTTTGGCTTCAAGGCACCTCTCGTAGAGGATGACGGCCGACATGCGGTCGAACAGGCGGTTCCGGGCCCAGGTGAAATTCACATTTTTCCCCTCCCGACTGTGCATCACCCTGATGCCCCAGAACGGTTCAGGGACGAAATTCTTGACCTTGAAGTATCGGTCGACCACGAAACCCAGAGTTGGGAACTGACAGGACCCTTGGGAGATGTCAGGAAGAGGATATGAAAAGTCGGGCTCTTGGGGCCACTAACCATAGCTGATGACGAGGTTATCCATAGGTCCACGGAGCGTCCGCAGGCTGTTGGTAATGAAACGACTGAAGGCATAGCCGATGCGCAAGTCTAGCTCGATTCTCGCGGCAACAGCATTGACTTGCTTCTCGTCCAGATTCGACAGTCGTCTGGCCGCCGACAAGACGTGACTGGAGACCGTCTGGTCAGCACAGGCGTCGGTTGATCTGGTAGGGGCCTCACGCACGCTCGCTCGACATTGCTGAACCTGGCCCGCTTCACCGTGATGTTGGGGTTCCCAGAGCGGGCGGCCTCGACAATTTCGCCGCCAATATGCTCGCCTTCGCGATCACAATCTGTCCATATGACCAGCAGACGTGCATATCGGGCTTGGTCGGCGATGTTCCTTGCGATTGCTTTCTTGTCCTACCGCCATGGTCTTAGCACAGGGAACTTACGGAGTGGAGGACGGAGAATCAATTCCCGCCCATACCTCGTGAACGCTCGTCACGATTGGCGCGCTGAAGAGCGATATGGGAGGCGGGGAGTGCCAGTCCTTGTACTCGCTCGTGAAGGAGCTCTGGGTGAGGTGACCCGTGACGGCGGTCATGGTGACATCGCAGGAACCCCACGACTGGCCAAAGTCAAAGTTGAACGAGTAGTTCTTGATATACTGGTTGCGGGTGTTGTGCTACAGTAGACAACACTGTCAGCCAGTCCCGCGGCAAGCAGCCGGGCCCTCACTCACCGTCTGAAAGCTGCCACCAGAGAGGTGGCCGGAGACCGCTTTGGAGATGGATGGCTTCTCGGCCACACACAGGACCTTCATGGTTCGTGCCTGCACGGCTGGAGCCCATGCAGACCACCGGATGGAGAAGACGACTCTATTGATTCGCCCAGTCGAAGTCATCGATGGCGAGACAAACCAACGTCGGCCAGCGATCGAGCTGATGGAAGACGGCATACACGCGGGAGCATGGTCGCTATGGGAGGCAGAACTTTCTCTTGTGTCTAGGCCCAAGGACGCATCTTTAAATGCATAGTCGGGAGGGTAGGGCGAGGGTTTTTCCCAAAGGCTTACACGATTTCCGTTTGTTTTGAAACTTTTAACGCGTCAATTCAGCGATGCGCGATGCCGTTGCTCGATGACTGCGTCGAGGAGGCGGCGAGTCTGCAGGTTTGCATCGGGGACAGAAAAATGCACGTAGCGGGGCAGAATATATATAATATCTAATAAGTGAGGTGGGCAAGCTTCACTCGATCCAGACACACTCGGGGGAGCGGCTGCCCATCGTCAGCACTCAGGATCAGCAGCTCTGCCGGCCGAACTGCAGGGTCCAAGCTCCCGCTCCTCCAATCGATGACCCGCGATGACGACTGGGCCGCCAAATACCTGAGATTACGACTCGTTGTCTTGGTACTACCAGTACTAGGTAGTAGGTAGTAGTATAAAAAGCGACTCTACCCAACGTAGAGTACTAAAAGTCAAGGTTTGTATTGTTCCTCGCACGCTCCTGCACGAACAGACAGACTCCGTCCTCGCGACCGAATTCCTCTCACTACCTATGGCCCTCCCTCTCCTCAAGTCCGTCGAGGACTGTGCCGACTTCTCCAAGACGGTCGAGCCTTTCATCCCCCAGCTGTACAGGCTCCCTTCCCAGGTCCTGGGCAATATTGGGAGTATCGATGGCCTGAAGCAGCTCTACATCGGCACGAACCCGCTAATCACCGGGTTCGCCGCGTCCATCGCCTTCGGCTTCGGCTTCCTGGTGGCCTCCGAGGTCAACAGGAACTACTCCCAAGTCGACCGCATGTGGAGTATCCTGCCAAACCTCTACGTTGTCCATCTGGCGGTGTGGGCGCGACTCGCCGGTCTGCCGCACAGCCGTTTGGATCTGATTGCTGCAGCCACGACACTATGGAGCGTGAGTGGAATCTCTGTGCAGTGTTCTCACCATGGTCCTGACCACCACTCTACAGATCCGTCTGACGCACAACTATTGGCGGAAGGGCGGTTATGGTATTGGGTCCGAGGACTATAGATGGTGAGCGAAAACGCCACAGAACTTCCAATGTTACCAGACTAATTCGAATCCAGGGCGATCCTCCAGAAATATGTCAACAAATTTGCGTGGTTCATCTTCAACGTGACCTTCATCTCATTCATCCAGAGCATTCTTCTCTTTTCCTTCTCTTGCGTCCCAGCCTACGCCATCCTTCTCTCGAGCCAGTTCGACCAGGATGTGACCACTGGAGACAAGGCCTTTTTTGCTCTGGAAGTCGCTCTGGTTGTGAGCGAGTGGTTCAGCGACGGTCAGATGTGGAGTACTGCATCCCCAAATGTGCTTCCTCATCAGCGGGCCGAAAAAAAAGACTAACATGCCACAATAGACTACCAAACCGCCAAGTACAAGTATAGGGATGATGGCAGAGTTCCCGAGGGCTTCGACAAGCAGGACCTCGATCGCGGATTCATCACATCCGGCCTGTTCGCCTACAGCAGACACCCCAATTTCTTGGCCGAGCAGACCATCTGGTTCGTCCTGTATCAGTGGAGCTGCTACGCCACCAACCAGCTCTATAATGGCTGGACCGGCGCCGGATCATGGTCCTTGTTGCTCCTGTTTCAGGGGTCTACCTGGCTAACTGAGCTCATCACCGCCCGCAAGTACCCTGAATACAGGGAGTATCAGAAACAGGTCGGCATGTTCTTGCCCACCTCTTTAACGCCGTACACGTCTCCGGGTCCCAGCAGCGGGACGCAGAAGAAGAAGGAATGATGAGCCTGTCTCGCGGCGAGGAAGTCGACGATACCCCCGTTCGATCACATACAGCGGTGCCGGCGGGTGCTCTCGGCACCACTCGGCATCGTGTCATCCTCTTTCGGTCAAGGATGCATAGCATAACAAGGTGTATAGGTCCATCATTATCTTTGTATATGCAGCTCTATTTCATCGCGCCTTATGACTGAATCATGCCACCAATTTGAGATCGCTCAGTTTATCAGCATAGAACGAGGGCACAGCGACGGCGTCCTCCTTCTGCCACGCCTCCTTATTGTCCACCCCCGTGAGAACGTGCAACGTTCCCCCGAGCTTCCCGTCGACGCCAAACTTGATATCCGTGTTCAGCCTATCGCCAATCATGCACGTCCTGGAGCGGTCCAGGTGGAACTTGCCCTCCACGGCGTCCATCATGGCCTGGCTGGGCTTCCCCAGCTCGAGAGGCCTCTGCCCTGAGGCGTTCACCAGAGGCGCCATGGCGGACCCCGCGCCGAGGAAGAAGCCGTGGTGCATGGGCAGCGTGGAGTCGGTGTTGGTAGCAAGGAACAGCGCCCCACGCTTCAGGTAGTGTAGCCCGTGGGCCATCTTGAGGTAGTTGAAGTGAAAGTCCAGGCCCGCGAGCACGACGCCGACCTCCGGGTCGAGCAGCGAGCCATCCGCTATCCCCTTGAAGTCCTCCTGCGTGATATCCCTCCGGAACGCCGGGTCGGTCCCGCCGATGAAGGCCACGCCCTCGGATTGGAGCTCCTTCTCGATTCCCGCCTCGCCGAGGACGAAGACCTTGTTCTTGCCGGGGGGCAGCTTGAGGATCCGCGAGATATAGACGGCGGAGGAGTAGGCGGAGCCGAAGATGTCCTCGACGCCGCCGCTGGGGATGCCCAGGGTAGTGAGCTTCTTGAGGTACTCATCGCGTGACTTGGTGGAGTTGTTGGTCACGAAGATGGTCCTCTTTCCTGCGCGTTGCCGATGTGAGCAGGGTGGAAATGCTGAGGGGTGGAACAGCAGCCCGCATACCTCTTGACTGGAGCATCTGGATAGTCTCGGGGATGCCGTCGTAGACATGGTCGCCAGACCAGAGAACACCTACGTCTGTGAGATCCCTGACTCCCTGGCTCAGCGAGGAACTGTGCTATGCTCACCATCGCAGTCTAGCAAGAAAATCTAAAGAGTCAAGTTAAGGGTGAGTGAGTCTTTAGCGGTCGAAAGAGTCCCATTATGGCAGTCCACGCACATCGAACTTGTCAATAAATTCACGTATCGCGGCCTCGTCGCCGGTCAGGTATTTGGGTTGTGACGGCATGTTTCGGGCTTCCCTCGACTACCGCAGTAAAACGAATGAGAGGTTATTGGTAATACCAATGGGGGAATGCGGCTTTTGAAAACGATGGTTTCGGGTTCGTCTGGCTGACTAACAGCGTCGCAACCTTGCATGAGACTGAAAGAAAGCTGCAATACACAAGACCTCGTGGGACCTGTAGGCCTCCAATAGTACTATTGCATTGCCCCGACCTGTTTCCGATTATCTGTCTACATGTAGTTCCTCGATACTGTCATCTTCCCCCTATCTAGGTAGTTGCCGAAGGGGAATTAGCCCTGGTAACATGCGCGGTACCGGGTAGGCCACATTCGAGGGAAGTGGGTATACGAGGTGGGATACAGTTGACCCAGCAGCAAGGAGACAAGAAACACATAATATGTGCATCAACAGGCAACGGGGGTGTAATTGAGATGGAGGTTATGGCATGATGCTTTACAAGTAGAAATGACGTTGTCTGCGCAGTGTCTGTCTGTATATATGTGCATACCTATCTAGAGGCTGCAGTTATGAGGTACCTTACATACTAATACTAAGTACCTGAGGTCGTAATCGAGTGGCGCCATTGTCAACACTTCCCTGTGGGTAAGGAGCTTGTCAGCTATCACACAGCCAATCTCCCGAGAGGGATCGGCAAAAGCCACACATCTGGTACCTTAGATGGCCCGGTCGGCAATGGACTGGATGCGGCCTCCCAGGGTGAAGCCATAGGCTACAGCCGCGATGAAAGTTGTCAGGTTGAGCAACGATGAGACACCATGCAGGATCCCGAACTTCTTGTTCAGGGCGCGCATCTCCTCCGAGTGGGGCCCCTCAGTGTACCAATCCTTTCCGTCCCGCTTGGCTGCAAGTTGTCAGGACGAATAGATTAAGCTAAATACATGGGAGGAGGGAGAGTACCTTGGCCCTTGCGGTCCTTCATGACCTGGTTGACCATTGGCAGCAGCACAACGAGGTTGACCAGGCCAGTCACAAACATGGTCGCGATGGGCAGCAACGAGCTGCAACGGGTCGACCTGTGGAGGAGGCCTTGAATACCGGAAGGCAGGCTGAGGAGGGCGTATCCCGGGAAGGTGAATGCCATGATCAGCGGCAGAGCTGTCTGGAGGCCAAAGTAGATGGGGAAGAGGCTGTTCTGGATGGTGGAGAAGGTCGGCCGGGTGACGGATCTAAACATGACAGGGCCATTGATGAAAGACTGGCACGTCGGTCAGCTAAGTCCCGGGAACCTCACAACACGGCGGCACGGCGACGACTTACATGGAAGAACGACGTCCCCAGCAATGTCCCGTAGCTAATCCCTCAGTTAGCGTTCACGCATGATCCCAAGTCATGGTCCTGCGACCGGTGTGAACAGTGACGAACGATATAATGTGGTACGGCGCCGCCGAGAAGATGAGTGAGCACACCATGGTGACAACTGGGTCAATGAACCGTGACGATGGATGAACCACCCAAAAGATGTTGAGAGTCAGGTAGTACGATGGCCTGATCCTGTGAACCGAGGTGGATGAACCGGCCCCATCAACTGCCATTGGGGGGAGGAGAGCAATGATCTCATGTGGGTCTCGTCATGTGACCTCGCGTGTGCATCGCGTCTCAATTCTCAACTGCGTGCAACAGGCAACGACCTCGAGCTCCACTCTTCTGCCTGGCAAACGGCGGGGACTACCTCGCATGGTTGTGACTCTGTTGAGCTATGGTATGCCTCGCCAGTCGTAAACCAGCCGCGAATGAATTGACGTTGATTATTCTCTCGACGACTAAATCTTCCTTTCCTCCGCCCATCCACTTTACCCGATCGCCACGATGGCGGACAAGGAAGCGACAGTGTTTATCCTGGACCTGGGCTCGTCCATGGCCCAATCCCACCATGGTCGCGCTGAATCCGATCTGGACTGGAGCATGCGATTTGTCTGGGACAAGATCACCGACGTTGTCTCCGCTAACCGAAAGACGCTGTGCGTTGGCGTCGTGGGGCTGAGGACCGATGAAACCAACAACAAGCTGCAAGACAACGACGGGTACGAGAACATCTCTGTGCTGCAGGAGCTTGGGCCGCTGCCCATGTCCTCTCTGAGATCCCTCCAATCATCCATAAAACCGAGCAAGACGTGGGCCGGCGATGCCATTTCCGCCGTCGTCGTTGCTGTCGATATGATTGACACCTTCGCCAAGAAGCTCAAATACATCCGCAGGATCTATCTTATCACCGATGGCCAGGGCGCTATGGACGCGGACGACGTCGAAGATATTGCAAAGAAGATGAATGATTCCCACATTCAGCTAACAGTCCTGTATGACGATGGGATATCACCCTCATGACCAGAGCTAACGTGGCCCCAGGGGGGTCGACTTCGATGATCCCGAGTACGGCTTCAAGGAGGAGGACAAACCGCCGACAAAGGTATCAAGAGTTCAGAAGTATTCCATAGTCCGTTAGCTGGGGCTAACAATCTCGTAGGCAGAGAATGAAAAGTCGCTCAGATCGCTGGTCGACGCTTGCGAAAATGGCACCTTTGCAACCATGGCAGACGCCGTCGACAGGCTCGACACACCGACAGTCAAGTCTGTAAAGCCATACAAGACATATGACGGTACCTTGACTCTGGGAGACCCAGAGAAGTTCCCGGCAGCGATGCAGATCAACGTTGAGAGGTACTTCAAGACACACGTGGCGAGGCCGCTCGGGGCGAGCACGGTCGTGGTCAAATCAGAAGGTGCCGGCACGCAGTCTACCGAGACCGCTGATGGCGATCAAATGGAAGGCATCGAGTTCTCCGGCGTCAAGCAGGCTAGGACGTACAAGGTCAACGACCCGGATGCCCCGGGTGGCAAGCGCGATGTTGAGTTCGACTCCTTGGCCAAGGGCTTCGAGTATGGCAGGACAGCTGTGCATATCAGCGAGTCGGAACACAACATCACCAAGCTGGAAACTCGAAAGAGCTTTACGATAGTGGGATTCATCCCTTGGGACAAGGTACGCGCTTTCTAACGTTGCAAAACGATCATGGCTAACGGAGGACTTGTAGTATGAAATGTTCCTCAATCTGGGCGAGACCTGCGTCACTCACGCCCGCAAATTCGACGAAAAGTCCGAGGTGGCTTTATCGTCATTGGTAAGGGCACTCCTCGAGGTCGAGTCGTATGCGATTGCACGTATCGTGACCAAAGACGGCAAAGACCCCTTGCTCGTCCTTCTGGCGCCGCATGCTGAGCCCGACTGGGAGTGTCTCTACGACGTCCCTCTTCCTTTCGCGGAAGATATCCGAAGCTACCAATTTCCGCCCCTGGATAGGGTCATCACTGTCAGCGGGCAGACTCTGACCAAGCACCGATTCTTGCCATCAGATGAACTCGAAAAGGCCATGAGTAACTATGTTGATGCCATGGACCTATCTACGTACGATGTAGACGAAGATGGGTAGGGATTCCTGGCAGACCTTTCATGGAGGTTGGCTAACGTGACTGGTAGTGAACCTGCCGAATACGCGCCCATTGACGATTCTTACAACCCGTCCGTCCACCGGATCAACAACGCCGTCAAGTCACGAGCCGTGCATCCAGACGCTCCCGTGGGCCCGATACCAGAGATACTTATGCGATTCTCGTCTCCACCACAAGATTTGATAGAGAAGGTTCAGAGCCGGGTAGACTCTCTCATCGAAACCGCAGAAGTGAAGAAAGGTACGTTCACTCCTGAGGTTGGGTGCAAAGTGAAGTACTGACCGGCCATCAGTGCCACCGAAGGTGAAGGGTAAGCGGCGCAGGGACGCCGTCAAGCCTATCTCTGGCCTGGACGTGGATGCTCTTCTCGGGGAGGAGAGGAAGGGGCAGATCTCTCCGGACAATGCGGTACCGGATTTCAAGAATGCACTAGAGATTGCGGCTTCAGAAGAAGCCCTCCAGGACGCCGCCAAGCAGATGGGGGCCATTATCCGGACGCTTGTCACCGACAGCTTCGGCGACAGCAAATACGCCCAGGCGATCGAGTGTCTGGGTGTGATGAGGGAGGAACTGGTGAATATGGACGAGCCCAAGCTGTTTAACGCTTTCATGCGCGACCTGAAGAAGAACCTCCTTTCGGGAGCCTTGGGCGGGGACCGGAGGGACTTTTGGTTCAAAGTGCGGTGGTCGAGGCTGGGGTTGATCGATAATGAGCTGTCCGAGCCGTCCGATGTGACACCTGACGAGGCATCAGAGGTACGTTGTTTGATTCATGATGTTGGAGCTGACCTGATTACTGACTATGTGGTCTAGTTCTACAAGTCGAGATAGGCTCAGCGGGACATTACGCGTAATGAACGAGATATTGGAGGTACTCGAGGGTTGCTGAGCCGCTTTGGGAAGGAATGCGCGCGTGAAAGCGGTGCACAGTCAGTGATGGTTTCGAGCAGATGGGATGGGTACAGTATAAATTACCTTGTCCAATCTCGGCATCCCAGGACTCACGGGCGTCTACTGTAGGGAACAAGGTAATACTAGGACTATTTCGCTTCGCCTCAATCTGAACCTGGTCACGCCGGCGCTTAGTTGTATACCCATGTAGGTGACAACAGCCTGCACCACTGGCCCATTTCCACTACACCAGCTACTGGGGCCAGACTTTTTGTCCATCTACTAATTACTACTTCTTCTTCGGCCCCTTTTAATCTGGCGCTGATGGGTCCAGGTACCTAGAGAAGCGGTACCTTGCATTGTTTGTCCTGATGCTTTCCAGCTTCCGGACTCTAATTATGTGCTTGTAACCGCCTTGCGCTTGCGTTTATCCCTCCTACCCACCGCCTGCCTCAGTGCCTTCTACATGTACCTCTACTAGTGCTACGTACGGTACTAGGTAGTACTAGTAGATACGGAGATACTTGGGGACCTAGGTACCGTAAGGCCTCGCGGCAGGTCTCACCGTGAAGACACCCAACGCGCCTTCCTTCACAAGGCGCTCACTTTCCGCTCCTTCTTTCCACGAGCATAAGTGTTCCATCACAACACTGCTGAGGTGGTGACTTCATGCCAACGCAAGTATTTCCTCTCATTCATATTTCTTTTGCCTCTCTTCTACAGCCCCATGCTCGTCCCGGGCTTCGCACCATGGATGCGACACAACGTCTGGAGCAACTTGTGGATGCTCTTTGCATGGGGTTTAGTCTGACGGCTGAGCTGCCGGAGGACGACCGGCCTTCCTTCGAAGAACTGGTTCCAGGTCACCCGTTGAACTCGGCCATAAACCAACTGGAACAGTGGCAGCCGCAGCAGCAGACGACCAAGCCTACGGAGGGTCCCGATGCTCCTCGGAAATTTCTTACTCACGACGCTGGCCCCCGGACGTGCACCCAGGGAGCTTTTGACAACTCTCGATTCAGACCGGGGGAGCCGCTGGATGGGGACGCTGAGTTCTGTCCTTGGGTGGTGGTTCAAAAATATCCGAAGAACTATGTCGGCAATACTAATCGACCTCACGTATGTCATGTTACACTCCTAAGTGACTTCTGCGCCAAGTTGACCAGACCATAGGTGACACCCTTCTTTGACAATGTCCTTGAGGGCAGAGCATGGGATTTGTACAACTTTACACCCATCGACCGGCCACCATTCGCTAACGTTGCATAGTTTCTACCTCTTCGACCCCACCGCGCCCAGCCAGAAGCCACATCTGCTTGTGCCTACCGCTCAGCTCCAGTCCTTCCTGGACGTCATCAATGAAAAGCTTGGTATCGCCCTGGCCATTCCTGGCGGCGTCAACTCCAACAGATTCTTCATGAGATTCGGTGAAGGCAGTACTCCGAGACCGCGATATCTCAGGCGTGTCCATGGTGAGCGGGACCTGGAGGGTGGCTGGCCGCACGGGAGTATCAGCGACGTACAAGCCTTCTGGTCTGCCTCCCAGATGTGTCGGGACCGCTGGTTGGAGAAGCTGAAATACGTATCCACTGCGCCCAGAAAAGACAAGGAACAGGAAAAGCGGCAGAGAGCGGCCAAGCGGCGCGCGGATCGCAGGCATATGTTAGACGAGGCGCAGACACTCCTGGGTCTCAAGCAAGGTCGTACCGTCAAGGGGGGTAAGAAGGGTGAGGACGTCATCTTCTTCTGCGTAGACATCGAGGCCCTCGAGCGTCCGCCAAACCCAGTTTCCGAAGTTGGCATTGCCGTTCTCGACAGCAAGGATATTCGAAATATCCCGCCTGGTGCTTGTGGCAGAAACTGGTGGCCGCTGATCAGAGCTCATCATCTCAGAACGCACGAGTATGCCGGTCTGGTGAACCGCCGGTTCGTTGCCGGTTGCCCCGACTATTTCGACTTTGGGTAAGTTGCCTCTCGTGTACCCATCCTACTCTGCTCTGACACCATGTACAGTACCAGCACTTTTCCCACTCGAGCCCAGCTTCCCCATGCGATCTGGTCGATCCTGAACACATACATCCATGCTTCGAAGGACATTGTTCTTGTTGGCCATGATACAAAGCAAGATATTCGGTACCTAGCATCGATTGGCGTAGATGTGACCGGCACGAATAGCATCACGCGGATTCTCGACAGCCAGGTCATGCACCAAGGGTGGAAAGATAGTGACAATGGCCGCGGCCTCGAAGGCGTCCTGGCCGACCTCGGCATGGCGAGCAAGAACCTGCACAATGCTGGGAACGATGCCGTCTTCACACTGCGTGCGTTTATCGGCGTGGCCATTGAGGAAATACGTCAGCAAGAGGCAGAGCTCAAGGGGGAGGAGTATGAACCGGAGCTTTGGAATGCGTGAACAAGAAGCGGTCCTAGGTCCGCGGACCGAAATGAGGCTGTGCGGATGAGGAGAGAACTGGCCCGGGATGTGGGCTCTGAGTCTATGGAGTAACTCGTCTAGTAATCGTACAGTGCTTCTGCACGCGTCCTCGCCAAACCCTGCTCTTCTAACCAGATAAACGCCATCGCTATGAGAATACAAGTATTATTGTACAATCTCCACCCTCCGGGACCGCGGACTAACCCGGGCTCTCAAGTTATACATTCGCGCTCCTCGCGCCAGAGAAGACCGTGCCCTCGTCATTTTACCTGCTTGTCCAGCATTTCTTTCGCTTCGTTGACCTTCGTCGCGAGGTACGGGCTGCCTCCTCGATCGGGATGGTTGAGAAGCATGAGGGTTCGGTGGGCCTTGCGGACTTTTTCCTTGGTCATGGCGCGCTCACTGTCGAGGTACCATCGTCAGCAACATGCGGTATACTAAGGATAAGGGGGGGGGAAAGGGNGGGGGGGGGCGCATACTTAAGCGAGAGAATCAGAGAAGCCTCCTTCTTGGTCATCTTGGGCTCGAAGCCGCCCTTGTAGAAGGCCTTGCCCATGGCCCCGACGCCGCCTCGCGAACGTCGCCATGCGACCAGACCGGCGCGACCCTAGAAGAATAGTAGTGTCAGTCAGATGGGGTCTTGTTCTCCTGCGCTGGGTCGGGGTGAGGAAAGGGGGGGGGGTTGGCATGGCGTACCAGGAATGCGGCGGCGGCGGCGCCCGCGCCCCAAGCAAAGACGGATGCCATGACTGCGTTTGGGTTTGTGATCGGGGTGAGGAGTTGAGGATGGGACGGATGAGGCGACTCGTTTTGCGATGGTCGGCGTTGAAGTTTTGCGATGCCGGCTGGGACCGGGAGGATTCAGCCGAGGAATTACCGTGAAGAGGTACCGTACCCCAGCAGAAGCCCCACATGTCCCCCCAAGTCTTCGTTTCCAGATTCAGGGTCTCGAAATGATTCTCAACCAGACAATAAACACGGTAAGGAAGTACTATTAACTACTACCGATAGACACCCTTCAGTTTTCGAGCCTGGAGCGCAACCACGTCCTCGTCTCAGCCTGGGCCATGTCGGCGGGACCTAACATGCCCCTCGTCACATACGGCCTCGTCCAGCTGATGACTCGCGGCATGATGTACGCGCCCCTCACCAACGCCCCGCGCATGGCGCGCATCTACGCGGCCCTCAAGCTCGACGACGGTATCTCATACTGCGAATTGGCGGTCGACCTAGCCCGGGCGACGGGTGGCCCGCTATCCGAGCAGCTATGTCCCCCCTGCCGACATGCTGGCCACTGAACCACGAGAGACGCCCATGGAGCTGGACGTTCTGTCGGCCATTATGTGCTCCGACGCGGAGCCCGTGTTGGACACGCCGGATGAGTTTTGCGCGGTATGTGCACAAGATGCGGGGGCTTAGCAGGTGGGCCGGTGCTGCGAGTGAGTACAAGTACTTCCGACTGCCGTGCGTAGGACGGACTCTTCGGCCTGCCTGGCGGTTTGTCCCTGGAGGTAAGAATTCTGACAAGGCCGGCGTGGGTCGGGGCTGTGCGTCCCGTCCTCTAGGAGGAGTGAAGGGAGGTTGGCGCCTCTGTGTTACAGCGAATGCTCGGATTGAGACTGCCAACCCTATCCTCTTCATCGGAAAAACATGTACGACAACGTCACGCCGCTCGAGAACGCGCACAATAACTCGACGCATTTCCCGGGGTCGATTGTTTTCCCAGTAGAATTCGCTAGGGGTAAGTTCTGAGAGGAACGTAGGAAATGTAAAAAGGGGTATCGCGCTATATCCTCATACCCTCCCGAACCAAGCAAAAGTAGGCCAAGGCACTTCCCTCACCATCACTCTTCATTAGTCTTCTCCAGCGCATGGTGCACCTTGTCCGGCAACCTGAGCCCCTGTTCCACAACCTCCCTCACCTTCCTCTCCAGCTCCTCGCCCTTGCCCCTCTCCTCAGCCGAGCGCTTGGCCTCCAGGGCGGCGGCATCGGTCTTCCAGTTTCCCGCGCCGCCACGCCCGGACAGGGCCGGGACTCGTGGGGGCTGCGGCTTTACCGCTGCGGTGATCTGGTCGGCTACCTTCCTCTCGTGCTGCTGCTGCTGCTGCTGCTGCGCGGTGGGATTGGTGGTGGTGGTGGTGGTGTCGACAAAGTTGCCTGCGCCGCCGCGGCCGACGCGGGCGTGGGCTGAGGGGAGGGGGTTGACGAGGGATGTGGACGTGGCGGTTGCACAGTCGTGGTCCTGGTTCTTTCCATCAGCATCCGTCGCCACGGAGGCCGAGTTGGGAGGCGGTATCTGGGTTCGGGCATGGAGCTTACATGTACTGTGGAGGCAGAGTAGAAGTTGCCTGCGCCGCCACGGCCGACTTTGCGGTAGACGTCGTCTTGTGTCATTGCCTCCCTGGATGATGTCCTGCTGTCGATGGCGATTCCCTGGTAACTAAAGGAACTGACGTAAAATAACCGCCGTTCAACGAATGGATCGGTGGTGACTGGTCTAGGTAGGTAGTTGTTCAGGTGAAAGAGAGTAAGGGGGGGAGGGGGAGGCTGGCTGTTGCATGAAGCAGTTGATGTTGAAGATAAGAGTCCTGGTGAAGATAACAGTTTCGACGGGTTGCCTGCCACGTACGCACATATAACGCTCTACTAGCACACACATTGCACATGATTCTACGAGGACGAGAGAGGACACTTTCAGGTTATTTCGACGTCACGCGATAGGATGCTCCCAGTGGTTGGGAATAGAGGTTTCAGATTGGGCGATCCCAACTTCATGTTAGTGCTTGCATGGCGTGCTAGCTATTGGTTAGCGGATAGTTTGTCCGTCTCGTTCTCGAGAGAGAGATGGAGGGCTTTGATGAGATTTCGAGAACGATGATGCAAAAGTTCGATTCCGAGCTTGGAGGTGCAAGAGCTCCACCACTGGCCGGCTTCAAGTTGTACCTACGTAGTACGTATATACGGTACTCGGTCTCCATTGCCCGGTGAATTAGATATTCACAACCCATACTTGGCAGAGCTCATCGTCTTGCCCCCTCAGGCCAGCGTAAATCTCCGGGATCGACGGACTACGGGAGAGCGATGCAGGCTCCCGTTGTGGTGGTGGACCGCCAGAGGCAGTCGGTGATGATCTCATACATGTACCTAGGTAGGTACAGGCAGGGTCGAAGCGTGGGACTTCTCGGGTCATCGAGCGTTGTCTGATCACTGAGTGCTCCCCCAGATTTTTATTTCCATTTTTATTTATTTTATTTCTATTTCTTGCATTACGTACCGTACATTGAGGCAGTCGCGTGGCATCTTCTCGCCCACTTTCCCTCTGGCCAAGTACATGATGAAATCAGTGGCTGCCGATATCGGGGTGCTTGTATGACTCGTAAGATCCACGACGAGCCACCGCCCTGATGGCCACTCCACAACAGCGCCGATTGACAAGCTGACAACAACTTGAAGGTGTATGAGTACGAGTACCTTATCTACTACCTTAGGTACTACTATACTACACTAATAGTACTAGTAGGACTTAAGAGCACTAACTTCCAATTTACTAGTCCCTGTCCTTAGAAGCCTCCTGCTGCAGGGGAGACCCTCGGTGCTGGCTCCCAAACATTTCGTTTGGCCATCTCTTGTTGTGTCACTGCAACAGCACCAAAATTACAAGGAGGAGGGAACCATTGTCCCGCAAATAATGTTCCACATGATGGCCGCCAGACGCAGCCTGCCGCCGCGGTTGTTGGCGGCCTTCCCCTCCCTCCCTCCATCCCCTCCCCTCCGACCATCTGCACGGGACGCGGCCAGGAACACCCTGGCAGAGCCTGCCCAGACAGCCGAGCGAGTCTCTCGTTCGCAATCGCAGGAACGCCCCCTCATGGGCCAGGGCTGGTACGAGTACACCTACGTGCGTACTATCCCTAGAAGTGTGGCTGTGTATCTCAGGGCCAGCAGGGCAGGCGGGTGTGGCCCCCCTCCTCGCCATCCCTCGTTGGCTGATATAAAGCGCCTTTCTGAATGTAGTGCAGGCAGCTGATAAGACGACGCCAGCAATGGTACCCGGACGACGCCAACCGCTGAGCCGACCAATGAGTGGAAGCATCTGGAAGTGGCTTGGCATCCATCTCCACCTGTTGATGTCTTGCAGGAGACAAACCTTCCAATGCAGAGGCGCGCTTTGGACCGGGAAGGGGAGCGGAGGGGGTGCGCGCAGGAAAGTGACTCTCAGCCAAGGATGGCAGTCAGCGCGTGGCCCTCACTCTAGGTACTGAGGTATCTTGTCGCTACCGGCAATGTGGTATGATCGTTTTACAGTACATGCATACAGTACACAGGTACCTTGCCTACTAGTAAGTGAATCTATGGTGGATTGCTGCCTGCAACAAGGCTCCGTGGGCAAGCCAGGAGTTGCCCGAGTGCAGCGGCCACCACAAATGTTTGGACGCGTCTCAAACCACGGCGACGCCGGCCAGCCCTCGCTGAATCATGAAGGGTGCCCATCCTGGGTTGTCACTCGTCAATGTCATGGCGACGGCACTGTATGTACAGTACAGTATTTGATCCGGGGGGGGCCCCGGACTGGCCCGGTGTTAAACTGGAGACGGACTACTAATTACGTGTATACCTTCCAAGTCATCAGGCAAGGGCCCCGTTAGGGCTCCAAGAAGGCCTACTCGTACGAGTACGAGTACTCACCCTGATGAGCATCAAGTTGTGGGCGTGTTCTGCGAGTTCTGCGAGGAGAATACATGTACAAGTATATGCATGTAACACCAACGAGGAGACGAGGCCGCACCACTCGGCGACGACGGACTTTGGGGGTAAATCGAATTAATTGCCCCGACGGCCAAAAGCACCCATCATCAATCGTTCCATCTTACGTACGAACGATTGTCCATCTATCCCAATGCTACGCTACACGGGACCTGTCCATTCTCTAGTAGTAGTCGCCTAGAGTGGCCGTCATACCTACTTGGTAATTCCTCTCTGTCGGGTGCTACGGGAAGCGACTTTTGCTGAATCCTTCGGAGGCTTCGGGGCGTGTTGAGTGTGAAAGTAGCAGGTAGTATTATCGCGTACACGTAAAGGGGAAGTGACAAAAGTGTTGCCCGGATTGATCGGCGCACAGAGTGCCTCCATTCGGTCGGGTGATTGACGCGGTTGATGCAACTCCGGGTGCGGATGATAGTCAGGTACAAAATGCCCGCTCACTCGTGTGTCGATTCCCTGCGGTTCTTCGAGTGTGCTCGTTGTAACCCCAGTCTTCGACAAACCGTGGCCGTAATGGGAATGTAAATAGTGTTAATTATCTATACTAGGTGAAGATCTAGGTAGCCAACCGATGATTTTACAATCAGATAAAAGACCACCTACTACGGGTAGCATTGACGCAACAAGAGCAATAAGTAGTGATCATGGGCAGCGGTATAGCGACATGAGCGAGCTTCCTGTCCACCTTGCAATTAATACGTACCTTAGACATAGGGTTGGGTTAATAGCGTAAGTGCGTACCTTAGTACCTTGCCATAATGGAAGACTCAACCACAACCGGACTACCCCTCACTTCATAATTTCCGGCTTTGCCAACGGCGCCTCCCAGCTTGGCATCTCCGTCCCTACATATCCGCAGTATGTTGCCTGGCCGCGCGAGGTTCCGCGAACGCATTTATTGCATGGTGCTATCCGCATGAGTGGGAGCCAAGCAGCGCCACCGTCCACCGGACACGGGTTGGACCCCTCTGGCTATTGCCTCTCCGAGAGCCTCGCAGATTCAACATCTCCATACGTCCTCCTTACCCAGCCAGCCCGCCAGCATCTAGATAGGTAGGTAGGTAGGTACCTTGCAGAACAAAAACCCCCCTTCCCCAAATTTCCTAAAAGAAGCCCTTGGAACTCCTCACGACCAGTCGTCGACCACATGACCCTCGCTATGCTGGTACTCGAACAGTCCTCTGCCCCGCACCCCCTCTTCCCCGTAGGTACTGGCTGGCCCTCATCGAATCTCCTATACTCGGCTCGTACAAGCGTGGGCCCCGTCGGAAACCAATAAGGAACACACGGGTTGGCTGAAAATGGGGTGTGTGCCCGGATCCGCGAGCGGCTAACGTTGGCGGCAAGCTTTATGAGGGTTGGCAAACCCCGTGATCGCGGGGAAAACCCAACCGGTCGAACAGCCCCCCGGTTCCCTCCCCCCTTACTGGGCCGTTGGGCCTGTCAGTCAGTGTTTGGGGCTTCTAACTAGTAGTATCCAGCTACTAGTTACTGGTAACGAAACTAACAATAACCACAGGTTTTGCGCTCGTGGCATGGTTATTCTGTGGCGAATATTCCTCTGGTCTTGAGCCAGCCACTAGGAACCAGGTCGGTGGTAAAAATAAAATAAAATTGAAAATGAGAAAAAAAAAAGTGATAAAAAAATCTTGAAAATTGAAACCTGACAATACGAACAGAAGACGTCCGGGTATCTTCGTGCCATCGGGGGCTAGACAGTCGAGACTCGTAGAACTGGGCCTCCGCTGCTGGCCGCGCGCTACGAACGGTGATTGATACGGATTGATACAGAAAGTTACAGGGTTGGATATAGTAGTACTACTAACACTTGTACGCAAGTCGGCCCTCGGAGATGGCGGGTGCGACGCGACCTTGATATGCACACACCTGCCAGAGAATACTTGTACATGTCCTGTGCTTGCCTCCCTCCCGAATGGCCATGTGAGCTTCCTGGGCCGCGCGCGGGTGTAGTTACTAGTGAAACAGCTCTCTCTCTCGAGCCCGGCACAGCGTTCGGTGATTCTCCTTCCCTACTATTGCCGGGATGTCAGACAGACGCGAGGGTTTCGTGTTGAATTCCGATAATGTCTCGGTCATTAGGGCAGATGCCAGCGACGCTTGTTCCTCAGCACCGGGGATAGACGAGTAATATAATACGAGTAACAACCAAGTCGGTAAACTAATTAGGTCTTCTCAAGGACAAATAGGATTCATGCGACGGGGGAGGGCTGATGCTGGCTGGTCTGGGCAGTGGGCTTAACGATTGGTGGAGGTTGAGGCACGGTCGGTAGGTCTGTACCGTACTCGTACCTTACCTATTCTCGGTCCCTGTGGCTGCTGACTTCCATGCTGGACATCCCCTCTCTGACCGGCGTCTCTGGCCCGGCCGTTGCCCCTGTGGCTGTGGAGTGGCTTCGACTGCGTTTTATCTCTTGTCCTGTTGACAATACCTAGTAAGGACGTCAAAGAAACTATGACTCAACAACTGCGATCTCGGCTCTGTGTCTAGATCGTTACAGTAAAAATAAATTATTGGGGAGAAACTTGGCGGAATGCCCACTTGTTTGTTATGCGGGCACGTCCTCCGCGCCCAGCCTCGGCCGCCTGAAGTGTTTCGCGGGGTTGGCCTTGGGCAATCTTATAACGACACGGCTGGGGGGGCGCGGGGCGCGATCGTTTTCCGATACGGTGCCCGCGTCCCGATGGCCACGGACACTGGTGACTCGGTGAGCAATACGGTCATTTGCGAGTACCTGTAGTACCAGTTTGGCCGCATGCCGTCCGTCTTCCTTTGCTGGTTTGATTGTGGGAAGGGGTACTTTAAGGCGGAGTTCTTGGGCAGTTTAGGGTTGGGGCTTTATTAGGGTATCGATCGATTTGGGGATGCGATTGGCCGCCTTGTTTGCTCTTGTGTTGTTGTCGTTGTTGGACGATGTCGCATTCCCTTTTCTCGATCCAAGGCGCAAGGGAGAGGGTGAGATCGGGCCAGGCACAGGAACCGGCCGCATGGCCTGCCATTGTCCAGTGTCCATCCACCAGAGCGTGAGGACCCAGCTATGTGATTGTCCGTGTGCAGCCGGTGCAGCAGGTACGGCTATCCCGAGAATCGCATTCCCAATGGGCCTGAATGGGTGTCTTTTTTTTTTTTTTTTTTTTTTTTTTTTTTTTTTTTTTCATGCTCGCTGCTGTTGAATTGCCATGAACTGTACACCTTAATTGCAGCAAATAGGTAGACATATTTCCTCTGGATGATCGGGCTTCTCGACCAGTGTATCCAAATTTTCCATGTCCAGATCGCTACTTTAATTTTCTTCCCTTCCCCCCTCTCCTCAATTTTCCCAAAAGCTGATCTGTCCAGATCCTCGATTCATCGTGCCCCATACGCAACGTTTGGTTGGGTATTGCCATGCTACACTGAACAGAGACGGACGTGCGCCACGAGACGTGGCAAAGTTCCCAACACCTGTCAATGGAGTTCTAGGCCCACCTGAACCTGCATCGACATCTCGATGGGCGGCATAGTTTTTTTTAAAGTTTTTTTTTTGTTCTCTCTCTGTCGATTCAATTTTTCTTTCCCCCTAGCCTGCTGGCATGTTCGCTTTGCCTGTGATGCTCCCGTGGTCGAGGAAGCGGGACTGGAAGCTTCTAGCAATTGAAGTGGTTATTAACGGGACGTGTGTCATTGACGCGGAGTTAATGCGCGTTAGTATAGCGTCATAGAACAGCTGGGTTCCATTGTGAAAATAATCAAGTTCATAACAATAATGCCGTGCAAGAAGGCAGCTGGAATAAATCTTTATGCTGGCAGGAGGTAAAATGGCACCGTACCCGACGCAGTATCTATCACCTGCATTGAGACGGAGAATCAGGTTGTAATTGAGCGAGGCGATACGCCTGGCTGGTGCTGGTGCGGTGCTGCTGTTCAGCAGCCCCCCATCATCACGCCTGGGCATTTCGCAATGCATTCCATGCCATTCCAGTGTTGGCCTGCTCACTGTCACTTGCCCACTTTCGCTGCGACCACGCCCTCCGTCTCTATATTGTTTCCTTCCCCTCCTTTGACTCCCGTCTTGAGGGAGACTCCCTCCCCACTTCCTCCTCCTCCTGTCAAGCCCACCTCGTCGCTTGACCTGATGATCAACTGGGGTGTGTCAGCCGACCAATAATCTACGTTCTTCCTCCCCACCATTTCTGGTCCAAATGTTGCCAATATGGATGACTGTCCCATCATGGGATAGCCAGGTGTGGGAGACCCGGTAAATGGCACCGCGGCGCCCTGGGACCGGCAAGCGCGAACGCCGCGAGGCAGCAGCATCGCGAGGGCTTCAATGCCCACGGCCCAGGTGCCACAGACCGGTAGACACGACAGGTAGTACCTGGTAGACAAAGGACATGATAGTGGAAAGCAGGTAGGTACCTACTACTTAGTACCTTGGGCTTACCGAGCGCCACCGTCACGGCCACACCTCAAATGTATCTACGGTACTAACCTTAACACCTAATGACGAGCCCGTCTCGTCAGCTGGCCGCTGCCACGGTGGACGCGCAACCCCCCGCTCTCTCCCCTAAAGCGGCGTAGACCCCGGAGGCGAATGGCCCTCATCTGAGCCGCCCGTCACTACCACACCACCGTCTCAGCGATGCATCCTGCTGGGGTCCAGGTCAGCGCGCGCCTGACGCCTGACCTGGAGGCCACCTCGGTGCAAGAAAGGGACCTTGGATGGGGGACTGGTGGTCTGGCGCCGACGAGAGGACCTGAATGGGTGAAGACAACCGACAGTTGATCGCTGGAAGGCAGGCTGGTGAATTCGGTTGGCACCAACTGAGAGGGTCATCGGGGCCCAATGCACTAACCGCCCGCCTGCCTACCTGCCTGCCTGTCCGCCTGTCCTCAGGCTCCGGGACGTGTCCTGGTGCGCCTCTCGGTCGCTGGCTGAGGTGAGGTAGGGGGGCGCACTTGCCAAGTTGGCGAGACTCCATGTACATCCGGAAGTGGACTCCTTGCTGGCTTCCTCTACGTACGCCCCCCCCCGCAACAACCGAAGGTACCTCGCACACACGCCACACACACACAACTTCACCTTAGGTCTGGCTCCGAACGCTCCTCCTCCAAAATATTTCCCTTCCCTTTGTTGGCGTGACCTAAACCGTGCTTCCACATCCAACTTTTTTTTTTTCTACATTTCTTGTCTCCATTTCCCTTACCATATTGCTGCCTCGGAAATCTTGTTGTACACCTCTGTAGCCCAACCTAACGGCCCCCCTCCTCCGGCATCGCTGCTCTATGACCCATCGACGGCTGTCTTGTTGAGTCGACCCCGCCAGTGAGGCCTGCCACGATGGCCTCTTCACGAGTATGCTACTTCCAATGGAACCGCCGGGCTGGCCGGTTTGGAGCGGGATCCAACCTTGGTCCTCCCTTGGCTGGATGCCGTCTCCCTACCGCACCAGCTCGGCGGGCGACATCTCCGCACCCGTTCAGCATGCTGACTCGCCGCTCTAGGAGATGACACAGACCGCAAGGCCATTGACGCACCGGCCTTCGCTCTCCAATTCGACCACGACCGTCCTCCCCGGCCGGCAGTCCCATGCTCGCAACAACTCCCACTCCCACTCGCTGCTCACCAGCTCCCTCAACCCGAACCATCGCGTCACTCGACGGAAGTCGGTCAACAGTCCCAACGCCAACATGGCTGCCCTCACCGCCGCTCTCCGGGAGGGCGACAAGACGGCTTCTGTTCCGATCGCGAACATTAACGTGCCCGGCCGACGGAACACGATGTCGAAGGGGTCTGTTGGTAGGGGCGGGTTGGTCGGCAGCCTGCCCTCTCCACCGTCGAGCCTCCCGAACAAGGGCATGGCCGACATGAAGCGCGAGATGAGCGGCAGTGCCATCGACGATGCGAACGACATGTCGGCCGATGACGTGACTGCCAAGTCCCAGAAGGCCCGGGTCAGACGTGCTAGCGATGGCCAGCCGCTGACCAAGGAGGGCAAGAAGAGCAACCGGGTCGAGCTCAAGTGCGAGAAGTGCGGCAAGGGATACAAGCACAGCAGCTGCTTGACTAAACACTTGTTAGTCTCCCTCCCGTCATTCCTCACGAGTCTCCAGCGCGCGATCCCGATGAACAATACCCTAGCCAGTGTGGGATGAAGACACCTCTTTGAACAGACTTGTTGACTTCACTGGATAGGTGGGAACATACTCCCGAGTGGTCCCTCACCTCCAAGCTTCTCATTTCGAAGCACCAGCAGGTCCAGCTGCTCGAGGCGGCGTCGGTCCTGGTCGCTATGAATGATAAGCCCAAGGATAGCGTGACCACGCCTCCCGACTCGGCCAAGGACTTCCCCTCCAGTGAACCCGAGTCGGCCTCGCCCACTGCCTCCGGGTATTCAGAGCAGGCGGATCGTCTGAGCTCTGCCGACACCACGCCGCCGCCCATGTACGACGGCGTCCAGATCAACGGCATGTCGTACCGAAACAAGCGCCACAGCAGCGTTGGGAACTTCTCCCGCAGCTACCAGTCCGCTCCCTCCCCCGGCAGCCTCCCACCGGGGAACGGTTTCGGCCACATCCGACAGACCAGTGACGCCCGTCCGACCTCGTCCGGCATCAACAATACTGGCAAGGATGACCGTGATCTTGCCGCTGCCGTGGAACTCCTTAGCTGCAGCTTCGGTAGCAACAACGGAGCAGGATCCAATGGCACCGTTATGCTGGCGGATGCACCGCCCGTGCCTCCGGTTCCCGCGCAGTACCGCGATCAGGCTACCTCTCTGGGCGCGTCCCTAGGCGCGTCCCTGGGGAACCCGATGTTCATGAGCAGCTTCCCTAGCCGACAGCCGGAGAGCTTCACTCGAGGCGAGATGCGACGCGACAGCGTGGACGTCAAGATGAGTGACCATCCCGACTCGGGTGTCGACGACGACGAGTTCGACATGCAGCCCCGAGGTCGGAGCGTGGATGAGGACGACGGCGTATTTGGAAGCATGGAAGAATAACATCCTCTGTTTTTGACGGTCATCCATGCGGGCGCGACTTATCATCAACCATAACCACAAATCACAAACACCAACATAACATAGCACAGCACACGACAGCGCTCTGAGTCGGGCAGATTATCTGCGGGCGGCGAACGAAGTCTTCTAACGCATATTCGGATGATCGGAGCTCGGGAAGGATGAGTATTTGGCCGTCTCTTTTGTATGACCACACACTTACCACACTGTATGAACGAGGTGGTTCGCTCCGCCGTCAATCTTTGGCACCGGGAGGGCCCGTCGAGGCCGGAAGGGAATATCCGGCCGCGGCGCGATCGCGTCTCTATGAGGTTAAAGTGAGGATTGGCGAGCGTCGAGTGAACACCCACTAAATAAATAAATAATGAACATAACGAACCTAACAAGAAAAGGGAGCTGGCGGCGACTGACTCAGGTCGTGCGGGAATGTCTATGTGAACAGCGTGGTAGCGGTGAGGGTACTTGCATAATCGTGCATGTAGGTAGGTGTCAGCCGGTCTCGTCGACCGCGATGGGCACTCTTCGACCGCGACTCTCGCGTCGATAGGATAAACGTAATCTAAGCATGAGGAAAAGACAAAAAGCGAGAAAGCAAGAGAAGGAAGGGATCCTTTGGTATCGCTCAAGAATGGTGAGTCTGTTTCCTGGTGGGGGCTGGTGACGAAGAAGCGGGGGACAAAAATGACGCGGCTGCGCGCAGCTGTCGTCGCGGGGGATCTTCACGTCACTCGGAGCTGGGCTACAGAGATTGAAATGATAAAGGAGAGAATTTACCTCTTGAGGGGCAGAGACGCAGATATATATATATGAGTTTGAATTTACAGCATAAAATAAACAAAGCCGCAAAAGAAAAGACGAACTTTAAAACAAGAGTCTTTGCGCTGCGCGTGGAAATGCATATACGAATAGCAGCGCTTACAGTACAGATCCTGAGCTACTTTTTTTTCTGTCACCTCACCTGGACCTGCTGTTTCCCCAGCGACACCAGACGTCACTCGACTCCCAAAACTCCGCCGCACGCCCCACTGATCATCCTAGCTTGCCGTCATCAACATCCCCATCAGCACCTGAAGCTTTCCCACCTCGCTTCTTGCCAACACTCCGAGGGAGAAAAATCTCTCTTTTTTTTTTTTTTTTGGGCATCTCACTCGCGCCTGTGTCTACTTTGATCTTGTTGCGCATCGCGCCACAGCGATTGACTGCCTCGATTCGCAGAGAGCCGGACTACTCGGAACACGGGAGTTGCAAGGACTATCAGTACCTACCTGCTGCACACGACTCGGGAGTCACGATGCCCCCGTCGCGACGGGCCACAAGGGCCGACAAGCAAACCGACAGCGCCCCCTCGAGCGTCCGAAGCAGGACCAGCGCGTCCAAACGGGCCTCGGCCAAAGCTGCCGAGGAGCTAGCCGCTGGCGCCGGCGCCGGCGAGGAGCCGCCCAAGTCGCCGAAGCAGAAGCGGCAGACGAAGCCCAGGGAGAGGAAGGTGCCGGTAAAGCAGGACGAGGAAGAGGAGGTGAAGGAGGAGGAGGAAGAGAGCGATGATGTCGACAAGATGCCCCGGCAGATGGGGACTGTCGTGCCCCCCAAGGGCCCGACGCGCCCGAAGCTGCCGGTGTGGGCGCAGTTCCCGCTGCTCGCGACGCTGAGCTTCAGTATGGCGAGTATGGGGTACAGTCTGCTGGGTGCGGTTACTAAGGGGGAGCTCGCGGCTGTGAGTCGCAGTCAGGATACGTGGGGTGAGGTGGCTATCTTGGCTGGCTGGAGACTGTGAGTATTTCTTTTTTCTTTTTCCTTTTGTGTTTTACCCGCCATATCCGGCGCGATCGGTGGTGATATGGACGAGGGGTGGGCTGATAAGAATTGTCGCGAACAGCATCGAGCTCGCGCTGGCCTGGTTTGGAGGCCTCGATAGCCTGGATGCAGCGACGTTGGATCTCCTGTCCCATGGACCTTCGGTATGTGCCACGCAATATAGTCTGGTGATGCGCACCCGGGATATGATACTGAAAACGCTGCCTAGCTCTACCTCCTGAGCGCCTTCTACGGCCTCAGTCCCTTCACGGCCAGGGCATCGTTCATCATCGAAACCCTCTCAGCCGCCGTCCCCTTCTACCTCCTGCGCCCGCTCTCGGCCGTGCACAACCCGAACGCCAAGGTCTACAACCGCGAGCTCGCCAGCTGGGGCATGCAGCTATACACGGGCGCCCTGTCGACGGGCATCTACTCCGTCACCATCGTCCTCTCGCTGCGGTACATCCTGCCGCGCGTCATGGTCGTGTACTTTGCGGGCATCCCCTCGCTGGAGGCCGCCTACGGGGCCTCGTACGCCGCGCTCCTGCCCGTGACGCTGCAGTTCGGCGCCGCCGCTAGCAATCTCATCTACGCCCCGTTCGCCACGACGCCCAAGGTCGAGCAGGACGACAAGATTGGCCAATTTGACCCCGCGGCCGCGACGCTGGGCGAGACGGTGGCGTGGAATGTGCTCGGGTACACGGCCAAGACCAAGGTCATTGTCCGCCGCACTGCCCTGGCTGTCCTGGTGACTGCTGTCAACACCTACCTCGCCTTGATGATGACCATCTACGGCATCGAGCCCACGGGTGCGGCTGCGTACGCAGGTGTCTGGGCGGCGGCCACCCTGCTCTCAGGGCTAGGGCTGGCGTTCGTTGGGGGGAATTGAGCCGGCCCCCAAGGAAGTCAGCCCTGTCGGGCACGATGCGTGTGAACAGTTGCCGCCCGGTTGGTATGCGGTCAACAAGGCTACTACATTCGGAGCTCCTGAGAGCCCGCTAATAAGGCTGAAAGAACGACATGCCGAAAGACGTGTGGGAAAAGGAAGGGGGTGCCAAGGGCAGAAGGGAAAGGAGTCGTGGTCAAGGTGGGCGGTAAATAGCTTGGTTAATATGGTGTTTGGCTACCTGTTCTTCGACCGGAGGAGGAGGGTGTCCGGGATTAACCGTTTTTATTGTATGTACCTATGTCTTCTATGGAGGTTGCCTGCCCCCCCGATTGTGCAACTATGCGAGGTTGCCATGTCGAAGGAGCGGAGCTGTCTGTTCATCCGAGATGTTCTGTCCTCTTCTACGCCACCATGTTGTCTACTACCTACCTGAGGTAGGTAGGTAACCTGCACTTCAATACCGTAGGGTGCTAGTAGCTTTGAGTCTTGACACTGACAAGGCAATTGATGATTGACGGAGTTTGCCGAGCCCAAAATTAGAAACCACATGGGAAACGAAATGGCCGTCGTTTCAAACGAAAACTTTCAGTGGAGGTAACATCCCATGATCCGGTAATTAATATGGGGTCGCCTCTGATAAAGCGGGCACGCTGCTTGCTGCATGGCCAGTTCAGGCAAGAGGGAGGAGGAGTCCGACTGTCCGAGCAACAAGGATGTACGCGATCCGACGGGCTGGTGGTCAAGACGTTACACCCCGCGGCGACGAGGCATTCGAGCAACGATCATAGTCCGTACGGGAGCCGGGGAAGACGGGGCGAGAAGACTCCCCATCTCGGAACCGCTGGGTGTCGCAGCGCAGGGCGTTCAATCCTGATCCTGTTCGCGTTAGGGTGGCCGTAACCTTCCGTGCGTTTCTCTTAGTGCCCTCGGAAACACCCCTCTGGCCTCTGATAAATAAATGGTGGGCTCGACGTTGGAAGAAGCCTATTAATTGCCTAGTATTTCCTTGGCCGAAACAGATCGTCCTGCGCGCCTGGGCACTCTGGACCTTGGCATACATACCGGCAATGTAGCGTACGTGGTGGTCTCCATCAGTCGGCGCTAGAAATTGTAACGGTCTCCTCGGTCCGTCCAACTCTGGAGGAGTTCCGGCCCATTGCATAAGGTAAGGTATGGTATGGCCCCGGCGGCCTTGGCTTCAACCACCCTGTGCGGGCGGTGCGGGCCATCCGCCATCTTCCATCTGCCGCCATCTCCCGCCAGCCATCTCCATCTCTACCATACCTACCGGCGGAGGAAACCCTCAGCATCCTCTCCAGCCACGGCCCGCGTGCCCGCCGGATCTCGTCGTTCAAGTCTCGGGCACCACCACATTGGCCGTCTTGCGAGCTCTCAGCACCCCCGCCAACCCCATCTGTCGGCTGCCGGAACTGCAGGGTCCCCCACCGCGTCCGCCCTGCCTGTGCTGCACGTCCGTGGTCACCTCATCCCGGATGGTGTACTATATGTCATTATAGAGACTCCCTCTGACCTCGACGACTGATCAGATAATCATAATCCCGAGAAAAAGCGGGCGACGCATAAGGTAGCATCATCCTTGGCTGGTAGCTGCGTCACCTCCAGGATTGCAGCAGGGAAACCTGCCCACGCGCAGTCCCATCCATCACAGCCGCCGGGAGGGGCATGTATTGGTAGCCAGACTCCCGCCTGTCCGTCTTTTTCTGGAGTGCTAGCACTCTCTACACCGTGGTTCGTTCGGGGATGCCTGCGCGCCTAGTCAGCTGCTAATAGCACCTGAAACCTTTGTTCACTGCTGCCGTGACACGCCGCTTCGAACTGCAGGTATAAGATGAGCATCTTCTACCCGGCAGCAACCATGGACCCCAGACCAAAGGCTACGACCGGCCCACAATTGAATATCTCGGATGCCCCGGGCGTGGACGCGAACCGACCAGTCGACGATCCGGTACCGGTCGAGAGCACACCCGCAATGTCATCCTACTACTACGTCAACAGCCCAGAGATCCACCAACCGACCCTGCGGAGATCGAAGTGTATCGAGAATGGTGATGGCCTTGATCTCCAGGGTCCTCTGGAGATTGACGGCCATGTGAAGTCCGGCGGAAGCATCAATTTTGTAGGAGATTTTGTGGTCAAGGAAGAGATTGACGCATATGGTGCCATCAGCATCAACGGTAGCGTGAATAGCTTGTGAGTTTCGAGCCCCAGAACCGGTGACGAGTGACCGCTGACTGGTGACTGGCGATTTAGTGGTGGAATCAAGGCGTATGGGAATATTGAGCTTAACGGCTACCTCGGAGCAAGGTAGACGCCTCCCCAGCATATGTACCCGGGCTATCGCTGACGCTGAATGCAGGGATAAGATCAAGGGTTATGGGAAGCTGAAGGTGGTTGGCTCTCTAGAAGGAACCGAACTTGAGATTTATGGCAACTTGAGTATAAGTGGCCATCTGTATGTTTACCCCTAGATGAGAGGACGAGTTCCGATGCTGAATTTTTCTCCATAGAAGGTGCCGGCGGCTGGTGGTTTACGGCTCCCTGACACTTATAGGGCCATCGTCGACTTACACGGTAGACGAATCGGAGGAGGTAGCTGGGGCCAAACTAAGGCGAGAACAGGAAGCCGACTGGGACTGGTAGACTGGCCCAAGGTTCGAGGTTGTAAGTTGGACAGGCAAATCTCCTCAGCTGTCTGTCGATTATGAACAAAGAGGTCGACCGTAGACGGAAAATGTTGGAGGGCTGGAAGGCATTCTTGGTATCATCGAATAGACCTGCAATACCTAGTCAGTTACACCGTCTGGCTAATGATCAAACCCCAGCAATGGAACACTGATCAGATGCCGAAGAATTGGACAGTTCCGGCATGGATGCGTGTCAGGTCAGTGCCGGCTTGTGGTGCTCCCTACCTAGTGGGTAGGCTCTCATGATCTCGACTGTCGACGTGACGGGCGTCTAGACCTGTGGTGACGTCGGTGTGCCTGGCCTACGAATCCCCGACGTGTCAAAAGCAAATGCCGGGCCAAGGGGCCGAGCTGATAAAATGTCCGACAGGCAGCGATCAGCTCTAGGCTGACTTGGCCTTGGAAGTTGGACCTGGTCCAATGTTGGGAACGGTGCACGGTGAGTGGTGGATGGCGTTACCATAAAAAGAACATGGAGCCTGGGGCTGAGGAGCTGAGGACCCCAATATTGAGGTACCAGACTCGACCACGCCTGCTCCGATGAGAGGCTGAGATATGAGAGACGAGACAGAAGAAGCTTGGGGAGTGGAGGATAGGTATTAATTAGTACAGAATTGGTGGTGTTCGTCGATGGATGGATTACGTGCGTTCCTGCCAGAACCGTCCACGACTTGAGGTGGTCAGGAGCAACGGAGGCTGGCACAGTTTGCACTGCCAGCAGCGGCAAGTCTCGAGTCGCACCTGCTAGCAGAGAACTGCCAGTACTTTACCTACTAATTACGTCCGCACTTACTTATCTGATCCGCATCTGGAGATGCACAGAAATACAGGTATCCACGCGCTCTATTATATGGCACTGCTCTGCTGACAAGGTCGAAGGTTCCTATCCGTTCTCAGTACGGGTATTGCAACGTTAGTATTGGCCTTCGGCGTCGCTCAGTGGTTTTTCAGGGAAGCGCACGGACCACGCCACTCACGGAAGCCCACACAGGCTGAACCACAGGCTGAGCCACAGCTGCCTTCGCGACCCGCCCGCGGCCAAGGACTGCATCGACGCGACTTGCCATACCTAAGGTTTGGGCCTACCATCACGAACACAAGCACGCAAAACCCCACGACCTCAGCCCAGCCGATGGCCGCCCGGAACCCAGAACCCGAGCCACAAGATCGCTCATTCAGTCAACTGTAACGAACCCCCTGGGCCGACGCGCCCAGCGCATCGACACTTCTCCCAAGATGCCCGCGCAAGTGATGGATCGAGGAGGTGATACCGCGATGGAGGATGCGCCGCCCACAGATGGGACGATGAATATCCCGAAGGGGCAGTCGGACCCTGGCGCGGGCGTGGCCGACAGTGAGGCAGCTCGCCCCGACCCTGACGCGCAGACGATCGTTACCGACTTCCTCGACTTTACTGAATACCTGCCATCCGACATGATGCGCTCCCTGGCGCTTATTGGGAATCTCGATGAGACATACGCTGGCGCATCCTCGCGTGTTTACGACCTTACCAAGAAATGGGGAGAGCTCCCTAGCCTGCCCTCCACCGAACGACCGTCGCCCGTTCAGCTTCGAGCCGACATCTCGGAGCAGCTGAGTCAGGCAGTCAGCTCCCGAGTCTTCGCCCATGCTGAGGCTGTGAGGATGTCCGAGAATGTCCACCGACACTACAACAAGGCCAAGGTTCTTCTGTCGAAGCTGCAGACCATGATGGAAAACTACCCTACTGAGGAGGAGCAGCAAAAGAGCCCCGTGGCCTCGAGATCACCTCAAGCAGCTCGCAAATTGCCCGCAAAGCCAGGCGTCGATGGGGCGCACAGGGTAAAGCCTCGGGTCCCGAAAATCACCGTTCCTGGAGAGGTCTTGGCGCCTTACGACATCGAATACGACCTATTCTCTGACGGGAGTGACGAGAGCTCCGATGAAGAGGACGATATTCCTGCTACCGGCCGCAGGACTCCAGCGCCAGCACCCAGGATCAAACTTTTCACGAGCAACAAGACACCCAAGACAGCCAGCCGCCCACGCCCTGCACCGCAGACTCCTGCCCCGAGTGCCGAGGAGCTTGCAGCTCACGCCGCCGCCCTGCTGAGGCCTCCTCCCGAGAATGCCGTGATTGGCAGCTCGGATGCGCCATGGCTCCAGCTCACAGAGTATGAGCTGGCCAAGCTACGCAAGCGCATGAAGAAGAACGCCACCTGGACCCCTAGTGAGACCATGGTCGCTCGAGAACTCAGGGCGCTTGGTCGTGGACCAGAGGATTATAGGGAAGCCAAGAAGAAAGCCGAGGAAGAAGGAAAGCCATTTGAACCCATCATGCCTACTTCGGTTGCCGGGGACGGTTCCGGTGCGCCGCAGCTTCCTGCCGGCGCAATCAGCGCTGATTCTGTGGCTGCGGCTGAGGTGCCCACAAGCAACCGGGGTATGAAGCTCAACGAGGCCAAGAAGCTCAAGAGGGAAGCGCTAGCAAAACTTGCCGCAGATGAAGCGGAACAGTCGGCGAAGAGGATAGCTGAGCAAGCAAAAGCATTTCTGGGTGGTCCCGGTGGTGCGGCTGTAAGCCCGTCTGAGGAGGCGAAAGATTCGCGCAAGTCGAACAAGGGGAGGAATCAGTCCCGAACCAACCCCAAACGAAAGAGAGACCGAGAGGGCGAGCTGGACAGCGAGGCACCAGAAGGAGACGAGACACCATCGGCTCGACCGCAGATCAAGCGAACCAAGACCGAGACGCCTGTTCCCCCGCCACAACTTGGCAAGTTTGGGGGGAGCAGGGTCCATACACCAGAAGCCTCGACATCTCGAACCCATGTCACACGCGCAACTAACATGGGCGGTACGCGCACTGAGACTCCTGTTCCCGTTCCTCTGCCGCTGCATAGCTCGGCCAGTTCACGGGCGGCAAAATCCCCAACCCCGAACACTGCCAATGGCAATAACCAAACGGTGACAACAGCCGTACCTACTAAACCACCTGCCACAGAGACCCCTGTCCCTATTCCCGGGGCGGACAGACGAAAGTCCACGACGCCGATCGTGCCGCCGATGCGGGAGTTGCCTGCGCGCGAGGCGACTAAGCGTGAGACTCGTGGGGAAGCGGCGAAACGCACGCAACTTCAGCAGTCAGAAACATCAGAACACCATGGACATGCACTCTTCCCACCCACTGAACAAATCCCTAGACGGTCATCGTTACAAGGGCCTACGGCGATAGAACCCCCCTCCACGCGACGCCCGAGCTCCCGAGGTAAAGCTTCGAGCCAGGAACCGCAGCCCTCGCTAGCAAGTGAACGTCCACGGCGCGCCAGCACGGCGCGCAACACGCCCGCCCCCGAGACGCGCCCTCCGAGCCGCCGATCTAAGCGCCCCGCCCCCGGCATTGTTAGCACCACTAGCAGTGGGGGCAGTGCCGCCGTGGGAAAGCGAAAGGCCGCCCCCAGAAAGAAGGCACGCATGACTAAGAAGGAGAAAGGCCAGTCTACCGAAGTCGAGATGGAGGATGTGGACGACGAGGGGAACCCGATCGACCCCAACGAACCGCGGTACTGCCTCTGCAACCGCGTCAGCTTCGGCACCATGATCCAGTGCGATAACGTCGACGTAAGAAGAACCTCAAGGCCCACTACTACCACCACCACCACCACCAGATCTCGTCCTAACAAGACAAAAGCGCCGCTAACCCAGCATCAGAATTGCAAGCAGGAGTGGTTTCACCTGGAGTGCGTGGGGCTAGATAACATCCCAGCGAGGACGACGAAGTGGTACTGCCCTGATTGTCGCAAACTGCTGAAGATTGGGGAGAAGGGCGAAGTCAGTGCAAGAGGCGTTAGGAAATAGGAGCAGCTCATTTCTCTATTTTGGAATTCGCGAGGAGTCGAGGAGCTCGAGGGCAGGATTGGATGGAGTCTGACCGGTTGAACGTGTTGTTATGGTATACCTCATGAGTGTGAGTTCCGGGAACGGGGGATTGTAAATGATGTTTTGCAGTACTAGTCTCGGCTATCTCGCTGACGGTGGGTGGCCTTTCATCCCGGCTCTCAAAGAACGAGTTGGGTTGGCTGCCTTGTGTCGTTCATGTATCATGAACACCGGAGCTCGGCCCCAGAGCTCTAGGAATTCTGCATCCATACCTGATACTGTGTGAATTTCCACTCCTTGGTCACTGCGTCCACCTCCTTCTTGACGACAGCATGTCCCGCCCAGGGCACGACCAGAGATTGCCCATCCGTAGTCTCCAGATTCACCTCCCCAAACAGCATCAACTCGCACTCATCCCCCCGCACATCCGCCGGGTCCTGAAAGATGGCAGGAAAAGCCTTCTTTACAGTGTGTCTCCTCTCGCGAACAGTCGTCCACATCCGTTGCCGCAGCTCGCGGATCTCTGGCTCACGGCGTTTTCTGAGTAAACCCCTCAGCTCCCGGGAGAGGAGAGGGGCATTTTGGCTTACCTTGCTCACCGTGGCCGACATCGCCGCCAATGACGACGTGGGCGTCTGGCGTGAAGTAGCTGATCCATAGCTCGTCGGATCCCGGCTGGTCCGTGGCGTGGTAGAAGTTGGTGATGAAGGTCCGAATCTCGGGGTCGGGTAGGTTGTCGTGGTGCGGGTACTGGGGGAAGTACCCGCCTCTCATGGAGCCCACCATGATGGCCCACGACGACAAACTAGGTACTAAGTAGTGCAGTACCCGAGTATTCTTCTTTGCGGTGCTCTGAAGGTTGCTGTGCGGATGGATGAATAGCCGCCGTGAAGCGGAACAGGGGGTCAATGTTGACGTGCTGTTGATGGGCTGTCACGGGCTGTCACGGGCATTCACATTCCTGTACCTACCTTAACCTTACTCGATGTCGCAGTGAGTAATACTGCCTGAAAGTACGACGTCACTCACGGTGCCAACCTTCATCACAGGCAGGAGTGGACAATGAAAGCTTATTATTTGGGTAGGTGCGACCTCCACCCTGCCGACCGAAATAGTCGACGGGTTGGGACAGTCACACCGAACTCACCGAACACCCTAGGTGGTCCTCCGTTGTAGCAACGCCATACAGTACGGAGTATCCGCAGTTCCACACCTTGGGCTGACAGCCGATAGACAGACCAATTAGAACAGGCCAGGCTCGATAACAGAGTGGCCTCTGGAGTTTCGGTCTTCTCGGCGCCATACTATGTGGGCGACCCATCTTAGCCCCTGACCCCCCATCCAGTAACCCATCGATTCAGATGCAGATGAGCATCGCTAACTCCAAATGTGCGTCATGGCATGATGGTTGCTCACCTGACCGAGCTTCGTCACGATGGTGTGGCGTGGCGTCCGTCTCTGGTACGGGTGGGGGTCGGGAGGGGGTGGGTCCAATGCGACATCAGTCGATCCCCCCGGCGTGCAAGTCATGACGGGTCCAGCGTCAGGTCTTCGGCGGCAGCAGGCAGCCTCGTGCCGTCGTTGTCGGGTTGCAACTGGACCAACGCGGGGTTGTCCTGCCCCCTCCTTCGAGGTCTGCAACTCTAAAGGGTTGGAGAGGTTCGTCGGCGGAGACACGCATGCATGGTGCGATGGCGACGAGGGCAACTTGGTACCTGGCTGTTCGTACTACTGTAGGTACTACCAGTAGTACCTGGTAGTTCGTACCACGTACCCCGTGTACGAGTACCTTGGGCTCTGGCGTTCCTGGGTAAATGCGGCAGGAGCGTGGCAGCGGGGTTGTGTTGCGTTCAAGTCCGGTTGCTGGAATGCCCTCCGGTACCTACAAGTAGATGGGAGGAGCATTTGCATCATTGGCAGGATGCAGATTGCAGCAATACTGTCTCTACCTACCTAGCGTCTCGCTGATGACGGATGCGTGTGGCTAAGCGTCTCGTCTCGGTCTGGTCAGTCTGGTTAGTGGCTACAGTAGTATCTGGTACCTACAGGTACTATATCTACAGGTACCTGTGCCTTGCCTTATCAGTCCCATGTGCTGCTAGCCCTGGGCGTTATCAGCCGACAAGGCCTCAACTGCCCCGCACCAAGCGCCTCGCCCCCTTACCCCCTCGCGTCACGGCGGGGGTTCGACGAGTCAACGGGAAGGCTGCATCTCCTGGACAGGCACCTGCTGCACCTCCAGATGTATCCGTACTACCACTAATAGTAGTACGTAGGCTAGAACTGGGGTCCGGCTGATAATGTCCAGAAGGGGTCATTGTCATCCTCAAAGGCACGCATGGCACGCCAGCCAAGCCCCCTCCAGCTCCCCTGTTAATCTCGCCCTGCCTCCTCGGTCCATCCATCGTCACCATCATCTTCATCTGCTGCACTCCCACGTTCCGACTACGAAACAACCTCCAAGCGTCTCCTTGTTCCCCTATACGTTCCTCATGGTCCTAGCTTCTTGAATCTTATAGATCGGGCCTCACGTTCATTTACAGTAGCTGCGCTGCTGTGCCCTTCGTTGTAGCCACCTTCCCAACTCCTAACTCTCAAGTCGCACGAAACCCGCCCACCGCACCTCGACCTTCCGTCAGCTTCAACCGTTGGGCCCGACGCGTCTGGCCGTTCTGCGGCAGCACAGAGCGAATCTGGAGTAGTAAACTGCTCCCTCCCCCTCTCTGGGCGACACCACTTGAATGCCTAGTACGTTTGTGTCCTCGTTGCCCTTGCGGCGGCTGCCCCGCGATTGCGGTGACTTGCTGGCCCGCTATCGGACGCGATTCAAACGCGCCGCGCCCTGACCCATACCTGCTGGGAAACCTCCCACGACAGCCGCTGACCCCGGAGCCGTAGAGAAGGACAAGAAGCATGCCAAAGAAAACGGCGGCATCGCTGCAGCGGTGACCAAACAGACTGCTGGCAGGTTCTCGTGAGTGCGACCCCGTGACTCCTCCACCGTCCCCAAGGGCAACCGGGCTGACCGACGTCACCCCCACACAACTCAACAGGAGCACCATCCTCCCCAGCACGAGCAATCCGGCCTCCAACGAGTCGACGCCTCCCATCAACACGCCCGACACCAAGCCCACCGTACCTGATCATGTCCATTCCGCTCCGTCGCCCCTGTTGGATGCCCTGTCCAACGTATCGGTCTCCGCAAGCACTGTTCCCAGCATGACAAACGAATGGGCAAGGCCGGGAGCTTTGGCTGGTTCGCCGGGCAATCTCATCAGCTTGATGGGCGAATCACCCCCGACCCAACCCTCGTCATACGAGGACGCCTCTGGCCGTCTTCACCATGGATGGGCGGCCCAGAGAGCCTTCATGAGCCCTTCGCCAGCCTCGCCTTCCCCGCCCAACAGCGTTCGACGACCCCTGAGCTACCAGATGGAGCAGCAACATCAGCACCTCGACTCGCTTCCCCGGTCGTCGCCAGCGGGTTACCGTCGGAGCTCGCTGCATGCCCAGATGCCGCAAGTCCGATCCAGCCCCATCCCGCCGCTCCCCCATCAGCCGCAGCCGCACTTCTATGGCGTCCCGGATCTCGACTTGACTCTCACACCGCAGGCTGGCATGAAGGCAGGCGAGCGAGGGTACTACTTTGGCTTTGACCGGATGCCGACCATCCCGGGGAACCCGAGAGTTCTCGACAACGTTGTGGTGGCTGGCTATGAGGGTGGTCTGGATGTCTACAGCGTCAGCAAGAAGGGGCTTGAGCCGTTGGGCGGCCTCAAGGGGTTGCACGGCGGCGTGATACATGCCAAGATCCTCCCATGGACCGTTGCGGCTGATGAGCAGAACGTGTTCCCGCTCGTTGCCATCGTCCTTCACGCCCCGGTCCTACCATCAAGGTCCCCCGACAAGGCGGACCAGAGCGCCCAGGCTAGCCCGAGGTTTGATGGTGCCGCAAGTCCCCGGTCCAATTTTGGCCCGCCGGACGGGTACCAAGGACGCCACTCCACGGTTGACTCGTATCAGACTTCTGTCCATGTTTACTCATTGAAGACGAATACGTTGGTTGACACTCTCCTCTCGGGTCCCAAGATCCCAATCAGCGCAGCAATTGCCCTGACAAGCCCGGCCTTTACACCACCACCCCCAGCTGGGGCCTTCACTATCCAGGCTGATTCCGGTACGGTTGCCGTATGCTCTGGCGCAACCGGCGAATGTTGGATATTCCTCCAGCTCCCGCAGCCTCAAAACACGCACATATTTGCCTGCGTCGGCAAGTTATGGACGAGTTTGCAGCACAGCCACCGCGGGAATGCCGCAGAGGAGGGTGACAATCCCCATGCCTCTGCCAAACCTCCCCGGCCGAGCGACTCGATGCCGATATTCGCCCTCAATGGGCGCTGGATAGCTTACTGCCCGTCAGCTCCGTCATCACAGATTGCCCTCGCGGCCCACGTGCCAGTGCCGATTCTCGGTCGAGCTCCAGGTGTTTCGAGCATGACACCCCCTCACCTGCCTGCGGCTACCTCTTCGGTGGATCTGATATCCGACAGCTTTGTCAACAAGATCATGCGAGAGACAACCCAGGAGCTGATTTCAGGCGCCAAATGGGTTGGCCAGCAAGGTTGGCAGGCTTTCAACTCGTACTGGAACAAATCTTCCAGCACGCAACCACAGCCAGCGGCCCGTTCACCACCGGCCAGCCAATTTCCGCCCACGCACGGTTCTCCTGGCCGTCCTGCGCCTAAGGAGCCGGGGTTGGTCTCCATCGTGGATGCTGAAGCTCTGGCGGCGTCGTCTGCCGTCACCCCCATCACCAGCTTTCTGCCACCCCAAGGATGCAGCTTCCTCTCCTTCTCTCCGTCGTCTCTTGCGCTCTTCACGGCAAGCAGCAAGGGTGACGTGCAAAATGTATGGGATCTGATGCGTATCCACCACACCAAACCGTCTCCTCTGCAGGCTACAATCTCTGCAAATGAGAGCTCTGGTCCCCTAGTGCGGCAGATTGCCCACTTCTCGCGTATGACAGTGGCTCGGATCGTTGATGTTGCGTGGGCTGAGCCTCAGGGTGAGCGCCTCGCCATGGTCACGGAACGGGGCACTGTTCACCTGCTTGAAATGCCATTCAGTGCATTCATGTGGCCGCCCCCACGTCGCCGCAAGCCCGCGCAGGTACAGGCTCCCGATACAGCCGAGACAGGTTCTTCCGCGGTATCTATCGCCACTGGCGCCTTTGGGGCGGCATACCAGGCGGCCAAGCCTTTCGTCTCAAGGTCACGGCGGGGCAGTGCAAGTATCCCACCAGGAAGCAGCAGCACTCTGAAGGACTCGGCTGCACATGGAGGGAGAGTCATTGCGGCTGGGATCAGTAGCTCCCTGGGCAAGACCGGTACAGCCATCAACCAGTTCCGGCATGCTGGGGAGAACCGAGTCACCTTGCCTACAAGCACATCGCCGCCGACAGCCTCGTGTGTAAAGTGGGTCAGGGGCCGCAAGTCTCACAGTCTATACGCAATCGGCGACGGTCTTGTGCGCATCTTCCCGAACAAGGCTCGGCGGCCCTCTGTGCAGTCAAAGAGGTCTCGTCCAGGTCGGAACAAGGATATCAAGGTGCCGTCCCTACCTGACGATGTGGTTGCTCCAGCAATTCGGCAAATCGTGGATTTAGGTGCCCAAGATGAAGTCCTTGACCTCACGGACCGCGACATGGAGGCTGGAGCCAACACGGTGACGCTCAACCAGGCTCATCAGCACCTCGCGCATATTGATCTGAGCACCGACGCCGCGATTCCTCAGGCCGAGATAGAGTCCAGCGCGCCATACCAGCCATTCCACACGGACAAGCGGGTCATGCTCTTCGCATACCACGACGGTACCGCTGACGCCCATGTTGACTCCCTCTCGGTCATTATGGAAGGCATTAGCCTGGAAAATAGGTCCTCGTCGGACAAGAAGAAGAAGCAGAAGAAGAAGAACCAGAAGCCTCACTCGGGGCCTTTGGAGCAAGGGCCAGCCAGGGCCTCCGCGTGGGCCTTTGGCCAAGACATGGACATAGTCCAAGTGGATCTGGGTCTTGCGCAAATGCTGGATGAAGACGGCGAAGGTTCCGATGATCAAGCCCTGCCTCCGTCGGCGATGGAGCGCGTGATGGAATACGGGGCTCAGGAGCAGATCGTCGTGACAACTAGGAGGCGACGCAGTGCCCGTCACGGCGACGCTGACGGGGATGGCTTTTTCGAAGACGACTGCGAGGTTCTCGATTTCGCCGACCAACGAGTCTGAGTACGCCGTAGTTTCTTTGGTCACGAATTCAGTTGAAGGCGGCATGACGTGTTCTGCTTGCGATGCGTTACTCCCTACTCTCATGGCTCGTCAGTCTTTTGTCCTTTGCACTTTCTGGGTGGAGTTCGGGCTCGGTATTGCATCATTAAACGGGAACAGCTGCCAGAATTTTGGCTTAGTCGCATGGTGACCGGATAGGCTACGTCCCTATGACAGTTCTTGCAAATAGGATTACCGGTGCGACGCGGGACCACCCGTTTTCGGGCAAGGGTTATTGTTGATGGTTGGTGATGGCTGAGTAGTATCTCGCTGAATAGAGCCTTTATACCCATTTCATGCATCGCTCGTGCGGACCAGAGATATTGAGTGTACACATGTGCCGTATTATCCGCCACTGGTAGCGGGATGGCCCTAGTTGAGTCGAGACGATAGATGGCTCGTTCCCCTCAGCCATCTCCCAGTCAACTTCAAGCACGCTCCCAATCCATTATATACGAAACCGATAGATAGCGCCCCCTTCAACCCATGCTTCTGGCCAACCCTCACCTCCGCCCAATTCCCCTGACAAAAGCTTTCCTGTTTTAGTTTTTTCCCGTTCTTGTCGCCCTTGGCCCCTTTTTACGCCTTCTTCTTAGCCGCCGCCTTAGCCTTCGCAGCCTTCTTGCGGTTGCTGCGGATCATGACGACGCCGAGGAACGAGCCCACGACGGCTGAACCGAGGAGGATGAGGATGACGGGGATGCGGATGGCCCACACGCGGGGGGGGAAGAAGTTCTGGAGCGGGTGGTCGTCGTCGACGAAGGGCTGGGCGTGTGTTAGCTGTGGGCAGGCACAGTGCTTCAGGGGACGGGGAGAGGAACGGACCATCAAGAGTGTCCAGATGGTGTAATAGAGGAAGACGGTGGAGGCGACCACCAGCATGGTGAGGCCGACGAGTTTGTCGAGCTGGTTTGGGGGTAGAGTGAGTGGTGTTAGTTAAGTTCTGGTGGTTGGCGCAGATGGCGGAGGAAGGTGGACAGTCACCATTGTTTGGAGGTTTCGCGGCGCAGGGCTCTGGGGTACTAATAGTAGCGATTCGGGGCGACGGTGTTTCTAGTTGGTCGCTTTGTAAGTAGTCGTTATGATGATGTTGGACGTACGTGCAAGGGGAGAGGTCGACGACGGTGCTTGCTGTCCAAAACTCCAGGTTCCCATCTGCAATGCTCTGCGACGGCAGGGGATCGCGGGGAGTAGCGCGCTCGCTGGTGGGTGACGCGCCTCGTTGGGAGTGATTAGGGGGATGCGGGGCTTAGTCATCTGAGCAGCAGCGCCAAAGAAAGCTGCTCCAACTCGGAACTCGTAGGCACCAAGGCACCCACCTACGGCACCCTACGGACGTACAGAGTGGCTGGGGAATTTGGAAGACTGCAGGTGGTCCGTGCGCCAAGATTTTCTGTTCGCCTTTCCAGGTCGCCAGAACCAAACCATCACGGGTCAGTCAGTCACACACACACCTCAACCAAACCATCACGCCCATATTCGACGCACGTACAGCGATCATCCTTCTACTCGATAGCTTATCGGAGTCGCATTTCTATTCCCGGCCGCAGAGAGCGAGTTCCCACCGCCGTAGCGATGGCGTCGGCCGAGGTCGACATCCCCCATCGCAAGGGACGGCCGACACGCGATGGCGGCGACTCGTACCGACCGTCGCCGCCCCGGGCACGCACCCCGCCGCCCGCCAAAACCGACGAGGAGAAGCAGGCGATAGCCAAGGCCGAGTATGAGAAGCTCCTCAACATGCGCTCCGGCGGCACCTACATCCCGCCGGCCCGCCTCCGCGCCCTCCAGTCCCAGATCACCGACAAGACGAGCAAGGAGTACCAGCGCATGGCCTGGGAAGCGCTCAAGAAGGGCATCAACGGCCTCATCAACAAGGTCAACACGGGCAACATCAAGTACATCGTGCCGGAGCTCTTCGACGAGAACCTGATTCGCGGGAGGGGCCTGTTCTGCCGGTCCATCATGAAGGCCCAGGCTGCCAGTCTGCCCTTTACGCCTGTCTACGCTGCCATGGCTGCCATTGTCAACACCAAGCTGCCCCAGGTGGGCGAGCTGCTCATCAAGCGCCTCGTCATGCAGTTCCGGAAGGGTTTCCGGCGCGATGACAAGGCTGTGTGCATATCCTCGACCACCTTCCTCGGTCACCTGATCAATCAGCAGGTGCAGCACGAGCTTCTGGCGGGTCAGATCCTGCTCCTCCTCCTGAACAAGCCGACCGATGCCAGTGTTGAGATTGCCGTGGGCTTCTGCCGTGTCGTGGGCCAGTTCCTCGAGGAGATGCAGCCGTCCATCGCCATGGTCGTCTTTGACCAGTTCAGAAATATCCTCCACGAGGCCGATATCGACAAGCGAACCCAGTACATGATCGAGGTACTCTTTCAGGTCCGCAAGGACAAGTTCAAGGATAACCCCTCCATCAGGGAGGAGCTTGACCTGGTCGAAGAGGAGGACCAAATCACACACCAGGTCGAGCTGGCTGGCGAGATTGACGTGCAGGATGGTCTCAACATTTTCAAGTTCGACCCTGACTGGGAAGAGAATGAGGAGGCGTACAGGAAGCTCAAGGCGGAGATTCTAGGCGAGGGCAGCGACGACGACGACGAGGGTGATGAGGATGAGGATGAGAGCTCCGACGAGGAGGAGGAAGAGGAGGAACAGAAGGCCATGGAGATCAAGGACCAGTCCAACGCAGACCTGGTCAACCTCCGGAGGACAATTTATCTCACCATCATGTCCAGCGCTGACCCCGAGGAAGCCGTCCACAAGCTCATGAAGATCAACCTCCCCGTCGGCCAGGAGCCCGAGCTGCCGTCCATGATCGTCGAATGCTGCTCCCAGGAGAAGACGTACACCAAGTTCTTCGGCCTGATCGGCGAGCGCTTCGCCAAGATCAACCGCCTATGGTGCGATCTCTTCGAGGAGGCCTTCGCCAAGTACTACGACACGATCCACCGCTACGAGAATAACAAGCTGCGCAACATCGCCATGCTTTTCGGGCACATGTTTGGTGTGGATGCGCTTGGCTGGCACTGCCTCTCCGTCATTCACTTGAACGAGGACGAGACGACGTCTAGCAGTCGTATCTTCATCAAGATCCTGTTCCAGCAGATTGCCGAGGAGATTGGCCTGCCTAAGCTGAAGGCGCGGTTGGCTGACGAGGTCCTGCGACCCAACCTCGAGGGCCTCTTCCCCAAGGATAACCCCCGAAACATCAGATTCTCGATCAACTACTTTACAAGTATTGGCATGGGCGCTCTGACGGAGGAGATGCGAGAGTACCTCCAGAATATGCCCAAGCCTGCACTCCCCGCTCCTCCCGCCGCCGACTCCGACTCGGAGTCTGTGTCGTCGAGCTACTTCTCAAGCACGGGCTCCTACTCATCCCGATCGCGGTCGCGATCGCGTTCCCGCACTCCCCGCAGATACGCCGACCGCGGACGGTCATACTCACGATCCGTCTCTCCCCGGGGACGCAAGAGGACACGCTCCTATTCCTCATCCCGATCAGGCTCCTACTCCCGCTCCCGATCCCCACCGCCGCGCCGACGCGCCCGAAGTGATTCCTACTCCGCCAGCCCGCCCAGGCGGTCCAGCCGCCGGATAGACGACAGCCTATCACGGTCTCCCCCTCCTCGGAGAGGTCGCAGCGCCTCCTACAGCTCTTACAGCCGGTCGCCAACACCCCCTAGGCGTCGAAGGGATGCTTTCCGCTCCCCTACCCCGCCACCACCGCGTGGGCGCCGTCGTAGTCCTAGCTACGATTCCCGCGAGAGGAGACCGAGGAGTGTCTCCTCGGTGAGCAGCGCTCCGCGGAAGAGGAGAGTGGACAGCCGGTCCCCCTCGTATGATTCGCGATCTCCGTCGCCTCGTAGGGGTGCCAGGCGGAATAGCTCGTCGCCTCCCAGGAGAAGAAGGGATTCGTACTCGAAATCACCCAGCCCGGCACCGCCAGCGGGTCGACACGCCACTCGTGGAAGGACGGATTCGGTAGATTCGAGGGCGCCGAGGAGGAGGTCGCCGAGCCCGCTGCCGGCGAAGAGGCGAAGGTACAGTGATAGTCTGTCGCGGTCGCCGCCGCCGGTGAAGAGAGGTCGACGGTGAAGTTGAACGGGTGTGAGGGGGTAATATAAAGATTGGACCAGCATGTATATAGATTTGATTGCATGGGCTTAAACGGGTTATTAATGTATCAACAGTGGGTAAATTGGAAGTGTGAAGGAGAACTCCTCGGCATCTCACTTTCCCTCGAGTGACCAAGCACATCTACCATTGCCCTTTTTTTACGACACCTCCAGGGACGCCCGAGGCGCACCGATGAAGGTATACCTCAGCTTGTCTGCCGTCAAGCAGCCCTCCACCTCAACAGTCACGTCCACCCCCGGAACAAGATCGAACCCATTGTCGCTCAATTTCAACCCTTGCATCTCCGCGAAAACAAACCCCTTGACCGGGCGCGCGGCCCGGACCACGATCCGCGAAGACGAGACGATGTCAAAGGACACGCGCCGGTCGGATAGGTCCAGGTACTTAATAGGCTCGGGCCAGGACGTGTCGCTCGCGATGGCCCGCCCGTCAACTGAGAGGGTTACGTGTATGACATAGGGGTCGTATGAGGCCATATCGAACGGCTTGCCGTCGTCCTCGGCGTCGGGGATGGAGGGCAGGCAGGTTTCGGCGCGGATGACGGTTGTGGTTGTGTTGGCGGACGCCGTGACCTTGTGTGTGATGGCCTCGCGGACGTCCTTCCCGGAGCCGATGGAGATAAAGCGGACGCTGACACTCGCCTCTACGTCCACGAGCTTACTGCTCGCGACCCACACGTCAAACGTGCCCCCACGCGCGCGGAGCGTATGGTCGACCTGGCCCGTCTTCACACCCGAGTTCTCATCGACCAAATCGCCCGTCTGCGTCCAGTCGTGCAGCGTCCTCTCAACGCACACGTCAAGGGGGCGCAAAGCCCGGGCTATGGCGTAGAAGGCCGGCTTGCGGACGAGGTAGTAGTCCACAACCGCCCAGGAGACGGTCGGCCAGCAGTCGTTGAGCTGCCAGACGAGGACGCCGCCACAGCGACGGCCTTCCCAGTCGCGGCGCCACGTCTTGTAGGCGCGGCGCATCGTCTCGGCTTGGACGATCTGGGTGAGGTGGGCGTAGGTGGCGAGGTCGAGGGGCCCAGTGAGGCGGAAGTTCTCGACCACGTAGGTCATCATGCGGCGCTCGTGGCCGGTGGCCTTGTTGTGGGCGTCCATGGCCATGGAGCCGGGGAACCGCTGAGCTGGATCGCTGACCATGGCGTGGAGGGTGGGCAGATGGGGGTAGGCTTCCATGCCGAACTCGCTGACGAAGCGGCCGCCGAGGGCATCGACCTCTTGGTACTTGTTCATTGCGCCGTGCCAAACTGCGAGTTGTCAGCAATCTGTGTACTGAGACAGATAGGGGCTTTTGGTTCGCTTACGGTTCCACTGGTGAATATCGCCAACGGATGGATCTGACGTTGGCTTGCCATCACCCCAGGGGCTGCTTGGGTGGTAAATCATGTGTCGATCCTCCTCTTTGATAAGCTTCGGCATCAGGTATTCATATAGGTATCGAGCAGGAAAGGTAGACTTGAGCCATGACTCTGGGTCCTTGTCCTCGTCATAGTTGTAATCCAGCTTATACCGCTCCTGAACTTGGTAGTCCTCATTGTTCCCAGCCCAGATGACCATAGACGGGTGCGATCTCAACCGGCGAATCTGCTGTCTGGCCTCCGTCTCAAAGTTCTTCAGGAACGACTCGTACGTGGGGTAGCTGCCGCACGCAAACTGGAAGTCGTGCCAGACCAAAACGCCCAACTCGTCGCACGCGTCGAGGAGAGCGTCGTCCTCGTAGACGCCACCACCCCAGATGCGGATCATGACCTGGTTGCTCTCAGCCATGAGTGCGATCCAGTCGCGGTATCGCTTGTCCGAGACCTGCGATAGGAAGCTGTCGGTAGGGATCCAGCACGAACCGCCTGAAAAGATATCAATGTTGTTGATGCGGAAGTAGAAGGACTTGCCGTGGGCGTCGGGTTCCTGGACGAGTTCGGTGCGGCGGAATCCAATCATCTTGGACTGGGAACTGAGCTCTCTACCATCGCGGATGAGCTTTGCTTGAAGATCATAGCGTGCCTGTGCTCCGTACCCCAGAGGGTACCACAGATCGGGTTGGGGCAGCTGGAAGGGCGTGTCAAGCAACTTCTGGGAGCACCCATTAGTGCCTACCGTGACCTCTTGCTCGTACACACGCTTGCCGTCCTTCGACAGGGATAGCAACAGCGTGTCGCTGGGTTGCAACTCCCCGTCAAGCTCTGCATAGACGGTGCCACTGCACTCTCCAAGATCCGGACTGACGTCGTTCTGGATCCAGACGTCTGAGATTCTCGCCTCGTATTGCTCGATATATACCGGTCTCCACGGCCCAGCTGTCATCAGAATGGGACCCCAGTCCCAGCCCCAGTTATACTGGGCTTTCCTCGTGGCAAGACGCCCGCTCTCAGTCTGCCGGACAAGGAAGTTGTGCTCGTGAGCATGTTCGTTGACGAGCTCACGTCCACGCAGCAAGGCGGAATCAAAGACGATTTCGAGAAGATTGTCTTGTGATTCAACTTTGAGATGGTCGGTGACATTGGTGCGATAGACGACAAACATATTGTCCGTCTTGAGGATCTCGGTTCCGTTGAGGAAGATGGTGGCAAAGGTGTCGAGTCCCTCAAAGACGATGTCCGTTGTACAAGTTCCCTGGTCCGGCTTGACCGGTACTTGAAAATATGTACGATAGAGCCATGCCTTCTCGCCAACCCACTGGACGGCACGCTCATTGAGATCCACGAATGGGTCAGGTATCCTGAAGTGAGAGTTGGTGTTAGTATTCGGGCGCAGCAGGTCCGGGTGAGGCTCCTACTTTTTGTTGGCGAGTAAGTCCACATGGACTTGGCTCGGGACCTTGGATACAGGAAGCCATTCGTCGGACGGTCCATCTTGTTGCTTGAAGAACCAGCCATCGCTGAGGTTGATGCGCGTATGAGACATGATCAAAAGATGTGTTCGATTGACACCGTGCATTCCAGGTATAACAACGTATGCCCGTACCAAAATCCGCAGGGTCTTGTTTATATGGTCAACAGGTGTCGATATAAGAGGCCGAGCGTAAGTGCCGACGGGTTCAACACGGCCGTCCGGTGTCGCTGGACGAGGGGCGGCGGCCGGAACCATCCCGGAGTAGGAAGTCGATCCATGGCCGACCTGAGACCCCACACGGGGCCGCCACTTGGCGCTTCTGGGCTGGTCATGGGCCTCGATCGGGTGTGGGAATTGTAGTTCCCGGTGGAGACGTCGGATGTGGGCTCATATAGCCCCGCGTGGATGGAACTTTGGAAGGACGGAATTTTGAAGTCTCGTCTCAACAACCCTAGGCTCCGCTTTGGGAATGAGGAACGGTGATCCAGACACCTGACACAACCCGTTCTCCAAGGGTCTATGGTACACTTGAGTACATACCTGGCATGTCTTGACCTGGCGTGGGCAACATCGCAGAGGCGGACGGTGCACATCCAACCACAACAGCCGCCTGCCCATCCCGAAACCGTCAACAAAGTCACTTCGAGCCAGACAGAGACCATCATGGAGTACTCGGCGCCGGGCATTGCGCGCCATCCGACGGCTGCGCAGTCGACGCCTGCCGAGCTGCCCGACCTGTCTCACATCCTCAGCATAACAGAGATGGAGACGCTGGCAATGCAGCGGATGAGCCAGAAGGCTATATCCTACTACACGTCGGCGACTGACGACCAGATCACCAAGGGCGAGAATAGCACCATCTACCGGTCGATACAGCTTCGGCCCCGAGTCCTCGTAGACTGCACCGAGTGCGACCTGTCCACGACAGTGCTGGGTCACAAGCTGGGGATCCCGTTGTTTGTGTCCCCGGCCGCACTTGCGACGCTGGCTCATCCCGTCGGTGAGGCTGGCATCGCCGGCGCCTGCTCCTCATTCAAGAGCCTGGGAATCATCAGCCAGAACGCGGGTCTTCCCCTCAAGGACATTGTCCAGGCCGGTCCGGAGGCCGTATTCGGCTGGCAACTCTATGTGGTCAAGGACATCGAGGAGACGAGGAGGAAGCTAGCCCTTCTGAAGGAGATCCGCCAGGTGAAATTCATCGTGCTCACTGTCGACGCCCCCTTCCCTGGAAAGCGGGAGATTGAGGTCCGCTACAAGATGGGTGAGGTGGCGGCCGGCGGCCCCCCGCAGGTCTGGGGTACGGAGAGCGCATTGACGTGGAAGAAGACGCTGGCGTGGCTGCAGACGGAGACGGACCTGCCCATCGTGCTAAAGGGCATCCAGACGTACGAGGATGCGTACGCGGCGACCTTGTTCCCAGCCGTCAAAGGCATTATCCTGTCCAACCACGGTGGCAGAGCCCTCGACACGGTTGCTCCCCCGGTCCAGGTCCTCCTGGAGATTAGGAAGTTCTGCCCGCAGGTCCTGAGAAGGGTGGATGTGCTGATCGACGGCGGCATCAAGCGCGGGACGGATATCGTCAAGGCACTGGCGCTCGGTGCCAAAGCCGTCGGTATCGGGAGGGCGCCGCTATTTGGACTTGCCGTAGGTGGGCAGCAGGGCGTTGAGCGGACGATTCAGAGTAAGAGGCCTTGCCCACACAACCCCCGGTGATGCTCTTGGGGAGAAACAGGCTCTTCTGACCAACCTCTTCCCTAGTCCTGGTGGACGAAACGATGACGGCAATGAGGCTGCTAGGTGCAACGAAGGTCTCGCACCTGAGACCACGACATGTAAATCCGACTCATCTCACGCCGTTGCGGGATGCAGATTGTGGCGCTGACAAGTGGCTGATAGGTGAACACGAGCGCGTTGACTGCGCGTCTGTACGATGGTCCCGCGGCGCTGGACGATGTGGAAAGGGAGGTGATGGGAGAGGAGGATCCGTAGTTCTGTTCACAATAGAATATTGACAATGACATAACGATGTACTGGGTGCCATGATGGCATAGCCGGTGACTTGCCTTCGTTTGTAGCTCGGAAGAGACACACAATGGTACTGAACACGGTGTGGACTGTGGACGGAGGTGAAGTTCCAGGTCGAGGTGTTTCGAGTCCGGGGTTGTGTGCAAGGTGCACAGGGCACTAAGGTAGGTAGGTAATAGTATGGTGAGGTACAAGCCTTAGAGCGAGGCGTTTGTACGTGAACGATGTCCCTTTCGGTAAGGCTCTCCTCCGCATGACCCCACACGCTGACTGTCTGGGCCGCGCCTGCCCCCGGGATTCTCCTGCCTCCCAACTCGCAGCTCCAGGTACCTGACCTACAGGTGCCTTATTCTTACCTACCAGCAGTACCTGAGGTATTACACAAATTGTCTACAAGAAAGTACTTATTGCATCCGCACCTACAGCTGTACTACTAATAATCAGCAACCCTCCAACTTCCTCCTCTTCCCAATTCTCCTATTCCGGAACCCCCAGTTCAATTCACCGGTAGTCACACTAGCTACTCATGCCGCCCATCTTCACTTAACTCCATGGGGCCTGCCGATCCCTGCGGGCATCGATCGGCCTCTTGAGAGTCTCCATTCTCGCTCGCACACCACCATGTCCTCCATTTCACAGCTCACCAACGATGCCGACTCGGCAAACATCACCACCCGGGAACCCCCTGCCCCAACCCGCAGGGTGAACCGCTCGTGTCTTGAGTGCACTAGGCGCAAGGTCAAGTGCGACGGTCAGCAGCCTTGCGGGAGCTGCCAGTACTACCGCTGTCCCGAGGCCTGCGGGTACCGCCAGCGCTCCAAGAGAAACGCCGTGAGCAGGAGGTGGGTGCCGCCTCTGGTTGTGTGCTACCTTTGACTGAACATCTCCCCCAAAGTACGTTTGAGAAAACTGCCGAACAGGCACGCACTCAGTCCCAGATCCTCGAGACTCTGTTCCCCGGCACAGGCCTCGACGACCTCAATGGCAAGAGCCTAGAAGAACTGCTCGCCCTCCTCTCTGTGAAACTCGAGAGAGCAGGCTATCCCTACTCCTCGACAGTGTCTTCTCAATCTCGGCCCCCTCTGAAACAGCCATCCTCAGACGGCCAGTACACCTCTGCCGGCGAGGCAGACGACTCGGCCGCCGTCTCCGAGAATGGGGACCAACCCGCTGAGCGAAGATGGGACGAGTCACTGAATCATCCGGGGAGCGTTGCCAGCGACGATATCAACGCCATTGGCCTCGCGCAAGACCACCACGTACGCTCCTACCTAGGCATGACATCGATGAGCGCCGTTATCAGGGCCATCTTCCGTCTGTATCCCGCCGCCAAGGAGCACACCGTTCAGTGTTCCAAGACGTGGTCTGCTATCCCCTCCCAGCCACTCCCGGCAATGCCTTTTCTCGACAGAGACCCGGCCTTAGACAGGCTCAAGGAGCAACGCTGTATCGACTTTTACTTTGACCACGTCCATGCCATCACACCCCTGATCGACGAGGAGGAGTTCCGCCGCCAGTTTGCCGCTGGTGACCGTCAAGACGCTTCCTGGAAGGGCCTACTGAACATGGTCTTTGTCATGGGCTCTATCGCCTCAGGCAGCGACAGCCTACATGAGCAGTACTATCGTCAAGCCTGCTCCTTTGTGAGCCTCGAGAGCTTGGGCGCCGGTAACATGGACAGCTTGCAAGCCCTGTGTCTCCTCGGAGGCTATTATCTGCACTACCGCAACTCTCCCAACATGGCCTACAGCATCTTGGGGGCCGCACACCGAGTCGCCATTGCCCTTGGCTTACATCGAGAGCCGCGGCATCGCGCGAATATTACGGACCCGGACGAGGCTGCCCGACATCGACAGCGGGTCGAACTCAGGAGAAGGACCTGGTGGAGTCTCTTCTGCCTCGATGTTTGGGGTGCCATGACCCAAGGCAGGCCCACTTGTGGCAGATGGGATAGCAGCACCATGGATACACTCTTCCCCACCGCTTCGTCACCGGACGATTTCATGGCCACCTCGCTCCAGGCCAGCTCCAATTTCTGCCTGATATGTGATCGCATGCAGCAGAGGTTCGCGCGCTCTGGGCGTTTGTCTATCCAAGAAGTTGTCGACTTTGATACGGAGCTCGTCAGATGGTATGACGCCCTACCTCCGACAATGACGGACCCAGTGCAGTCACCGCCGAGGTTTCACATTGCACGAGAGTTCATGCGTACACGATACTTGAATGCCCGGATGCTTCTCACGCGTTCTTCGTTCCTCTACGTTGCCAATGGACACCGCAAGAACCTTACGCAGCTCGCTCCTGAGGCCCAGCAGCTCCTGGATACCTGCTGCAGCGTGGCAAGCGAGACCATCGACGCCATTGCGCTTTACTGGACGCCCAACAGGGTTCACGTCTGGAACGCAGGCTGGTACCTCTTCCAGGCCTGTATGACGCCGCTCTTATCTCTCGCGGTGGACAAGAATATGGAGACGTCCGCCACTGAGAGCGTCGCCGCGTGGCGTGCAAGTCTCGGGAAGGCCCTCGAGACATTTGCTGAGATGCGCCCGTGGATGAGATCCACTGACCGCTCTCCGGAGATCGTGTCGGCTTTCTATGAAGCGCTGACCTCTGATTATGATGGCGCCTTCTCGACGCCTTCTGGGGCGGGAAGCCTGGATCTCTTTGGGTGGTACGACGATCAGCTCAGTGAAATCGACTGGAGTACCTTCCTGGGAGGTGAGAATATGGCCGCTTACCAAGGAAATTTCCCCACCTTGTAATTGCTTTCAAAGACACGGGGCTGGGAAGACAGGTAAGAGGCAAGTGAGAGGTAGGTGAGATGTACAGGTTGCCGACGAGTGGCGTACGAGTATATTATACAAACGCACCATCCACCCGAGCCATCCCCTATCGCCTTCTTACATGTTCGAAGCAGACGCCACTGTTCATCACGGCCTCTTCACATCTACCTCTCGCAGCATTTTGGCATATCAAAAAAGGCCGCTGAAGCGTACTCTTTGACAATGCCAGATCTGACGCGACTCTATAACTCTGTTCGTGGGCTCTCCCCGCGTGCATGCCTGGTACATCTTACTGACGTATCTGAAAGGCAGCCTCAAAGGCAACCTCCTTCGCGACCGAGCATCCATTTGCCACATGCGGAATTGCTGTGGGTATCACAGCCATCGCTGGACTCAGTCTCGTGGCTGCACCAGCTTTGGGTGCCGCTGGCTCCACGAGCGGCGGTATAGGTGCCGGTAAGCTGGTGTGGTTCGCCCTACGGCCCTACTCTATAGAACCGTATAATAACGACCGTTTCCGTGATCAAGGAACCGCCGCTGCCGCAGGCCAGAGCATGCTGCAACCCATTGTTTCCCACGGTGCATTCGCCGTCCTGCAGAGCGCCGGCGCCGGCGGATACGGAGTGCCTATCGTCCATGGCGTCGTCCAGGGTGCTGGGGCAGTTCTAGCGGGGGCGTTGGGCTATGCGGCTGCCCGAGACGATGATGGGGCTTCCACTGAGGAAGAGAACGGTCAGAAGACCAGGGGAGGGGGCAATCGGAAAGCGAAGGAAGTGGACGAACAGAAACCGAAGAGGACTTTGGAAAATGAAGGACCTGACTATGTTGAAATTCGGTTTCAGAGTCGCCCTCCGGAACAACTTTCGCGTCGTTGCGTCCAGATTGTGGGTTCGGGAGTAGCTTCTGGATCTGAATGGCCTCTTGATAGAGATGGGCCTTGACGTGTTCTATTACAGCTAGAGGGTCTCTATGAATGACGTCCTCGTTTATGCAGTGTGTTCGATGTGCCGTTGCTCGGTCGTCTGTAAACGTTCTATAATGATCACCCTGCCACCAACTCATCCCGCGCTGCAAGGTCCTTTTGCTGCTCCGTCGACTGCAGGTCCCCATTCTCCTCCTCCACCGGCACATTGCCATTCTTCTTCTTCCCATCGCCTTCAGGAACAGCAGCAGAATCTTCACTCTTCCCTCCTATCCCCTTGCCACTAGCCTCCTCCTGCTCCTTCTTCTGCTCCTGCCTATCCTTCTTACTAGGCCGAATCGCCCCCTTGGCCATAGCCTCACTCGGCAACGGCCTCACAATAGGCTGCACAACCCACCAAGGCCTCTTGCACCTCTTCATCGTCCCCACCGAACTCTCCCCCTCGGGGCCATCCTCACGCGCGTACAGCTCGCGCACCTCGTCGTCCCAGGAACTTCCCCCCGTGCGCTCGTACTCCGCCAAGCCGGCTGCCACTTTGCTCTCCACGGCGGCGAGGACGCATTCGAAGGCGGGCATGCCGCCTCGGGAAGATCGGGCTAGCATGTCGCGGACGTCGGTGTGCCGGGAGACGAGGTGGCGGAGGAGATGGAAGAGGTGGGATTGGACGGCGGAGAAGTTTGGGTTGGGTTCTGGGCGTTTGTTGGATGTTGGGGTGTCCTTTCTGCGTTTCTTGGCGGGTGGCTCGTCTGTCGTCGTGTCGGCTGCTTCTGCTCCAGCCGCCGCCTCCTCATCGCCGGGGATAAACAGCGGCCTCCGTTGCGGAGGGTCAACCCCCTCAGCGTACCTATGCAGAATATCCATATACCGCCTCATAACGGCATCAACGCGCCACCCACCCTTCCCATCCTTCCCCCTCCAGTACTCCCTCCCCTCCTCCCCCACCCCCGGCGCCCGCCCAAAGATTGCCGGATCGCTCAGATTCCCCTCCGCACTCATCACGCCATCCGCACCGGTAGCCTCGAGACACCGTTGCACATCCCCCGCCTGCAGGATATTCCCATTGGCGAAGAGCACCGTCTCCGGCGGGAGGTTCTCTCTCAGATAGCGTATGACGTCCCAGTCCGCCACGCCCGTCAGATGGCCCTTCTGCTCCCTCCTCCGGCCGTGGACGGTCAGGATCGAGGCGCCCGCGCGGAGAACATTGCGCGCATACTCGAGCGTCTTCTCCCTCGTCTCAAGAATACGAATCTTGGCCGTCACAGGAATGGGTAGCTCCTTATGCAGTGTGTTTATGAGGCGGAATATGAGGTCCTGGTCCTCCTGGAGGAACGCGCCGTAGTGGCCCTTGCGCGCTATGCCCTGCGGGCAGCCGAGGTTCAGGTCGACGGCATCGCAGTGGGGTGCTGCGAGTTTCGCGGCGGCAAGGAGGTGCGCTGGGTCGTTGGCGCAGAATTGTACGAAGAGGGGGCGGTCGATCGAGGGGTTGCCGTCGAGCCAGGGCTCCGTTGTGTCGGGCCGTGTGGCTTGGAAGTGCGCTCGCCGGTATTTGTCTTCTTGCGCGAAGAGCCGGGCGTGGAACATGGGTGTGTAGGCGAGGAGGTTGGATTGTTCCGAGGAGGGGAGGTAGGATCGCGTGAGCATGCGCCAGGCCTGTTGAAGCAAACGTCGGTCAGTTACCCCTTCCTCGGTTCCGTCCCCGTCTCTTCTGTCCGTCGGGGAACTGTGGGAGGTGGCAATACTTACAAACTCGGATTGATCAACCATGGGCGCGACAATGAACTTGGGACTCCCAATACTCTCATAGAACGCCCGTCCATGAAGCTTGGCTTTAACCTCTCCGCCGCCCGCGCTGGCCGCCTGCGCCCGCTCGCTCATAGTCGCGAAACGTCGTCGTCCTCGGACAAGCTGCGAAAGTGAACGTAAAGAATAGAAGCAAAGTGAAGAACCAACAATGCGGAAGCTGAGTAGTCCCCGCATTAGAGAGTACTCTCTCTCTCTCCTGGGACAACTTTGCCGAAATGTTGTTGAAAGAGTTGAGGTTGTGGGGTTGCCGCCAGCGCATACTGGGGGAGGGGGAAGACGTTTAAATAAAAAAAAAAAAAAGGGAAGTTTCCATGCGCAAGGCTGAGGCTCCAGGAGTACGTACCTCAACTGAGCGCGGGCCGTTAATGTGGGGCCGAGAGTCGCAAGGCTGTGGGCTAAAACAAGCTTGGCGATGGCTCCAATCGATCTTAAACTACTGTCCCGTGCACCGACACTCGGTCCCGTCCAAATGTAAGTAGAACAGCGTCATGGTAATAGCATTCCAGGAGGCCAACCCTCCCTTGTTTCGCTCAATTCGTGTACTAGCCAAACATAGGAACGCCTCCTTCCAGGACACGCGATAAGATACAGATCAGCCAGTGTGCTCCATACCCCAATATCCATCATGCGACTTGGACAGTTCCCGCGCCTGCCGCGGCAGCCATAGTCCAAGGGGCATGTCGCGTTCCCACCTAACAATACACACACAGGAAAATCCCTGGCCCCCGTCTTCACCGCCGTCCTGAATCGCTTCCATCACCGAACCTTGCGCACCTGTCCCAAGACAGGGCTTCCTCCGCCGTCCCGAACTTCCTGAAAATTAAACGAGATATAAGGGACTCAATGGTCTAAATGCCGCGAAGACATGTAAGGAGTAAAAAAGAAGTGACAAGAAAACGCCGTCACACCTGACTATGCTGTCCCTGAAACGCCGAAATGGTAGAAATGTTGGTCGGGTACATAATCTTTATGCGCCGGATTTGGTTGCAAAATGACTCATGTGTCGCTCGCGTGCTCGTACGTAAACACTTCTAAGCAGAAAGACAAAGGTCCTCTCTTAAAAGAAGTGCGTGTAGATCTTGGAATTCTCGTGGACCTCCATTTCCTGTTGAGTTTTATGTTAGCACAATTACCCCGCAGCCGATATCTGATACCACTTCGCAGGGAGGGGCACGAACCATCTTGAAGGTGTTGAGCTCCTCCTTAATCTGCTGGGCCAGCATCGGAGTCAGGCGGTTGCACGTGGCAATCTCGCCCCGTCGATCATATTCCTGGCTCGGCCATGTGTCATGGAAGATGAGGCGAGGCGAAAAGGTGGCATTCCGTTTAGTTCCGCCCTGAGGGGTTCCGGGCACGCTCTTGGAATCTTGGCGCAGTCTTAAGGCTGTCATGAAATAATCCTCGTTGCCCAGGGCCACCGACCCCGTCCTCCGGTGTCCATGAGTCTCATCGTTCGGCGTGCTCGGGGCGCTTGAGTTGGGCGAGTCCGTGATGGCTGGGACGCTGGGGAGGTCCACTGGTCCATCCACAGGGCGCACAGACGGGCTGGAAGATCCAGAGCCTTGAGAGAGAAGTCAGCAGACGAACGTAACGTCAAAAGTTTGTTGGTGTGCTCACGCTTCAGGATACCCTTTCGGACGGCCGCGAGGACCTCGGCACGCTCCCTATCACCGCCTACAATGCTCTTCCGAGACCGAGAGTTGTCCGTTCCAGAACTGCTTGACCGCTCGTGGCCTACCTCGGGAACCTCCCTGGCGTCCAGCGAGTTCCTCTCAAGGTGAGGGAAGCTGTCGCTGCTCTGCGGCTCGGCCGACACGTTGACTCTCTGAGTCTCGGCCTCCACAGTCACCATCGAGACGGAAGGTTGGCTGCCCTCTTGATTCACAGGATCGGCGGGAGGGACACCCACTACCGACTTGGGTCGGAACAGGCCAGCTAGAGACCGGGTGCTCTTCTTCATACCGCGGCCCATCTTCCGAATCATGATCGAGGCCGACGAGGCGGTGGACGAGATGGACAGATTGTCCGTGGAGCCGCTGAAGAACCGGCCACCATAGATGCTGCTACCGATGCCGGCAGCCTCTTGCTGCTCGGCAATACGGGCTTGCTCCGCATCATAGGCCTCGTCAGCATTTGGTTCCTTCTGGAGCCTGGAGGCCTCATGCCTCTCGGCAGCCTCTCCTTCAGCAGCGGCCTTCCGGAGCTCAGCGGCGCTACCAAAGGAAAATGCACGTCGCAGTCGCGACGTCTTGCTCTTTGCCTTGCCTCCCTTCAGACTGATAGCTGCCAGCTGCTTGGCGGCGGGCGTATCAAGATTTCCAGGTGCAGTTGGTGAGGACGGGCGGTCAGCCAAGTCATTCCCCATCGTCACCGGCTTGGACAGAGGTGACGGGTTGGTGGTGCGCTTGGCAGCATCGGTGGAAGATCCTCGCGGAGGGACTGTGACAGATTTCGGATGTTCGATAGACGGTTTGTCCTCACTCTGACCCAAAGAGGGGTTGACTGTGGGGGCGGATGCACTGCGGTTGGCGGACTTTGAATTCAACCATGTTAGCCGTTCAAGCTCGACCCCGCTTGATTGGGCAATGTAACATCAACCAGGACGTAGCATTGACTTACCGAGGGTCGTGAACGATTGCTGCGGCTGGAGTTCACGCTGTCGGAACTGCCGCTGCGAGAATGAGCCGAATGGTTGGTTCTGGGACGCAGAGTCATGGAGTCCGTCTCCGTCGACTTTGTGGTCGACTCGGGCTGCGGTTGAGCGGTCACCGGAGATTCCAGGCTGTGCATGCTTCGGCGGCGCATGGCCTTGGCTTCGGCCTGGACATGCTGGTGAATATGCATGTCATCCATTGAAGTGCCCGGAATGGTTGCATAGAAGCTCGCGGGCCTGTTCGCCGTGGCGGCCTTGGAGCTATTGGCAACATTGTAGAAGCTCGCCGTGTTGGACAGATTGGCAGTGGACGGAAGCGTGGCGCTCTGCGACCGACTGTGGTTGCCAGCCTGGGGTTGCGCACGCCTGTACCTGTCAGGGGCTGCCTTATTGACATTGCTGGAAGAGAATGACGGCTGGGATTGTCCAGAGGCAGGTCCACCGTGGCGTGCAGAGTCATCCCGAGGGCTCTGAGTGCCAGCCGCGGGCGGAGACAAGAATGTGTTGTTTAAGCTCGGTGTGCTCTGAAAAGCGTATTGTTGAACCGGGGTTGAGCTCCCGCGGTAACCACCGAACGTGGCATTGCCATGGTAGGCAGCTCTGGGAGCCTGGGGCGAGTGGCCAAACTGTTGTTGTCCCGAGGGCACCCTGCTGGTGGCAGAGGTTGGGCGGGCCTGAAGCATCGTGATTGTACCAGTCTCGTGCGAATATGTCTGAACCAACGCGGCCATATTTCACGTTCGTGTACTTGGACTATGCAGGCAGTCGAGCGAGCAGCAATGGGTCGTGCAAGTCTCGGCTCAATAGTGCTTGGGACAGACTCGGTATGGTCGATCGAGGGGGCTGGTGCGAAACGAGAAGCCTGAAACGATATGGGTTAGCAACCATTGTAGGTCCCATGGCCTTGTGCTTGGGCCAGGTTTTGGTCAAGGACGATTGATAGCGAGATGAGTTGACTTACGAAAGTACTCGTAAAGGTTTTGTTCTTCTAGGCCAAAGGTCAAAACAAATCGACTCAAGAAAAGAGATGCAGTTCTCGATGAATTTTCTTGCTCCCCAGTAGTGGAGGGCAGCGAATGGTTACGTGGTTGTTGTAAGAGGGATGGACGCCGGCGGCCGCAGGGAAATTAATGATTTGCCTCGTCAGGAGAATGCCCCGTCAGGAGTGACTGTTCGCTATCACCACGAGCAGAACTCGTGAACAGGGAAAGTCCACACGGCCGAAGCTGTCATGAAAGATGTCCCTGCAGACGACAGAGAATAGGTCCAACAGGTATAACAGTCGGACTCCTCCGGAGCTTGGTTTGTGACGAGCTGACTGGACGGTTGGAGTGTCACCAGGAGGAGGCTTCGGGAGGGTTCGGCCGTGGAGGGTATTCGTACCGTGGTGCAGGGTCACAGCAGGAAAAGTTGAGGGGTCGCGAGAGAATATGACGGCGGTAAGGCAACGGAACACAACGCTGACGACAAAAAGAAAAGAGAGACCAGAAAAACACAGAGGTGGCGGTCGGCGAGCTTGGGGGGTCGATGGTTCGAAGGGGGGTTGGAAGGGGGCTGCGGAAAGGAGATGCTCCGTCCGGGCAGAAGGGTGCCGAATGGGTAGCGGGCGTGCAATGAGAAAGAGAAGAAAATGAAGGTGAAGCAAGAAGAGGGGGGGGGGCGCCGACCGGAGGTGCTGGGAAGGGAATGGGGGAAGGGGAAGGGAAGGAATAACCGAGAAGTTGACGGTGGTGTTGATGGTTTGACAAGGAGAGGAGCGCCTCGAGCAAGAAGGTGAGAGGAAGCAGGACCGACCAGCAGTGGACACCAGCAGTTGGAACCTGGAAGGCTCCAGGAGATTCACAGGCTCACAGCCAGTGCTTCAGTGGAGTGCCCTGCCGGAAACCGCCATCATCCCGCCCGTACAGCCCGTAATTGCAGGGCCTCCCTCCACTTAATACGGGGGGACGTAGCAGGCAGGAGTGGGGCAGCCCCCTAAAGGCATCCCCTGTGGGGCCGTTCTTCTCCATGCGTTAGGCGATGCATATCAGTTCCAAGCAATACCGTGATTGACGAATGCATGAGGGAAACCCCTACTAGAGTACTAACGGTCCTAACCTACAGGTAGTACCTTACCTAGACGTATGTAAAGTTACGGATATCCGTGCTCTTTCGTATCCGTAATCTCGCCATCTCATCTGGTCCCTGCTTGTGCCATCCTCTTCTACAAGTACCACCATCCAGCTACCACGAGGGATTTTTGCGACCTACTTTATTTCTCCTCATGGTCCCGTTTGACCTCCCTCCCACCACGGCAATAGCATCATGCGCGCAGCAACAGCAGCAGTAGCAGCAGCAGCCAACAATCAACAGCGGGACATCTTCATTCATGGACGCCCGGTCCGGCCTCGTGTTGATGGCGCAGGGGGGAGGGGCCGAGGGTGCGTTTGATTGGGCTGCAGCCCTCCCCTGGCATTGTGTTGACCTGCGCTAAAACGACTAACCCATGGTCAGACGCTGGAGTGTGGAGGGTCGAGAACGAGGGCGGGAGGTCCCATCCGTCTCTGGTAATGGCAGAAAGCGCCACGATGGCCTCAGTTAACCCCGATCTGTCTAACAAGTCGCCGGACGAAATCGTCCAAGTGGAGTTTTCTCTGCGGGACGATGGAATTGAGTCGAAGGATCCAGGTAGTATCCTGTCCTGGCACCGTGGTCAGGGCCACCGCAGGACGGTTGTGCGACGAGGCAACAAGCATGCTCGAGAGGTCGGATGCTATCACGCAACATCCAGCACGTACCTGCCAGGTATGCCAGGTATGTCAGACGTACACGTACGCGGCATGCCTTATACCCCAGCACGGGTTACGACGCTGGATGGCTGACGAAACACTTTTGGCCAGCGAAATCGGTACTCGTAGGGAACATCCGTGCCTCTACGAGTACGAGTGTGCACCTGCAGGCGGGTCCGCAAACAGCACACCAGGGCACCAGCAGAACATACCCGACCGCTTGCTCTCATCTTTTATCTACCCTAGCAGCAGTGCCGTTCTCGGATGGGTGGTACGTACAAAGTGCTCTGCGTCGAAAACTCGGTACTATCCATAGGTAGGTCCAGTAGTCTGTATCAATAGTGGTGTTGCGTCGTTTCTTCCCCCGTCGATCTTCACAGCATAGCAAAATTAACCTCCCGCGGCAATGTTAGCGAATTCATGCCAGCGCTTGTTTGCCTCCGTGGCCTTTTGTCCGGTGATAACCCCTTCAGTGCCACCACCCCCATCCTCTGCCCCTATTCGCCGCGCCACCGGCTGCACCGCTGCAGCCTGCTAAGGCACGACAGATTGCTCGCAGGAGGCTGCATGGGAGCGTGGAGCGAGAGCGAGCGCGACAACGGCCCATAAGTGAGTTGTCTAGGAGATCCACATGCCTACTAATAATACGTGCCAGTTCATGTTGGCCCAGAAGTGCGGGTGAGTGGTCGCTGGTATTACTCATAGAAGCTACTAACCACTACAGTACCTAAGTGGTTAGTATCGTTAGTACTCGTAGTAATTAGTACCTTACTCTCGCGCCGACTCGAAATCCCCAAATCCGTCCGTTGAAACCACCAGACCAGACCATTTAGGGCTAACGAATCGCAAGTACGGATACGGGCAATCCTGCGAACGGCAGGACAGAGACTTCCCATTCCAACAGAGCCGCAACAGGCGTGCATAAGCCAGAACGCCACCAACATCTGCCCACTTGTTAAGTGAGGTCAGATGAGAAACGTCGGGCGGGTTAACGACCCTCTTGGAGCACATGTGTATCTGTATCGTACGTACGATGCTGCGTGCCACGGCATGTGCGGGCTCTCACCGGATCGATTCTGGCCTCGGTCACCCACCTAATTTTCTCATCGGTCCTCATCGCCCAGCAAGTGCGACTTGAGGGCAATTCTCAGCATGGACACTGTCCCAGAGAGTCTCGGCCGCGTGACCTGAGTTGTACGGATACAGACATGCAGGAAGTGAATCGCCCTTCAACCAGCCAAATGAATGAACCCCAGAGGCGCCGAGTCGCATCTCTCCACTTGGCTGGGGTTAAAGAGCCACCCCCGGACGAGGAGACTTGGCATGGAGCAGGACCTGAGGTTGGATGCACACTTATTAATATTAGACGTTATACTTGATTGCCGACGTTGGAAATAAAGAGCGCTTGTTTCCGCCTTGGGCGTGTGCAGGGTCGCACAAATCGCCCAGGCACAGGGGACTCCCTCAATCTCATCACGAAAGGCGGTGGCGTTTAACCACCCCTTGCCTCTCCTCATGAAACAACCCTGGACCAACAATGCGACTCTGTCTCGCACGGCGCAAACAAATGGCGGCATTTAGAACCCCGAGGTTCAGGACAAAGGCCTTCCGTGAGGACGTCAACAAAGCTTACGGGTCATGTTTTTTTTTTCGAGATCTGTTCCATCAGTTAAATTGGGTTACTCCAGTCGCCTTATAGAGAGCCTCGACATCGTCTTCGAGATAGCATCGCTCTGACCCGTGAGGGGGATTGGCACCGCACGCTTTGTGCTCGGTCGCTGGAACGCAGTCGCCCACACACCAATTGGCGAAAGCGGTCTCGGGACGGGCATTTACAGGCACCGTGGTCGACTTGATCTTGATCAAAGGGGTCCGATGTCACCAGCATCCCTCGAGTCGCCATACTACCCTAAACCCTAGCCTCATCGCTAAACCCCTCGGCCCCAACGAGGCTCGGATCGCCCCGAAGTTGCACGAGTCATAGTAGTCTCGGCACATGGGAAGTGTTTGTCTTGGCACATCATCCAACTTTGATCGAGGGAGCCGTGCCGGTACTCCTGAGGGTGCGGAACCGGTGTTCGTGCCAAGAACCCGGTTCTACCGAACTGTGCGACCTTGGCGTCCGGCAGACTTGCAACCTTCATCTCGTCGTACGTCGAGAGGGAGGGTGGGTATCACACATCTTTCACCTCTGCCGTAAAGGGAAAGGGGGTTGGGAGACGACATCATCAGCCCAGTACCTGAGGTGGAGGCTATATGCCATGGGGCACCTGACCTCACGCATCCTGGGATCAAAGTTGCTTGTACCAGTGCTTAGGTATGCTACTTAGGCCTATCTGTGTGATCCGGACAATGTCGCCTAGCTCAGTTGCAAGGAATGACTCCGATGCCCAAACCACAATGGTATGTTAGAGATGTTCCAAAGGTTCCCACGATGTGCTGTACCCCCTTTGATCTGATAATCACGCTGACTACTCGTACCTGTGCCATTTGTTACACTACAGCAACTCGTCCGATCACCACGTGGCTTGATGAAAGGTGGTCGTCAAGAGGTTCACATGATCAAGAGCCGCAGGCTTAACGATGTGCACCTACGGATCTTGCTGGTCGTACCTCGTCCGTCAGAACATCAAGGAGGCGCACAAGGCCAAGCAGGGACTCACTTGGGGTCATCCGCGGAGGTCCGTATGTTAGACTGCTTCCGCACAATAATGGTCCAGATCAAAGTTCGCGAACACCGGAGGCAAGGGACCACTTACACGTCTCTTGTTGGACTGTGACACCTAGTTCCCCGGCCGCCACGGCCCACGGTCCTGATTCCTCACATGTACGACGGTAGTATGTGCGAAATTAATACAGACACAGCGTTTAATCTAGGTTGGAGAACGTGTCAAGGAGGTCGGGATTCGGAAACAGCAGAGGCTCACATTTTCTGAAGCTCTGCTATTCGTTCGCGGATATGTTATCATAGACGGCACATGCGATACATGAGAACATGACCCCAGGTTTAACGAACGACAACAATCTAAGATAGCACCACATTACCGGTAAAGATGTAGATGACGACTTCTCGTCTCCTGCAGATACCTGGTTGCAAACTTGTCTATGTAGAGGCTCCGCTCTTGTTGTCATTTGTGTCAGGACGGGTCGCGGGATTCTACGGCAGGTCCGCCGGCCCCATGGAGTTGGCGATCCTGCTGATGACGGATTCTTACATGTATCATCTTCGACGCTGGGGAAAGATCTCGGGCACTCCGAATATTTCTTTCCCGGACTTTGGTATTATCTCGCGGTGTGATATGCGGTTTACAGCTGACAGTGCCGGCGCAAGGTTACTGGCAATTTGTCCCCGTCTTCCTTATTAGATGCCCAGAAGCATACAGCTGGCTTCTTGCCCAAACATCTTCCACGACGCTCACATGGATAACAGACGTATTGACCCACGAAAGAGTTCATCGCAAATTGAGGTAGATTTACCTTCACTAACCCACTGAAGGAGCTCGAGGTCTCCCTGGTGTGGATCGTAATCCTATCCTAAAGTCGTGATTTATCGCGCTGCGTGACTTCCAGTCGCATGCTATAACAATAGAAAAGGGACCCCTTCGTCGGCTCTCCCGTATTCCTCACGATGCGAATCTTAGACTCCTGTCACCGGGGCTCTCCCATGGGGATATATTTGATTCGAGTTCGACATTTTGACTCCACAGGAGCTAAGATTATTCCAAGCTTGGTCGGGGAAGGAGAAGAGTCCTAAGAGCACATACGCGCGGCAGATTTCCATGCTGCAGACATTGGCTCTCTCGTTGGCGAGTCCATCCGAGCTATCCCGTGAATAGGGGCCTTGAAAGATGAGGAAAGCAATGACCGTGTGGCGCACTGGCAGGAACACCATGGAAATATAGCTCACGAAGCGGTACATAGTTTAACCAGGATCATATACTCACTTTTCCTCGTTGAGTGGGAGAAGGTGGAGAATGACAGCATGGTTGATGTTTAGTGACCGCGTAAGTAGGGCGAGGCGAGGCAGTCGGGGAACTAGAACCCTCATCCGAAACCTCGTCCCTGTGGTAAAATATGAGCACAGGGGTGAGCTATGCACGTCCCAGCGTCCATTGTAATATAAGAGTAGAGAAGGCATAGGCAGTCAGCAAGGGTCGATGATGGTGTCGTAGTGTTCGTTCAGATCGCAAGATTAAGGGGACAAGAGTCTGTGAGCAAGCTTATGCCAACCACGACGAGAGCGGCATTTTCAGCAAGGCAAAGGCGGCGGGCAGATAGAAGGGTGTTGCAGCGGAATTTAAAGTCCGCAGATTGAGACTGGCCAGCATCATAAACTGCAAGCAAAGACCAATTTTGGGTACTTGGGTCTGATCAGCGCGTCCCCTGCCTTGTCGTTTGCCAGGGGCCGTTGCATGTGCACGCCCCTGACCGAAGACTTGTAACAGCTTCTTAGTAAGTCAGTTGGGGGGGGGGGGGGNGGGGGGGGGGGGGGGGGGGGGGGGGGGGGGGGGTTTGTTGCGCAGCATGATATCTAAAAGGAGGCCCTTGCCCAAGGGTCTATCCATGTCCGAGAGGTAGTCAATGGTCCCGCCTGCCGCCATGCACGACTGAGCTTCTTGAATGCCACTGCAGGGCATGGGTTGGCGAGGTGGAGGAGGACTTCGTTTGTGGGAACATCATGGACGAGGATCTAAGGAGGAATTAATCTTTCGCCGGTTCGTCCTGAGCGTTCCTAGTGCACCATTTTTGCTTGCAGCAAGCATGGGATGTTGGATCACCGGTTATCCGTCAATGCATGCAAGTCTTTACCCTTCGGAGAGTGGTCTTCTTATCTAGCCCTAACCTCCCAAACAAACATTTCTGATGAAGTCGTCGCCTCGCTCCGAAATAAATCGATCGTCACCTCGCATGGCACATAGGTCACGTCGTCGAGAAGCCGATTATGACGGCCTCGCGATACCCTGGTCAATGGAGCTCTTTTCGGACATGTATAACCACCAAAAGCCATCTGATCTAGGTAAGCAAGAGTGATGCGCCGTTGTTTGCTGAAATGACAATGGCAAATTACCCGTACATATTTAGGCAACTCGCGTGCCTATACGTAGGTAGATACCACCTAGTCGGGCAGGTGGATAGTCACCCGGCAACTCTGCTCCGTCTCACATATGAATAAGCGAGCGCGAAACTTGCTAATCGGACGTACCGACTCAGAAGAGCTCAAAGGAACGATCCACCTCGGTTTGTAAAGTGAGGCGGTGATCCGCTGCCGGCCTGGCGAGGGGCATTTTCAGTCCCAGTGAGCATAAAAACGTACGCGTACCAGGTAATTTCGCCACGGCTTTGCCGACAAGCCACGTTTGGGGACACGGTTGGGAACCGAACAAGAGGGAACAACAATCGCTCCATGCTGTCGAAATGATCGCCTGTACGGAACATGTATTACCACCTTCGGATCCTCCGTGTAGATCCCGCAGCCGGGCCCCCACATGAACATCTGAGAACATGCATTGGACAGCCCTAGCCCCTTTGTCTCTTGAGGTTTCGCTACTGCGATACTATATTGAGCACAAGAGACAATGGCTGTAGGAACCTTGATCAAAACAGCCAAGAGATGGTGCGCGCGAAGCGCCTACCTATAAATTGTCTGCACAACTGATCACGTGTTTTGCAGAGTTTTCGACCCTGTTGCGGACATGCTTAAAGTACCCGTCCTAGCGCCCTACCTAGTAATCCATCATGGGCATCGCTCAGAAAACTCAATTGTGCGGGACTCACCAGTCAATAATCCTGTCGGTATCCGCGAATTTGACGAGTTAAGTACTCATACATGTTTGTCGGCGGCGCCGGATCGCTGTTGCTGGCCGTCTGGCTGTGTGACCGCGCTATGCCACACCAGGCCGCATGGCTGCAGCAAATCGTCAGGGCCTTGCACCATCTGCTTGAATTCTCTTAGGATAGCTGGATGGAGGGGAGGCTCGTGTAGCATCGTGTAGCCGGTCCGAGCTCCCAGGTTTGTATATGCTTCCAAGGTTGCTTTAAAGAGTATTCGCTCCCCTCCCCCTCTGTCTTGTACACCGCTGATCAATTCATTCTTTTATCAACTAGAGGTTTCGCTTCTTGTTGCTTTCCTTATTGTTGTAGTAAAGCAAGTTCTTCTCACCTTGACCAGCATGAAGATGATCCCTTCCTTCCTCTCCTTCGCCGCATTGGCCTCCGCTGCATGTCATTACGGCACCACGTTGGCCCCACGAGACAGTATCGTCGGCCGTGCTAAGGGAAAATTCGGCTACGACGGGCTACAGGGTCCCATTAACTGGCACGGTCTAAGCCCCGGCAACGCACTATGCGCTCGGGGAGAGAGCCAGTCACCCGTCAACATCGTCCCCAGCGACTACGACACTGTCAGCGGCTCCTCTTACAACCTTGAGATTCCTTCATACCCGGATGGTGCCGAGATAGAGAACATAGGAACCGGTGTCCAGGTCTACGTCAATGGCTCGGCCACTATTGACAACACCACCTACGCCCTCCGGCAGTACCATTTCCACACCCCAAGCGAGCATCGAATCGAGAACGAGTACTACCCCGTAGAGGTGCACTTTGTCATGCAGACCGATGGTAGGTGTCGACCTTCGCTGACAACCGGCGCTGGAGTTGCAAGCTGACACCATGTGTTCCTCAGACGAATCCCTTGCTGTCATCGGCTTCATGATCGAGGTCGCTGCCGACTGCGACACCCCCAGCGAAGTGATGACTGCCTCGCTCCGGAATATCGGTGAGATCCCCAGCACAGGCAACATCACCACGACCGAGCCCCTCGACTTCAGCGATCTTCAGTCGCACCTCGCCGAGTCCGAAGTCTTCACCTACGGCGGCTCCCTCACCACGCCCCCCTGCGACGAGGGCGTCGCATGGAATGTCGTCGCCGACCCTATCTTCGTCGATGTGTCCACCTTTCGCGCCGTTAAAGCGGTTCTCAAGTTCAACAGCCGCCATACGCAGAATGTCCCTGGACATGTGAATGTGATCGAGAGCGCCAGCAAAGCTTTCGACAACCTGCTGTAGTACCGCGATCCGCATAAGACGGGGGAACGGGAAGTCAAAAACGGGAAGGGAAAATAATGATCGGACAAGACTAATGATGGCTTGCGGGCGGGCTGTTATGGCGTTTTCGGGACCTTTAGGATGGACTGCATAGTGTTAAGAAGTTCAGAAGCGTTGGTATTAAAGAGACGCTCAAGGAATAATGAAGTTCGGCATAGTGCATCTCCTCTCCGAAATGTGCTGCATCTGGTATCGGGCTCCAGACTTTCCGTCGGTATTGCTTGTTGGCTTTCCCGGCCCGGCTCTGGAATTGGTGGAAACCCGCGGGCAAGTTGACCTTGGAAGGGTAAAAAAATCGTGGGACTGATGCCAAGACCCCGCGTCACTTATTTTCTCTGCCAAAGCTCATTATAATAAGACCATCTGGCGCCGAAGTGGGAAGAGTCTGTCTCTGGTATTGGTAGTCCGGCGTGAGGGTTACGTACTAGTACTGAGGTACCTAGGAAAAGTGAGAGGGTGACGCTAATAATCGCGAAGTTGGTTGATGGGGCCTTGGAGGACAGCTGCCTTAATTTTATGCCTTACAAATCGGGCAGCAAGTCGTCAAATGAGAGTGACACTTACACCCTTGGCGACCGCGAACTATCAGCCCTACGACAAACTCTCGACTTGAGCCGCATCGATGGCGCATCCGCCATGGCGTCATTTTGAAAAAAGATCCGGGGAAGGGGCCTTTAACGATGATGGGTATCTATTCAGAGGTGAGGCATTGTGGGTGTGGAAATGGCTAATCGCAGCTCCAAAAGATGTATATCTAGCCAGTATTATCCTCTGAGACGACTTCCGGTCAAACCGTGACTGTTTCCACCATTTTGGCATGTGTTTGGCCAAATAGTCGTTACTCATTTGTTGGATGTTGCAAGCTGGTGAGCAAAACGAGCTTCGTTTCTCATGGCCCATGGGCGGAGAGCTGGTCCGTTCTGAGGGAATCAACTGTCCGGATACCTTACCCAAGTCGGAAAAAGTGGACTGGACAAGTGGTTAGAGTCATTCTGGGCCAATCGTTTCTATTACCTAAGGCACCCCTGCACGTGAGATGGCTCCAGCTGCCTCAGGCGCTTGCTTGGGCCCGGTGCATTGAGGTGCAGGCCAGCAATCACTTCGCGGCCACGACACGCGAATCCCTCAATCAAACCCTTCGCCCACCATCGCCAGGCAGTTGGATTTCTAGCTGCGCTGCTGTTGCGTCGCAATCAGGAAAAGCCCTCAAGATCGAAACATTGACGCCGGACGTCTTGTCTGTGCTGTCCTTAATTTTTTTTTTAAATTTGCTGTTGCTGCTTGGATCCTGTTTGCTTTCCCCCCTCTGCGACGCCTCATCCCCATGCGCGCCTACACCAGGCCGTGAGCTTCGTGCACCCCTGGTATCGCAATCCAGCCTCAACCCAAGGTGAGACTTCCGCCGCCATCAGATCGCGTTGTGCGTCTGCTTTTATCTTGTACACTGAGCGCACACTCTCATACCTTTTACTCCCCACGACTGACATTACTCTCCGTCAGCTCTCAGTGTCTCGATCAACAAGCGAGGACCATCCCACTTCCTTCTCGACCAATACCGGGCGTCACTCCCAATTGTTTCGAAGCGCTCTAGCCGTCAATCAAGATGGTTAGCAAGCGTAAGCGTAACTCCGAGGCGTTCGACCCAAACAAGTCCGACTCCGACGACGAGAACTTCAATCCCACCGAGACCAGGCCGCGCAAAACCTCCAGGAAAAGGCGTGCATCAGGGCAGTCCAAGTCCAGCCGCAAGAGGCGAAATGGCTATCGGGGCTCTGATATCGAGGAGGATGGCAACATGCTGTCTGATAGCCAGGAGGAGTCCTTTGTGGAGGATGACTCCGAGGAAGAGGACGAGCCCGCTGTATTGAATGCGGCCGGACGCAGGGCTCGAAAGGCTGCAACTCAGAAGCCCAACTACCACGAGAGCAGCGCGGAGGACGAAGAGGACACCGGCGGCGAGAGCTCGGGCAGCGCTAGCAAGGCTCCCGTTAAGTCAGAGACCAAGACCCGGCGCCTTGTTAAGCTCAAGGTCCCAAAAGGCGCGACCGCTGTCGCGGGGCGTAGGATGACACGTGCTACGACTGAGGATGCCGAGGATTTTGTCGAGCTCTCGAATTCAGGGCGCCACGCCGTGGCATCTCGCGATTCTCGTAGCAAGAGCCCCGAGACCGCGGCGCGAAGCACCCGATCATCACGCGCGTTAAAGGGCATTAAGAAAGCCCCTGAGCCGATAGAGGAGGCAACACAGGAGAGCAGCGGCAAGGAGACCGGCGATGCGGACGAGCCCGACGAGCTCGCCCAAGACCACGACGCGATAGAGAAGAAGGGGGAAGATGACGACGAGATGGCAGACGCTGCCAACGATGACGACATTGCGGAAAATAAGGGCGCTCAAGTCGTGGACGGTGATGCGGAGGCTGTTGTTGTTGAAGACGACGAAGACGATGACGATGTCCCCATCACGCGCCGCACTCGCGCGTCCAGATCTAATGCTGCTGCCGCGGAACTAGCAGAGGAGCCCGAGGAGGCATCCGCGAGACCGCGACGTCTGATGCGCAAGTCCGTTTCCAAAAAGTCGGCCGCCGAACCTAGTAGCGATTTTGAGCCTGAGCCTGCAGAGGAGTCAGACGATGAAATATCGGCGGACAACAATGGGGACGACGACGAGCCCGACAGCTCCACATCCCGCCCTCGAGCCGGCCGGCGACGGGGCCGCTCCGGTCGATCCTCACGACGTGGGGCAGATTCTGCCGACGAGGAGCCCGACTTCGACCTGGACGAGCTGAATGAAGAAGCTAGAGAACTCAGACAAGATTCTCGAACTAGTCGTCGTCGGGCCCGGGAGCAGTCACCAATTGTGTACCAGGAGAAAGGACGTCGCTCCCGGGCTAATGTCAACTATTACATGCCCCCTCTTCCCCCCGGTATCGTTGAAGAAGAAGACGTGCAGGAGGACCCCGCGCCGACTCCTTCTAGGTCTCGTCGGGGACGCGGGGCCGCCTCGACCTTGTGGGAGCGCAATCTGAATACCACCTTTGGGCCCTTTGGTGGTGGCGGTGGCGCTGGCTCGCTCCTAACAGGCCCGTGGGGCACCGGTGCTGCTGGCGGCGTCGACTCGGACAGTAGTGATGATGAGATGATGCACCGTTCCAATGTTGCGGGCAATGTTGGCATGACACCGACCTCCGCGGCTCCGGGAGGCTTGGTCCTCGGCGGGCAAGGGCTCAATGCGGAGGGCGCAGGCGCCACGCCCAACGTGGGGAAGATCAAGGACCGCAAAGCGCTTGCCGACGCTGACCCACTGGGGGTTGACATGGATGTCGATTTCAACAAGGTCGGCGGCTTAAAAGGCCACATTGACCAGCTCAAGGAGATGGTTCAGCTGCCTCTGCTGTACCCGGAGCTCTTCAGCAAGTTCCACGTCACCCCGCCGAGGGGGGTCTTGTTCCATGGGCCTCCCGGTACGGGTAAAACACTGCTCGCCCGAGCACTGGCCAACTCGGTTGGGTCCGGCGGAAAGAAGATCTCGTTTTACATGCGGAAGGGTGCCGATGCGCTTTCCAAGTGGGTCGGTGAGGCCGAGAAGCAGCTGCGGTTGCTCTTCGAGGAAGCAAGGAGGACTCAGCCGAGCATCATCTTCTTCGACGAGATTGATGGGCTGGCGCCGGTGCGGTCGAGCAAGCAGGAGCAGATCCACGCGTCCATTGTCTCGACTTTGCTTGCGCTCATGGACGGCATGGATGGCCGTGGTCAGGTCATTGTGATTGGCGCTACGAATCGGCCTGACAACATCGATCCTGCTCTACGCCGTCCTGGTCGCTTCGACAGGGAGTTCTACTTCCCCTTGCCAGATATAGAGGGTCGTCGATCAATCATAGACATCCACACCAAGGACTGGGGCCTGTCTGAGGAGTTCAAGAGCTCGTTGGCCGAGCAGACCAAAGGCTATGGAGGCGCCGACATTCGTGCCCTGGCGACAGAGGCAGCACTCAATTCCATTCAGCGCACGTATCCTCAGATCTATTCGTCGCAAGAGAAGCTTGTGGTCAAGCCGGAGAACATCTCGGTCCACGCCTCGGATTTCATGATGGCCATCAAGAAACTGATTCCGTCTTCCGAACGCTCAGCAACCTCCGGTGCTCAACCATTGCCTAAGTCAGTCGAGCCGTTGCTATGCGAGCAATTCAAAATGGCCAAGGCGGCTCTCGACGAATTGTTACCTCGCAAGAAGAAGTTGACGGCGCTGGAGGAGGCCATGTACGAGCAGCATAACGACGCGGACCACGGCTTCGGTCGCGAGGCGCTGCATCAGGAATTTGAACGGTCACGCGTGTTCCGACCTCGTTTCATCATTTATGGTGACCATGGAATGGGACAGGGTTATCTGGCGTCAGCCATCCTGCACTACCTTGAGGGGGTTCATGTCCAGAACTTTGATCTTCCGAGCCTTCTAGCCGATGGACGGGTAAGAAAATGTTCCCCTGGCTGATTTTTGTCCTGTACTTGCTAACGTGCTCCTCAGTCTATGGAACAAGTTATAGTGAGCCTTTTCACGGAGGTTAGGCGTCACAAGCCCAGTGTCATCTACATCCCCAACATAGAGGCCTGGTATGCCACCCTCCACGGTACGATCGCTCTGGTCACTTTCCAGACAATGCTGAGGTCGATACCGCCGACTGACCCAATCCTGGTTCTTGCGACCGCTGAGTGCGAAAAGGGCGAGCTGCCGAAGGATCTGGCGCGCGACTTCTTTGGCTTCTCCCGGAAAAATCGTATGGCAATCCCACGGCCTCAGGCGGTAAGTGATCCCATGTGCGACCCCGCTGATCACCCCCGGAACTGACTTTGGTATCAGGAAAACCGCCGAAGGTACTTTGCAACGACGCTCGACTACATCAAGAAGAAGCCTGGAGAATTTCCGGACCCCGAGAATCGCAAGAAGAGAGTTCTGGAGGAACTTCCGGTCGCGCCCAAGGAGGAGCCCAAGCCTCCTAGCAAAGCAGAGATGAAGGCGCTGCAAAAGAGGGACCATCAGCTGCTCAATGGCCTGAAGATCCAGCTGCAACCCATCATGGATCAGATCAACCGCAAGTACAAGAAGTTCAGGCAGCCTGTCATCCCGCAGTCTCGGATCGAGTACCTGTTTGCGGAGGCGGACCCCAATTTCGTCCGGGCGGACCTTGCCGAAGGCCAGAACCGACCGTTCGAGATTGTCAAGGATAAGCATGGGCATGATGTACTCAAGGAGACGGCGACAGGCAAGTGCTTCTACAATCTCGAAACGACAACCATTGAGGAGCGTCTTTCGAACGGATTCTATGCTCGCCCGGAGGATTTCCTGCTCGACATCAGAGCCCTTGCCAAGGACGCCAAGAACATCGGAGATAAAGAACGCACGCTCAAGGCAAATGAGCTCCTAAGTAATGTGGAGGTGGATGTCGCTAGTATCGAGGCCAGCACTTCACACATTGACTGGGACGGCCTGTACCACCGGCAATTGGAACGGGCCAAGAAACAAGCCGAGAAGGAACGCAGGAGGAAGGCTATGCAATCCGTTGTCGACAGGGTTCAGTCCGACCTTGGTGGCAACGCTAACGACAGTGACTACCAAGGTCCCGTCACCCTCGGGGCACCACTTCCCGGATCCCGTACCATGGCCCGATTCCAAGTCAAGAGCCCGCCGGTGCAAGAGGAGGCACCTGCCCCCGGACAGGACTCCCATCCTGGGAACGGCACGTCCAATGCCACTGGTGGTGGCGATGTGCAGATGAGCGGAGTCGACGATGATACTCAGCTGGGGTCTGAAATGGGACCGCCGCCTAAATCGCAGACAGGGATGACGCAGATTTCGCAGAAATCAGCCGTTACATCTCTGCCGCCTGGTGTGTCACCGTCTGCTGTCATCAACGAGGCGTCGACGACAAAGACGTCAGATCCGTCCACTCACCGCTCCTCGAACTGGAGCACACAGTTGACGAACGGAAATCATGGTGAGCAGCTTGCAAGTGGGAATGCCGATCATGACAACGACGTCGACATTCCGGACACGGCGCCGATTGCCAGTCAGGTCACATCGAGCGATGAGGCCTGGCCGCACTCTCAGGCACAGGCGCTGCGGGCAAATACTGCTGTAGACCCTAACATTAGCAGCAGCCCGACCTCATCACAGGTTCAGGGCTATCCGCGGACGCCGGCCAGGAGGAATCCCTCTGGAATGGGCTCGTTGCTTAATGAACCGCACGGCGAGGAGCACCACGGGAGTCGCAACTCGGGGTCATCAGCGTCCCAGCCCGTGGAAATTGACAGCGCGATAGATGCGGCGCTCGACGAAATGAGGGAAAAGACGGGCGGATGCACGATTGAGCAGCTGGAACAGATCAACCGGGAGCTCATGGATGAGATCTGGCGCTGGAGGAACGAGTGGAACCGGCCCAAGGTCCTGATCAATGTGACGACAGTGTTCAACGAGTCCATCGGCGACATTGATGACAACCAGGGCATGGGCCCGTTGAGTCAGTTCCGGGGCCAGAACATGGACGTTTAGGAGATCGGTTCAAGTTATAACTGTGAGCCCCAATGAGCCGAGGTCTCCAGTTGTGAGCGCGTGTGAGGGAGGTGGGGGTTTCTGGGGTATACGGGTTGGCATGTGCAACTGAAATGCGCGTGAGGGGACTCACTTTGTCTCGCGGACACTGCGGTGTCGCGGTCTACCTTGTCTTTACGGAGTTTGGAAGCGGAACGGTAAAGGGGCATTTGCAGAAAGATTCCATGTTTTTCCTCCATTAGAGAGTATTAGGCACCTTTTGTCATACAACATGTTTGGCATACGTACATGCGCACCGCCACCAACCCCATCACCTCCCCTCTTTACAGTTTGCCCTTGTCCTTGGCACTGGTGTCGACGCGTTTCCCCTCATCGGCCTGCTCAGCGACGGTCAAGTCCGGGAGCTTGCGGGGCATGATGCGCCGAGGATTGGACCCAGGCACGACGTTGTACTTGGAAAAGTCGGTGATCCCAGCATACTCCCGGAGGAAATCCTCATCGAGGAGCAGCTCGCCATTGACCTTCTCAGCCGGTGCCCGCAGGATAGCGAGAATCGCATCCGAAAAGACGGTCGCCTTCCTCAAATCCTCCGCCTCGCGAGGATCGCGCCTCGTGAACTGCTGCGTGGCAGCAGACTCCACAGCAACAGCCGGCCACAAGCTCGTGATGGCCATCCGTCCCCGCAGGCCGTCATCGCGGTCAATGTCCATGGCGAGACCCTTTGTCAGGACGCTCATGCCTACCTTGCCTATGGCGTAGGCTGTCTTGCCGCGGAAGAAGCGGCTGTAGATTGGTGGGCTGACGACGATGATGCGTGGCCGAGGGGAGGCGCGCAGGTGCGGGAGGGAGGCGTGGACGGTGGCGTAGAGGCCTTCTGGGTTGACGCGCTGCATGAGGAGGAAGCGCTTCAGGGGGGTGGCGGGGACGGAGGCCCAGTGGATGGCGCCGGAGTTGTAGACTAGGACATCGAGGCGGTTGTACTTCTGATGGGGAGGGTTAGTACATGTGACATGTATGTAAAGTATAAGCTTGGAGGGCGGTTGCTTACGGAGATGGTCTGGGAGATGAGATTCTCCACGCTCTCTGGGTATCGGACATCGACCTGGATGGCGGTGGCATCGCCGCCGGAGGCGAGGATCTCGTTGGCGACGGTGGTGATGGTGGAGGATGAAGAGTTGGGGTCCGGGGCCGTGGGGATGGGCTTGGACGGGTCGCTAACTGTCCTGGCGGCCACGACGACTAAACGATGCTTGTCAGTAATTAATTGATCGATACAGAGTAGATAGATAAAAAGGAGCAATGGGTAGTCCTAGGCACCTGCGTAGCCCTCACGGCCGAGGTCAACGGCAATCTGACGGCCAATGCCGCGAGATGCTCCGACGACGAGGGCGACTGGTTTCTGGGATTGAGGAGACGGTGGTGTCATGGCGGTTGCGTCATGAATTGTGCGCGTATCTTTTCCCGATCATCTTAGATGCTATATTCAATTGATAGCTGGCATCGCCGTCATACATGCTATAAGTAAGATGCGTTAGAGTGCTGACAGGTCCGGAAACCCGACGGGGTTCGGAGGGCTGATGTCAGTTGGTCCGGGCGGAAAGTGGGGGTCGTGGAGCGGACCTCGGCATCCGCAGGCGGGAAACCCGGGGTAAGGGGGGCGGGCATGTGCAGGGTGGTCTGGGGAAGCTTCCAAGTTGTTATTTATACATGTAGCCTCACACAAAGGTGGTATAGAGCTGTCAGCGCCTAGTTTCCCCATCGACTCCGCCACGTCATATCGCACCAGCCTTGTATGCCTCTTCAAGTCTAGCCTCTAGCCCGGCCTTTTAGCTACGGATGGCTGACTGTGTCCCAGGACCATGGGTGGCCGCATCGACTGCTACCTGGACATCGGTGTGCTGCCTTTCCCAGACCCCGAATCTCTCTAGTAGTAGCAAGGAGAGGCTGGCTGACGGGTGCCAGCATCCTTCTATAGCTATGTTGCTTTCGCCGATCTGGTTCCGAACCTGGACAAGCTCCAGGCTCATGGCGTCCACGTAGAGTACGCGAAGCCAACCTGGCTCGTTCCCTACGTAGGGATAATCGACTGACCCCGGTATCCAGGTTCCACCCGGTGCTCATTGCCGGCATCAACAACCTTTCAGGTAAGCATTCGCACCCAGCAGGGTGAGGAATCAAGGTAGAGAGACTAACCGAGCCTACCCACCTCCCAAGGCAACAAACCACCGTGGGTTATCAAAGCCAAGGCCAAGTATCTATCCGGCGACTCCAAGCGGGCCGCCGAGCGCGTCGGACGGTCCGGCCTGGCCTTCCCCCGAGACTTCATGTCCATGGCGCTCACCACCTCGCCCCTCCGCGCGCTGCACTACATCAAGGCCAACTATCCGCGTGCGACATTCCTCGCGACCATGGAGATCATGTTCAAGAAGTTCTGGACGCCGCCCCACGTCAACCTCACGCAGGACGACAAGCTCACGGCCGTGCTGGCCGAGGCGGTCGACGGCAGCGGCAAGCTTCTTTTCACCGCTGATGATGTCTCGCGTATCATGGCGGGGAGGGAGGGCATGAAGGATGCCGTCAAGGCGGAGACGCAGAAGGCTGTTGACCTGGGTGCGTTTGGGGCGCCGTGGATTTGGGCGACCAACGCGAAGGGGGAGGGTGCGTCTTTCTTTGGGAGTGATCGGTGAGTTTTCATGTCTTTCCCGTCTCCTTCCTCTTCTATTGTTCTCCTCTTTCCTATCAGGAAATGTGTGCACGCCTTGCTGAGGAAAGTGGCCGCTGACTTGGTCGTTCCTGCAGTTTCAACCACATCTACGCCCACCTGGGGATTCCCTTCCACGACGTCACCATTCTGCCGCCTTCTAAGCTGTAACTGGCTGCCTACTAGTAGTGCAATGTCTACCTGTAAGGAAGGAGCGAGATTTATAGCGTGCGACCAATGAATATTCTAAAATTACTAAGTAAGGCGTGGTGTTCAGTGCTCGTATACTAGTAGTTGAGGTGAGATGTAGCCGATGCTTCACATCACAATGATGTTAGGCCAATACATGTAGTCGACCCCACTGCGGATGTCATCGCTCACTCACGCACATCTTCCACTCACACTCAACGACCCACACACAAAGTGAAGGGAAGAGCACAGCAGATAAATCGACTTCCGAAGCCGCCACCGCCATGCAGCCGCTGGAGCTGACGCTCATCGTCGCCGCGACCCGGAACATGGGCATCGGCCTCAATGGCTCGATGCCTTGGACGGGTCTGCGCAGGGAGATGCGATATTTCGCACGCGTCACGACGCGCCTTCCACCACAGGTAAAACCGCCCTCCTCGGGTTCACTCATGATATAATGTGGCCGAATACTAGCTGAAAGCAAAAAATCACCAGGCAGCACAGACCCCCGGCGCCGTCAACGCCGTCATAATGGGCCGCAAGACGTGGGACTCCATCCCACCCAAATTCAGACCCCTCAAGAACCGCCTCAACATCATCGTCACGCGCTCCGCCCCCACCGCCGCGCCATCACCCTCGATATCCATCACCGAGCCCATCAGGGTGTCCTCCCTGGAACAGGCCCTAAAGTATGCCCAGGCACGCGCCGTCGCCCGGGTCTTCGTCATGGGCGGCGCGCAGATCTACGAGGCTGCCCTGCGGCTTCCCGAGACTAGGAGGGTGCTCCTCACTAGGATAGAGCAGGAGTTTGAGTGTGATACGTTCTTCAATTTGCATCTGGGTGGTGGTGATACCGGGACGGAGGGCTGGACGAGGAGGTCGAGGCAGGAACTTGAGGAGTGGACGGGGGAGCAAGTCGCCGAGGGTGGTGAGGAGGAGGCGGGCACGAAATACGAATTTCAGATGTGGGAGAAGACAGCGGATGGTGAAGATAGCAGGTCATAAATAAATAAACAATGTTAATGAATATACAGACAATATCGAGTTTCATGTCAAATCTATGTTATTTGGAAGAAGTTGGGAATCCCCGCCATACAGCACATTGCCCAACGCTGCCGCCCTTTTTTTTCTCCTTCCAGCCCACCCAGATGCAATTACTGATACAAGTTGACTGATACAAGTTGGTACAAAAGATCGGACACGACAAACTTTGACTCGCACATATCACAGCTTCGCAGCCGTTGTCGTCCCCTTGGCTGCCCCCGCCGCCGTAACCTTCGCCGCAGCCTGGGTGGTTCCTGTCGTGCCGCCCGCAGACTGCTGCTGCTGCTGCTGCTGCTGCTGCTGCGCAATCCTCGCCGCCTTTTCCATACCCGTCCAGAAGCTCTCAACCGGCAGCTCAAGGATCGGCCCAGCACGCTGCGCAAATGACATATCCGACGTCGACTCCAGCGCCTGGAGGCACGACCTCATCCACCCGACAATAGCCGCCAGCGCCCGGGGGTCCACGTCCGGCGAGCCCTTGAAGAGGTTCCGCCAGACGGCGCTGGCCAGCACGGCGTCGCCCCGGACGAGGCCCTCGTCGTAGGCAACCATGAGGCCGCGCCACTGCACGAAGATGTCCTTGAGGTAGCGCTGCCGCAGGGCGCTGGAGGTGATGTTGTGGTCGACGTGCATCTTCTTCTCGGCCTCGAAGAAGAAGTGGTCGACCAGCTGCTGGCGCCAGTTGGCAAAGGTGTCGCGGTCGAAGCACCGGATGCGCGCGTTGAGGAGGTAGAGGTGCAGCATGGTTACGTGAGACCACGTGCTAAAGGTCGGTGGGAGCTTAAACACTACATGCGCACATATCAATGTGTCAGCTTTCTGAATGGGATTTCGGTTCGTAAGGACAAGCAAGGTCCAGGGGAACACGTACGCTCGTGCCAGACCGTCCGGGCGGCGATGGAAACCCCGACCTCCTCGCCGTCCTCCAGCTTGGCCACCTTGTCAAGCTTTCGGTCCTCCTCGGTAATTTTATAGTCTGCCGCCTCGCCGCAGACCTTGTACAGCTTCTCGGTCGCGTTCACCACAAAGTACGCTCCCCTGGGTCCCGCGGCCAGCGGGTTCATCAGGGCCCTCGGGGCCGTGGTGCTGAGGCTGCGGGACTGCGCAGTGGCTCGCCCGCGGGGTTTCGCGCCGCCATTGCTTGGGGTGCAGGCCAGGACTGTCAGGGTTCGTCTCGAGAGGGCTCCGGCGGTCCGGTGAGGAGCTGAGAGGGTTGTCCGAGAGGCCCGGGAGGCGGCGCGCACGAGCAGGCGGGCCTGCGACATGCAGCTTTCACAGGCCATGGTGATGGGTCTGGCTGGCGGACAAAAGGCCAAAGGGGAGTTCGGTCGCGTCGAGGAATCGAGTCAAGGACGGATTTGGGGTGCTGGTTGCCTGTTCACGTCAATGCCATGACTCTCCGACTCCAATGTATGACACCATGAAGTTGTCGCTGGGGCGATAAATTCCATCTCCCGGCCACTATTTACTTGGTACAGAACTAGTGCGGTTGAATGTCGGTAGTGGTTGACAGAAAAAGACATCACCATTTGTGTCGGCCATTGTCCTGTGTTATTCACCGGGAAGACCTATTCAAGTCAGAAATAATGTCGAGATATATTTTTCGTGGTAGTCTGATGGTACTCTACCTACAGTTAATGTGAAGTGTCTGTAATTATTTATTCCATCCAGTTTCACAAAGAGAACAGAGAACAAATGTAGCACAAGCATAAGTAGACACTTATATACGACAATCACAGGAAGATACACATACAACATCGTACAGTACCTATATTGCTCGTATAAATATATGACATACATTCTAGTAGTACACGCCTCTAGCGGAGCTTTGAAAAGATGAGGCTGCTGTTCATCCCGCCAAAGCCAAAACTATTCGAAAGAGAAGTCTCAATCTTCCTCTCCTGGGCCTTGAGCGGCACAAAGTTGAAATTAACTCCGACATCCGGGCTCTCGAGATTCAATGTTGCTGGTGCCATTCCCTGCATGAATGTTAGCGGTCGGATATTCTACTAAGTAGATGGATGATGATGATGATGATGATGATGATGATGATGATGATGATGATGATGATGATGATGATGGTTGCCACTCACCTCATGAACAGCCAATATCGCAAACAGAGCTTCCACAGCGCCAGCACCACCTAGAAGATGGCCCATGGCCCCCTTCGTGCTGCTCACTGTGACTTGGGACTCATCAGATACACCCCCATCACCCAGCATGACCCGCCGAATAGCCCGCGCCTCCGCCTTGTCTCCAACCAGCGTCCCCGTCCCGTGGGCATTGATATAGTCCACCCTCGATGGTCTGACACTCGCCATCTCCAACGCCCGCCTCATAGCCAGATACGCACCGCGGCCATCTTCCGGCGGCGCTGTAATATGATGCGCATCCATGCTACGGCCATACCCCGTAATCTCAGCATAGATCCGCGCGCCCCTGGCCTTGGCATGCTCCAGCTCCTCGAGGACACACACGCCAGCACCCTCGCCGATGACGAACCCATTCCGCTTACTGTCAAAGGGCCGACAGCTCTCGCGCGGGGCATGATTGTACGCCGTGGACAGGGACCGGGCCCTTCCGAAGCCGGCGAAAGTGAGCGGGTGGATGCACGACTCTGAGCTGCCGGCTATCATCACATTCGCGTGGCCATTAGAGATGGGGTGGAAGGCGTCGATGATGGAATCCGCGCCCGTTGTGCAGGCTGTCGTGGCGGCGCCGCCGGGTCCATGGAAGCCGTACTTGATCGATACATGTCCCGCTGCCATGTTGGGCAGAATCCTGGGGACGAAGAGCGGCTCGACCTTTCTGTAGCCCTGTGTTTGGTCCGTATCAGCAAGTGAACGGGCAGGGGGGCTTTTCTTTTGTTTTGTTTTTTCCTATCCGAAGAGGACAGCACGTACGCCTGCTCCATGGGCCGAGCCAGTCTCATATATCTCCTCCAGGTTGCCGATGCCGGTACCCAAACACACACCCGTCCTCTCCCTATCCGCCGCCGACGCATCTTCTAGTCCTGCATCCTTGATGGCCATGTCAGAGGCAGCCATGGCGTACTGCGCGAACTTGGCCATGCGACGCTCCTCAGCCGGGCCCAGCCATTTTGCGGCGTTCCACCGGCCCTCGCCTTCGCCCTCGGGAACGAGTCCTGCGACGGTACTTGGAAGCTCATTCCATCGGTCTGCGGGCTTCCGACCGGCGACGCTGACGATACCGGACTCGCCGGCGAGGAGGCGTGCCCAGGTATGTCTGATGCCGACCCCCAAGGGCGTGATGGCCCCGAGGCCCGTCACTACCACTCGGCGCATAGTCTTTCCATAGCCGACGTTGTCAGCGCTAGATGACTTTGTATAAAACACGACCGTGGAGAATAAGTTGTGCAGTCGAACTTGAGAATCCGAAAATGTGGACGGCGACAAACAAAAAAATAGAAAGTCGGGCGTCTTGTCTCGCCTCGAGATGGCAAATTGATGTTGACGAGTTCTTTAGAAGACACTGTGCTCAGTCGCGAAACAGTGGGTGCATCGGCTGCTTACAGGCGTCAACGTGTCCGGTGAGACCATGACCCTATACAGTGCGTATTCTTCCCTATACTGTATGTCGAGAACACAGTAATAGGTACCTGGACTTTGAGGCGCCGCGCATCTTATCAACCACCTCGGCTGACAGCCACGAACCGTTTCATCCAACGCAGACCATTTGTCTCCTTCATATCCTCAGCTTCACACGCGATACTCTTCCGCTCCGTCATCTCGCCATGTTGTCAACTTTGTTTTTATAAGGCATTTTGATCAATGTCATTCATCCCGTCCGAGTCGGTTGCTTGCCTCACTGCTCAGTGAGATCTCGTGGAGGACAGCTGTTGACTTCGACATCTCGCCGGACCATTGGGTAAACCTCGAAGTCGTTGCGGGCACCAGACTCCATCTTCTTTTTTTTTCTTTTTTTCCGAATATACGGGGAACCGCTGCGGCGCTCTGTGGACTCATTGTACAACCCTGGACATCCTCGGATAGCCGTGGAAGCAGTCAGCCAGCATGAGTTCAAGCGAGAGAAGGGGTCCGGGGCCCCAGGCAGAGACCACGAGCCTCGAGCTGGATGATTACCCGGTTAATCGGCGTTCTGCAACACACCAGAGGGCCGGGTCCATCGGCGAGGACCTGAAGCTAGATGCGTCAGAGTTGGCAGACACGGGAGCTCGAAACGACGACGATGACGAGGAGGGATCGGAGCATGAGCTCCTCCTAGACCCCAACCTCCCCGAAGAAGAGTACGAGGCCAGACGCCGTCGTTCCCACGCCGAGGACGGGCCGAAGACCGAGGAAGAGGAGGACTCACCCTACCCAGAGGTCCGAGCCGCGGTGAGGAACTACGACGAGGATCTGCCATGCAATACGATCAGGGCCTGGACGATTGGCATGTGTCTGGTCGTCCTTGGGGCTTCGATGAACACGCTGTTCTCCCTCCGTCAACCGTCGATATCTATCGGTCCGCTCATAGCCCAGATCATCTCCTGGCCATTGGGTCATGGCTGGGCAAGATGGGTTCCCCACAAGAGAATGGCCATCTTTGGCCACATTATAGAGCTGAACCCTGGTCCGTTCAACATCAAGGAACATTCCATCATTGTCGTCATGGCGGGCGTGTCCTTCTCCGTTGCGTATGCCACCGACATCATCCTCGCCCAGCTCGTCTTCTACAAGCAGAATTTCGGCCTGACCTTCCAGCTGCTCCTCACCATATCGACTCAGTCCCTGGGCTACGGAATCGCCGGGATGATGAGACGCTTCCTAGGTAACTTCCGGCGCTCCGAGTCATTCAGGCTAGCCCTGCTAACCCCGTCGTCATCCAGTCTACCCGGCTTCCATGATTTGGCCGGGCAACCTGGTCGCCGTGACACTTCTCAACGCCATGCACGAGACAAATGACACCGAGGACCCCACCGTTCTCGGAGGGACGATGCCCCGGTATAGGTGGTTTAGCATCGTCACCGCCTGCGCCTTTGTGTACTACTTTATTCCCGGCTTCCTCGCCCAGTTCCTCAGCATCTTTGCATTCGCCACCTGGATGGCGCCCCAGAATCCGGTTGTCAACCAGCTGTTTGGTGGCCAGACGGGCCTCTCCCTCCTCCCCATCACCTTCGACTGGACGCAGATTGCTGGCTACGTCGGGTCGCCCCTCATTCCGCCATGGTAGGTCAGGCCCAATGCTCTGCTCGGATGCTACGTGGTGACTAACCAGGGGTGTAGGCACGCCATTGCCAACACGCTGGTCGGCGTGGTCTTTTTCTTTTGCTTTCTCTCGGGGGTTCTTCACTTCAACGGGACGTGGTACGGCCGTTACCTCCCCATGAGCGACGCCGGCACCTACGATAATAGGGGAAATCCGTACAACACCACCCGCATCCTCACGCCTGACTTTACACTCGACGAGGAGGCGTACCAAAATTACTCTCCGCTCTTCATCAGGTACACTCCACTCTATTTCCACGATGAAGACTTGAGACTGACTGAAATAGCACCACGTTTGCCATGTCGTACGGGCTTTCTTTCGCCGCCATCTCATCCCTGGTTGTGTACACGTACCTACACAACCGGAAGCAGATCTGGAGGCAATACCGCAACAGCACGACAGAGAAGCCGGACATCCACATGAAGCTGATGCAGAAGTATAAGGAGGCCCCCACAATATGGTACATGTCACTGTTTGCCATCGTAAGTCGCCGGGTTCAGCTCAATCACGTTAGGCCGTCTAACATAGTCACCAGATGCTCGTATTGGGATTCCTTACAGTTCTCGCCTATCCCACCAATCTCACGTGGTGGGCGTTTCTTCTCGCCGTGATCATCTCCTTTGGCTTCTCCCTCCCCATTGGGATCATCGAGGCCATCACCAATAATCGGATCGGTCTGAATGTTCTTACCGAGTTCATCTACGGCTATATCCAACCGGGGCGTCCCCTGGCTCTCATGATGTAAGATGAAAACCAGATATTCCCTCCGACCCACCAGAGCAACCCCTTAACTCGCACTTCCGAATAGATTCAAGACGTTTGGGTACATCACCATGTCTCAAGCCCTCACATTCGTATCGGACTTAAAATTCGGACACTACATGAAGATCCCTCCGAGGACCATGTTCCTCGCGCAAGTCGTATCCACGACCTTCTCATGCTTCATCCAAATTGTAGTCCTCAACTTCGCCCTCGATAACATCAAGGGTGTGTGCGAGCCGGACCAGCCAGACCACTTCACCTGCCCCGGCGGGCGGGTCTTCTTCGCAGCCTCGGTAATTTGGGGCCTCATCGGCCCGGATCGCATGTTTTCCCCCGGACGCATCTACTCAGGCCTCTTCATCTTCTTCATCGTCGGCGCCATAGTCCCCGTGGTGATCTATCTCGCCGTCAAGCGCTACCCGCGGTCCCCGCTGCGCTACGCCATGGCGCCCCTCATCTTCGGCGGCGCGGGCGCGATTCCCCCAGCCACGCCGCTCAACTACCTATCCTGGGGTATCGTGGGCTTCATCTTCCAGTTCTGGATCAAGAAGAGGCACTTTGGGTGGTGGAGCCGGCTCAACTTCCTGACGTCGTCTGGCTTGGATCTGGGCCTCGCGCTGGCGACGCTGTTCATCTTCTTTGCGTTTACGATGCAGGAGATTGAGCCGCCGAAGTGGTGGGGAAATGAGGTTGTGGGGACGACGATGGATGTACAGGGGACGGCGGTGCAGATGCGTGTATTGAAGGATGCGCAGCAGTTTGGCCCGGAGACGTGGTAGTCGGGGCCAGGTATACGTCGTACCCTGTAGGCAGGGGCTCAATGATCACGCGAACTTTGTCTCGAGGCCTGTTCAAACTTCTGCGTTGACTTCTCTGGGATGCTCCGGTCAAGCCTCGCCATCGCTGAGCGTCATTCGAGGGTTCCAAGAGGAGAATCGGCCAAGACCAGATGAAGGCAACTGCATAATACCTGGTACACGGGGTCATGGGGACACCAGAAGAAGTACCAAAACCTACCACACGTGTACATATAAATAGCGGTATATGAGTCTATGTGTCATATAAAAGAATATTGGTACTTTAAGCTTGACACCCGCGAGAGTACCTAAGCTCTACTAGTAATTACTACTACCTACCTTACTTAGAGTAGTACAGTTAGTAGGTAGGTACTAGGCACTGACAGGTACCCTGAGGAACGGCAGTTCCGTCCCATCGGGAATTGTGGGGCACGGGCCGGCGCGGTCGTTTCGGCGCGTGCAATTTTTTGACGACTCCATCAAGCTCGACCACATCATCTAACCGTACGCGCCACCAACCATCCCCATCCCAATGGCCGCCGATTCATGACCCGATAACCCACACCCGCCCAATCGATCGCTCCCGACCCGAGAGCACGCGTACACAGCACTTAGGCGCCAGTCAGTCGCCATGGCCAGCCTCTCGAGGGGTCTCTTCCACCCCAACATGCGGACGCAGCTCCTCCGGCGCCCGCGAGCCGTCACCAACCACTCCGAGCTCTCGTCCCTATCACTGCCTCGCCTCCGCCTCTTCACGACATCCCCGTTCCGTCTGCGGGTCGCCCAGCCCAAGACCGCATCCACTCCTCCCTCGACGAAAGCCACAAAGCCCCCCTCATCCCCACCGCAAACAAGCTACGCCCTCATCAAGAGCCTCGCGACCAAGCCCACACCCACCGTGCTCTACGAGGGCCCCTCGAACTTTTGGTTCTACTTCGGTTGCTGGTCCAGCGGCCTCTCCATCCTGACCTGGACGGCCGTGACGGGGCCGCTCGTTCTCTTCACTGAGCCGGCAGCACCTGAGGGAGCGCAGAGCCTCCCCGAGTGGGTGACATGGATCAACGGCTCATCGTACGTGCTCCTCGCCGCCATGGGCTTCTACCTCATCTCCAAGACGCCCAACATCGTCAAGACGATCCGCGTCCTCCCCGCGCCGGCCAAGCTCCGCCCAGCGCCCCTGGCCACACCCACTGCGGCCCCCGCCACCGCACCCCCCACGACGACACTGCAGATGGAAGTGACAGTGCACCGCATGCTCCCCTTCCTGAAGCCCAAGGTCCTCGTCCAACCCCTCGACCGCGTGTCCATCAAGTCGCGCCTCTCCCTGCCAGAGGAGTACGTCCCCGAGCTGCGGCGGCTCCAGCTGGAGCGGATGGAACGCCAGCGCGAGGCCGAGCAGCGCAAGTACGACATGGAGCACCTGCTCACCATGCCGATCCGTAGGCTAGCCCGAGGCATGATGGGGCTGTTCAACGGCGTGCGGTCAGCGTGGACCGACATGGGATTTGGTGTCATACGGGTGGATGGTAAGGAGTACAAGGTCAATGTCACCAAGGGGTTTGCGCATGATGGGTTTAGAACACTAGAGAAGATTGTGTCGGTCAAGGCAAAGTAGGTCTACCGACGGTTTCTTGGGGAAGCCTCCCTTTTTCTGGTGTACATTGTCATTCTCCCTATTAGCTGTATACATATGTGATTTGTATAGTCAATGTACGATAGTGACCCAAGGGTGAAGGGCGAGGTTGGTTCAACACACAGCGCGGAGTGGCCTAAGCAAGCTTCTTCCAATGTAACTTATGAGTTTACTGGTGGTACGTGTATATTTACATACCTATATATAAGGTACATATATATATTCAAGACACCTCCAGCATATCCGCAAACCACCCGCGCAAAGCTTGAGAGTGAAACTGCGACCATGCGCTTCATCAAGGAACAGTCCGACCTACCTGCACCTCAGTAGAAATCAAGTGCCAAGCTCTGGCTTACACTTACGGCGCCTATACTTTGTATCGGAAAGCTGGGTTTCTATGACCGAGTCGTGGAGAAGCTGGGGTGGGGGAGCCTGTATGAACTACCTTGCATCAGTGTACCCATCACTCAATTACCAAGTACCTCAGTGTTCTACCCTGGAGGACTCAAGTGTCCCTCTGCTACTGCAGTCAGTGTGCAGATACACTTCTTGGGGTGTGGTTAGTCCAAGGAGACAACAGCCAGGCGTCATGTCATGCTGGTTCTCCAATCCCTCGGCTGGAAAGGGCTACCTTTCCGATCTCACTGTATGGTATCCGTAGCATCACTTACTGTTCGTCAAGCCGGATGCTATAGGTAGATAGATCCAAGCTCTCGCAGCACAGCATCCACATCTTCCCAAGTGTGTCTCCGATCTCATAGATTCGGGGAGATGGCATGTAAAAAATTTTCGCCATCACATCGCATATGCAGTATCCCCAGCCCAGTCCCCGACTCCGAGACACTTGCTGCATGCAGCCAGCCAGCCAGCCTCTGTGCGGCTGTGCGTGCATCCTGCCCTGTCCTACAGCTTCTCGATCTCGCTGCAGCGGCATCTCCTACCCTATAAGCGTTGTTGCCGCAGCCGCCAGCGGACCCAATTAGATCCCCAGCCTAGCAACAGTGCGGCAGCAGAAGTTCATAGGGCGGATTGTTGACCGAGTGTCGTTTGTCTTGTTTAGGCAATATGGCGGTCAGGCGGAGCCTCCACGGGCGAAAAGGATGGGGGAAGGTCCGGGCGGGGGTGGGGGGGGGGGGTTGNGGGGGGGGGGGGGGGGGGGGGGGGGGGGGGGGGGGGGGTTGGAGATCCTCCGACGTCTGTCGCTGCCGAGACTGAGTCGCCGCCCGCCTGATCTGTCGTTGGTCCCTCCCCTCTTCTACCCTCTTACCTTCCTTCACCCTCCGGCTCAATAGTAGAAAATAACGACCAGGCCAACGTGCCGCATGTAAATATACGCAGCTGTAGTGTGCTGCTCCGTTGGCGGCGGGTGACGTATCAAATTCACGAATTCCAAGAACAGTGCTGGCGTGTGACACAGCAGCTTGGCTGGCTTCATACCACCCCTTCAAGCGCCATGGCAACTTCGTACATACTGCCAAGCTAGGTGTCCCCTGAGCCCAAAAAGAGAGCCCATCGTTTTCGAGAATCGCCCAAGATCCCCCAAGCTCTCGGATACATTACAGCAGCAATGCATATGTAATGAGTGAGGCCCGAGAAGGCTGGCCGGATCACCGCGATATCAGGGCGTGTCGTCCTCAGAGAGGCACGTCATTATCGGACGACTTTACGGAAGCCAACCCCACCGTGGTGCTTTTTAAAGAAATCGTTGGCCCCGCTCGTGGGGGCCCTCCTTCGGGAGGACGCTCGTTTGTCGTTCGGGCTCGTGGGGTCGCGGTGGTGGGCAGGGCAGCTCGGGAGAGGCGCTTGGGGTTCTATCATGATCGGGAGTTGCCTCGTGCCTATGCTCCGAGTACTATCTGTAGTTGTTCTCGCCTTATTTCGACGTATACTCCAACGTCTTGGATACCGTTACTCTTCTTATCAACGCCACAGCGACAAGAGCTCCGGACAGGCGCCTTTGGTGACGGTCAACTGGTTGCACTCCGGATCTCATCTTGTTCGAATGCGGAAAGTGGCAAGACATGATCGTCATTGGCGAATTCGTCTTGCGGACCAAGATCCCCATGCCATGTACTCCGTACGTGCGGCCAATCCGCGATTACTCGACCACTGCGGGGTAGCAGCTATCCTCAAGGCCGGCAGATAAGATGGCGAAAATGACTGAATTCTAGCCCCCTTCTTGTGTGATTCGGGGAGGGGGGTCCCGGTGGATCGACCAGTGTCAAGGTACTCGTATGCATTGCAACGAGGAGGGTCCCGCCCTTAAGAGGCTGGTTGGCTGGAGGGCTCGCCGAACTCCAGGGTCGAAACCAAATTGCTTTGTCTGGGGTTGTACTCGTAGCTTGGGATGTCGTGCCGACGAGTCTCCTTGTACCAGTATGTTCGTGAAAGTTGTCCGTAAATCGTTCTCTGCTCCTATGCATGTATTGTATCCGCCGAGGCTTGACGACGGACCATCGCAGGCGCCGCAGTCAGAGTTTGCCCTTGCAGTGGTAATATGAGACTGTCCAATCATTAGGCAATGGGGATTGTTGCCTCTGGTGCAACCACCGATCCGTACAGTAATGTCAGCGAGATGTGAGGCGGTGAGATTCTACCGTTTGTGGATAGCGGGAGATCGGAACCCAATGCAGCGGCCCTCTCCTTACCCTCCTTTCCCCCCCCTAAAGCGTCGAATCTGTTGCCACCGACGCCACGAGCCCGCCTTGTTATTCGACTAATAAGGCCAAGACCCTGGAAATCCCCTCGGTTGGTAAGCCGCGATCCCGTGACGGCTCCGACAAAGGGTTGCGCGCTTGTTTCTGGCCAACGACGGGACAAATGAAGCGTCTCGCGGTTAAAATAAAATAAATATGTGGCAAGCTGAAAGGAGGCGGTGAGGCAGGGTTGGTGTGGCTCGGAATGGATGATGACGGTTGGAGGGGAGAGTGTGTACTCACCCGTTTTAATCCGGCTGTTCGTGATAGACATTGTGAACCTGGACGCTGGTCCAGAGACAGACGGATGGACAGATGGCCACACAAGACACTGCTGAGACGCATGTCAGGAGACATGTCTGATTTGACACGCCTTGAGAACCCTGGCTTTGGAACTCCCAACTCAACTCCAGAGATCTCCTTCCTTGATGACACATGACCCTATCCCCACGCATGCAATCCAGGGCCTCTGTAACCGCATACTTTGCCAGTATTAAGGGTCTGACCCCCATTCCTCATGCATGTCGATGACATGGGCCCTGTTGAGGGCCGGGGATCTCACCAGTGCCAGGGAGGCAATCTGGCAGCCTTCGAAACGCGATGGTGTGGTCATGCGTGGCCGGCTCATGGTAGGGTGCGGCGTCTGGGATGTGGTGGCGGGTGGTTCGTGAGCGACAATCATTCATCCTTCGTCCCAGACAATGCGGCGATACTACTGCCGCTCAGAGGCAGATAATCCCCCCAAGGTTGCATCTGTGTGCGGGCCCCCAGCCATCTCAAGGTGGGGGCGACGCCCAAGCGGCGGGGCTCGCATATGGACGCGGGGGTTCGTCAAGCAGTATGACATACCACCAAGATCGTTACCCCCAATCAAAGTCGGGCTATGGGCCATGCCGGTGGAGAGGATGACATAAAAGTCAACTCGGCCTCGATCAAGCGAATTCGAACCATTCATTGTTAAAGGCCGGATCCAGACCTGCGGATATGTACAGTACGCGTCCGTAAGATACACATAGGATCAAAGTGTCGCATATATCCATTTCACTGCCTGGATGCTGCACAATGATAGTAGGGTGGCGGGAGTGGCGCGTCCCGTGTGGCTCTGTGATGCTCCGTGATGCCATCATTCAGAGCAGATGGTGTCGAAGTTGTTTTTCACAAGCCGGAGATGCTGTAGTAGGCGATCGGATTCATTTCGGGCAGAGCAGCGTCGGTAACGGAAGGATGGGATGTACTCGTCAGGGTCTCTTGTTTGCCCACACGGGAGTTGCAGCGTCAGGGGCCAATTACTCGTAGCAGTGACATTCGTCCGCGGCTAAGCACTGTACGAGTAGATCAGCGCCTGCGAGGTCGAAACGTCGGCGTCTGCATTTTGAGGCAACCTCCTCCGCGTTCTGGGCTCGACCAATGTTGTTACACGTCTCTAATTACCCCTTCTTTTCCTCACAAGCGCCGGCCGAGTTCCGGTTTCCCAAGCACGCGGTCATTTGGAGCCTTGGGATTTCTACGAAGCAGATGCAGTCCGTTCCGTTCTCTGGGACGATATTACGATGCCAGTGCGTCGCGACGGCAACGCGAGACGGCAGCCTGGACCGGGCTAAGACGATGGCCTCGGAAGATGGTCGTGGTGGCTTGCAAGTTGCAACTTTCTAGGAGCACAATTTGGTACTAACCGAGTTGCCCAGATTGTCTCAAGCCTCAACGGCATTGCGGGGCATGGGCGTATCCCGGGCCACAAGACTCCAGGGCCACAAGACACCCGGGCCACAAGACACCCGGCCCACAAGACTCCCGGGCCACAAGACTCAACACTGAAGGTGACAATCTCTGATTATGCCTTGAGATGCAAGGCGTCGTCAAACGTTGGTGCAAACGTTGGTGCATGTTGAGGCTCGAGTCCTCGGGCATGGTCCCAGGTTATTGCAGTCTGCGTCATCCCCGCCGACAGGATAGGGGAGCGCAAGTTGCCAAGACATTCAAGTGTGCAACATGAATCCTGGAGGTGAGGTCGAGTGTAAATTATGAGTGCCCAGCCTTTAAGCCAAGCAAAACCCCCACATTGGACCCTCCAGGCTCCACAATAATTAGTCTCCCAGAAACCCCGACGTTATCTCGGTCTCGCTGCGCTGCGAGTGGGTTCCGGGTGGCCTGGGTGTCGCCTGGTCTTGGCGCGGCCGGCGGGGTGTTGGGCAGTGGCCACACAGGCGCAGTGATCTGCTGCGGTCTGGTTTCTGTGCTGCCGTTGGTCACGGTCCTTTGATTGCGGGCTTTTTGCGTCCGGGGGCCTCCACCATTATATCGTCTAGATTCATCTCGTGGCATTAAACAGAGGCGCGCTATCCTGCAGGTGCTCGTATATGAGGACGATCACGGTCAGGTGGACCGGTGCTGTTCGGCGGACCTTCAGTAATGTCCCAAGTCGGGTCGGATCTCTTGGCTGACGATGCTGGTGCCTTGTCGCGGGCTGGTGCCCGCTCGCCAGTTGCCACCATGTGAAGGACGAGCCAAATTTGATAGATCAGATGGCTAGGAGTTGTGGATGAATGGGCTGTGGGTGGTGCCGCCACTTCGGATACTGCACAAACTGAAGGCCGCCAGCCTCGAGCATCTAAAGACGGCGACAGGATGCTTCGAAATGCGTGGTGCAGGAGACCGATGCAAGAGCTAATGCAGTTGCGAGCGCTTGAGATGCGGTTGATTGGGTCAGTCAGCTATCGTCGTCGCACCCTGAGGCACTTGTGGGTGGCGCCGGCGCCGAAACCACCCGGTACGGTAATCGCAGGGACTGATCAATTCGACGACCTGCCGCCCTCACAAGGTGATCTGGGTGGTGTCGTGACCGTCAGCAGTGTGGCCACAAGGACAGCTGATTCGAGACATTGGACGACGGGACGGATTGCTCAGGTGATGGGCGGAACTGCGCCGCCGCGGCTGATGCTGATGTTGATCCCAATGCTGACTTTCGCCTCAAGAAGGGCAGCCGCGTTGAGAAACCATCGGCAGTGGAAACGAAAGGGCTGATACAAAGACGACATGTCGAAATCAACGTCCGTCGGGAGCCGTGATGGTACGTCCGTAGATGGTAGTACTAGTAGTGATGCTCTTTTGGAAAGGGTTGGAGATGATCAGTGGTGGCGGGGACCACCCACTGCCACTGACTGACTGGTGGTGTCAGGATGTCGAGGCAGGGTTCATCGAGTGGCTTCCAGGGTGCCCTGTCCACTGCCCTGCAACTGCAGGCTGCACCCGCACGGCCGCACCTGCACCTGCACCTTCCCTGTGCCAGTCGTGGGATGGTGGCCAAGCGTTAAAGCAGGTGCCGCCAAGGGCGCTGGGAGGCTCTTGCCAATTACCAGAATATGTGCTTCCCCCCTTTCCCCCCCCACCATCTCTGCATCTGCATTTGTTATTAGGCTTGGGTCCCTCGCCTATTGCCCGCTGGACCCTCTCGCTTCGTTGCTTCTGCCTCCTGCATCCCGTCCTCTCTGTCCCAGAGGCGCCACCCGGAGGAGACGACGAGCTGGGTCTGGCTCCTGTTTCTTTCTTTCTTTTTTTTTTTTTAACTTCCTCCGCGCCTCTTCCACTCCTTCCTCCGCTCCGCAGCCATCACGACGAGCCTCATTCTCCTGCGCTCCTTCGAGACGGCTCGGCTCGGCTCGGTATGAGAGTGCGCGACCTCCGCTGGCCTACCCTTTCGTGTCTGCTCTGCCTGTCTTGGGAGCCAGCCGCATTGACGAGGTGAGTCACTGTTCTTTTGCCTTGCGTTGCCTGCCGTTGCCTGCTTTGCTGTTCGTTGCCCGGGCTGTGTGGTCCCTCTCTCGTCGATTTTCACCGGATGATGCTGGTCGACTATGGTTTTTTTGTCTTGGCTGCTCAGTGCCCGTGGAGGAGCCGCGGAACCCACGCGAACCATGTCTATGGAGGAGGCAGCCATCTGCCCATTGCCCACTGCCTTTGCCTACCCTCTCGACCGAGAGTTCCTCACTTGTTCCGTACGGCTTTCTTCCCACCTCCGTTATGCTTTGTTACCGCGGCGTCGCGGTAACTTCGCATTGTGTCTGTTTCGTGCTGCGCTTCTAGTTGCGGCCGCCTGATTCGGGGACATTGCCACTGCCTATGTCTCTGAATCGGCTTGAGAGCGCATGAGATCATACGGTGGATGTTCTGTTTCGAGCCTACTGGCCTCTGATTGAGCCCCCCCTGCCACGATCCAATACTGGCTACCGTGTTCCGGATTGCAAGCAACAACAGACCCTATGTACATCTTTTAGGGCCCCCTAACTTCCCGGCATGATGGACTGCATTCCAATTTCCATATGCTAACCAGATCACCGGACAGTTGTGTCTTCCTCGAGTCTTCTGCTCGAGCATCGAAGCGACACGATCGTATCGGACACGAGCTCTTCGATTACCCCCCCGACCTAGACATATTATTTGGCTCTCCCTAAACGTCTCTCTGCCTTAAATGAGCAAGAGAGCATAAAGATGGACTCAGAAGACGGAGAGCTGTTCATAAAGGTATATCTCTGCGCCAACTGAATGTCGGAGGGGTCACAGCACGCTGACATGGCAGTAGCAATTGGCCAGCTTCGTGCGGACGCACGAAAAGGCCCTTGCCAATGCTCTTCAGTTTCAACGGCGCGAGGTTCGCCATCGTCCGACCCAAAGCACCAGCTCCGTGACGACGATTCCCAGATCCCCCTCCTCTCTCCCCGAGCGACCTTCGACGTCCTCGTCCACCTCGAGCTCCCTGGCAGCGACTTTCTCGCTCGGTTCCCTCAACTTGGCCTCCTCGAATGTCAAGTCGGCCAGGCTAGCTTTGACCCCTCATCATCTATTCTATCTCCTGTCCCGGTTCGAGGATCTTGGTATCGCCGTAGGACCTATGAAGATTCGTCTCGAGAACCTCCACGATAGCTCCACCTCGGCGAACTATGTCTCGTTCTTAGGCAACACCCAGCGATCGAGAAGCCGCGACTCCGATGTTGGGTCGATTCGTTCCGTCTCTAGCGTCCGCAGCGTCATGTCTGGCATGTCAGCTTTGTGGGCGAGCCTTGGCATTGGTGCGAGTATATCTGCTGCCAGGACCGAACGGCAGAAGGCTGCGACCCAGACCGATCTGAAGTATCTGTATTCGGCCTTCACCAAGATCCCCTGCCTCCGCCTTGCACCTGATTGGCGGGCTCGTCTGATTCGTGGTTACGAGGAATTCCCATTCGACTCCGCGGTCCCCCTCTATGTGTTCAAGAACTTACAGGCGCTGGAGATAAGCAGCATTGACTTCCGCCAGTTTTTTGGCTGGGACCGTGTTGCCGATCAGCTACGTTCCCTCACTTTGAGGCGGGCTGGCATCGAGGATCCTGCCGATATTCTGATCGACATCGTGTTGGACGACATGGACAAGCGTCGCCGCCGCACCTCCAAGTCTCAGTCTTCTCCCGCGACGACCTGGGGGTTTAGTGGAAGTTCACGTAGGGGGTCAATCGCCCCTCACCCTGAACTGAATCGGGCCATGACTGCACCCGGCGCGACAGATCTGAGGAGCTCGGCTAATGACTTGAGAGTCGGCTCGCTGTCACCCAGCGAACACGCCATTGACGATGGCAGTGTTTCGGACAGCGCAAGGCCTTCGGCTAAGAACAATTGCGACGATGCTCCCCAATCACCTACCAAGAAAGGTCGTCCGCGGAGCAACTCGCCGTCGCGTCCCACCAACTCTCGCAATAACTCGACCTATGCTCGCTCGTCGCAACGTATTCAGCGATCTGGATCTGGAAGCTCTCATTCCAGCCTATCCGACTCGTGGCATCACCACGCACGCGGTAGCTCCAGCAACCTTTTGACCATGGGCATCCTTCCCTCCTCCAAGTGGCGCTTTCTACGGCATCTCAGCTTGGCTGATAACTCGATGACATCCATCCCCTCGTCGAGCCTGGCTCCCCTGTCGAACACGCTGTACTCCCTGGACCTGTCCTCCAACCTCTTTACCCAGATACCGGACAGCCTCGCTACCTTGACGGCCCTCCGTGCCCTAAATCTCTCCCACTGCATGATAGATTCCCTCAACTCCCTAACTCGGAACCCGCTGCCTGCCATCACAGCCCTCAACCTCCGCGCCAACCGACTCCAGTCATTGGCGGGAATCGAGAAATTGTATCCGCTCGAGAGGTTGGACCTCAGGGACAACCGCTTGACAGACCCTTCAGAGCTCGCCAGGCTCACTGGCATCCCCGACATCCGCGAGATCTGGGTGGAAGGCAATCCCTTCGCCCGGACGCACAAGGACTACCGCATCACCATCTTCAACCTTTTCCGCAAGACAGCTGGGTACACGGAAGACATCATCATCGACGGCACCGGGCCAAGCTACTCGGAGCGGAGATACCTCGTCGAGCGACCCCCCATCCCTGAGTCCGTTCCGGTAGTCAAGCCTAAAGCCCCAGAGGTCCCCACCGTCGACATGTCGAAGCCCACGATCGTTTACGGTACTAAGGAAGGTGTGCTGCGGAAAGAGCGACCCACTCCCAAGGCTGTCATGAGTGAGGTCAGCACAAGCTCGACAAGACGCCGCAAGACGCCCAAGAGGCGGATTGTTGACCTAGCTACGGGGGACATGTCAACGTCTCCTCTTAATTCGGATGTGCGTAACACCACATCGCCAGTTGACCGTTCCGATGCTATCACGCCGGAAGGCAACTATCGGGTTTCCCCCACACCGCAGCCGCAGCTGCTCCCCCCCCTTGTGTTGACGGATAGCCGCAAGGGCAATGTGCCTCCTCCATCTGCCGATGTGCCGCGCGCTGACCCGACTGCGGTTCTCGTCGACACCACTCCCGAAGGAGGCGCCTTCTCCGATTCGCAGAAGAAATGGAGGCCGCCTCAAGACTGGGATGCTGATGCTGAGAATTACCGTCTCCAAATCGAGGCCTTGCGGGACAAGATCGGTAACGGATATCTCAGCGCCCTTGGCGAGGAGAGCTGGGATGCTAAAGGCACTCCTTTCGGCTCGTCGGCAATGCCGACGGCCGGTTCCATTGGGCCAGCGCACAGCCCTGATGCTGCGCATGCGGTCCAGTCTATTCACGGCGGCCGCACACTGGGACAGCCGTTGAGCCCCTGAACTATCTGAGTCGTCATTTGGCGTACTGGATGATACCCCATGATACCCCCATTTGCTCTTCCGGCTCTGCTCTTGTCTGCTGCATGAGTTACGAAATACTTGTTCTTCACCAAGCCTGGCTCAGTGTCTGTGCTTGTACATGGTTACCCTGGTGTAACTACTTTCTATGATCTATTGTTGTGACGTTATTTAGGAGCATAGCGGGTGCGGCGTTTGGTTTTTCTCTTTTCGCATATACTCTCCCCGGTCGGCATTTTGCTTTTACTTTGCATCCACGCAAGTCACTCACCGCCTCCCGCAGTACGTGATGCGTGTTGGGCAGGGACACCTGGAGGGCGGAGGATTTGTTTCTCATGAGGCACACAAAAGTTCGAGGCGGTTGTCAGCTCTATGGCTACATGCCGGAGACGGCGCGTTTGATATTTTTTGGCTTGTCGAAGGGTGGATTCGGTGGTATTTAGCACGCCAAGCAAGGATAGTTTGGCAGGACCATATTCTGGCTACCGTAAGGGAGCTCAATTTGAATGTAATGGTGTCGCCAACGGGCGGCGGGTTGTGCCTCTATACCTGAATGACCCCTTACTCTCTGGTGACGGGCTCCGTTGATAATGAAGGGGTAACGGGATGACGTCGAGCTGCGGGCAACCATACAGAGTGATGCTACAGTATAACTAAAGTGAACCCTTTGGTAATACATGGTCGCGCGGTGCGGACCTGTCTGTCGGCAGCCTGTGACCGAGTACCTCTTGCAAATAATGTTGGCGCCTTGGCTGAGCTATTGGGGTAGTCTGTGTCTGTATGTGGAGCAAGGGTGGATGCCCAACAGGCTAGGCCCAACCTTTCATCTTTTCAGGAGAGATGCCACGATTGCGGGGAAGTTTGACATCGTGATGTTCGAATTCGGAGTCATGGCGGAGCCACAATTCACGCTTCCTTCCACACCTCATCCGCAGAAGGGGATGCGTAACCTACAGGTATTAATACCTGCAGGTAGGGCTACGAGGTACGCAAGAAGGCAGCCACACACCGACGCTTAAGTACCAGCCTTTTGGGTTCTGGAGAAGGCCAAGCGGACAAGCCCGGGAGATGTTAGAACTGAGAGACACCTTTATTCCTCTTACTGGCTTCCCACGTTGCTTGGAGAGAAGTGGGTGGAAAACGGTGATTAGCCGCAGTGGTAATTAGTAGTGGACTCCACAGCGAGAAGCATGGGATAAAACTAGAGTAGTCGCCAGCCGCTAGCGTCGTGTTGGCAAGGGAATCAATCGCGCATGAAAGCACGCATGGGATCTTGACCGCTGGCAATTCATGGTGTGGATTGTCATGGATATCGATCGGAGAGTTTCCCCAGAATCTACCAGGTAATTACGTGCCTGACTAGGTACTCGGGGAAGATGCCGCTAGTCCAAAAGCATCTAAAAGGGGTGGCTGACTAAGGTTCCAGCCACTGAGCCAAGTGGCTTATCAGCGCAACCCCATCTCTGGACAGGCGCCAGAGAGAGCGAGGCAGGCTGCGCCGGCAACAGTAAGGTAAGGGGGACGTGGTCCGTGCATTTCGACTTCACGCGTTCCCTCTTGTTTTTCGCAACTCCGATCAGAGAGCCGCCCGCCGCCTTCACGTCACCCTCGTCCTGACTAGAAATCATCTATTTTACGTGAGAAGGGGAGCCCCCAGCGGCATGGTGAGCTTCTCGATCGCGCCGGCAGACACTACACGGCCGCTTGTGGGCTTCCAGATGCTGGCCGCCACGCTCCGACCCACGCCCCACGACCCCATTGCGACGACACCCCCTCAACGCTGCGATCTGATCTTTCGAGCGCACAAATACCCCTGCGACCCCGTTGCTCCAAAGTAGATTGCCATGGCGCCGAGTCCCTCTCCGTCTCGTCGTACGCCGACGGGTCGGCGTCGCGGCCGCCCGCCTGGCACCACGAATGCTGCTCGCGCAGCCAGACAGGCCTCCTTGGCCGCCTCGGAACCACCGCCAAAGAAGCGACGATACATACCTGGCGGACCCGGCGGCGGAGGACGATTTGTCGATCCGGGCGAGCTGGAGACACCACAATCGAGCGGCTCAGTCACGGTATCGAGACCCCGCGTCTCCGCCATTCGCGATGCCCTGAACGGCGCCTCGCCATCTTTGATGCCCCAACGCGAGCGCAGCACCCGGACGCGAGCGGCCGCGGCCCATAATGAGGAATTTGACTTTGCTGCTGCTGTCACGGCGTCGGTGCATCAAACTGACGACTACAAACCCCGAGAGGAGCGGAATTGGGAAGAGTTTCATCCCAACCTTGATATTGAGAAGGCCTTCATGGTATTTCGGTCTGAGGACGTCGACGGCATAACGCAGGAACTTCCTGTCACGCCCGCACCCCCGCCTCAAACTCCCGGAACATCTATGAACGGCTCGATGACACCATCCAACCAAATCAACCCCGTGTCCACTGGGAATACCCCTAGCGCTTCGACCAAGAATGAGACGAACCCGTTTGACACCGCCCAGGGAACACCCACGCGACGCTCTCGCCGGCCGACCCGCGATGTTGTGAGCTTCTACGGTGTTCGTCCTCTCGAGCTGCCCGTCCCTTCTACGCCCCAAGCCCCCAAGGTCCTCCCGATAAAGAATCAAACTGCGAAAGAGAAACTCGACCTAAAGCAACCGTCGTACCGAAAGACCAACCGCATAGAGATCTTCGAGAGTAAGACGTCTGGCCAGGCACGGTATGTGGACAAGGCGATGAGTAATGTCGGCTATCAAGAGAGCGACCACTTCATTCGCCCGGAACCACAGCTGATCAAGGCCACCGACGCCAATGTCGATGAGGACCCCGATCAGTTGGATGTGCCAATCGCAGAGGATGCTGTCCACCATTCCAGGTTTGGCCGCGTCGAATACGACATGGATGAGCAGGACGACATGTGGCTATCGCAGTACAATGTGCAGCGCAAGGCCAGTGAGCTGGAGGCCATCACACGAGAGATTTTCGAGATTACCATGACCAAGATCGAGAAGGAGTGGCACGCTTTGGAGAAGCGGATCCCAAAACCTAACCCCAAACCCCCACAGACCCATCGCCCCCGGTCAGGCTCTGCCGCAGCTGTCAACGGCGAGCCGCCGGCCGGGGAAGAACCCGACACTAAGTGTGCCATATGTGACGATGGGGACTGCGAAAACACAAATGCGATCGTCTTCTGCGATGGCTGCAACTTGGCAGTCCATCAAGAGTGTTATGGCGTGCCGTTCATTCCGGAGGGCCAGTGGCTCTGCCGGAAATGTCAGCTCTGTGGTAGAGGAGTTCCAGTACGTGCGCTGAGTTTCATTGAGACGATGTTGAATGCTGACTGCTTCTTGCAGACTTGTATTTTCTGCCCCAATACGGACGGCGCGTTCAAGCAGACCAACTCATCCAAGTGGGCACATCTTCTCTGTGCGATGTGGATCCCCGAAGTGTCCTTGGGAAACCATACCTTCATGGAGCCCGTGATGGATGTGGAAAAAGTACCCAAGACGAGGTGGAAGCTGCATTGCTATATATGCAACCAGAAGATGGGCGCATGCATCCAGTGCGGCAACAAGAATTGCTATCAGGCGTTCCATGTGACATGCGCCAGGCGTGCTCGCCTCTTCCTCAAGATGAAGACACCTGCTGGGCAGCTGGCTGTCCTAGATGGCAGCATGGTACTAAAGGCCTTCTGCGATAAGCACTGCCCGCCCCATTACACCGTGGAGCATGACGTCGCCAATGCCACCAGGTCGGCCAAGAGATTCTACAGGAGGAACATGAAAGGTCGCATCTGGGCAGACAATCATGCCGTCGCCAACGTTATTGCCGCACAGCAGCGCAACGCAATCACGGACCACGCGACTGATGCATCTCAATTGACCGGGGCGAAGAACGACGCTCTGATCGGCGACAAGAAAAAAGGCCAGGGACCAAAGAACGTCTGGAGGCTACCATCAGGGGCGCCCGTCATACCTCAGGCCGTCTTCGACACCGTTGAAGCCTCTCTCCAAAGATTCCCCTTCAGGAAGCGCAAAGATTACCTGAGTGAGGCCTGTCGCTACTGGACATTGAAGAGGGAGGCACGAAGGGGTGCCGCGCTTCTCAAACGACTGCAGCTTCAGATGGACTCGTTCTCCTCCATGGAGCTGACGAGGCGCAACTTTGCTGCTATGGGCCCCGGTGGCAAGGACCGACTCGCCCGGCGGATACAATTTGCCGAGATGCTCGTCAAGGACCTCGAGCAGCTGAAGGGTCTCTCAGAGGAGACGGCACAGCGGGAACAGAAGAAGTTGGAAGCGGCAGAGCTCGAGGAGAATTTTGTCGACCAGTGTTATTTCCCCGTGGCGAAGCTCTTGGGCCCTGCCATTGAGAAGGCCATCTCGTAAGTTGCTCCTTTATCGATGCCTGTGAACGTGTCAGGGATGGCTAATTATCCGCAGACTTGATAAGGGCTTGTTTGAGCGCGGCTTGCTCAATCTACGGCGACTTGTTGAGCAGAGACACTATGCCAACGCCCTGACCTTTGCACAAGAACTGTGCGACGTGATTCGGCAGGGCATCTTCCGCACTCCCGACTGGTCCCCGCCACCGGATCAACGCCCCGAGGCGTCGGAGCATCCACCTTTCAAGAATCCCTTTGAGGACATTCGTGAGCGCCGCAAGCTCGGAAAGCGCATCCTGAAAGCGGTCCAGCCACAGCTCGAAACTGCGCTTCGCGTCGAGTCTGAGATTTCCAACAAGTCTTTCGAGACCCTTGAGAAGGAACTAGAAGCAAAGATGGAGGCCAGCATCGACATGTCACAGCAGTCCGTCGTTGTACGGTCGCTTGCAGCTCAGGAGAACGACGGATTGGGTACCATCATGGTCGACGCGTCGCCACCTTCTGAAATCAGGGTGAAGACGGCAGCCTCGGAAGACGGGGCTGAGGCGGATGATGTCATGGATACCGATGGGGACGGAGGCGACAACATCAAAGTCAACACCTCGGGCCTAGGTATCGTCAATGGCGATGGCGACGTTGAGATGGCGGACCGCGGAGACGCCGCGACCCAACTGACCAACGGAGCAGGCGTATCACAAACGCCTCCAGACAGCAACGGCTACGGGCCGAGTCCCAAACGACGGACACAAAATGGCCCGCCCTCGCCGCCCCAGTCAAATGGGAGCCTGGGCAAGGATCCAGACCCCCTTGCGGACGGCGGAATCTTCTGGTACTTGAAGTCTCTGCAGCCAGTGGGAACGTCTATTCTCGAAGACGACGAGCCCGCGATGAGCGAGGACGTCCGGATGATGAGTGAGGACCTCACAGACTTAGACGACGAGGAGCTCAAGGCGCTCGGCGCGGAAGTGGACGAGAGTCTCGCGGCGGCAGTGGCCGAGGCGGAAGCGGAGGCGGAGGCGGAAGCCAGCACGGCTGCGGCGGCATCGAAGGGAAAGGCGAGCAGGGTGTCGCCGAAGAAGCGCAGGACGTCGGCGAGGAGACGGTGATGCTGACTTGTTTGCTTGTACTATTGCTAGGAGTATTTTTTTCTCGTTTGGTGCGCCGGTGGTAGTGTTGCAAAGGCGCCAATGGTCTGCGTGTGTTATTGCGTGCTTTGCGTGCTTTGCGTGTTTCGTTTATTTACAGGTAGCTTGGCGTTGGTCGGAAGGTGTTTCTTCTCCATGCGTCCTCTTCTTTTCTTCCCTTTCAGAAGTGACTACGGACGAATAGCCAGTACGACTAGTATTGGTCGTAACTCGAGGGATAACGCAGTGTGCCCTTAACGGGAGACTTTGGAATTAATGCTTTTTGTTGCTATTGACTGCCCTTGTGCGGTACTACTACTAGTAGTATAAGAGTAGAGTGACTCTTTTTCGAGTTGAAGAATGAATGCATGACTCGCTATATCCGGTGACGCGGGACGCTAATGGCTATTTCGAGAAATATGGTTTACCTCGAGGCCGGTCCTAGGCAGGCGCTTCCAATGATTTCTCTCGGTCGAATGGATAAGTACTATTAGTACCTGCTGGTGCCTGGGGGTGTTACGTACTAGGTGAGTACATCCGTGCAGTAAGTTCAAGTTGGCAATTATCAGCTATGGCGGAGATGCAGGAGCCGGCCGCGTCAACAGCTCCAGCACAAGTACTACCTAGGTAAGTGTTAATGGGCATCGCTATAGCTGACGAAGATGGGTCTACCGACCCCCAGCAGGGGCTCCGCACCTCCGGTTGTCCCCGCCGTCTGCCGAGAATACGAGGTATTCGACCCAAGAAGGTGGGCACGTAATTATTACAGTACAGTAGGTCGGGGACGCTTTGTCGGAGAGAACCGATGGGAAAGCATTACGCATGTATGTATGTATGGACATACCTACCTAGGGGATGGACGGGCAGCAAATAGCAAACAATTCACAGCGACGAGGTCCTGAAACTTGGAGGCCGGGCAGTGATATGAGGGCACGACATGTACGGGTGCGTGTTCTTTCACGTCTCATCAATACCTCGAAGCGAGTGAATTCCTCGCGCACGACCGAATCACGAAAGATTCCCGTCAGCTGCCCAGTCGCCGCCGGCGGGGCCCGAATCTGATGTTGATCTGGCTCGTTCGCTCGATTTCGTGCTTCTGGGTGGCAAAAAGAAACAAAGGGGCGCGACGGGATGCAGTCAGTGAGTGAGTGAGTGAATGAGTGAGTGTGTGAGTGGATGTAGGACGAAGGGGTTTGGTCATCGTTGTTGTCGATCAGGGCGGGTCGAAAGAGCCCCAGACGACGTTTTGTGGTTCTGCCGCACAGTACTAGTACTTCTGTAGCTCTTCTGATGCAGCGCGATGCTTGCGGCTTGCAGAGAGGTTGCAGATGGGATGGCGGCGGTGGCCACCAAAGCAGCTGCAGAAATCTGTCTGACGGACGGGATGGAGTGATGGTGGCCGTTGGTTCTGCCGCCTTGTGCGTTTCGGTACAAGTATGGTATGGCGGGTGCATGTATGAAAGAAGTGGAAAGAAGTACCGGGGNGGGGCGGGTGGAGGGTTTGGCTTGCATACTAGTAGGTAGGAGTCGTACTCGTACTGTTAGTACGATAGGTACTTGAATGGTGTTGGGATGGCTCGTCTTCCAAGGATGTCTAGCTAGGGACTGTTGGAATACTAATCATGTAAGTACTAGTAATAGTAGTACTAGTACTATTAGTATCCACGAATTCTCTTGACTGAGATGGCGCTATCTACTAGGTAGGTACTAGCTATCATAGTTCGTAGATAAGTACAGACCGTAGTAGTACTATGGCATCCGGGTGGAATGGAAGGGGGAAAAAAGAGGCTGAGCAGCTCCCGGTGCATCACGGTGGCCAACCCCCAAACGTTCCGCGGACAGAGCGAGAGCGCCAAATTTCACTGAAACACTGCAGCTCAGTTTGGTTCAGAGGCAGCCAGCCGACATTGATCGCAAGAGACGCAGGCTGTGCAGAACAAGAGAGCTCCGGATATTCCAACATGGAAGCAAGCAATAAAGTTGAGCACCAACACTGGAACGGCCACTCACAGAACAAGGGCCTTCTTGCGCCCCCCACTGTGGGATCCAGTGGATCAGGTACCTACAAGGGACTTTGGAACCCAGAGCCGCTACTGGGCCACGGGCTGAGGCTGCGTCAACCAGTGGACCAGTGGACGTCTGCCCACCACCCATCAGGGCCATCACTGTACAGCCCAGCGCTCTGCGGTTCGTCCGCCGCCGGGGTCCCCCAAGGGCCCCTGCGGCCCTGCCTCAAGTCGGGCGCTTGGCCTGCTGCTGTCAGCACCGCAACCGCCGCCTTTCTCTCTTCCCACGCGAGAGAAAGGGAAAAAAAAACCCACCACCAAACATCCCTCTGTCATCAGTGAACCATCAAAAGCGACACGACACACAGAGCGCCTCCCCCGCACTCCGTGTTCTATCCCGAGAAATCCGACTCTTGAGTCTGCTTCTCCCTGGCGATCTTCTGAATCTCCTCGAGATTCTTATCCTTTCGAGACGACCCTTCCCGCGGGAATCCAGACTTGAACTCTGGCCCGGCTGCCCCAAACACGAACGACCCTCACCTCCTCAAGACGACGACAAGGTCCACCCTTCGGCCGACCTCCCTCCCCCGGCGACACGTCTCCGGACGAATATACCGACTTCGACGACGACTTCGACTACTGCAGTAGAGTCATTTGCATCTGATCCAGGCGCGACTACGAGCACCCCGTGTTTCCTCCTGGTCCCTCTCATCCAGGACCACCCGACGGCCTTCCAGAGGCAGACTGCGACGACGAAACGACGACTCCCTCCGTCGCGACCTAAGTTCCCAGGACATTATCATCACCTTGACTGCTGATTTCATCGCGTTTTCGTCGCCTTTCCCGACACGCCTAGGCGCCATCGCCGCCGCGAGAACCCCCCCTTCCCCCCTCTATCCTTGCCAGAAGCTGTGGTCACTTCACTGTGAGTCCCGTCCCGCGCGCCGCCCTGGCCCACGCATTCCCGCATTCCCCGAGTCCCTTCTCTCCTGCCTTGGTCTTTGCCGTGTCGCAACCCCCTCATTTTCTCCCACCACAATGGCCTATTTCCCCCCCAAGTAAGCCTAGCCGGGCAAATTTTCTGTGCCTCGTATCGCAGCAGGCTCGGGGTGGAATGCTGTTCGTCTTTTGGCACGTCCCAGTTACCTACACACGCAATGAACACCAGCCGCCCCTGCGAGCTTTCTGGCAGCTGCTGACAATTCGGGCCCCGCGCCATGCAGGTTTTTGAGCAAAGTGCATCGACTTTTAGCGCCATAAGCATCAGTCTCTGGATATCGACAAGTTGCATTGCATCCTCCCGACGTCCCGCTCCCCGCCGCTGCTCCATTTTGCAAACATCCAACCAACGCTGCCCGCGATCCTTCCCCCAGCGCCCCGCCGCCGCACCCATCTCCTCCTCTTCCTCCTCTTCCTCCTCCTGCGGGCCATCATTCCCTTTTGAGGGTCTGTTAAGATGGCAGACCAACACGATGTCGATCTCGACTCTATAATTGATCGGCTACTTGAAGTGCGAGGCAGCCGTCCCGGCAAGCAGGTTCAGCTGCTCGAGGCGGAGATTCGATATCTCTGCACCAAGGCCCGCGAGATCTTCATCTCCCAGCCCATCCTTCTGGAGCTTGAGGCTCCCATCAAGGTACTAATGCTCTTTGCTCTGGCTCCTAGCTGCCCCGTTTCCCCTCGAGCTCTGTTGACCAGGTGTCCCTTCCGTGCATAGATTTGCGGCGATATCCACGGGCAATATTACGACCTGCTGCGCCTCTTCGAGTACGGTGGCTTCCCTCCCGAGGCCAACTACCTCTTCCTCGGCGACTACGTCGACCGTGGCAAGCAGTCCCTCGAGACTATCTGCCTCCTCCTGGCCTACAAGATCAAGTACCCCGAGAACTTCTTCGTCCTGAGAGGCAACCACGAGTGCGCCTCCATCAACCGTATCTATGGTTTCTACGATGAGTGCAAGCGCCGGTACAACATCAAGCTGTGGAAGACCTTCACCGACTGCTTCAACTGTCTGCCCATCGCCGCTATCATCGACGAGAAGATCTTCACTATGCATGGGGGTCTGAGTCCGGACCTGAACTCCATGGAGCAGATCCGCCGTGTTATGCGCCCCACCGATGTAAGTGCTTCTCCTACCCTGCGACGAGCCCCCATTGAGTACCGACGTGCTGACTCCTGCCCAGATCCCTGACTGCGGGTTACTGTGCGACTTGCTCTGGTCCGATCCTGATAAGGACATCACCGGGTGGAGCGAAAACGACCGAGGTGTATCCTTCACCTTTGGTCCCGACGTTGTGTCGCGCTTCCTGCAGAAGCACGACATGGACCTCATTTGCCGTGCGCACCAGGTCGTGGAAGATGGTTACGAGTTCTTCTCCAAGCGCCAGCTGGTCACCCTGTTCAGCGCTCCCAACTACTGCGGCGAATTCGACAATGCCGGTGCCATGATGAGCGTTGATGAGAGCCTGCTGTGTTCTTTCCAGGTTTGTTGTCTCCTCTGTTACCCTTACCACTACTGGATAGCTAGTTTGACCACGATGCTGACTGGCCTGACTTTGCAGATTCTTAAACCTGCCGAGAAGAAGCAAAAGTACGTTCACAGTCTGTAGGGAGCGCACGCAACCCAGGCATACCCCGAAACAACCCCGGTACTTGGGAGAGAACTGTTTATACTAACCTCACTGCTCCTGTAGGTTCGGACGCCGATAAATCTCCCCATGGTCAACCTTGACCGCACCAGCCCGCCTCGACGGTTGGACCACCCAACCACACCCATCCGACTTTGTGTCTCTGCGAATACTATCGTCTCCCGTCTCATAAACGCACCTCCGCGTCCCTCCCACCCGCGCCCCACCTCCCCGGGTCCCATCACGCGCCGGACTTCTGTTGTTGTCGGGCTTCTGTCTCGAATTGGTCGGGATAAAAGAAAAAGATTTCGTCTGGCAATATTACTCTTTTGTTAGAGAAGGCCTGTTTTTGGACTCCGCCGGCGGCGGCGGCCGGGCGCTCAAGTCGTCATAATGCCCGCGAAAGTTGATCCCACGACAAACGACTCTCTGTCTTTGCTTTTCTTTTCCCCTTAGCTCACAGAAAACATCATGCACACAGAAAAAAAAACCTACTTGTTGACTTCCAGAACCATCCTGACTTCAGACCTCGCGACCTCTCTTGTTTTTTTCAAAGGTCCACACGCCGTGAATATCTGGAGTGTTGAGGAGGAGGTGGTCGTAGGATAACGAGAGACCAAATATAAAGGGCTGGGGTTAACAGTAGTATGGAGTTGAGCTCCAGTTGCGAGGAAAGGGAGTTGGTCAGGAACTGCTGGGCGGGTCAAGATAGGGACGTTAGTATCACGGGCCGAAGGGCATCGGGCTCCTCTGCTGATACCAGGGTCGTCTGAGTCGAGACGTTCAGGGTGGGCGTCACGAGTAGTTGGCTCCAGCAAGATATTACGGTACTGTTTCTCTTATCACGTTGTCACGTTTGTCACGTCACTTGAAGAGCATTTCTGGCGTCAGTCGGCTTCACGTTCTACTAGTACTTTCAGTAGGTATATCATGGCATCGTGGCGCGATGGATACTCGAGTACTACCAGTAGTCACGAGTTGCATTCTTACAGTGCTAGTAGTTACGGGTCTAAGTTGAAAGGGCTTTCCGAGCCCAGATTCACTATCACCCATCAACTCTCAACTCTCAACTGCAGTCCTCACATTTCCCCCCATCCTGCGCCCCTCCTCCTCCTCTGTCAGCCCCCTTCCCGCCAACCTCCACCCCAGTATCTCCCTTCTCATCCTTCGCCGCGCTCTTCTTCCCATGATCCCGGTCGACATGCCCCAGATCCCTCCCCGGCTCAATAACATCCCTCACCCTCCTCTTCAGCTCCTTCGTCTCTGGGAACCCACCATCCACCTTGCGATCCCACAACGCTTTCCTCTCCGCCTCAGCCGCATCGCCGTGGTGGATGGCGACGATAAATGTCCCGCCCGTGGACGGCTGCAGTGCTACTTCTCCCAGGGAGACGGAGAATGTGGAGAGGAGTTCTTGGGCGTACTAGTAAAGGATGGTGAGAGGTCAGGCTGGGGGCGGTTTGGGGGGGGGAAGGGTATTAGTAGTAGTGGACGGAGAGATGAGACGTACGTAGGCGGCTCGGAGGAGCCATTTGCATTGGGTGCAGAATTGGATTGTTACCCTGGGTAGGGGGCACGGCACGGGGTACTGTGTTGTTGAAGGCTCTGCCATGACGGGTCTTGGTGGGTTGCGTGGTTCCCGAGATTGACTTCTGTGCTGCGGGTATTCCGAGTTGGTGTCTTTGCGAGATGACCCTCGAATCCGCGATGGAAACGTCCGAGAGAGTGGCAGTAATAACTGTGGAGGGGAAAAATATACAGTAATTCAATGCAGAAATTGGTACAGGTGTTTACTGTCTAATGTGAAGAGGCGGGCTGAGAGTTCGTGATGAGGTGTTGTTGGGAGAGACAAATAGACTTGATTGATGAACGTTCAAAAAGAAGACACCGTAGATCCGACCCGCCCATCCACCCAACCACACACACACATACACGCACACACACACACACACACATGCAAAGAATGATGCGCAGCAACTGGTATCAAAGAGTTACATGGCATTTGACAAAGTGAAAAATACTACCTAGTAGTGCAGAGTAGTAGGGGAATTATTACACTCAACGTTGCAGAGTTTCTTCGGTTCCCCCAGGCCGTTTTCGCAGAGGAAGATCCCTTCGTGCTTGCTTTCAAACCCACTTGGCCGCCCGACCCCAGCTCGAATGCCACGACGAGTGAGGAATGTGGCCGTCCTCCTCCTCCCCATCGTGTATTTCCTCCCGGTCACAATCCAACCACCTCCCTCCCAACGGAGCAACTGCCCCTTAGACAGGAGCCTCCCGCAGTAAAGAGTAAAGAAAAAAAAAAAGAAAAACAACGACAGCGTCAGAGAATACATCAAGAAAAGAGATGGGAGGTCATCCTCCGAGTACAGACGCTAGGTATATCATCATCGACGGTCGTGGTGTTGCGCCGCTCATATCCCCTTCCTTTGTTTTTTGTCGGTTAAAAACCCCATCCTCCAAGTTCGAGTCCGGGAGATGTGTAAGAGTAAAGCCAAAAGACATGGGCTCTTCTCACATGACCACGCAGCAGCCACCAGACTGTTGCGGCGCGTACGGGTCTTCACCCTTGGGAACGGCGCCCCATACCGAGGGCACCATGTAGTCCCTTGTGCCGTTGCAGTAAGCAATGATGCTGTGCAAGCTGATCAGCCACCCATCGCCCTCTGAATTACGTTCACCAATCGATAAGAGTTAACCTACCTCTTGGCAGCGGTGCTGACGGGAATCCTCTCCCGATCGAGGTCCTCGCGCAACCGGTTGTTAAGCTCCGTCAGGCGCCTCAACTTGAGATCAGCCATCGACTGGCGCGTCTTCTTAATCTGCGACGGGTCGCCGACGTCACGGGATGTGTACTGAGGCATCTTTGCGGGGTGGTGCGACTGCGGGAGCGGAGAGTGTCGTCAGGGCTTAGCGGGTTCGGATCCCGTCTGGCGGTATCGATGACGGGGAGTATTATCCCGTGATTGTTTCGTAAGATACGTAAACTGTGGTATTATTTTTTCAAACCGTCGTCGTGCTCTACTCATTGTCAAACGTCAGTAAATGATGGTTGGGTCTGACGTGGGTGTCGGGTATCCTGGACGGGTAGGCGGGAAGAGGCAGGAGTTTGCTCGACGGGCCACGGAAGGCCCCGCGGGACAGCTGGCGCGCGATGGATCGACTTGTTGGCAATTGACGGTATCCCGTGGCAGCCCGGTGCAGAATCGGTTAAGCTCGAGGATTGCCAGGATGGCGACGTAGTTGGCGACACACTTCGAGACGGCTGGTGTACTAGTAGTCGAGCTCAACGCGGTGCTGGAGCGACAATGGCCGCATAAGCGGGGGACGCCATTCGGAGCCAGAACATGTCGCCCATCGTGGTCGTAGTAGCTTTCGCTGCACTTATCGCCGGCCGTCGTTTCGCGTTCGCTGCTGTCCCGTTCCCGCCATCGAGCTGTGATTGAGGTGCCATCGTCCCCTATTTCCCTCCTCCTATTCCCTCCCCTAGCGGCCAGTCGAGAAAAGGGATTGCGCCCATTGGGAAACATTGTGCCGGTAATTGACTTGAAAGAGCGCGACTCACCTGCCACTTGTCCGTTGCGCCGACAACAATGGAGCTGACGGTGGAGTTCAGAATGGGCGTCGACGATGGCGAGTGAAGGGGAGAAAGGTCCAGGATGGGGATGGCGCGGGTCTGGGGGAGATGGGGGAGGGTGGAACGGGTGAGCGGACATGTGTTGCTGCTAGCGGTGGTGGTGGCAGGCCAGACTGGCGCCTGGGTACTACCTTAGGCCAGCTTGTAAAGTGCCCCGGCATTATTGGCAGGGCCTCTAGTTAATGATGCGAATTCCCGCACTGTGCAGAAGGGTGCTGGCTGGATACGATTACAGTGTGGAACTCGGTGTATTTTGGGCTCATCCCATAGGCCTGTGGGAGCCCTGGGGAAACAAGACTGCAGCCGCCAGCAGCTGCCAAAAAGTGCTCACAGGACCTGTTCAAAGCACCTCGCCCAGGAGAGGAAGTACGTACACGCACTCGGACAAGGCTCCTGTGCGACGCTGAACACACGGTCGCCGGGTCTCGCCCGTTGGCTACCGATAGACTGCCCAGAATAGGTATAGCCTGGTTGCCGCTTGACGATTCCACGATTCCAAGACTCAATGGCCTGAACCCCAGCCCCCTCCATGGTGGCCCGCGCTATGCAGCTCGTTAAAGCAGCGGCTCCTGGGAAATTGAGGGATGCAGACCTGCAGGAGCAGTTCTCCCGCAAATCTGCTTAGGGTCCTGCGCACGGCCTGGGTTTACTGCTGGATTATGAATAGCTTCCGTAGGTTAGGCACGTAATATCCGACGACAACCATGTTCATGCAGAGTTGCGCCGGGCCCCGAAGTCGACGGTTTGTTTTACAGGCTGGAGTCCCTGCAATCCAAGCATGCTTTTTGTCGAGATACTGTACGGATACCTACAGGTGGACGGACGAGTAGCATAATAGTAAGCAGTCCTGAATGAAACATTTTCAGCTCTTTGCTCCATTGATAATCTGTGGAATTACAGGCAGTTGGCCCGGGCTGAATTTTTAGAACGCCCCATCCTGTGTAAACAGCGACGGAGAGTTGGATCGCTTGGTACCATCAGGAGCTGCAGCCCCGGTCGTCTTCTTGAGAATTTGAAGTTGGGGCAACTTGAAGCAACTTTAACTTCAAATTGCGTCACCAGTGGGAATAATAAAAAAAGCCAGCGTCGGATGCCCTCGTTCACGGAGACAAAAGCTCGTCTTCGCTGGCACGGGTGCGCGAGCACTGAGTTCTTGTCCTTGTGTGGTACCTACCATTGCTTGGCCTAATAGCTTTCACCGGAGCTATAGACCATACGGGCTTGGCTTCCATCAACACACTTCTTGGAGGGCGCAATCTCGTCAACCGGTGCTCTCTAAGGGGCATAACTAATTCTGCGTTAGTGGACCAAGGTTTTTCCGCCGAAGACACCATGGCAACACGAACCGTTCGTTAGAGTCCACGGTCCTAGTGACCTCAGTTGCAATGATTGCTCAATCCCCGGTATCGATCTCAAGGTCGAGCTGCACTCCGTTTGATATGCCATAATCCTCCAAGGTGATGAAATCCTTGAATGGCCTCAGCCCCTGGCGCTTCAGCATGATCTGCCCTGGCTCTCGACCGATACGCGCCGCGACCATCAGCTTCAACTGGCCGACCGTGTCCGAAGGCAAGCAGGGGATCGCGGCCTTGGTGCCCAGCCGGTCGTTGACGTTGACGACAATCATTTCCAGCCCTGTTTGGGGCACGGCGGGCGCCTTCTTCTCTTTGCGCGGCTTCTCTGACGAATCCTTGTCCTTCTTTTCGAGACGGTCTCTGCGTGGTGACCGCGGTCGGTCGCTTCGACGGCGGTCGTCCCGCCACCGACCATCTCGGGGACGGTCATCTCGCGGGCGGTCATCTCGAGGGCGGTCGTTCCGAGGGCGGTCGTTCCGAGGGCGGTCATCACGCAGACGGTCGCCATCACGGTCGCGGTACCGATCTCGGTACTCACCGCTTCGACCTTCGTCTCGTCTACCGTCGTGGCTATCGTTGGGGCGGCTGTCTTTCCACCGAAACCCGCGGCTGCCGCCCTTGGGCGCCCGGCGCGGAGGTGATCGAGACCGAGACCTGGGGCCTGAGTCTTCCATTGGACTGAGATTTTCGGTCCTCAGCTTCAGCTCCGGATGAGGGGCTTAATCAGAGGAGATGTTTCCAGAGAGGCATTCACCAAATATTCATGCCGCTGGAGTGCTGCAGCCTCAGAGGGTAGCTTCAGGCAGACGTCAGTGGGGCCGGGGACCGAAGTTCACACCTGCTCACGTGACATCCAGGTCGTTGGGGACTTCCAGGTTCCTTGGACGAGAATCATTACAGGCGTCCACCTGGTACGTAGTACCTAGAGTAGTAGGTACCTGTACACAACAAGACTCTTGGAATCAACCCCCATATGCTCTAGAATTGACAACCTTAGCAAGTAAACATTCGAAAGATATATCTCTTACACCAAGATCGTCACACGACAATAGTTCGCGACCTTGGCCATTGTGGACAGGAAAGGGATTGGTGACATACAATGATATTGAAAGCTCAATTACCGCAGCCAAGTGTAGCTGTGCCAGTATAAGCACCGCCTCTGCACAGTCCTAAATGTAGAACAGGAGTTTAAAACGCATCATTGACTGTGTTTGTAAACGCGATTCTGATTACTAGTAGTACCTTGGTGTCTGGCTACAGGTAATCGCGCAGTGGCCTAGGAGTAGAAGTACCAGACGAGTCGGAGTTTTCTGTCACCTACGAACCTACTACTTATCGATACCTGGTATTAGTCTCTCGTCCCCTGCTCCTGTCAAGACCCGCTAAAAATATACCTCGTAGCTCCCCCAACAGCTTCAACCAAAGCGCAAATCCGGAGCCTCCGACTCTCCCTGCCATCGCAATCGACATCCCCTGACTCCGCGCAACGCGACAAATGGCGTCGTTCGCGGCAACATGTCGAGCTACGGCTCGCCTCACGACCGGCCGCGCCGCCGCTGCCCGTAGTTCGTATAGTCCCGACATCCCAAAGGAAAGCTGCGCCATGGTGGCTAACTGGATAAACCTGCAGACTTCGTCTCGTCGGCGCGCAGCCTTGCGGCGCAGAACTTCACCATGCCCGCTCTCTCGCCCACAATGACCGAGGGCAACATTGCCAACTGGCACGTCAAAGAGGGCGAATCGTTCAGCGCCGGTGACGTCCTCCTCGAGGTCGAGACCGACAAGGCCACCATGGATGTCGAAGCCCAGGACGACGGCGTCATGTTCAAGATCATGGCTCAGAGTGGCTCCAAGGCTGTTCAAGTTGGCACCCGCATCGCCGTTGTTGCCGAATCAGGCGACGACCTTGGCAGCCTCGAGCTCCCGGCCCATGAACAGCAGGCCCAGCAGACGTCTGCCCCAGAGCAAGAATCTAAGAAGGAAGAAGAACCGGGGTCCAAGCCCGCAGACACGAGTGCACAGCGGGTGGCGAGCACAGGGTCACATGCCGTCAGATACCCGCTGCTACCGTCCGTCGGTCACATTGTCAAGGAGAAGGGGCTGAGTGAGGAGGACCTGAGCAAGATCCAGCCCACCGGCCCTGGCGGAAGACTACTCAAGGGTGATGTGCTGGCATACGTGGGGACTATCTCGGCGGACACCCCTGCCACAGTCTCGTCCCGTTTTGAGAAGCTGGCTCAATTGGATTTGAGCAACATCAAGATTGCCGAGAAGAAGGCGGCGCCACCAGCGGCCAAGGAGGCCGAAGCCACTCCCAAGGTTCCCGTCGTCGAGAAGCTCGAGATCAACGTTCCGGTGTCCTTGTCCAAGGTCGTCGAGGTCCAGAACAAAATCCAGAACACCCTGGGTGTCTTCCTGCCCCTGTCTACCTTCATCAGCCGTGCTGCTGAGGTTGCCAACGACGAATTGCCTTTGGCCGACCGCCAGCCCACCGCCGACGAGCTGTTTGACCAGGTACTCGGTCTCGACAAGGTTAAGGCAGCCAAGGGCTCCCGCGGCGTCTACCTACCCCAAGTTTCCGCTATTCGCCCGCCTTCCTCCTTCGCACCCACACCTGCGCCGAAGAAGACGGACATCATCGATGCCCTTGCACCCAAGCCCAAGAAGGCTACCACAGGCGGACCGTCAATAGCAGCTGTGCCAGGATTGTCCAGCGGCGCCAACGTTTTCAGTCTAGTAGTGCCCAAGGCCGAGGAGAAGAGGGCATATGTCTTCCTGGAGAGGTGCAAGCTAATTTTGGAGAAGGAGCCTGGGCGCTTGGTTTTGTAGAATGCGATATCTTTCTATATGTTAATGTATTGCCATAGACTTTTGGGAACTAATACTAGTACCCTCGGTGTGTCCTAAGCTCAACGGTTTTCCCTTGCCCGTCGGGCCTCGCAGTGGCCAGCTGTCTATACATTCAGCTGCAGAGCCTGCCATGTAGGTGCTACACGAATGTGCTCACACTAGTGGTTAGTTGATCGAGTTTGTTATATAGTCCTCCGCACTATACGAGCACGTCGATCTCCAGCATTCCGCTCCGAGAAGGCCAACTTTCCGGGCTACACACGACACCCTTACCCCAGACGGTCACTTGTGCTCGCGCTCGCATATCCCGTCTTCCCCATGCTATCTACTGCTTTTCTAGTCACTACTACGCGCAATGCTATGTAAACTTATCCACGAGTCTGTCCAGGGCCCTATAGAGAACCTCCACAAACCATCTCGCTACCTACCTAGGTAGTGTGTGCCTGGAAGCACTCTTCATCCACGCACGAACTCATACAATTTCAACATTCCATCAGGAATAAATATCAGAGTCTCTGACTGTATCACAGAACTGTCCATGTAGACTTCCTCTAAACAGTTGATCAGGTGCAAACCTTTGGGGTGGACTGAAAGAACTGAGAGCTTTGGGATACGGTACCTACCAGGTACTCAAGTACAGACGTACAGTACCTAACTTTTGACTGGTGCAGTTCAGCTGATGTAATCGCCCACGTGATTTTCCCACCACAGGTAACCCCGCGATGCCCAGTCAGTCCACACACGAAAATGAAAAATTCCTCCCTGGAGCAGTGCTTGGTTTCGCATCACCACTCCGAGTGCCAGCCAACGTATTTCACTCGCCCCAAGGCCTGCGACGGCGCCCTCATCGGCCGATAACCTTTCTGCAGCGTTCAGATCGACCCGCAGAGGAGGTTGCCCAGCATGGTATGTTTTCGAAACCCCCAGGTCGCGAACGAGGCGCTTGGTCGGCAAACTCGTTACCCCTCCTCAAGTTGCAGCCGTGGGTGAATGCCCGTCGTGATGCTGACAGACTCGCCCTTGAACAGCCTCCGCCGCCACATCAAAAGCCCGAAAATGTCTTGAAGCGAGCGCACGAGCTCATTGGGGTTAACCAGGCTCCGGCCGCCCTGACCCTGCTTCACGAACATGTCACCAGCAAGCGGTCCCGAAATGTGCCTATCGCGTCTCTGGAGCCGGTGATGCTCCTCATGGTGGAGCTCTCCGTCGAGCAGAAGAAGGGAAAGCTGGCCAAGGATGCCTTGTACCAGTACAAGAATATCTCGCAGAACACCAACATCGCTACCATCGAGGTTGGTTCTCTCGCGGCAAAGACGCGGATACATTGGGTGCTGACAGCGGGAAACAGTTGGTCCTGAAGAAGTTCATCGAACTTGCCGTCGAGAAGGTTACTGCTGCCCAGCAGAAGGCCGACGAGGTTCAGTCCAGCATCGATGCCACCGCCACCGCCAGCGTGGACGATCTGGAGGCCAGCGAGACACCCGAGTCCATCCTCCTGGCCACCGTCTCGGGCGAGCAGTCCCGCGACCGCACCGACCGTGCCATTGTGACCCCCTGGCTGAAGTTCCTCTGGGAGGCTTACCGCACCGTCCTCGACATCCTCCGCAACAATGCCCGCCTTGAGATCCTCTACCAGAGCACGGCCATGCAGGCCTTTGACTTCTGTCTCAAGTACACTCGCAAGACAGAGTTCCGCCGACTTTGCGAGCTGCTGAGGAACCATGTCCAGACCGCCGCCAAGTACTCGTCTCAGATGCATGCCATCAACCTCAGCGACCCGGACACTCTGCAGCGCCACCTGGAGACCCGGTTCCAACAGCTTAATGTTGCTGTCGAGCTCGAGCTTTGGCAGGAGGCGTTCCGCAGTGTGGAGGATATCCACACCCTCCTAAACCTCAGCAAGCGGCCTCCAAAGAACATCATGATGGCCAATTACTACGAGAAGCTGACTCGTATCTTCCTGGTCGGCGAGAACTACCTCTTCCATGCCGCCGCTTGGTCGAGGTACTACACCCTCCTCCGCCAATCTGCTGCCCTTGTGGCTTCTGGGCAGAGCAAGAAGTCTGACAACCCTCCCGCATCTGATGCCGATCTCCAGAGGGCCGCTTCCTTCGTGCTCCTGTCGGCCCTCGCCATCCCTGTCATCAGCACGTCGCGATCTCGCGGTGCCATGGTGGATTTCGACGAGGCCAGGAAGAACAAGAACTCCCGCTTGACGCACCTTCTCGGCATGAACCAGGCGCCGACCCGTGGTCGTCTCTTCAAGGATGCCCTCGGCAAGTCTCTGCTTCAGCGTGCGCGCCCCGAGATCCGGGATCTTTACAACATCCTCGAGGTGGACTTCCATCCGCTGTCCATTTGCAAGAAGATCTCGCCGATCTTGACCAAGATTGGTGCGGACTCCGAGATGGAGCGATACATCCAGCCCCTTCAGCAGGTTATCCTCACAAGACTGTTCCAGCAGCTGTCGCAGGTGTATGAGACCGTTGACCTCAACTTCGTCGAGAGCCTTGCCCAATTCCCGGAGCCGTACCAGGTTACCCGCAGCACTATCGAGAAGTTCATCATGAATGGCAACAAGAAGGGCGACCTCGCCATCCGCATGGACCATGCTACAGGCGTCCTAAGCTTCGACAACGATGTCTTCTCCTCTTCCAAGGCTGGACACAGTGGTTCTGGAGCGGGGTCCGCTGAATCAGAGACTGGTACTGTTCAGCGCCTTCAGAGCACCCCCTCTGAGATTGTCCGCTCGCAGCTCACCCGCCTGGCACGAAGCCTGTACACAACTTGCCACTACATTAATCCTGAATTCAGCAAGGAGCGTGTGGCGGCTCGTAATGCCGCTTTGGCTCGCGCAAAGGCCGGGGCAGAGAAAGAGCATCTAGACACCGTTGCCCGAAAGGAGATCATTCAGAAGCGGAAGGAGGAGGCTTCCGAGCTCCAAGCCAAGAGGGACAAGGAGAATGCCCGCCAGAAGCGACTCCGAGAGCAAGCCCTGCAAGAGGCCGAGGATAGGAGGCTGGCCGCCGAGCAGAAGGAGCGCGAGGAGAAGCGCCTCAAGGCCGAGCATGACCGCGTCCGTAAGGAGGAGCTCAAGAAGCAGATCGCGGATCTGAAGATGAACGACAAGACTCTTGACATCGACCTCGAAGACTTGGACAGTCTTGACAGCAACCGCATCCGTGCCATGAAGCTTGCACAGCTGGAGCGCGAGAAGAACGACGTCAACGAGCGTCTGCGCATCACTGGCAAGCGTATCGACCATCTTGAGAGAGCCTACCGTAAGGAGGAGGTGAAGAAGCTGAACGCCGATTACGATGAGCAGATTGAGCGAGACCGTGCCATCTACGAAAAGGTCAAGGCCAAGACCCTGAAGGAGGCCGAGGAGAAGCACAAGGAGAGTCTCGAGCTCAAGCATCGTCTGAGCCGCCTGGTGCCCATGTACGAATCCTTCCGTTCTTCGCTTCACGAGCGCCGCCGCGATGAGTTCGAGAAGCGCCGTCGCGACGCCGAGCGCGAGTTGGAGAAGCAGATCGCCCTTCGCAAGAAGGAGCTTCGCGAACGCAAGCTTCGCGAGAAGCGTGAGCGGGAAGAGAAGGAGCGTCAGCTTCGCGAGGCTGAGGAGAGGGCTGCGCGCGAGAAGGAGGAACAGCGTCTCCGTGAGGAGGCCAAGAAGGCCGAGATGGCCAAGCTCAAGGAGCAGCGCGACAAGGAGAGGCAGGAGATGCTGGAGAAGGCTGCCCTCCAGCAGCGACGCGAGGAGGAGGCCCTCGCCCGCCGTAGGGCGGAGAAGGAGCGACCGGCCGCCACCCGCGTGCCTGAGAGAAGCGAGACGCCAGAGGGCCGCAGGCCACCCCTATTCGGAGCTGGCAAGTGGCGTGAGCGGGAGAATTCCAGGCCTACCGGCGAGGAAGCTCCACCTGCCCGCGGTCCCCCCATGGAGCGGACCGACTCCAGCGACCGTGCTGGTGGCCCTCCCCGCCTCCCGCTTGCTGGAAACAAGCCAAGCTGGCGCGAGCGCCAGGCTGCCAAGGAGGCTGCCGGCGGTGCGAGTGATGCAGCGGCGCCACCGCCCAGGAGGTTCGAGCCGCGTGGTGCTCCCATGGACCGCAGTGGCTCGAGCCGCGGCGAGAATGGCCGGGAGTCTCCCGCCCCCCGGGGAGACACGGCACCGCCGCCTTCCGGTTCTTCTGGGAAGTGGGTGCCGCCTCACCTGAGGAACAGGCAGTAGAGATTGACGAGCGGTTTCATTGCGTGGATGGATGAACATAGCTGCGTTTGCGCTGGCGTTTGGTTTATGGCATATTTCAAAACAGAGGAGGATGTACTCTAGGGCTCAGTATAGTTTCCCCTTCCATTGAGGACGAGCCTATCAGAATGATGAAAAAGTGGCATACGAGTTGAATCTAGTAGCTTGTTATATTTGCCCTGGGTCTCGTATTGATTCCCGCCGTGCGAATGGTACATATCTATTCAGATCTTGGGCCAAGTTGTGGGACGCGTACAGAAGTGTATACCTGTAGTGGGAGTGAGCCATGAACTCCTCTCGCTATGTCCACCAAGGGTTTGCTTCCAATTCACTGTCGTCGACGATGATGTAGGCTTGAGATTATCTCGGTGTTGGCCTGGTTGAAATGGGTACTACTATATGTAATGCAGGTGTTCAATGCTGTGACATCCCGTACCTATATGGGATGCAAGTCTATATTCAAATACTGTAGCCAACCAGAAACTCTAGCGGCATACATACTAGTATTGCGTGATAACATGAAATAGTTAATTACTGAACTGCCAGCACCACCCACTTGTAGGATAATGATATTAGACGTCGCAGATCAAGACAAGAGAGTCCTGGCATGTGTTGGCCCGTACTCTAGGGTAGCGCCATTGCAGGTCGTATGGCCCACCGATGAAAGAACTAAGTACCAATAATTAAGAGTGGTACTGTACGGTAGTAATCCCAGGAGGCGGATAAAGTCGGAAATTATAACGTCCTCCTCTCACGGCTCAATCCATTTGGAAAATATCAAGCTCCGCTACGGCTGTCAAAAGCACACTTGAAACCATGGACTCAGTCCTATCACTCATGGACCACGTCAAGCCCGCGACGCCGGCGGAGGCATGCCAGGCCTTCTACGTCTTCGCGTCAGCATCCATCCTCGGCATCAACGTACTCCCAGCGGATCTCCGCAGCGCGCTCATGGACTACGGCGCCCGTCTCCAGGGCGGCAACCAGAAGGAGCCGGGGAAGCTTGCCGGGATACTTGGGCTGCTGCGGGTGCCGCACTCGTGGTTCTTGCACTACTACATCTTGTCGGTGGCGTGCTCCGGGTTCTGGGCGTGGCAGTACCTGACGAGGGGTTCGGTCATGGAGTGGCTGGTCAAGGGACAGGTCCGTGATGGAAGGGAGAGTGTGGAACTGCTGCGGGTGTTTGTGGCGTGGGGTTTGATGACACTCCAAGGCATGCGGAGGCTGTATGAGAGCTTCTTTGTCATGAAGCCTGGATCTTCCCCCATGTCTAGCATCCACTGGATTGTCGGACAGGTCTACTATCTGGACATGAGCATCTCCGTGTGGATCGAGGGTTCCGGTGAGTCCATTGTCCTTCATTAATCCCCTGTCTTTCCCGCTGATGATTCTACTAGGGGCTATTCTCGACTCCTGGAACGGTATCGAGTCGTCTCGGCGGATTCCCCCAAGGCTCCCCATCGCAATTGGACTCTTCCTGGCCGGCTGGATCAAGCAGAACCAGTGCCACAAGCACCTCGCGGGTCTCAAAAAGTACACATTGCCTGACCAAGGCTGGTTCCAACGCATCGTCTGCCCCCACTACACGAGCGAATGCCTTATCTATCTGGGTCTGGCCCTGGCGGCGGCACCATCGGGCAAGATTGTGAACAGAACCGTCTTGATGGGTCTCATGTTTGTGGCCGTCAATCTGGGCACGACGGCTAGCAGTACAAAGAAGTGGTACGCCGAGAAGTTTGGGCCCGAGAAGGTGGCGTCCAAATGGAAGATGATCCCCTTCATTTTCTAAGCGAGCCTCCAGATGCAGGGGCACGGCCTACTGCCGGCGGAATAAGCCTAGCCTATCGCCAACCTTGGATACTTTGAGGACATCGCGATAGGTCAGACTGGTCCTGGTCTGGCGTGTATTACGACCGCCGGCGAATGCCTCGGGGGACCGCAGCAGTGGCCAATTTACAATGTTCTCGGCATCAAGGTTGACGTCCTCGACAATGTCGGCAATCCCATGGAGGTAGTCGGTGTAGAGGGTTTGCGTTGTGATGAGGAGGCTACGAGGCTCTTGAAGGATTCTCCAGCATGGATTCGGATCGACGGCACCGTCCTCTCTGCTCCTGTAGAGGTTTAGGCAGAGGCTACCGCCTAGACTGATCGTACACACGACCGGCCAGTACGCGGCGCCATCCTACGGAAGATGAGCTTCATGTGTCTGGCCCAGATCTGTCATTGTAAATATACTTAACTTATGCGGCATGATCCCTACACCGGGTGGATATTCATTGATGAGGACGTGGTTTGGCCGCTGATGGGGGCTCGTCTCGAAGAGGTGCGCTGAATCGGTATCGGACAACGGAATCGACTTGACGCGGGGGATTACCGGGTCTTCGAGCCACGGCGGCAGGGGCGTGTCCAGCAGCCGGTCCTGTACAAGTTCAGATGGCCATGCCTGGAGCCTGCGATGGGTCAACTGCTTCCATCTTGGTCTGGGCGCGGTGGCAACCTAGAGCTGCGTCAGACGGCCGCGGTCCAGCGTGAGAAACTTGTGTGCCGGACGCACTTTGTCGAGTATGGCCTGCTCTTCGTCGGCGGTGATGAAGTTGGGGATGTAGAAGGCGGATGGTGGTAGACCAGGTATCCTGGCATGCTCGAGCGATGCTGGGAGTTGGACCATCGATGCATCGGAGGCCATGATGGATGAATGACCGCCCTACGAAGCTGCGACGTGTATGATGGGACTGTCCGGAATTCTCTTTTGTGTCTTTGTGAGCCCAGAGGTAATGGTGGTGGTGGTGGTAATTAGTGGTTTGTGATGAGGAGGATGACGGGAAGGCACCGGAACAGCTGCCTGATATTCGTACGAGTACTAGTATTAAGTGGCTGCGAACGGAGAGGGACAGGCAAGTGGGTGGGGTCGACGCCCACTTGAGCTCGCTTAGTCAGTTCAACCGACCAATTGCGGGGGACGTCGAGGTGGCGACCCAGGCTTTGGCCTGGGAGCAACGGCAGCAGCGAATGAGTTCCCCGTTTGCAGAGACTCGTGAAAGGCCGAACTGTGACCTTCAAACACACTCCACCACCACCGGCAAGCCTCACCGACCCAAACAAGCGACGCCTACGGCATCACTTCTAGCATCGTCACGGCTCCAGGAAGCTCCGAATTTCCCGATTCACGCGTATTCTAGCATTTTCTTTGTCTTCATCGACAGCCGCCGGCCCCCCTCGACTCGTGCCGCCCCGTGGCTCGATCAGTCCCGCCAGCGCCCCCCCCTGCTGGTCCTGTCCCACGGTGAGGCTTGCTCATCCTTAGGGGCTGCGGCTCATTTCTCAGTTTGCAACCATCGGGCGCCACCTCGACAGCCACTCCTCGACGAAATCGACGAGATCAATCAATTCAATCCGCACGTCCTGTCTCCGTTCCGATTCGCGAATTGCTCTCGGACGCTCCTGCTTCCCTCGCCGTCTCCAGGATGTTGCTAGTCGCCTGGCCGTCTTTCAGATAAGCTGACATGGATGCGCACAATGCTGCCGAGTCAGACCAGATCAAGGCTGCTGGCGCTTCCACTCAGCAGCAACGCCAACCGAGTCCGGAGCCCAAGTCCCCGAAGGATGCGCCGGCAGAGGCCACTGCCTCGCCGACTAAGCTGCCCAGCTCTGCCGATGCACCCGATGATCGCGACTCTGACGCCGAGACCATTGTCCTGCCTGGCAAAGACGGTCATTCTCCCTCCAAGGCTCGCAAAGTGAGGCAGGAGGACAAGAGCGATGGAGACGCCGATGCTCCAAAGGGCAATGGGAAGGCTGCTGCCTCTGGTTACGCAGATGGTGATAACAACGTCAGCGACCGGGAGGGAAAGGCCGCTGTCCCAGGTAGTGGCGACCACGGCGATACCAAGAAGAAGCGACCGGATGTTAGCGACAAGAACAAACCCGTCCGAAGCAAGGATGAGTCCAGTGTTCTGAGCTCCGCACCCACGTCACCTTCCCAGGATCGACGCCGCCGCCGGTCCGTCAACAGCCGCTCGTCACAATCCGACAATGAGCATCACCAGGAGAGGCACTCTACCAAATCGTCAATTCGCGACAAAGTCAAGCCTAGTGAGCGTCTTCTGCCTAGTAAGCGCAAGGCCCCAAGAACGGACTCCGACGAGGAGGAGGATGAATCACGCAAGCCGAGGAGGCAACGCACGACTAGCACCGGAGTCGAAGGCGGACGATTACCGAGGGAGCGTCGGTCGAGTGCCTCCAAGTCGAACCACGATGCCCGCAATCGCTCAGTTTCACCGGCCCATCGAAGTCATCGACGAAGCGCTTCGACACACTTGAGCTCATCCCATGGCCTTGCTGTGAAAAAGAAGCGCCTGCCACCTCCTTTGCACCCAGCAGAATATCACTCGGATGAGTCTTCTACTAGTGGAAGCCCTCATCCTCGTAATCCCAAATCCAGGAGCTTGGCGGCCTCGGGCGAAGCCAACATGTCGCCCGCCAAGGTGCCATCACACAAGAAGCACCTTGATGCACACGGGCAAACCCTGCTCGCTAGGGCTTGTGCCAGAGGCGAGTTTGAGGGCGCTAAGAAGCGGCTTACTGAGAGGCCGGAGGATCTCAACGTGGCCGACTATGCCGGAAATACACCACTTCAGATCGCCGCAATTAATGGTTGCGAGGACATTGTGAAGCTCCTGATCGACGCTGGTTGCAACCTGGACTGTGTCAACTATGACAAAGACACACCCTTGCTCGATGCCGTCGACAATGGCCACCTCGGTGTGGTCAAACTTCTTCTTAACGCGGGCGTCAATCCTCGCAAGGCAAATGTGAACGGGGAGGAACCCATCGACAGGATCACAGAGGATACGGACAACGCTGAAGAGATCCGAGCCGCTCTGATTGAGGCCAAGAAGCGGTTTGGTGGGCGAACAAAGACTTCGGAGGATCGGCACTCGCATATGGATAGTCACGATGCTCCCGACAGCCCTCGACACTCGCCAGCTGCCGTCCAAGGAACGGGACGGAGGAGCGGCACTGTCCGGTCAACGAAGACGAGAAACGATCTGCTCTACCAACCTTTGGATGATAAGAGGCTGCGGCAGGCCGCAGGCCGAGGCGACCAGGAGATGGTTGCCCGGATTCTGCAGGTGAAGGGCAGCTGCAATGACGCAGAGCCTATGGTTGCTGCTGCGCGTGGTGGGCATGACCTGGTAATTCAGCTTCTATTAGGGATCGGTGGCGCAGATCCCGACCCTGAGCCTGTAACCTCTCAGCCTCCCGAGTTTGCGACACCGATACTTGCGGCAATTGGGCAAGAGAACATCAAGGTCCTCGAGCTACTCCTCGGACAACAATCAGTGGATCCTACACGGCGATACCGAGGAGAGACATATTATGAAATCGCGAGGCGCCGCCAGGGTACGAATTGGAAAGAAGAGGAGCAAATGCTCAAAGATGCCTACGACACGTACAAGGCATCTAATAAGGGCAAGACGAAGTCCCCTGGTCGTCGTGAGCGTGAAAAGGATAGAGAAGAGAAGCGTCTCCGGCGCGAAGAGAGGAACGAAGGCCGTTCTCACAGATCGGACCCCCCCAGCCCCCCGCACGAAAGTGAATCGCGAAAGAGGCTATCCTCTAAGCTATCTAGCTCCAAGGACAAACGACAATCTAGCTCGCACGCAAATACCACCGATGAGAAGCGGAGTCAGGCGCGGCAGAAGAAGGACGATAAGGGTTCTTCGATGGCCGCCTCTGACCGTGAGGTTTCGCCCGCCATTACTCATAAGCAGCTCAAGACAAAACGGACCGACTCTGAGATGACAATCTCTTCGGAAGGGGAAAGCGTGAAGCCACGGCGGAAGCTCGTGTCCAAGGCTGATCTGCGCGGGGAACGTGAGAAGCGCAGGCGATCTAGTGTTACGTCCAATACTTCGACCGTCAAGGAGCCGTCAAGTCCTCGCGAGCCGCGGCACGACGATGCAACCGACAAGGCCACAATTTCGGAAAAATATCACGACAGAGCGAAGGCGCTCAAGAGGGAGGAGTCAAGGGATCGAGTATCTTCTGGGGATGCGTCAGCTAAACGCCACCGCACCAGTCTCACCCCCGAGCAGTCGCATAATGGCGATAGAGATGAAACGGATAATCCCGTGAAGCGGCGTCGAGTCGATTCAGATGACACCGAGAAGGGCCGCAAGCGCCCAGCCTCTTCGGATGGGGCGCCACGCAAAAACTTAAACTCTGAAAGCCAAACAAAGTCCTCAGCTAAGTCCGCCGACAAGAAGAACACGGGAGACGATAAATCGAGCACCAACCCCGCGGAACCACAGCGGAACGATTCGAGGCGACCGTCCGGCCCAGAATCATCTGTGCGAATTAAGTCAGAAGATGAGGACATCGAGATGCCTGATGCGGACTACCAAAAGAAATCAGACGTCACAAAATCCACTCTTAGACGCGAGGGAGGGGACGATCATGGCCTTCTAAAGCGGAAAAAGGACGCTACTTCAACGGACGAGGAGGTCATGAAGACCGCAGAGCGTAAGCGCGTAGAGGCGGAAGACAAGAAGAAGCAAGAAGAGAGGCTCAGGGAGGAGGCCGAGGCAGAGAACAGACGAAAAGAAAAGGAGGAGGAACAACAGCGTGAAGCCGAGAAGAAGCAAAGAGAGGAGGCCGAACGCAGGAAAAAGGAAGAGGAAGAGAAGCAACGTCTTGCCGAGGAACGCGCTCGACAAGCGGCGGAGGAGAAGTCTCGGCGAGAGGAAGAAGAGAAGCAACGCCTTGCAGAGGAGCAGCGGAAGGAGGACCAGAAGCAGAAAGAGGAGGAGGAGCGGAGGAAGCGCGAAGAGGAAGAAGCGAGGCTCCAAAAGGAACGCCAGGCCGCTGAGGAAGCTCGTCTCAGGCGCGAAGAGGAAGAACGCAGGGAGCGCGAGCGGCGCGAGCGGGCTCATCAGGAGGAAATGGAACGGAGGCGAGCAGCCAGAGAAGCGGAACAGAGGCGAATCCGGGAGGAACACGAGCGAGCCCGCCTGGACAAGCTACCACCCCTCCTGCGATGGCTCGACATGTGTCCGAATCCTAAGAGGGCTGCTTATGCGGAGAAGTTCAAAACGATTCAAGGTGTGCGATACGACACCATTCGACCCGAAGCGAACCGCACACCCGCTGGACGAGAGCAGTGGGTTCTCAATGCCCATGTCGCACTTCTGCTTGGGGAGAAGGATCTGGGTCTTACGAGATGTGAGTACTTTTGAGATGGGTCTAACTGCGCACGAAACGGATACTGACTGTGGGGTTCTAATAGATACGGACTGGGACCGCGTTCCTGCGTCTGAACTGGCCAAAAAGTCTCTTTGGAGAGTCGAAGCCCGCCTTTACTCCTTGTTAGAAGAGGAGATGTGGGACCTGGGCAGAGAGATACCGGGATACTATGGAGGAGCAGAAAGCCCCCGCGATATGCCGTTTCAAGCTCGGCAGGCGCTCCAGCTGGCAGCATGGGAAAGGTTCCTCAACATGGACTTGTTCTTCGTCAAGGTAAGCCCACGCCCACAATCGTGCAAACGCGATGACGGTGTGCTAATGTCGATGACCAGGCATCGGACCTGTTGTATACAGTTCCCAACATACCGCATCTGCGGAACCTCAGAATCACGCTCTACTACCGTGAGCTGATGGAGAACGAGGCACAGGCGCGGAGCTCCATCGTGTCGCAAAAGTGGAAGCAAGACCCAGACGCGAATCGGTTCGGCAGCTTTTTCGGCCCAAGGCGCAAGTATTATGTGAACGGAATTCTTGTCGGCGAAGACGGCGTGGAGGTGAGCGAGACGAGCCCGAGGCCTTTCCCCGAAAAACGAGTACCACGCCGCGGGTTGCTTCAAGTGTTCCCGGATGATCCAGACTACGCGAAGCTCTGTATTGAGCAAGGTCTTGGGCATCTCGTCAAAGCGAGCAAGGATGGGTCACTCCCCAACGGTGTCCACTCGCCGCCGGCCAGCCAGGCTGCGGATACTCCCGGAGCCACCGTTGCTGGCGCAGGGAACGACTCCAAAGACGACGACGAAGCTGCGAAACAAACGAATGACGCCCATGCTCCGACTAATGGGACCTTGGAGAACGAGGTCACTGATTCGGCGCGCGACCAGGAGGATCGAGCCGACTGATGTTTCTTTGTCTTTATTTTTCCCCCCCTGTACTTCTGTTACATACCATCTTGAACCACGCACTTCGTGGGAGTAATGCGGACGGCGTTTCGGAAACTTTGGCACACGGACACACGGAATATACTCATAATTGCTGTGGCAGTACCATGTATTGCGATGAACGAAGTGGACAGGTGGACGGGTGGACGGACGGCTCTGGCGGCTTGATTAGAGCAAGGTTGGGCGGTTGGATGTTCGAACTTGACGAGTAATGTTGAGTATATATACCTTAAATTGTGGTGTTTTGGTGTCAGTGCAACGAGATACCTCCACTTAGCAAACCTGGAGTTCTTAAAGGTAATTCTATACCGAGGACATGTGTCTGCCGCGTCCTCTTGCTGGTCCTGTGTGGGTTGTTAGCACGAAGACATGAAATGGTAAAGACTGGTGGTACCTAAACGTCTAAAACTAGCTCCCGCGTGTACAAACGTCTTCGATTGCATCTGGCTCGTAGTGCGTGCTGTGAAATGTGGTTACTGATACTCGTTGTCCATGGCATGGGAAGCGAGTCAAGTGAGGTTTCTCGATATGGCGTCTGCCACCTTCCACATTGTGATGGCGGAGTTCTGGCAACAGGGCGGCTGACATCACTGGTGGTGGCGGACCGGGAGTAAAAATTTACCCCACCAATGCCACCACCACACGACCATCTTGAACCACATCAAGGTAGACCGCAACAAGGACCGAACCCAACCATCCACAACTCATCACGCGACACAAACGTCTTCTTTGCACAAGGACGTACGATTTAATCGCTTCCAACGCCTGACTTACAGCGAACACTCGCCCCAGCGACAACGGCCCGAGTCGCGCACAGCCGCCCATCATGTCGACCACGGTAGAGAAGGCGAGTAACCCATCCGAGACCCCTAAGTAGGTCGCCGAGGCTAACTATAGTTCCTGGGAACAGATCAAGGAGATTGAGGCCGAAGTACGTGTCACCCGCCGTGTCTACGAGGCAACCGAACGATGTCCCATGCGCAAGCGTCCTAACCTTTCCCGCGGTATAGATGGCGAAAACCCAGAAGAACAAGGCCACGTCGTTCCATCTGGGTCAGCTCAAGGCCAAGTTGGCCAAGTTGAAGAGGGAGCTGCTCACACCGACGGGCGGAGGTGGCGGTGGAGGAGCGGGCTTCGACGTGGCGAGGACAGGTGTGGCCAGTATCGGCTTCATTGGCTTTCCGTCCGTCGGGAAGAGTACGCTGATGAGCAAGCTGACCGGTCAGCACTCCGAGGCTGCGGCCTACGAGTTCACCACCCTGACGTCCGTCCCCGGTCAGGTCATTTACAATGGTCGGTCCCCTCGCTGTGCGGTCTCAGTTGCGTGGGCTGACGAGTGTGTGAAACAGGTGCGCCCTTGCAGATTATCGACTTGCCCGGAATTATCGAAGGAGCCAAGGACGGGCGAGGACGAGGTCGCCAGGTCATTGCCGTCGCGAAGACGTGTCACCTGATCTGCATCGTGCTGGACGTGAACAAGCCCCTGACCGACAAGCGAGTCATAGAGGCTGAGCTGGAAGGCTTCGGCATCCGTATCAACAAGGAGCCTCCAAACATTACGTTCAAGAAGAAGGACAAGGGGGGTTTGAACATCACCAGCACTGTGCCCATGACGCACCTTGACAATGACGAGATCAAGGCTGTCATGAGCGAGTACCGGATCAACTCGGCCGACATCACCATCAGGTGCGACGCCACCATCGACGATATAATCGATGTCCTGGAAGCCAAGAGCCGGAGGTGAGTGAGACCCTTTGTCTCTGTGCGACCCGATGCCGGCGCATGTCTACTAGGATCGGTGGCACCTGACCTCATTTCTCATTCGCTTGCAGTTATATCCCCGTCGTCTACTGCCTGAACAAAATCGACGCCATCAGCATTGAGGAATTGGATCTCCTCTACCGCATCCCACACGCGGTACCCATCAGCTCCGAGCACGGCTGGAACCTGGACGAGCTGATGGAGGCCATGTGGGACAAGCTGGCCCTGAAACGCGTGTACACTAAGCCGAAGGGGAAGCAACCGGACTACTCGGCACCAGTAGTTCTGAGGGCGTCGAAAAGCACCGTTGAGGATTTTGTAAGTTTCCGTCTTGAGCGCGCGACAATGAGAAAGACTCCCGACTGAGACATCCATTCTTGCAGTGCAACGCTATTCATCGGACTATTGTGGAGCAATTCAAGACGGCCATTGTCTACGGAAAATCTGTCAAGCATCAGCCGCAGAGGGTGGGATTGGCCCACGAGCTGTGCGACGAGGATGTTGGTGAGTCTCTTTCCTCCCTCTTTCCCCGAATTAGCTAGCGGCGGCACGGACGGACATGGCGAGTATTAGTGTGGAGAGAGGATCGACACACGGGGCTTTTGGTGGTCGTCCGAAAGGCCCGCTGCGATCGATGTTGGATTGTTGGTTGGCCGTGTTTCTTTACATGGTTGTTCCTCCGTCTCGCTTGCCAGCCTGCCCTGCAGCCTCGGACGCCCCTTTTGCCGGATTTCGTAATGAAAAAGAAAGCACTTACGCTAACTGTGTACAGTAACAATTGTCAAGCGATAAGGAGTCCTGATATGGCCGAGGCAGTTTTTCTCTCCCGGTCCGTCAAAAATAAGAGGTTTTAAATCCAGGTGGACGTCGGAAGGGATTCATGTTTCCGATACGGGCTGGTGCAATTAGCACGCCACCCAACAAAGCGGGAGGCTTGGATGCGAGATGATGTTGCTGACAGCGACATAGCCAGAAAATGCACTACTACATACGGAAGTACGAGTACATAGACGTTGATATCAGGTTTTCGATGGCGCCTCCCAGACCCTAGCGGGAGGGGGCTGCGCTGATCTTCTCTAGGGATGGGAGCTCGAGATTCTCACCGATTTTAATCAATCAAGAACCCATTTCGGAACCGGCATGGTTGGCAGGGGCGGGCCCTAATGCTTCGAAGAATGACAGATACCGCGTTATTACATGAGGAAAGCGCCTTCTCAGCCACCAGGATAACTGATGAGGGTTTAGCGGCACTGGACGACCACCAGCTGATGACAAGGGCCTTGGACAGGGGGTTAGCAATTGGGGGAACAAGCATCGGCTCATTGACTGACCCCTGCTGCTGATGCTGCATTTCGCACACAAACAATGAACGAAGCCCAACAGCACAACTTCCGACCTGGCCGGGGACCAGCAGTATCAAAGTCTTGCTCCAGCGCCGGCGCAAACCGCGAAGGCCGGACGGCCAAGCAGACAACAGTACAGCTAGCTATGTACCGTGCGGCGAAATACCGAAAAATAATCAATTCGGAAGCGGCGGACAGACGTTGCTGCTCGACCTGCATAGCCGAGGGCCTCTCGATCTGCGGCCTCGACGTCGCAGCAGAAACGTGGGATGCAGCTGCAAGTCTGGTGGAGAGGGATGGGCAGAGGCCGCAGAAGAGCGGATTGAGGGGCATCCTAGATGCGTGCTTGTTGGACCTTGGCTTGCATTCTGGCGCTTATCAGGCCCACGGCCGGCAGCCCGCCTCCTCAGCCTGTGGGTTGCTCCAATTGTCGTTGTTGCTATGTACGTCTGGGCTTTTGCCGCCGACGAACGAAGTGTGCTCATTATCAACCCATGGCGGGCACACTAGAGCGGCAACCGAGTGCTGGCGGCCCCCATGGCCCAGGCCCTTCGATTTGTTCATTGTTTCCTGTCTTTAAGGCATTCTCTGCGATGACCGCCGGATGTACCGTCCCCCTTTCTTGTCAAGTTCAACAGCAAGGGGGCCGCGCAAGACGGGCTGTTCAACGTTTTGCTTCCCGCGACAGGGATGGAGGTAGTGGCTTGTTGGAAAAAAAAAAAAAAAAAAACTTGAAAACAGATGCCGTCTCCTCAGGCGCATGGGATGATGGGGGCTAACGATATAGTGAGGCGGACTGCGGGAGCGACATGTAGCCCTGCATGACAGGACATGGGGGTACAGAGTGGTAGAGGCGCGAATGCCTGGTGCGTGCCTGCTCCGCAACTTGGCTGCAGCATCAACCAGCACGCAGTATGGGGGAGAATGCGGGAGAGGATCGCAAAGAAGAGATGTCGTACAAGGCGAAAGCTGGTCCGGAAACCTACGATTGATGGGGGTTGATGGTGAGGCTCGAGGGTTGGTAGGACAGCAGCACGCAAGGGTCACCGCCGGTCGAGAAGGCCAGCGACGGTATCGGTACGATTCATGGCGAGACATGGAGGGGATTGCGGCGGCGTCGGAATGACTGAGATCTGAGATTATCGATTATCAGATACCTACGCATGGTCACTCTCGGCCAGAAGGCGGTCTATATCCTGTGTAACACACGCACACATACGAACAACAACCGGTCAAGGGCTCAGGGTCTCAACGCGCGGTCGACCCATAGATACTACGCCGGCTAGCTGCGTTGGACCTGGGGCGACAAGGCGAGTACAATGTACCCACGCATCATGGCTCCTTTGGGGCGAGGGGAAGGCGCATCTGCTGAAGGACGCTGCCACAAACGGTATCGAACGAGAACCGTCGATATCCTCTTTCGGCAGAGCTTCAACGGATGCATTACTCTCGCCCACATCGTCGCTCGCTCGGGTGGGGGCGGCCGCCAATCGTGGGATTCGTGGAAGGGGAAGGGCAAACCCGAGATGGCCAAGGCCGCAACCCGTCCTCGTTCGCACGACTCCACAAGCACAATTAGGGTCCGAGAGGCGGCGTCAGGGATGTTCTAACAAAGCTGGCCAACTGGAAAGCAGCCGGTCGGGCCCATGGTCCACACACACTCTCATCATCCGCTGGTCGACCATCATTTTTTTTATTGTCCCTTGTTTGGGAGAGGCGACACGGGTCTTCCCTGTGTCTGATTTTCTCTATTCAGCATCGGGACTTTCCTGGTGTTGATGCCTAATGACGCCTTTGGGTATGATTGAGAGCATCAGAGGGGGGCTCCTTTATTCCTGTGTGGCCTCGGAAATTGCGCGGTGAGGTGGAGTCCGATGTGTCGTAGGGCGCTGATACCCTGGTCTCTTGAGTCTCTCTACAGCTGGAGATGAACATGGGGATGGATATGCGAATTATGACTGGCCGTGTCGTGTCTGCCTCCATACTCGTACGCACTCTGAGTATCGCGGTGACGGCGGCGGGAAGGGGCTTTAAATTACATCGTCTTGACGTCTCTTCGGGACATGGCAATTGGCAACAGAGATACTACTATAGGCACGGACATTGGAGAGAGAGATAGGGACAGTTTTCCAGCCCGCTCTGTGAGTCGCAGCAGGACGGTGTGCGTGCCGTCAGGCACCTTGGAAAAGGTACGATGGAGAGGACCGCATTGCGGCACAATCTTGCTGCTTGAACGCGGTTGGCGACTTATAAAAGCGCAAAGGGGAAAGACGACACCTCATTTTCCGCAACCTCCAACACCTACAGGAGCCATCTGCTCCGATCTTAACTGGCAGCCACCTCAACGAGATTCTCAGAAACCATAGTCGACGGGGCAATTGTTCGTCAACAGCTCTGCTGCGCCGTCGGTGACTTGTTGGCCTGGGAGGAACGGCGCTGGGCGCCCCATTACATCAGGACATCGCGATGGTGGGCAGGAGAAGGGCGTGCCTGGCTACCCCGGCCGCCCCTCCTCCTCTCGGCACGAGGCTGACGATTATCAATGCATCTGCACATCTCTGTCGACTTGTCTTGCCAACCCTGCGAAAAGAAAAGGTCTCAGAGACAGCAGGACCGGGGTTGATCAAAGCAAACAGGACGGCGACACCCCGGATCAACGGCTTGCGGATAATGCAAGGCCAACGACCAATGCATGCGATCTGCCCCTAATGCCATTGCAGCCGGCTATCATTGCGTCCGCGACTGGGGGGGGAGGGGGAGTGGCGTCTCCGGCTGATGACGGTGGACAAAGAATTGCGGCAGCGGCGCATCAGCTCCACCACCACCCGTCGAAGCCAGAAATGCTGATATTTTCATGAATCGAGGCGGAACTTGGTGAAGCGGCAACGGCAAACCCTGGCAGCGCCCGTTACCCCCCTCGGCCCTGATTGTACATGGCAAGGGCAGATTGAGGCCCCATGGGAGACCCATGTCGTGCCGGCTGGGCTTCCCGTCCTTGAGCCTCGTCGGTCAGTCGATCGTGTCCGGGGACCCAGGGGGGGGGGGGGGGGGAGGGAAGGAATGAGGGGATCCCGCGCTCGCACAGCGGCAACGGGTAGCGGGCAGAGGGACTCTAAATGGCACGTCAGACGCTTTGGTCGGAAGCCTTCTTCTCTGTCGTGCGGAGAGGGGGACGACGGTGGCTCTCTTGACTCTCTCTCTCTCTCTGACACACACACACACTCTCGCGTTGCCGTTGGTGGCGGTCTAAGTGGGCGCGACACGCAGATCCCGCTAGGCCACAATTCGTCGACAGCCTCCGTCTTGGCCTCAGTCGTCCATTTTGCGTCTCATTACCACAAGAGACTCTCCCCTGGTGGACGCACCCCCTCCCGCCACCCCCTCCCGGACTTCCCCTTTGGCCCCCGTTGGCCCTCTTGGTCCATGCGCTCCGCAACCCCCCTGGTCACTGTCGCCTACATACAGTACGGACTGTACAGGGCTACAGGCTTCCTCCATTCAACCAAGGTTGGTCCCTCACACCGTTTTAGTTTGCAGCGGTCCACTGACCGAGGGGGTAGACCAGGCTCCACGCTCTGGGAGCAGCAGCATCATCATCATCATCATCATCATCGGTGAAATGCCTCATCGAGACGCGTGACCTCGCGCTTCGCCTATCCGATGGAGTCATGGGGGCGGGGGTTGTCGAGCACGGGTCTCAGAGATCTGACTAGGATCTGTGTGCATGAGATGACGGGATCTTCTCCGCAAGACAGAGCTTGGACAACGTTTACCTACAGGTCAACAATGCGATGGCTCCATGTCCACGACGTCAGAAAGAGATCCTCAACGTCTGTGCCTGGTGAAGGGTCTGCGACCTTTACGGATTCTCGCGGGCTTCTTCCTTTTTGCGCAAATGATACCTACGGCCAGCGTCGTCGGTCTATGCATAGCTGCTGCATACGAAGAAAAGCAAAGAAAAGAGAAAGAATGAAAGACGAAGAAGGAACCATTGCGGACATACGAGTATAGACATGGTGTCGGGCGGACCACGCGACATGGAGACAGACATCAAGCACACCACACCTCCGGCAGCAACCACAACAGACAAGACACAGACAAGCCTTGGAAGTGGCATCGGCCTCTGGGCGAGTTGACAGGTCGTCGCCCTTTCTCTTCTGCCCGCGTCCACCGTTAGCCCGCCCACCCCCCCCCCTCGCGGGCCTTGTCATACCCCATAGGCCCCGTCCGGTCGACCTAAGCTAAGCCTAGCCCCGAGACACCCTTCTTCATTCCTATCGTTTTACTCGCTCACCTCACCCCCATTCCCGTCCCAGATTCGATGCTACCCACCATTAGGCGCGCAGGCCCCCTGTTTGCTTAGCTTGCCTGGGTACGTACTCGGATGTACGTACTCGTACGTACACGTACATACTCGTACATACGTACGGTACTACGGAGTGGGTAATATCAGGTAGTGAGTGGGAGGTCCCTGGCGGGGAGCCAGTGCGTCTGCGGCCATGCAGACAGACTCGCAACACATTACTACTACTACTACTACTACTACTACTAGTACTGCTTGACCCTCATACATTGTTATCTCATACATGGCGCATCTTCCCAACTTTCCAAGATCCTAATTACCTCCCTGTCTACATCTGAGTACGAGTATCGGGGTAACGGTATATCGACGTCGGGGCGCTGCTTTCTTACTTGGCTTTTCCAACTACCGTCCTGTCCCGTCTCATCGAGGTTTGGGAGTCTCAGCTGCCCAAGTCCTCATCCACACGCCCCCCCCCACACCTCTTTCGGCAGCCGACGAGTTCCCGCGAAGACGACCTAAAGGACCTTGGGCCGCTCGCTCTGTTCTAGTCTTGCTTTCATCTCTGGAAGACGGACTAGGGACGGCGGACACAACCGACGCGCGCCAGCTCCCCCACCGTGTCTTGACCTCCCCCTTACCGTGTGGGAGCCCTCCGCCAGGCACCAAGTCTAGTTCCCGAGACACTGCGCTCTTCGCAGATCACAGACGGGTTCTACTACGGCCAGCCCGGCAAGACGTCTCATCAACTATCCGCGTCCTCCAAAGTGGCATAGCTCACAGAAGTTTCGGCGGCTTGGACACACGAGCTTCGCCGCCCCTCCTGTTGTCCCTCCGCTGCTCGCGCCATTTTCCCAGCAACGTTCTCAGCACAGTTCCCCCCCCCCCCCCCCCCCCCCCCNCCCCCCCCCCCTCCCTCACTCAGTCACCTAAGAAGACTTCACAGGACGATGCATCTCCTCGTCTCTCGCTATTCATGAGGGCCGTCCCACCAACTCTCGCCGGGACCAAGACAGCAATCCATCTGCTGTAGACCCTGCCAACCAAGCCCCCACATTCCTGTCGGTGCCATCACCGAGAGAAAGGTGGACTGTCATTGTTCCTTTGGTGAGAATCCAACTGCCGTGTCTCTAATCGAGCAACCAAACCCATCCGCTGGTTCCCTCGGCGCCGGCGCCCGAGGATGGACAACTCAATCAATGGCTCCGGTGCCATGTCTCCGGACACAACCATGGCCCAGTCCAACGGCTACCACGATGCCTGGGCCAACATGAGCCCCTATAGCCAGAGCCCGTACAACAATAGCCCCATGAACGAGTACGGTCACTGGAGCGGCTACCTGCCCCACGGACTGGGCACCGAGTCCCTGAGCACGATGCCCCCGCCATCACACCAGCCGCAAACCCACCAGCTAATCCGACCGGGACCACCTCCGCCCATGGGCCATCACCAGCTGCCCATGCTGAACACGAATCCCACCTGGCCGAGCCAGTTGACGAACCCTACGCCTTCGACGAGCTACTCGGCCCCGCCGCTGTCCATGAACCCCGTCGCCAGCACCCCGGTTGTCCCGCCCGCTGAAGCACCGAAACCACCGCCCGCGCCGCCGCTGGAGAAGGCGAGAAAGGCGCTGAGTACGGAGCAGAAGCGGGCCATGTGCCAGTACTCGGAGGATAACCCTGGGAAGAGGCAGGCAGACATTGGCGCCAAGTTTGGCGTGGAGCGGAGGTAAGATCATGGCAAGAAGTAGAGGGAACGATCTGTGGCGGCCCCCTCGAGCTTCGGGATGCTGACGCTCGATTTCTTCTTTCACACTACAGTACCGTATCGAAGGTCTTGCGGCATAAGGACCAGTACTTGAAGCGGGATCAGGAGCCGGACATGGCAGCCGCCAAGAGGGCCAAAGGGAAACATCCAGACTTTGACCGCACCCTGAGCAACTACATCAAGAGGCAGCAGAGCAGCGGGTTCGACGTCAAGGATGAGGAGATCATGGAGCAGGCCAAGCTCTTCGCCCGCGCTAGCGACAACCAGGACGGCCTCCTTAGCAGCCTCACCAGCGGGTGGCTGCAGAAGTTCAAACAGAAGCACGGCCTCGGCGGCGGCGGCGGAACCAACAACAGCAGCAACAACAGGTTGACGCGGCGGGCGTCCGAGACGAACATCCCCGATAGGGCGAGGGTTTCAGCGCGGCCGCCCAAGTTGAAGAAGGAGAAGTCGACGAGCGCTATTTCGCGATCGAAGAACAAGAAGGAGAGACCCTCGAGTATTGTATCGCCGACCTCGCCGAACGGGCAGATGTCGCCTCTCTCCGAGGGCCGCAGCGAGGAGGACGCACATCCCGAGGGTCTGGGCCTCGATGGCTTCGATTTCACCTACCAGCCGACGGCATCTCACTCGTCGACCTCGCTGACGAATGACACGGGGAACTCGTCATTCTCGGGCGGTGCCCTGAGTCCCACTGGGACATTCACCTTCTCCGCGGATCCGAATACGGGGACCTTTCCGTTCGAGCATCACCGTGAGAAGAGGAGCAATACGTTTCCGTCGCTGAATATCGACGCGGTCAATCAGCAGGCGCTGTCGTCGGCCGAGCCCATGACGCCCCGGCACGCCCCATCGTCGGCTACATCCTCGGCCCTGGAGTCACCGGCGCGGAGCATGAAGGCCATCATATCCCCCATCGATACCGCTCTCACGTCCCCACCAGCCCTCCACCGCAGCAGCAGCAACTCGAGTATAAACACGGGAGGTCGCTCCACGGCCCCGTCCGCCGCCACGACGGCACCGGGCAGCAACAGCACCACCAACGCGGCGTCGATGGACTCGTCGCCCGTGTCGCCCTCCCAGGAGGATGCGCGCCGGGCGGCCAACACGCTCCTCAGCTATATACAGAGCATGAGCTCTAATGGTCAGTTCGACCAGGGCGAGTACATGACCATTGTGCACCTGACCAAGAAGCTGCAGGTGCATCAGGGGCCTCCCGCGGCGAGGCCGATGGGGGGCTTGTCGAGAATCCCGGAGGGCGATGGAGAGATGCAGACGTCGCACGAGGTTATGATGGAGACGAGCTGATCTCATCTGGCGCTCCTCTCCGCCGTCAGGCGTTTTGCCTCCCCCGTTCATATCATCCCAGGCGTTTGATTTTGTGTGTGCGATTGAGCGTTTTGTTATTCATTCTTCATCGGACGGCAAGGACAGCTGGGTTTATCCTGCACGGGCACATAGTTTACCCAACCCCCTCCTCCCCCCTTTTTTTTTCTCTTTCGAGCCGACATTGCGGCGAAGCGATATCACTACACGAGGAGGCAACTCCATACCACTGCAAACAACATGCGGTAGAAGAAGACTATATTGGCAACGATACCGGGAGACAGGCCAGACTATCAGGTCCGGTTACAAGCGGCTATACTAAAGGGAGGGATGGTGGGTTGTGGGTTGGAGCGAGCATATCGAAGGCACCTCAGGTATCTCATGGGACGGGGACTACAAGTACATGCGCACACCGGACAAATTTTTTATTATTATTGGTCTTTTTTCTTTCGGGGGATTGGCAAAGGAGCAGAAGATGGAGGAGAACGAGCTTCGCAGCTCACAGGGGCAACCTATCACTACATATCTCCCTTTTTTTTTTACTCTGTTTTCACAATTTTTGCTGCGTTTTTTTTTTTTTTTTTTTGCTTCTTATTTTTATTTTTATTTTTATTTTTTTGTTTTTTGCGCACATATCCTCTTTATATGTTGCTCATCATGTGTCTGCTGGCATCGACCGTTCTCGAGGGACGCATCTGTGTTTGTACTTTGTTTATTTCTTATTTACATCTCATACTAGGACTGGGAAGGATCCTGATGCGGGACATTGGTACATCACCCGATGGTTGGGCAAGGAAATACAGCAAGATATTTCCTAACTACTTACTCATGTGTTCCTCTACGCTCCGGACGACCATGTTTCTTTTGTTTCGTGAAAACGAAATCATGATCTCATTACAAAAAGGGGGTATCTACAACTAACTAATCTGCGCTTCTTATCATCTAACCCAAGGTAGGGCTCAGCCAAGACGTTCGTCCCACAACGCCTCGACGCCCTTCTCGCTGAGCTCTGGCATTAGCCTCACTAGCACGAGCTCCAACACGCTGTAGAGAAGGTGCTTATTACAGTACTCATCCGAGAACACCATCAGCAGGCCCTCCACCTCGTCCACCATCCTCTCCTCCTCCTCCTCGGCATCGTCACACGCTGCGGTGCGGCGCAGTGAAGTCAGGCCTAGGCCGCCACCCAGATACAGGGTGCTGATCGTCTTAGGGAGGAGACGCCAGAGCGCACTAGCGGCCCTTCGCCGGAGGGCGAGGAGCTCGGCGTGCGAAGTGGGCGGGGACAGGGTGGGTTGGCCTGGGGCGTTGTTGGGGAAGAGGGCGCCTCGGAGAGTCCGAAGGAGGGGTGGGAGGTGGGCGGGGGACACAAGGGATCGGATGTGGTAGGAGAGGAACCTGTGGACGGGTTAGCATCAACGTTCCCGAGGTTCGACGCTTCAGGAAAGCAAAGAGAAGGATGGCGAGGGGGTCTTCGAGACGTTGGTTGCATTGGCGTTGACTGGTCATTCTGCACACGGCTGCGGCCCGCGTCAGGTTTGAACTCAAAAAGGGGAGGCCAGACGGGATTGTCTCGGCCGGGTGCGGGGGAAGCTAGCGAGCTTAGTGTCCTGAGGATCAACTCTGCTCCCTCCATCCACTAAAGTAGTGAGGCTGCCTCGATGAGACGGCGGACGGGCTTAAGGCGGAGAAAGGTGTGTATGAACGAGCGCCCAGTAGTTACTTCACTCGAAGCTACTCCGTCTATGACGGACAGGGCATCCAAGGGAGCACTAAACCAACATGCCAGAACAAGAGTCTCCGGATGATACCGTATCCTCTTCCTAGTCGCGCTAGCAAGAGATCTCTTTCGAGTGGTCGCGGCAACATGGACGGTACATACGTACGATACACGTTGGACCGACCAGGGCTGGGAGCAAAAGCTCCACTGAAGCTTCCCTGTTCAAAAGTGATGAGGCGGATGAGCAGCCCATTGACGCCATCCAGGACACACCCTGGTCGAGGTCGGCGCGTAAATGAGACGCGCCGCTGGACGGATGAGCGAAGCTGGAGCCCACATCGTCCGAGCAATCAAAGGGCAGATGGTCGATTCCGCGCTTCCATTGGTCAGACCACGGCTCGAATTGGCAAATCGAACTCGAGAACTCGATCATTCCGCTCAGACCAGGGAGTTGTGTTAGGCAAACGCCCGGGGGCGTCGAGAAAGACAAGACAGGCAAAGGGCACTAGGCAAGGGCCGCTGGGAAGGGACGGGGCGCGGTCTGGGTGTGCACCCTGTTCTGAATGCTCACTGGAGAAGGGCGAGGCCCAGTGACTCTGGAGTTATGCCAGATGGTGGTAACAACAGGATCCATGTGAAGAAGAGCCAAGAGATTTGATGAAGATAGAATATGCGCGGGCTTACCTGTCGATAGGGCCGTCAAGACGTCCAAGTCGCGCGGGCCCGTTGATAGCTGCATGCTGGACCAGTGATAGGAAGCCACTGAGCCATGGCATCCTCGTCGTGAGCTCGAGCAGGTTACCAGCGCATGACCAGATTCTGAATTCAAGAATTGGGGCTGGCATGGGTGCAACGTGTGTGTTGCTCCCGGATGGTATCTTTGGTTTGGATTGGGTCGTGCTCGTTCCCTTGGTGTCAGGCGACGAGGGCAAGCGAGGGGGCAGAGAGGATGAGGCGGCAACAGCGCCAGCGAGGAGACGGATCGATGTGACGAAGAGGATGCACAGGTTAATGATGGAAAGGAAGAAACCGTGGACCGACCACCTCCGAGACGCTTTGTCAACGTCCTCCGCCGGTGACCTACCGACGAGCCTGCGAGACACCTTGTCCTTCTTCTCCTTCCTCTCCTGCACCACTCTTGCCAAGATGCAGATGCCCTCCCATATAAGCCATGGCTGTGCTGCTTTGTTGGCTGCCGCGTTGCCAATGATTATTTCAGAGAAGATCTGGCCAACCAGCGATGTCAGGCACGGGTTCTCGAGGTCCTCTGTGGGGAGCAGCAGCGCGAGGACTGCCTGCACAAGCAGCTGTCTGTACGCGGCCTCGTTACGCTGCTGCTCTGCCATGGAGTCCTCGTCACCGGCCCGGGGGACAGGTGATAGTGGCGGAAGAGGGCATAGCGAGTGGTAGACCTGCCTCGCATCGATTTGCACAGGAGAGGCGGCAATGGGGCGCCGTGAAGCTCGATAGGCTGCGTCCTGTCAGTCAGCGACGGGCTCTGCAAGATGAGCCGTATTGACCAGAAGGTGCGTACCTGAAACATGCCTATCCAGCAGGTCCGGTATCTCGTCCATGACCAGGCTCTCCAAGTCCACTTTGCGACACCTCTGCTCCAGCGCCCTCGTACAGTGGGCCACGGTATGGACAATCTCAGCCACAAAGGCCTCGTCCGTCGTGATCTTGCCGTACCAGCTCTGCACGAACTCTCGGAGTATAATGGCCAGGAAGGCATACAGCTCCAGGTCGACGTCGTTGCGGCTCGTCAACGGCGGGAGCAGCTCGTCGATGGGCCGCGCCTGAGCATCGCGGGCCTTGTCGCCGCCCCGCTGTTGCTGCGGGCAGAGGGTGCGGCGGATGAGCAGCGAAGTTGCCCGAGCGGACAGCGGATCTGGGGGAGCCTGGCGAGCACCGCGACGGGCAGGAGCTGGAGCTGTGTCGGACTCGGCGCCGGAGGATGTCGCCGAGGGCTTGGGGCGTGGCGGGCGGATGGTGGTGTTGCTGGCGGCGGCCGAGGGAGCGGCGGCGCTCGGGGTCGCTGGAGCGGCGGTCATCGGCGGCTGGTTGTGTCTGATACGTCGTGGATCATGACCGTAGCTTGAATCGATGAGGGATCTTGTCGTGGCCAAGGTTTAGAGTTCCCATTCGGATTGCCGCAGTCGTGGTCACCAGAGGTTGAATGAAGTTGGGTTCACATTGACGTCGTTGGCGCCTTGCTCCTTCCCGACAGCGTCCCTGCAGGTTGCAGCTGCAGCTGCAGCACCAGCCGGAGTCGCCTGCCCATGCAGGGGAATGCACACACCACGCCCCTGGGTCGTCCGCCGCTTCGCAATTACTGGTAATGATATACGCTTAACCCGCCAACTATTAGTACTAATAAAATTCAAGATGTCCCCAGAGTAATTCATGTTACACTACCTACTTATCTATCAGATGTGGAGTTCAATGGAGTTGCTCTAATATCCCATACATGCCGCCGCGGGCAGTTAGATATAATACATGTTATACAAGATCAACCACGGTCCATATTCTCCCGCCGCCTCAGACTCTCCCTCTCCCTCTCCCTCTCTTCGACTACATATGACTCGAGATCAAGAGTCCTTTAGAGTAGTCTCGTACCTGAGTCAAGGGTTAGCGATCCGCGAAATACCTAGCATAGACCCCATCAAGTGTAGCACATACCTCTTGCCTCGGAACGCCCAAACGCCCCAGTTGCCGCAGCTGATATCCTGAGGATCCATGTCATTCAGATCCCATCGGAGGCTGCGGAAGGTGTTCTCCCCAGGCTCCAGCAGGACGTCGAACTCGCCCTTGGACTTCTGCTTGACCCATTCGACATCGCGCTCTAGGTCGAACTGTGTATACCCAGTGCTAATGATGGGGACCTTGGTCTCAAGCAGCTGCGGTAGGGTCTCCTCCCACTCGTGGCTGCTGGCCGGGTGTCCAAGGCCGGGGTGGAACAGCACGAAGCAGTCAAAGTACGGGTCGTACGGCGCGAAGTGACCCGTCTGATGGATCGTGTGGTAGTAGTCCACAATAGTACTGATCTTCATCCTGTGCGATATGCGGTCCTCGACGATCGCACCAAACGGGTTAGAGGGCGTGCGCTCCGGCAGAGGAAACTCGTCGTCCCGATTTGCCATGCTCTCTGGCCCGATGAGGATGAGATGGAATTTCGACTCGGGGAAAAGATAGGCCAGCTGGAGCCACGTCGCACGGGGCAGTGAGGACTCGGCACGCGCACCGAGAACAAATATCCTCACTGGAGGGGGTTCCGGACGCAGCTGGTTGACGCCTGCTCCGCGTCCGGATTTGCCCGGGTGCAAGTTGTATCTCAGAGCTTCCCCTAGTTAGCCTCTGCAAAGTGTCTCTCGAAATGAGGGGGAACTTACCGCTGAAACTCTTCAGACCCTCCACTGTCAAGCGCTCGCCCTGCTTGATACTGTAGGGGCTCAGCTCATGCAGGATACTGCCGACGGTGATCGGATAGGTGAGGAGTCGTGTGATCTGCCTCATCCCCCGGTCTGAATCGACAGCATCAAAGTCCCTCGTGTACATCAGCGTATCCCAGTTCGTCATGTTGACCATGGCCTCCTCCATCTGCTGCCCTGGGAGGTTGGCCTCCTTAAAGACGCGGCCGGATCGAAGGTCGTGGTCGTCCTCGTTGATCTGCCTCAAGGTGTCGCAAATCTTGAGGTGGTTCTCGTAGTCGTCCATCCAATGATCCTTGCTGCAGTAGACCGGCATCCCGCAGTCGGGACACTCGAAGTCCACATGCGCAGGGGCCAGCGAACCACCAGTCGCAGCGGCGTCCTCGGGTTTCGGCGCAATGGTGGGCACCTTGGTATGCTGGTGATCCGGGTGAGGACAATATGCATGCTGCTTCATGAAGGCCGCGCGGCGGCGGAACTCGGGGACGGGTGACGAGGAGAATGGATGGAAGAGGTCGTCCTCGCTGAGCCTCAATGGGGCCTGCTCGGTCTGCTTCGCGGCGGCTCCGGCTCCGGCCTCGAGTTTTGCGCTCGACGTGAAATCCCTTACGGCCTTTCCGGAACCAAGCGTAGGGCTCGCCCGCTTCGATTGGGACGGAGTGGTGGCGTGGAGGGCTCGGACATGGTGGTGCAGGTGCAGCGCTGCGGGCATCCAGGATCGACCAACGTTCCGGGCCAGGAATTGCCTCCGCAGAGACGCGGTGCAATTCCCACACAGGCTCGAAGCCGTTCGACGCAGTGATGGCTCCATTTCGCAGAAGCCCGGTCACCAATGGCTTGAGAGGTGGTCGTCGGTAAAGGTGGAGGTTGAATCCTGCACAATAATCAGCAAGGACCCCAAGCAGCAGCGAAGGAGCTCGGACCACCTCCAGAAATGCGCCCGCAAAATCATTCATCCATTTCACCGACCAAACTTCCAACTTTTGTCCCTCGCCCAGCTCCTCCGAGCTGTCCCAACACACCCCGTGTCACCAACTGCAACGCGCCATTGACACCCGTGAACTTTCGAGTCCTGGAAGCCGCGCAGGCTTGACTGCGTCCCAGTCGTGACCATGGCGACTACCTCGAACATGTTCCTCTACTCGCTGACGATCCAGCCGCCAACCAATATCGTCCAAGCGGTTCTGGGCCAGTTCGCCGGCACCAAGGAGCAGCTCATAATCACCGCTGCTGGGTCTCGATTAGCGCTTCTGCGACCCGATCCTCAGCAAGGAAAGGTTGTCACCCTCCTGACGCATGACATCTTTGGCATCATCCGGTCTCTGGCAGCGTTCCGACTGGCAGGCAGCAGCAAGGGTAAGTAGTTGCCTATACCGTGCTTCTGGAAGGCCACTTAGTGATATTCATCAAGCGTCCGAGCCCAGTCGCTCCGAGCCCCCCTGACCGTCGCGCAATCTGATGATTGATTCTGCAGTTCAATGTGCTGACGCGGTGCCCCAGACTACCTGATCCTGGCCACTGATTCCGGCCGCATCACCATCGTCGAGTACCTCCCCGCCCAGAACCGCTTCCACCGCCTGCATCTGGAGACTTTCGGAAAGTCGGGAGTGCGGAGGGTCATTCCGGGCGAGTACCTTGCCTGTGATCCCAAGGGACGCGCGTGCCTGATTGCATCCGTCGAAAAGAATAAGCTCGTCTACGTTCTGAACCGGAATTCGCAGGCCGAGCTGACCATATCCTCACCGCTCGAGGCCCACAAACCTGGTGTCCTCGTCATTTGCATGGTTGCCTTGGATGTGGGCTACGCCAACCCTGTCTTTGCCGCCCTGGAAGTGGATTACTCTGAATCAGACCAAGACCCTACGGGCCAAGCCCTCCAAGAGATCGAAACACAGCTTGTTTACTACGAGCTGGACCTGGGGTTGAACCATGTCGTCCGCAAATGGTCAGAACCAGTGGACCCGACATCTTCTCTTCTGTTCCAGGTCCCTGGAGGCAACGATGGCCCCAGCGGAGTTCTCGTATGTGGAGAGGAGAATATTACATACCGGCACTCGAACCAGGAAGCGTTCCGCGTTCCCATACCTCGACGCAAGGGTGCTACAGAGGACCCCTCCAGGAAGCGGACAATAGTCGCTGGCGTCATGCACAAACTGAAAGGCAGTGCTGGTGCCTTCTTCTTCCTATTGCAGACCGAAGACGGCGATCTGCTCAAGGTGACCATTGACATGGTTGAGGACGAGGACGGTAACCCCACTGGTGAGGTTCGGAGGCTCAAGGTCAAGTACTTTGACACTGTGCCTGTCGCGTCCAGCCTCTGCATTCTGAAGAGTGGCTTTCTTTACGTTGCCAGTCAATTTGGAAACTACTGCTTTTATCAGTTTGAAAAGCTGGGCGACGACGACGACGAATTGGAGTTTACCAGCGACGACTACCCTACGGACCCTCAGGCCTCTTATGAGCCTGCCTACTTCTACCCGCGACCAGCAGAGAACCTGGCCCTAGTGGACAGCATCCCGGCCATGAACCCGCTGATCGATTGCAAGGTCGCCAATGTCACCGGCGAAGACGCCCCTCAAATCTTCACAGTATGTGGAAATGGTGCACGGAGCAGCTTCAGGATGCTCAAGCATGGCCTTGAGGTAAATGAGATCGTTGCTTCGGAGCTTCCCGGTATTCCCTCTGCGGTCTGGACATTGAAGCTGCACCGGGGGGATCAGTATGATGCCTACATCGTCCTATCCTTCTCTAATGGAACCCTGGTTCTCAGCATTGGAGAGACCGTCGAGGAGGTGAGCGATTCTGGTTTCCTCACCAGTGTGCCCACCTTGGCAGCACAGCTCTTGGGTGATGATGGTCTCATCCAGGTGCATCCCAAGGGCATTCGGCATATCAGGAATGGTCACATCAACGAGTGGGCGGCGCCCCAGCACCGTTCAATCGTGGCCGCTTCCACAAATGCCCACCAGGTGGCAGTGGCGCTCAGCTCCGGCGAAATTGTCTATTTCGAAATGGACTCGGACGGGTCATTGGCTGAGTACGACGAGAAGAAGGAAATGTCTGGTACCGTGACTTGCCTCAGCTTGGGTGAGGTACCCGAGGGCAGGCTTCGCAGCTCGTTCCTCGCCGTGGGGTGCGATGATTGCACTGTTCGTATCCTGAGCCTCGATCCCGAATCTACGCTGGAAAACAAATCAGTCCAGGCGCTCACAGCTGCACCTACCTCCCTGGCCATCATCGCCATGGAAGACTCCGCCTCGGGAGGCTCCACACTCTACCTGCACATCGGTTTACACTCTGGTGTCTACCTGCGTACAGTATTGGACGAAATCACAGGCGAGTTGACGGACACGCGGCAAAAGTTCCTGGGTCCCAAAGGAGTCCGGCTATTCCAGGTGACTGTTCAAGGGAGGACGTGTGTGCTCGGTCTGAGCTCCCGGCCATGGCTTGGATATTCCGACCCCATCACCAAGAACTTCGTGGTGACACCCCTCAACTACGTCGATTTGGAGTGGGGATGGAATTTTAGCAGTGAGCAGTGCGAGGAAGGTGTCGTTGGCATCCAGGGGCAATCGCTCAGGTACGTATCCAACATCTCTCCTCATTCTCTTGTTTCCGCAATACCCTATATGATGACGACATACGAACCTACGCTCAAGGGCTATGAGGTGACATATATATTTTCCAATTGTTCCTACTGAAGGGCTCATTCATCCTCCACGGCTTGTTTGGCAACTGGTGTGAGGGAGTTGCATGCTGACATTTGCGTGTCAGAATCTTGGCGGTTGACCGCCTAGGAGAACCTCTGATTCAGACCTCTGCTCCTCTGACATACACACCAAGAAAGCTGGTCAAGCACCCTGAGCAGCCTTATTTTTACACGATAGAAGCCGACAACAATGTGCTGCCACCGGACTTGCGTGCGCAGCTTCGGGCAGATCCGGCAGCGGTCAACGGCGATGCCAAGGACCTCCCGCCTGAAGACTTTGGCTACCCTCGCGGAAACCGTCGCTGGGCCTCTTGCATTAGTGTGGTTGATCCCACAGGCGAGGTACCAGAGGTTGTTCAGACGCTGCACCTGGAAAACAACGAGGCCGCCGTCTGCGCTGCTATGACGCCCTTTGCCAGCCAAGACAACGAGAGTTTCCTCATCATTGGAACCGGCAAGGACATGGTGGTGAATCCCAGGGGCTTCTCAGAGGGCTACCTGCACGTATATCGCTGCCAGGACGGCGGCAAGGAGCTGGAATTTATCCACAAGACGAAGGTTGAGGAACCGCCGCAAGCGCTGCTGCCGTTCCAAGGAAAGCTCCTCGCAGGCATCGGGAAGACCGTCAGGCTATACGATCTTGGTCTGCGGCAGATGCTGCGCAAGGCCCAAGGCGAGGTTGCCGCGCAACAGATTGTGACTCTGAATACTCAAGGCAACCGCATCATCGTTGGTGACGCTCAGCAAGGCATCACATATGCCGTCTATAAGCCGGCGACCAACAAAATCATCCCCTTTGTCGACGACACAGTGGCTCGGTGGACGACATGCTCCACCATGGTGGACTATGAGTCTGTTGCAGGAGGTGACAAGTTTGGAAATATGTTCATCGTGCGCAGCCCTCAAAAGGCGAGCGAGGAGGCGGATGAGGAGCAGAGTGGACTCCACCTTCTCAACGCCAGGGACTACCTCCACGGAACGCCCAATCGACTAAACCTCATGTGCCACTTTTACACCCAGGACATCCCAACCAGCATCGCCAAGGCAAGCCTAGTGGTCGGAGGGCAGGATATTCTGCTGTGGAGTGGTATCACGGGGACCATCGGCGTCTTTATTCCCTTCGTCAGCCGAGAGGACGCAGATTTCTTTCAGAGCCTCGAGCAGCATCTGAGGACGGAGGACCCGCCGTTGGCAGGGAGAGACCATCTCATATACCGCGGCTACTATGCTCCCGTCAAGGGCGTCATCGACGGCGACCTCTGCGAGAGGTATACTCTCCTGCCCAATGATAAGAAGCTCATGATTGCGGGAGAGCTGGATCGGTCGGTCCGTGAGATTGAGAGGAAGATTTCGGTGAGTTTAATTTACTTCCCTTTATTTTTCATTCTTGTTTGGCGCCCGGAGCATGGACTGACTGAATGGCAGGATATCCGAACAAGATCTGCATTCTGATGAATGCACACGGCCATGGAATGATACCAGCGTTATAGTTAATGATAATGTACACTACGTGTGTGTGTAAGGATGTCGGCGTTGAAGGCAGGCCTGAGGTTGCCGGCCCGGATAGCTTCATTGTTATATCATGGGGGGCGGGATGCAAGGGCACAGATAGCCCTGTTTCAAGAAGTAAGAGATCTAAAATATGAAATGATTCCCCAGAAATGCCATTCAATAAATAGGCGACCAACCAAGCAAGCAACTTACAGACCTCTCCAAAAAGGACCGCGACTCTTGCGACCCCCCGCCGACCTCTTCGTTCCCGCCGTCACCACCGGATTCGGATGTTCCCTCTCCCAGGCCTCGTCACCCACGTACGCATCGACAGCGGCAGCGAAGTCATACCCAGCCTGCTCGAGGTACAACTTAGCCACGTCATAGTCGGTGACCTTGCACGAGGTCATGAACCGGCGGATCTTGGCCTTGCGGAGCTCCTCGTCCTCACCCTCGACGGGGCGCGGGGACAAACTCACTCCGCCGCGGTAGTACTCGCCGGGGATGAGGATGGTCCGTCGACCGAGGAGAAGGTGGTCGCTGGTGATGTTGTTGGCGCGGCGGAGGGCCGAGGTGGGGACGTCGTAGCGCAGGGAGAGGGAGGCGATTGTGTCGCGGTCATGGTCGAGGAAGTGGAGGGTGTCTTGGGCCGGGGAAGCGTCTTTGCTGGTTTCGGCCGCAGCGAGGGCTGACTTTTCGTCGCTAGGCCCCGCCGAGGCTGGTTTAGGTGTGTAGGGAGGCGGCGCGTCGGGAACCTGCTGCGTGCATGTGGACTTGGAGCTCGGCGGGGCGACGGATGCGTACGATGGAGGGTCTCGGAGGCCCTGTGGGAGGGACGAAGGGGTCGATGATACTTGGCAGAAGGGACAGTACTCCGCGAAGCGCTTATTTCTCTGGTTCACATTCCCGGTTAGCCCCTGCAAGCGCATACTTCTTGAAGGCAGGTTTACATATATACATGTCCCGCAGATGACCCTGTCGCAGCACGCGACTCTGCGATCTTCTGGTAGGGGCTTCTCGGAGTCGGATGGATATGGCGGTGTGGCGGCTAGCATCGTGGCACAGGTGCAGCAGGACTCCATGGTCTAGGGCAGGCGCAGCGGTATAATGGTAAAGGATGTAGAGTGAAAATACTTGATGTTAGTAGTTTGAGGAGGTGTTCTGCGTTCTGCAGGGTGATTCCAAGGCTATCTAAGTCGCCTCCGAGGTCGATGGTGCCAATGGTGGGGCGGTGATGCCTACCAGTACTCATACCATCCATGGTTGCTACAGTAAGATACGGCCAATCATGGACGCGGGAGCTCTGCATGACGCCACTAGAAACTCGTGTAGAACAGTCGTCTCGAACTTCGAGTTCGCCGACGTTCTCAGAGTACCTTTCTACGCAGCCTTCCACGACGCGACATACCGCCTACCACTACCAGCAACCCACCCCCTCCGCTGCGCCAGCTGCTGTATTCTAACCTGTACCCCGTCCCAAGAAGGAATAACACTCCATTTACAAACAAAAAAAAGAAAAACACCACCAAACCGATCGCTCGAGACAGGAGCTGCCCATCATGAGCAAGCCGCTGGCCTTCGGGCTCAACCTGGCAAAGAAGCCGGGCGCAACATCGAAACTACCACCCCCCAAGCGCAAACCGATGTTTGGCGACGACGATGACTCCGACGACGGCGCGAATGGCGCCAACGGTGCGGCGAAGGTGGAGGAAATTGGCGGCGAGCTCGACACTTTCGGCACATCGTTGTCATCAACAGCACCCCAAGAATCATCATCACCACGGAAGGGACCCAAGTTCAAGGCCGGACCGCCGACGCAACCCCCGAAGCTAAAGTCAGAAGCCCAACCAAACGCCATGTTTGGAGACCTCTCCGGGTCCCTGACTTCGCGCAGGAACGCCGAGGCAGCTGCCGAGGTGGACCCCAGCGTCTACGAGTACGACGCGGTTTACGACTCGCTCAAGCCCAAAAGATCCGCAGCAAGTGGCGGGGCAGACAAAGACGACAAGCGGCCGCGGTACATGCGCGGGATAATGGAGGCAGCCGACGTGCGCAAACGCGACGCGCTCATCGCGGAGGAGAAGAGGATTGCGCGGGAGCGGGAGGCCGAGGGCGAGGAGTACGCGGACAAGGAAAAGTTCGTCACCGAGGCGTACCGCAGGCAGCAGGAGGAGAATAAGCGGATAGAGGAGGAGGAGAAGCGCAGGGAGGAGGAGGAGGCCAAGAAGAATCAGACGGGAGGCATGGCGGGGTTCTACAGGAAGCTGCTGAACCGGAATGAGCAGATACACTCTGATGCTGTCAACGCGGCGGAGAGTCTGGCTAAGGATGGCCCTAGGCAGGAGGGAGTGGGAGCGGAGGAGGAGACTACCGAGGAGCAGGAGGAAGCCAAGCGCATCAAGCAACTCAACGAAAAGGGCGCCGGTATCATCGTCAATGAGGACGGCGAAGTGGTGGACAAGCGCCAGCTCCTCAAGGGTGGTCTGAACCTGGCGCCAAAGCCCAAGAGCGCAGCTCCCAAGCAGGATACTCGGCCGGCAGAGAGGGAGAGGAAGCCGGTGGCGGCTCAACCGGTGGGCAGCAAGCAGGCTATGAGGGAGCGGCAGTCGCGTATGATGGCCGAGCAGCTGGAGCAGTCCATGAAGCGCTCGAGGGAGGAGGCGGAGGCGCAGCGGCAGGAGGTGGAGCGCACGGCCAAGAGTCGCAAGACGGAGGGCGAGATTATGAGTGCGAAGGAGAGGTATCTTGCTAGGAAGAGGGCGGCGGAGGAGGCCAAGAAGAATGGTGCTGCCGCGGATTGAGGGACGAATATACCAAAAGCATATACAAAAAGCAAAATAGAAGCACTAATGTTCAGGCGGCAAGTCCTGTCGAGTATTGCCGAACTTCCCATTCTTGAGCCATTCTATCGGACCAAATCTGGCATCTATCCCGTATCTATACACTGAGCCTTCCCAGAGGTCCCCATGGTGGCCGGTCCCATCCATGGCCGTATTCCACTTTCGCAAAAATGTACACTTCTCGGCCTGCCTCCTCGGCATCATACTAGTATTGTACAGGTTATGTATTACTCGTTGTTCATAATCCTCCCTCCCCCAGTGCCAATCCCACATTGCTTCAGCGCTTCCGCCGATCGGCTTACAACGAGCCCTGTTCCTGGCGTAGGCGGCTGATGTAGGCGCTGTTGACCTGGTTCCACGCGGCCATGTACTTCTCCATGCACGAGGTCGCGCAGGATGATTCGCTGCTGGACATGGAGCCGCCGGGCTTGGGGACGCACTTCTCGAAGCAGTTCTCCTGGACTTTCTGTGCAGCCGGGCCCGTTAGCCTCCTACTCGTAGTGTCTCTGGTGGGTGCGCGCTGTCGGAGAACGGGGCGAGCTTGCTGCTGTCTAGACATACCTCGATGAGAAGGCGCGCATTGGCGACGTTGGTCTCGTTGACGATCTGCTGCATAACAGCGTCCTTGACCTGCTTGGACTCCATGGTTGATTCGGGTATGTGGCGACGCGCGCGAGGTGGGGATGTTCGAGGGGTGGTTATCGTGGATTCGTGCTTGCTGATGAAAGCTTTGAGCCGTTGCCGCTCGAAACTTTGACGCGGATGCGCTGCGAGGCTGTGTGGCTGGTGCTGTGGCGCAGGGCTGCACGCAAAGGGGGCAGTACCACCCCGGGCTTTTCTGGACCTGTGGCGCCGTTCCACCCAAAGTGGGCTCGGAAAGAGGACAGCTGTGCTACCTAGCTGGGTGGGGAGGCCTGTGACATTTGGTAGAGCGACCTCCCTGTCCACACCACCGACGACGACGACGTCTGGAATACCGTCTTCCTGACCCCAAGCGACGACGCCTCCCAACGAACCCTCATTAACGACTGCTGAGGGCCGCCCTGACAAACAGAGGCGAGGCTCCGATCGACCACCCTGCGTGTTACTACGAGTCCACCCCGTGGTGAGAGGCACAAGAGGCCCCATCATGCGGCTGTCCTCGCTGTCGGCTGCGCTCTTCGCGGCGTTCGCCTGGACCACGAATGCGACCGAGGAGACGGAAATCAAGAGTGTTTCTGTTCGTACAGCCGCGCATATCTCTTTGCTATTTGAAGACGTGTGGTTAGGCTAACGACGGTGGTTCTGTGTAGCTGAGGACGCATACTCTAGTTCAGGTGTGTAACCATTGGCGCGGAGGTGCACGCGAACCTCACAGCGGGGAGAAATACTGACAATGGTCTCGATAGCCCTACCTCGACTCTGATTTCGCGAGCAGATGGTTCGACTTTGGAGGGGACACCGTTGTTCGGACAGACTCGTATGGCCATTCTCCACCAACCCCAATCGCGTCAAGACGAAGAGCACCCGCTAACCATTGCGACCTCGTTTCTCAACAGGTACATTCGCCTCACTTCCGATCGCCCCTCGCAGTCCGGCTGGCTGTTCTCCCGCGTCCCTCTGACGGCCACAAACTGGGAGGTGGAGGTTGAATTCAAGATATCGGGCAAGAACCAGCTGTACGGCGATGGCTTCGCCATGTGGGTGACGCGCCAGCGCGGCCAGCAGGGCGACGTATTTGGGCACACGGACAAGTTCGAGGGTCTCGGCGTCTTCGTCGACACGTATAAGAACAACCGACCGGGCGTCGTGTTCCCGTACGTTATGGCTATGTTCGGCGACGGGCAGACGTCCTACGACAAGTCCAACGACGGCAAGAGCACCGAGACGGCGGGCTGCTCGGCGCGCGGGCTGCGCAACGCCAACCAGCCGACCAAGATGCGCCTGACGTACTTCCAGGACAAGCAGCTCAAGCTCGAGCTGCAGTACAAGACCAAGGGCGACGACTGGATGGTGTGCTTCGACATCGACTCGCCCCCCGCGATCCCGAACATTGCCTACCTCGGCTTCAGCGCTGAGACGGGCGAGCTGAGCGACAACCACGACATCATCTCGGTGCGGTCCAGGAATCTGTATATGGCCCCCAAGGTCTCCGGCGATCGCAAGCCGCCGCCGCGCAGCAAGGGCAAGAAGACGAATAAGACGGGCGGCGGGTGGCTCTGGTTCTTTACCAAGATTGTTCTGTTTATCCTGGTTGCTGGTGGTGCGTACGTGGGATACACTACGTACCGGGTGAGGAACAAGACCCACCGTTTCTGAGAAGCTCGCGGGGTTTGTTGGTGGTGGTGTTGGTGGTGGTTGCGGCTTTGGTGAGGGCAAGCTGAGGCAAGACTATGTGACTGGCGCGTTCGTATACTAGTACTCAAAAAGAAGACCTGCATACGAGTACAGCACTTGTATGGGTGGGAGGTATGGGGTGGATTGGGGGGTCCCGGAGGAGGGGTTTTACCTTGTCTGCCCTGTCGGTAACATTATGAGGGCCTGGGCCTTTGATAGTTGAGAGTTGAGCGTGTCTGGCAATGGAAAAACAAAAACATGTTTGGTTCAGAAGTCATCCAATGGCATTGGCCAGCCCTAGTAAAAGGGGCCTCTAGAAAACAAATCCCGATTATTGTGAATGAGCGTTGGAAGGTAATTTTGATGACCGGCGTAGACGTAGGGTAGGTAGGTAGGTATAGTAATGGCAAGTTTGAGGAAGGAATTGGGGCGTACTTAGGTCGTCGTTCGAAGTGATTCTAATTTATGGGCGGAAAGGGAGAATTCCATAATATATCAGATACGTATGGAAACATCTCTCGCGCTGGTTCGAGTATTGGACTGATGTGAACATCGCCAACCCGTGCCCGGCGTCGTGGCTACTACTACCAGTAGTATACGTTGGTAGTACAGGTGCGACTGACGTTAGTACTTACGTAAGGTAGCTATCAGTACCTATGGACGGCAGGGTTGGAATGTGACGAGAGCCGCTATTGGGCAGAACGCATCGAATGCGCACAAGGATGCCGAGACCAGAAAATCGAGGATGTGTCCACGATGCAAGGCACAGCACAGCTGAAACGATTCCGCTCTGTGGATGCCTGGTATGTATCATCATACGGGGTGGGTGAGGGATGAGGATGCATGCCGACGACGTCTGCACTGACCCCGTCCTTCTTCCTTCAGGTTAGGCCGAATAGACCGCCGCCGGCGGAACTCACATAAGTAGGTACCTGTAGGTAGGGGCAACCACCAGCCCAACAAGACCACCAGGTATTACTTAGTAGTACCTACCACCTAAGTACCTACCGGGCGCGATCGATACGGGCAAGAACGGACGGAATTGAGTTTCGCAGTGTGCGGGGGAAGGTGCCAGGGAAGGCTGGAGCTTGACGTCGACGGAAAGAGACATCCATCCAGTTCATTGTCGATATCTGGTACTGTCCGAGAAATTTGTAACTTAGTCCCTCACCCTTCCTTTCCCACTTCCCATTCAACAGCTTCGTTGACTGTCCAAATCCATCCCACGGCCTGGTTGGTTCGTCTGACCAACCCGCCCCAGGCTCCCCTTCGTCTACTGGCCCGAAACCAAGATCGCCCTGGACCCCCTGCCCCTCGAGTCGTCTCGTTTCCCGTTGCTCCTGACTGTCCCTGCGCTCCAGGTACCCTGATTCGAGACCGGTTCTAGTAACGTTTGCACCCCATCGACCCGGAGGACTTTGTCCCTGCGCTCTTTGACGACTTGGTCTTGGATGGTTGCGCACGCCGTCAGCAGTGTATCCCCAGGCGAATGACTGTATATGCGAGCTGGATTGATCTCACAACCCAACAGCAGCCTGCCAAGCGACCGGCCCCGCGCAGTCAGTCGATCGCCGGCGGATTCATCACCCATTGAAGCCAACCCAGCAGCCGGATGCCCCGTTGATTGCACCGTCAATTTATTCCCGGCCCTCCTTCCACGTTCCTGGCCTCTGGCTTAGCTGCCAGGAGTGCCATTGACATTGGCATCGTCATTGACGTTGACTTGGATGGGCCCGTCCTCCCCCAGCGCCCTACTGTCGCCCACCGACTGCCGACCATATTGCAGCTCCCCATATCATATACCTGTCCACTCTAGCCCACGCCTCACCCGAGCTTTTCCAAATGCCTGGACTTGGCAGTTTCCTCAAAAAGAAACGGGCGAGGGATGGTCCTCCTGACCAGTCGGCGCCCTTGAAAAACCCCAGCACCGCGAGCACCTCATCCCATCGCCAGCAACAGCCGTCCGGAAGTTTGTCACCGGGAGCTGCCGCCGCCCCTGCCGCCCCTGGGGTGCCACCGTCCGGCGGGGCAGCTGCGCCAGCACCGTCAGCGCAATCACCAACGCAGCAGAGCAAACCCCATGAACCTCATCCACTTCAACAGCCTGCTGCTCCGTCAACGACACCCTCTTCTGGCGCGGGGACCAAGACCGAAGGCACCGCCGTCGCGTCCCGTGATCCTGCGAGCCCGACTACCCCTGCCCAAGTAGTCAATGCGCCCGAGAATGCCAGTGCCGCCACCGCCAGCTCGCCCAACTCTTCCAACTCCTTCAACGCCTCGCCTTTCAACGGCAACGCAGCGTCGATAGGCGCCGCCATGCGCCCGATCTCCAGCGCGAGTCCTGGGACCGACCCCGCCCTCCTGCAGCAGCAGCAGCAGCAGCAGCAGCAGCAGCAAGCGGTGATGCCTTCTCCCCCGCAACAAGGGGCCGCCGGCACGACAGCCATGCAGACCGATTACCCAGCTCAGGCGCAACAGCCGCAGCAACGGCATATGCCTCAATATGGCTACCAGAAACCGGTTTCGCAGCCGCAATATCAGCAGTACCAGAAGCAGCCTATGGTGCAACAGCAACAGTATCAGCCTCAGCAATCGCAGCCTCAGCAGCAGCAGCAGCCTGGTCACCAGCAGCAGGCCAGCACGAGCTCTACAGCCCGCGTGACGAAGGGCAAGTACACATTGACCGACTTCGATATCCTGAGGACGCTCGGGACGGGAAGCTTTGGTAGGGTTCACCTTGTGCAGTCGAAGCACAACCATCGGTTCTATGCCATCAAGGTGCTCAAGAAGGCGCAGGTCGTCAAGATGAAGCAGGTTGAACACACCAACGACGAGCGTCGCATGCTGAGCGACGTGAAGCACCCATTCCTCATCACCCTGTGGGGCACGTTTCAGGACTGGAAGAACCTGTACATGGTCATGGACTTTGTCGAGGGCGGTGAATTGTTCTCCTTGCTGCGCAAATCAGGTGTAAGTGCGACCTGTCACGGCGCCAACCCGCCTACCCCCAAGCGCGACCCTGGCTGACGCAAACGACGAACCCTGCAGCGATTCCCCAACCCCGTCGCCAAATTCTACGCCGCCGAGGTCACACTTGCGCTCGAGTACCTGCATTCGAAAAACATCATCTACCGAGACCTAAAACCCGAGAACCTCCTCCTCGACCGACACGGCCACCTGAAGATAACAGACTTTGGGTTTGCGAAACGTGTCCCCGACAAGACATGGACGCTCTGTGGGACGCCTGACTATCTGGCGCCGGAAGTTGTCTCGAATAAAGGCTATAACAAATCGGTAGACTGGTAAGCCTTTATAAACCCTTCCATTGTGGGCTGAACTGGGGGTGGATGCTGACGGGCGGGGGTTTCCCTCCATGAGCAGGTGGTCCTTGGGAATCCTGATATACGAGATGCTCTGCGGCTACACGCCGTTCTGGGACAGCGGGTCCCCGATGCGTATTTATGAGAATATCCTCAAGGCCAAGATCAAGTACCCATCGTACATAGTCCCGGAGGCGCAAGACCTGCTCCAGAAGCTGATAACGGCGGACCTGACCAAGCGATTGGGCAACCTCTACGGCGGGCCGGCCGATGTGAAGAGCCACCCGTGGTTTCACGAGGTCACCTGGGACCGCCTGGCTCGCAAGGATATAGATGCTCCTTACACGCCGCCGGTCAAGGCCGGAGCGGGCGATGCGAGCCAGTTTGACAAGTACCCCGAGGAGCAGGAAAAATACGGGGAGCCTGGTGGTGATGATGTGTGAGTACTCGCTTTTTGATGTCTCGAGTGAGACGACGGGCTACTAACACAGACGCAGTTACGGACATCTATTTACAGGGTTCTGAGGAGACATCCGAACGGGTTAGGGTCTCGATATCCCACGAGAGCTGCTGCTGGCTGTATTGATGTCCTGATGTACGGACTGCCATTAAGGGATCTGGGAGAAAGTGCTTGCAAGAGGTGATGGATACCCCTATCCGGGCTCTTTGGGGGTGGGGGAGGGTGGCGCGACTTGATGGGAGTTTGATGATGGATATGACGAATACTGGGGGGGATGGGCACCCGGGACACGCGAAAGATAAGATCAGTTACGGTTATGTTACTTTGAGAGTAACTCATATAGCGGGGCCAAGGACGGGTGTACTGAATTGATGATTGTATGGCATGTGCCAGGCCCGCGGTTCATGGGGCGCTCTTGGACGGTCAAGACATGTTTCAGTCCTCATCATCACCAGGACTCCTGTAATTTTATTGTGTGCAACATTGGCTCCGAGAGATGTGTCGTCAATCCCCATGCGGGCTCCAGGAAACTGCCGGAGCAGGTTCTACCCATACCTCAACGCAGGGCACTGCACTTTACTCTCAGTCTCACCACCCACAATTACTTACTTGTGTACCTACAGTGTTCAACCGTCTGTCTTGGTCCAAACGAACATGGCCACCATCTCCGGCTTCGTGCGTCCAAGCGGAGGGGAAGCTATTCTGCTTGCGAGATATCTGGCATATGTCAGTCTCGATCGATCGACAACCCCATTCGGTTTGCCTGGCCTTCGGACACCCCTCCTCGAGTCCATTGTCTCTGTTATCCCTGGAACTGGTACAGGATACGCGAGTGTGTCGTCTGGCGCCGTTGCTATGCGTGCTCAAAGACCTGCAGAAGTTGCGCTATAATTGTTTCTACCAGGACGGTATCGAGAGTCAAGTTCGCAAAAAAGCTCCTTGACATGGACGCAATGGCAGCGGAGCTTTCCAAGCTTAGCAACACACTGGTCGAGTTGAAGATTCTCATGATCACATGCATACCCTGCCCTGCCTACTCCCTTGGGGAATACGAACCACCTCTAATAGTCCTTCAGGGCTCACCACATCACTCGGCTGCACAAGCTGAAAAGATTACAAGTCTCCCTGGGGCCAGGAACCATTGGAAACGACTTCAATGGCCACTACTGGGTCAATTCCGCCCTGGAGGCTCTACAAAATAGCGAGTACCTGACTCGGGAGCAATGGGGACGCGGGACTGGATGGGATGATGGAGGCGGTAACGAGGGCGGGAGATGATGATCTGGCCTACTGATACGGTTGAGGAAAGTGGAGTAAGCTGTAGGGAAGCGAAGTAGTTGTACTCTGGCTGAACTTAGGTAGTTAGTACGCATGCTACTCGTACTCGTAAAGGCACTCGCAAAGGTACTTCGTAAGATCATCATAACCCCCATAAAGGCGCCTTCAACAGCCGTGGATGGACGGAACGGTGTCGTTCCCAAGAGACTGTGATGTACGGGGACTTCCATATATGTGAAATATAACGGTGAATTAAGATATCGACATTGCTATGCGTTTTCCCTAGATGCGTGCTTTTCATGCATTTTTCTTTTCCCAAACCCAACGCCCGTAACGCCTTGGCCCCTGTCTATCTATATACGTACTCGTATAATCTGAAAGAAACTTCTGAAATCGTCCCCCACGGGTGCCGGGTGACTAGGAACTCACCTCCGCAAACCACGTCCTCAGTAAACCCGCCAGCGCGCTCGGCAGCTCCTCCAGATGGTGCACAATGAGGTAGTACTGGAAGGGAAACGTGTCCAGGTACCGCTCAATCACCACCCTGCTCTCGCCGCCTTCGCTCACAAACTTGGCCTCCTTGAGCTCCAGCACGCTGTCGCCCTTCTTCTTGCCAGTGTCGTCCATAATGATGAATACGACCATGATGCGCTCCTCCATCGCCTCCCGGAGCAGCCTCCGGATGCCGTCGTGTGCCGACGACGGCGTCAGACCGTCCGACAGGATGAGGGCCAGCTGCCACAGGTCTGAGCCACCTGCCCCTGACGACTGCTGCTGCCGGGCCGTGCGGAAGGTGTCGATTGTCTGACGGATGAGCAGCGCAATGTCGGTACGGTCCTGTGAGAAGGTAAAGTTCTGCAAGACCTTGGCCCCCGCATCGGCGGCGAACGGATCCGTTAGGTTGTGGGCGGTGAAGACGTCGGCGCCGAAGCCCACGACACCGACCTGACCGGCCTCGAGCATCGTGAGAGACCGCGACACCATGACCAGGGACTCCATGGCCAGGTTCCCCGATGATGACTCGCCCATGCTCTTGCTGTCGTCCACGCAGAGCAGGATCTGGTACGTGCGCTTTGTGGGGATCGCCCGTCGCATCCAGATCTTGTCGCGCTTATAGCTCGACGCGATGTACGGGATAATGCGCTTGATGTTGAGCCGCTTGCCCGTCCGGAAGGATCCGGACAGCTTGGTCGATTGGGACGGCGTGAGGATGAGCCGCAGCTGGGATGTCAGGGACAGCGAGAGCGAGTGCGTCTTGCTCTGGAACTCGCCCCATTGCTGCATGCACTCTCCAAAGTCCCGGAGTTCTCGCTGTCCGCTCGAGATGTGCGTCAAGGAGAGCTGGGTTGATGTTTCCTCGATGGTCTCGTCGTTATCCTGGTTGCCCATCTGGATCTCCTCCTCCTCTGGCGTGTCTTCCCGATTGTAGTTGCCTTGTCGGGTCTTGACTCCCGAACGCCCTTCGTCCTGGTCTTTGTCCTGAGATTCCTTCTCGGCGGCCTCAGCTGCGTCCTTCAGCTCAGCGGCGTCCTTGTCGGGCACCTCATCCACAGGCGGTTCTTCCGCGTCCTCTTCCATCACGCGGCTGTTCGGGTCTTGCTTCTCCTCATCGATCGCCATCGACTCGTCAATAGGCTGTACTTCATCCTCGTCGGCAGTGCCCATGGCCTGTGCGTCAGGAGCGGAATCGTCATTCTGCAGGTGCTGGAACTCGCGTCGGCCTTGGTCAGCGGCATCTACTTGGTGTTCCTGTTGCTCCGCAGCATCATCGGGCTGCTTGGCTTCCTTGATGTCGTCCTGCTGCCGGTGCCATCTCTTCAGGGCGTCGCCCAGTTTCTTGAACGGGTCGCTTCGGGCCGCCTCGTCCTCATCCTTGTCCTGACTCCGATCCTGATTGTTTTGCGGGTCATTTGCCTTGGACGTCGTGCCCTTGTTACCTGCCGCGGCATCGTGCGCGTCTGCTCCCTGGCCCACCTCCCCGTTCTCTTGCTGAGCTGCCGCATCTTCAAACTCATCATCATCCAGGTCCATGGCCTCGCCAGATTGATCTTGGCCTGAGCTCTTGACATCGCTTGGAGCCGCGTTGTCCTTGTCGGCGGTTGTATTGTCCTTGGGCAGTGGCGCTTCGTCCTTGGTCTCCTCTGGCATGACCTCAGGCTCCTCCTCTTCAGCCTTTGGCTCATCCTGGACCTCGTCATCCAGTTCTCCCGAGACCTCGTCTTCTCGCTCTTCCTCTTTGGTCTCTTCCTCCGCACCATCTTCATCCTGTTGCTCCTGCGCCGCATTTTCCCCGGTTGCATCGTCCTCGTCTCTATCATCCTCGTCATCTTTACTGACATCCTGCTCCTCAGGCTTTGTCTGATCTTCAACATCAGATAGGGCGTCCAAATCGTCGTCGTCGGAGAATGTCGATTCCTTATCGTCGAAGTCCAGATCCATCTCCTCTGGGAGAGCGAGGGCATCGTTTTCTTCCGCCGTTTGCTCCTGCTTGTTTAGTTCCTCCTGAGCATGAAGATCATCATCGTCCTCATCATCCTCGGCATCCTCCGGCTCAGATCCGTTCGCCTGATCCTGCTGAGTGTCCTGCTCTTCCCCTTCTTTCTTAGAGTCCTCTTCGGTAGCCATTTGTTCGTCGTCCGTCTTCTTGCCCTTGGACTTGTCTCCTTGTTGGTCCTTATCCGCCTTCTCCTCATCATCTCCATCCCACATTTTCTCGTCCACCGCCGTAGGGTCGAGGTCGTCAACGTCACCAGCCTCTTCATCCATGTCCCTGTCCTCGTCTTCGTCGTCGCCGTTCTTTGAGCCTTCCTCTTCTTCTTCTGCGCCATTGACGCTACCCATCTCCCCCTCAAGCTCTTCATCAGCCATGTCGACCGCATCCTTCTCATCCTCAATGTCTCCCTTCTCTTCCTTGTTTGCTTCCTGCGCAAGTTCTGTGAGGTCCTCATCTTCTTGAATGTCCTTACTGATGTCCTCAGCACCCTCGCCTTCTCCAAGACCAGTGCCAGCTTCCACCTTGCCGGCCTCCCCGGATGACTCGTCTGATTTCTCCTGTGGAGTGCAGAAACCTTGGGACGAGATTTGCGTGAATGCCTTCGTCAGATGGAATGCCATGTGAGCCGTGGCCCGGTGAATGTCGAGCAAGCGGCTGATACATTGCCGGCAAATCATGCCGAATTGCTCCAGAATGGGGGCAGCCAGGTTAGCAACGCCCATGACCCCCAAACTTGCTCCAGGGCTCGCCAAATCCATTTTCTCCAAGACGTCCACGCACTCGGCGATACTTTGTTTGACACTCCTCATATGAAGTTGCCTCACCACCAGGGAGAATCCATCGTCGTGCTTGGTGAACCAGCCGGCATCCTCCTCATTTCTGGGAATACCGAGTCCTGCTTTTCTTGCTGCTTCGACAGCAACAAGGACTTTGTCGCACAGCCTCGACACTATCCCAGCAAAGGCTGCAAGGTCGTGTGTCGGGAGCGTCGCATCAAGCCCGACACTCTCGACATGGGACCACCGTCGCACCTCGTTGACAATGAACGCGACATTTGGCTGATGCAGTATCATCTGATCGAGTTCAGACTCAAACTTGCCCACATCGATGGCGAGCCCAGTCTCAAACTCTACGTGGGCCGGGGAGGTGATGCGGCCAGGAAGCTTGCCGAGAGCCTGCCACTTTGAGAGATGTTCGGCGAACCGCGAAGACCATGAGTGGAGTTGCTGTATAATGCCATCGTGGCCCGTCTCGTCGAGTTTACCGTGAATCTCAACCAGGTGGACTGCAAAGTTGATAATTTGGATGAGCCAGGGCAGGATTTGGCGGCTGTTATTCCTCACCGAGTTTAGAGACAGCGGCTGGATTTGCTTGCTGTCCCCGATCGTCTTGAGTTGGCCGATGGATTCCTGCAGCGATGACCAGAATTTGGTGGCCGAGGCAAGCCCGCGGCGCTGGCTCAAGAGCATATGAATCATGCCCTCGACGAACCCGACACTCCTCGCGATTTCCGCAGAGGTCAACTCCTCCGAGTGGTCCCGCAAAGCGTCTCTGACCTTCGGTGCAAGGTCGAGGACCTTGTACAAGTAGTATTGGGACGCGTCTACGGCAGCACTGTGGTGGGCGAAGGTAATCGGCGCGGCTGACGCCAGGGTGATTGCCAGCGATTCCTGCTCCTTGAGCCTGTCCTGAGAGAGGTTATACCTGAGACCCATGTGTCGCAAGTCCTTCAGCGTGTCCGCGAAGAGCTTCCGCTTCCTCGTCTTGAGATATTTGACCTGCTCCTTGTTGTCATCGGTCAGGAACGGTGGTGTTTCCTTGCGGAGCTCCGCCATGGAGGCATTCAGGCTTGACACAAAGCTGTCAATGCTGGACGGGACATCTGTGGCGAGTTCCGAGCTCTGGGCCACACGCGACATGATCGACACCGTTTTCGGGGCATTGGCAAGACGTCTGTTGTTTTTTAGCCAGTTCGGTAGAGCTTGTGCCAATTTGGCTGTGGCTGCCGCATCAGGGGCGCTGATGGTAATGTCCTGGGCTTGTTCCTGCGCCGGGTGGACATGTTCCTCATCGGGAAGCCCTTGATCAATGACGGACTTCATCTCCTTGCCCAACACGCCACGGAACTTCCTGACCAGCCTGAACAGCTTCTGGTGAGATTTGCGAGCACTTTCACGGAGGGCATTAATGTTGGTGTCTCTCCAGCTGGCCATTAGGAGTACATCCTTCATCTTCTTGTCTATGGGGATGCGTTCCTTAGTGATAGTCTCGGCCGCAGCTGTCTCGTACCGCGCGAAAAAGTCGACAAAGTTGGCAACCGCATGATGAATGACATCGAGAGTCGGATAGTCCTTTATCAAGAGTCGGAGGTGGTTGCGGAGTTGCGTGAGCAGCTGCAGGCGGGCGCGGAATTGACCAACGATAGACGTCGAGAAGTAGAGCTCGAGGTTCTGGATCAGGGAAATGGCGTACTCGCGGAGTTCGGACGCGGAATCCACCATGGTCAGCGGCACGGCAACGATACTTTGGTAGGCGACGAACCACCAAGAGTATGCGTCGTCTTCGCACTTCCTCTGCTCCATGTCAAACAACTTCGCCCAAGTCGACAGCTCCAGCCGCCGCCATCGAATGACAGTGTCTGTCAGCGCGTTGTGGAGTTCGAGTACTGCGTGAGCTCGGCTAGCCCATCCCCCAAACTGCCATTCGTAGACATGAGCATGAAGCTGCTCAACCTTGGGCAAGATTCGCGCCAGAGGTTCCGTGTGGGTGAGTTCCAGGAGTTTGTCGCAGGCCATGATCACATCGGCCAGAGGCTGCATGTGGCCAATCTCATCAACTAGCTGCAGCTCACGGAAGCGAGCCTTGATTTTCTTGGCCAGCGAGACGAGGAGCCTGGCTTCGGAGTGATTGGCGTCCACGTAGAAGTTATAAGAGCTACCAACTTCGGATATGGTGAGCATCTCCCGTTTGTCGTTGAAAAGGAGAAGGTTTCCGGCCAAGAGTTTCTGGTTCAGGCCCCGGTCAATGTATTGATGGTGCTCTGTTTCATGTGCGATCTTGTTTCCGATGGATCGGCAGAGGTCTGACAGGGCTTGACGAGGCTCCTGCCGGCTCAAGAACAATTTCCTGTGGGCTTGGGCTACCTTGATGGACGTGTCGCGCACTTGATCGCGCTTCTTTATCGCCGAACTGCCGGCGGCTTCGTCTTCATAGTCGGGGAAGAGTTCATTGAACTCCTCTTCATCAAGCTCCTCCTCATCCTCGGCCGAGCCACGGAAACGGTAGAGGCTCGTGTTGGCTTGTTCCGCCTTCTTGTCCGCTTCGAGCCTCTTGCTCCAATCATCATAGAAGAAATGGAAGCATTCAAAGATGCGCTCTCGGTGTGTGATCTCCAGATTCTCAATTCCTTCGATAGCCACAACAAGACTCATGAGGTCGAGGAACTCGAACGTCTTTGCCGAGATGGGCAGCGCGCTGGGGCTCCAGGGCGAGCCACCAAGGAAAGGTACCACATCCAAAAGTTGTCTAGTGTCAGGCGAGACGGAGTGGCTCGTGGCAGTTTCGCATAGCGATAGGCCGACTAGGAGACACCTCAGCAGGCTAATCGTGGGCTGGGTCATATCCTGGTACGCCTCGTACCGGCTTGAAAGTCGATCCACCAGTCGCTGAACATTCTCCCTCACAAGCTGGAGCTTGTCTTGGGTAGGCGAGAAGCTCGAGGCGAGCGATCCTTGGCCTAATGGCAGATCTACACTCTCCGAAGTCTTCAGAATATTGGAGAACTCCGCATGAAGTCTTCCAAGTTCTGAGTTCTCCGGTCTGAAAACAGGCTGGACGGCCTGGGGAAGGGGGCCGAGGCGTTCAACTTCTTCCTGTAGCATGTCTATCCGAGCGTTTGTATCTTGTCCCGTAAACTCAATCTCGAATGCACGGAGCACCTGTATCTTCCCATTCAGGTGGTTCTGAACATCCTCGAAGAACTCTCGCTCCATCTGGGGCCGTATCTGGGGATCGAAAACTCGGTCTGGAACGTAGAGTTTCAAAGCTCCCAGACTGAAATGATTCCATGCCAGAGGTGAGAAATATGAGAGTTCACCGGCGACGTGCTTGGCAGCCGCGATTGACACAATGGCGGGGATGAAGTGGGCTTCTGCGACCTCTCGGAGGTGAGAAGCTTCAATGCTATCAAGCAGACGGACAAACGACGGGAGTTTGAACATATCATCGAGCGATGAGCCCGAGGAAGCCAGCTCCACTGCGTGAGTATGAGCTTCAGCAGCTAAAACCTTGAAGTTTGAGCCATGGGCATCAAACACTGCAAGAAGCAGCTGCCACAGAACTTCATTGAGCTTCAAAAGCGGATCATCCACGAGCTCCGGTGCCAGCGTGGCCAAATGCCGACCTAGGATCGGAAACTCTGTTTCAAGCAATGACAAAGAATTGAGACTGACGGTACCCAGACTCTGCAACTTGCGCCAAAGGGACGTCGTGAACCTCCCATCCCAGACGTACGGATGCTGACACGCCAATGCGCTGGCTGAATTGAAGAACGACTCCTGGGCGCCAGCAAGCACCATGCTTGTCTTGGTGGGCACATCAGACAAAATCAAGAGATCCCGGCTTACTTGGATGTTGTTGGGGGCACCTGGACTACAGGCAGCAAGCAAGGATAGCTGCCTGAGACATTCGAATTCCTGGGCAAAGAATGGTTTTGTCTCCGGTGATTCAATGCCGATAAGGCCTTCAAGTTTCTCAATTTCCGCCGCCAGGTCCTTGACGAGGTCTTCTGTCGATATGTCGGCGGTTTTGACGACAATTCCGTAAGCCTTCTCCAGAGTTGCTGAGGCATTGCAGAGATCTGGAATCGATGCCGAAGTTCTCCACCGTAAAGAATCGAATCTCGCGGCCAGTTGCTCGAGTTCCACAGCACTTCTTAGAACTGCCTCATCCCGGAAAGGAGTCGGTCGCAGCGCCTTCCAAAGTACCTCCATGCTGAGACCGTTGGAAAGCTTGAAACCGGACGTGAAGTCGTGCTTGATGCTCTCCAGAACGCGACCGAGGAGAATGATTTCACGTTCACCTGGGGCATCATGGAGGCGGGTCTGTAAAAGATCTGCCCCATGGGCCAGGTGCGCTTGAAATTTGGCCTCGTCAAAAACCGTCGAGGTGCTGAGGGCCATTGTCCGCTCCAGGTATCGCCCAAGGAGGCGGAGCAGGCTGCAAGCTTCCCTCCATGCGTCGAGAGATGTCGGGCCTTTGTGGAAGTATTCCGTCATCACCCCAACGATGGAGGAGAGGAAAGCGGCCAAATTTGCAGTAGAATCCTTGGACACTACCGCAACACGGTCCTTCATAAGGGATCTCTGCAGACGGTTGAGCGCATTGACCTTCTGCCCTTGAGCCTGGCGGCGATGCCCTTCTATAAGCTGATCGAAGCGGTACAGCTCATGGCTGAATTCATATCGCACACCGAGCCATGCTGCTTGCTGGGGATTGGTGAGCAGTTGTGCAATAAATACATTGACCATGGGGTGGATCGGCTGAGAAGCAGCTATGCCTGGTGCCGAAGAGGGGGACAGTTCCTTGTACAGGCCCGAAATGGCGTCAATATTGCTCAGACCACCGTTAGAGCGTAGAAAATCGAGATACTCCGGGAGGTGCTGCTGGATCTCGTTGAGCTTATCCTTGCGCCGGATGGCGTCATCAGCATAGCGGGGAACGAGTGGGAGGTCATGCATTGAAAGCATGTCAGTAGAAACACCGACGAGTTCCCGGGTGGCTGAAGAGTCGGATGAGTCAAGCGCCTTCTCCATAGTCAGGAGTCTTCGAAGGCCACTCTCAACTTGCGCGACCCTGCCAAAGCAAGCGTCGATAAACGGCGGTGGAGTGTGGATATAAATCTCGACAGCACGATTTCTCATGGCGCGAGAGAGTTCGCCATACCGCGGATCCACAGTAAGAAAGATCCTAAAGTCCGGATGAGGCGTCACGATCCTCGGTTCACCCCCAGGTTCGCAGTGCTCGTTGATGCTCAGGAAACCATTCGGCTCGAGGAGCGAGTTGAGACGGTCGAGGACAGAGGCATTGCACATGTTCGCATTGTCGAGGACCAGCCACTGGCCAGACTGCAGTGCCTTCACAATGACACCATCCAGCCACTCGAACCGTGGGTTAGCCAGGGTGAGAGGACTGCTGAGAAGCTGGAGAGCCGAAGCAAGTACCTTCCCGATCTCTGAATCAGCTGGAATGATGGCAGCCAGGGCTTCAATTGACGAGCGGATGATAGCGATGACCTCCACATTCCCATTGAAGCTTTCCAAGAGGTAGAGCAGTTCCAATGCCTCAGTGGGAACCTTAGCCGGCATAAGCGACATGATCGACCGCTGCAGGGTCTCGCGCAGGTCCACGAAGGTTGCGTTCACCTCCCGCAGGGGATCAGCCTGCTCAAACCCACCAACGAGGTCCATGGTGTCAATGTCGGCGTTCATCGGAAAGACAACCAACTGTTTCCCGGCAAGAGCGGCAACATGCTCCAGAAGAGCAGTCTTGCCATGACCTGACGGGCTGCTCAATATGCAGGGGATGTTCTTCTTGACACATATCATGAGCGTCTCGAGCTCTGGAAGTCGGCGCTTGGCGTCGATGTTGGGAAGTCTTTCCGGCTGGAGGTCCAGGTTTCTGTTCAGCAGAGCCAGGCCAACTTGTCCGAACAATGAGCTGATGTTGTGGTAGAGGCTATGGCTTCTAGGCCCGAGCCCCACGGTCTGGGCGAACAGCTTGTCGACCTCGTCGCGATCTCGCTGCGAACGGAAACGTTGCCGGACGATGAGGTTGAGAAAATCGTCCATGCGGGCCGTCTGAAGGAGGTCCTCTGAAGAACTCAGGAGCTGGAGCCATCGTAGGACGTCACGAAGGTTGAACTCCCAAGGACCTCCTTGGGAGCCAAACGATCTTTCCGTGACGAGAGCATGCTCAATTTCGGAGATGAATTGGATCATGTGAGCGATGACGTCCTTAGAAATACTAGGGAAGTTGTGGGCAGCGATGAGTTGGAGATCATCCTTAGTGAAGACGTCGGCGTAGACAACGACGAAGCGGTTGACAAAAGAGCTCGGCAAACCCTTTCGACCGCCTCCCTGGTGATGAGGATTCTGCGCAGCGAAGAGGCGGAAGTCAGGGTGGCGCTTGAAAACCTGGTCGAGTTCTGATATGTAGACCTCTCCTCGGTGATCCAGACAGGCGTTGAGACCTTCCAGAACAGACTGGGAAGCCAGGTTCATCTCGTCGAGGAGCACCCATTCGCCCTTTTGCATGGCCTGTAAAAAGGGGGCATCCCTCCAGGCAAAATTTCCAGCCTCGGCACCCTCAACGGGAACATCTGTTCCGAACAGATCCATCAGGTCTGTTTGATCCGAAAGATTGATCCTCGTGAGTGGCTGGCCGCATGCTCGAGCTAGAGCAGCCACCAAGGTGGTCTTCCCAACTCCTGGGCTACCTTCGAGAAGAATCGGCTTGCTCATCTGGAGGGCTCTGAGGACTCGCATGCCGTTGAGCCTTGTCGTCGGGGCGTGGAAAGCGAAGCCTGGATCTTCGGAACCTGTCGGGGTTCTATGAATGCCGAAGTCTCCAATAGAGAGAGAAGTCTCATCCATGGCCATTTGTGGCTCAGTCTGGTAGATGGTGGAAACATCCTGGCCGGCAAGCTGACCAAGTTTATCCAGGCACTTTTTTCTTTGCTGGGCGATAGAATCCCCGTCGCCAGCGAGAATGGCCGAAGGGTTCGCGCCGATGCTGTCGATGAAGATTGTCGATGCTCCATGAACCAGGGCAGCGATGCGGTTTCTGGATTGGAAGGCGTTGATGAATTGCACCCACACCAATATCTCGCGAATGGAGAATCGGGTCGAGGACATGGAGCGGAAAGTGTCGCCAAACCAGGACGCAAATCGAACAATCACATTGACCAGACCCTTGCAATCCTCCGTAAGCTTGGTGCGGACGATATCGTAGATGTCTTCATCCTCGGACAAGGGTGGGACCCAGATTTCCGTGAAGCGATTCCGTAGAGCCGGGGATAGCTCCTTCTTCCCAAAGTCGCCTCCGGGGTTCATTGTAGCGAACAGCTGAAAGCCATCGGCAGCAGTGACATAGGAGTTGTCGATACCCTTCTCGGCCAACAGCAGCGTCCTCTGAGGCTCCAGTACAGAGTTGAGTCGCTCCAATACTGAGTCATCTGCTAATGATATCTCGTCCAGGAGGAAGAACTGGCCATCTTTCATCGCCTCAACCAGGGCGCCATCAGACCACTCAAACAAAGCCTTGCTCCTCGCTTCGTTGGATGCAATGCGCTCGCGGACGGCCTCGGGGATACCGGAGAGACTACTCTGAGGGATAGCTTTGTACCTCTCAAGCCTGTCTTCCACGGAACCCGTCAGATCCAAGTTCAGTTGACCCAGTGCGAGCTTCAGATCTGCGTCCAGAACATCCGCAATAGCCCCGCGATTCCTCACCGGACGCTGAGATCCGATGAGGTCACCAGTCTCAGTGTTCTGGTGAGCATTGACAATACGTAAGTCCTTGCCCATAGCTTCAGCAAGTAATTGGCAGACGGTCGTCTTGCCGCATCCAGTCTCGCCGACCAGAAGAACGGGCTCGTTATTCCGTAGGGCTCGGGCAACGAGAACATAGAGGCGCCGCATGGCATTTGTCCACACGACTCCCTGACTGTTCTGTTTCCGGGCAAGGCCTCTCAACTCAGGCGCAGACTCGGCGGAGTAGAGCATCTGGGGATCGACTTTGACCTTGAAAACTTTCTCAATCACGTCTTTGACCGCCATCCGTTCCTCTTCGTTCCGCACACGTTCCGCCAATAACATGAAGCCATGGGCAGCAATCTCGTCGCGCGACTCTGCCTCACGAAGGGCCCATCGGAACAGGTCTCGCAGGGTTGCAAAACTGTCCTTCTGCTCGAAGAGACGGCTGGTCTGACGGAGTCGAGACAGCTCCTTGTAAACCGTCACGATGCGCCTGCAGTCTGGAGGCGACGTGTTCCGACTCCGTTGCTGAAGAATGAACTCGAGCTCATCCTCTGGGATATCGTCAAAATGGAGCTCCAGGAAGCGGTTGCGGAACGCCCTGGAGAGAACCTTGCGTCCGCCGTAGAGGCCGGGAGGGTTCTGGGTGGCGAAGAGGATGAAATTCTCGTGCGGCCTGACCACTTCCTGGGTCTCGGGAATGAGCAGCTCCCTGTTGTCGTCTAGGAGTCGGTTCAGGGCCTCCAAGACATCAGTTGGGGCGAGATTGAGCTCGTCGAGAACAATCCAGTGACCCTGTCTCATCGCTTGGACCAACAGGCCCTCTTGAAAACGCAGCTTGCCATCAGCGCCAGACACGTAGGTTCCGAGGTACTCCTGTAGGTCGGTGTGTTCGTGGTTGTTGATACGCACAAACTTGTTGCCCGTAAAGTTGGCAAGGTACTCAATCATGCTAGTCTTTCCCGCCGAGGTTGGTCCTTGAATGAGAATAGGAAATCGCCGAGTTGACGTCGCTCGGACGAGATTGAGGAGGTTGCGCTCAACGTATGGCGTGATGATGTAGTCGTCTCTCTCCACAACTGGCTCGTTTCCCTGGAAGAGCCAATATTGCCGGTCCCGGTTCTTGTTCTTGAATTTGACATACTGCTTGCCGTCGTTGGGGTGCTTGGGTGCCTGAGATAATAATGACTGGGCATTCCCTTGCTTCTCAAAGAGATAATGATGGATTAGCGGGACAAGCATCTGCTCCGAGTCCCGATCCAGTAGGGTCAGGAATCCCATGGAGAAACCCTCATACAACGCCCGTCGCAAACCATATAGAGGCCCAACGCTATTGACGTAGCTCAACACACGAGTCAGAGTGCGGAGACTGAAATGAGGAACCTCGTTCGCGCCATCAACAAGCCGCCTCTCTTCCGCAAGTCGTTTCGTGTTGAGGTACAGCCGAGCAATGTCGTCCGCCGCCTGGTCATGCTTGCTGCTGCTGGTCCCCAAGTAGGTCTTGATGATGGTGAGGAGATCCTTGAGGTCGGTGTCGGGACTTCGGACGTAGAGTTCGGTAAACCGCGACCTGATACCAGCGGGGAGGTCCCGCTTGCCTATGTCTGTCGCCGGGTTCATGGCGCCAAATATGCGAAAGTTGGGGTGAGCAACGATCTTCTCGATCTCGCCCGTCTCCGAGAGAAGAATCGAGGGACGTTCACGTGGCCCCGTCAATAGGTCCGCGATGCTCTCTAGCGTGTCAGGTGAGGCCAGGTTGATCTCGTCCAGTAGAACCCAGTCCCCGTTCCGCACCGCTTTCACCAGGTTACCCTCCATGAAGCTAAATGCGAAGCTGTTGCTGCCGCCCGAGATCTGGACGTCAAATTGTTCCAGCTTGCGGCTAAATGAGTCCCATCTGGGCCGTATATCCAGCAGCGACTGGAGCTTTGTTTGTGTCTTTCGCCGTTTCGCAGGCTGGGCGTCGCCATTTCTGGGCTCCTCCTGGTTTGTCTGTGCGCGCTCCAACTCCTGGACGATTTTGAGGAACATTTTGGGGGCTTCTTTCCATAGCTTCGACACTTTCGACCACTGCCCCTTGGCGAAACATTTACCGACTTGCTCAAAGTACTTCTGGTTCTTAGAGATGGAAATGCCGGTAGCCGCAAAGAGATCCTCGAATTCCTCCTTCAGGGGAACCGCCAACGTCCGCACATTAACAGGCTTGAAGCCGCCAAGAAGGTCGCCGACTTCGCTCTGCTGTGACAGGTTTACTGCAATGAGTCTGTGGCCAAGTGACTCGGCCAGTTGCTGTACAACGGTCGTCTTGCCAATACCTGTCTCGCCGACGAGGAGCACGGGCTCGCTCAGTTTCACCGCCTGAGCTATCTGCTCGAGGAGCTTTTTCGCATGCGCGGTGCTCGCAAACGGTCGCTTGGATTTCTGTATCCTGGAGAGCTTCTGCTTTCGGAGTCGGACACGGCCAATGTCGAAACGAGTATCGTTCTGCTCGAGAGGCGGGATGTAGGCGCTTAAATAATGGTCCGCTCGTTCCGCAGAAAGATGCATCTCCTCTGCAATCGCGTATACCATCTTCTTGCTCGTCTCGACATCGGGACAACTTCCCACAAAGCAATCCAGAGCTTCCATGAACATCCAGTCGCGTGTCGTATCGCTGATAGGTTCATCGCCAGAAGTGGAACCGGCCGCTGAGAGGCACTCCTGAAGGCGTCGACACCACTTGAGAAGGTCTCTCAAGCTCAGCTGCCGGTCCAATATGCTGCGTCCGAAGGCTGGGTTGCGTCTCAGATGAGAGAGCCGGTTGAATACGGCCATAATCCCAGGCACGAACTTGCGAAGCATGGGGTAAGACTTCAGCACGACTTCCTCCAGCTCCGGTTCCGTCATCGGTTGGGCGTGCATGGACTGCCAGAATCGCATGCCCACGATGCTCGGCAGGTTCTCCCGTCCATTCATGCCGCGAGAAGTTCGGAGGGTGGCGAAGAGCCGGAACGTGCTGGCCGCGTGTATCCGCTCTCCTCGGCTGGGAATGAGAAGTTCCTTTCGCTCGATCAAGGGTAGTAGGGTGCTTAAGACTTCGGTAGGAGCCCGGTCCAGGTCTTCCACTAGAACCCACCTCCCCTCCCTCACAGCGGTGGTAAGAACACCAGGCCGCCATTGGAAGCTGCCAGGTTTCGAATCCGTGGAGTAGAGCCCGATCAGCATCTTCGCGTCCGTCTGCTCATTTAGGTGCAGAGTCACCATGCTGTTGTACATCCCAAGCTGCTGCGCAATGTCGTGAACCAACGACGTTTTGCCGGAGCCGGGGAGTCCATGTAGAAGTATCGGGTCAGAGTTTTGGAGCATTCCTGCCAGTCGCTCCAAGTTACTCACAGTGGTGGCAGTTGGGATCAAGCTTGAAGGGTCGCCAGTCGGACCAAAGGGTCGCGGCAGCAGAACGCCCCCGTATGGAACCACATATGGTGTTAAGTTTTGCTGAAGGGGGGTTTCGTGGTATTGGGAAAGTCTCTCCTTTACTTCCTGGCGAAGCGTAATGACTCTCTCCACTCGCGCATGTTCGTGCAGCGTCAAAAAGCCATAATCCACGGTGGCGCCGTCGAGGTCTCCAATTACAGCCGCCTCTGTTCCTACGTGCTCCCGGATGAGAGCCTCGAGCTTGTAGTCTGATGCGTGGAGAAGCTGGCAGAATATGCGAATAGCAACGTATCTGATAGCTTCACTCTCGTGGGTGAAGAGGCCTTGGACGAACGCTGGGGAGACATGGTGTCCGAACTTTCGCAGGTCAAAACTGCACAGCCTCCATACTGTTATCAGATACTCCAGGAGAGTATCCACGTCTCCTTGCTGAATCACAACGCTGGGATCTGGCAGAGACAGAGAGAGTCGAGGTGGTGAAGAAGCAGCGTTGGTGGTGGGATGCTCCAGGAAAGTCGACAGAAATGGTGCGAACGGCAATATCCTGGCCAAAGCTGAGGCAATCCTGAGCGTTCGGTGTCCTGTCCCAGCATTGAGAATCCATCGGGCACAGATATCTGAAAAAGCGGCCTCGAAATGGACAAAGATCCGTTCTGTAAGCGGCGATATGAGGGCGGCTTCTGAGACAGCATCCAGTATCTTGGTGGCTGTCTGGTCCTTGACAATGTCAAGTAATTCGGCCGGCAGATGATCCAACACAGTCGGATCGTCGAGGAGCGATCTCCTCTGCCTTGAGAGGTCCATCGCCGCCGTGATGGAGTTTCTCTTTTTTCGTCGTCGTTTAAAAGAAAAAAGTCGATATTTGCAGTGTCATGGAACTCTCACTGAAGATGCGCCTGCACCACAACTTTTTTTGGACGTCGCAGGGATCTGCTTCGGGGAATGGCGCTACATAACTCCGGGCCAATCACAACACGCCTTGGACCCCAGCATCGATTCGAGCTCGAAAAACTTCAAGACGGGTCCCCTTGACACGAAACGACCGCACGCGACTTTAAGCCGAGCCACCCAATAGACGAATTGAGCTGCCGCCAGCCCAGCACCTACAGCAACAATGGCCATGTCGTGTCGGTACGCGGCCCAGAGCTGCGCTCGTCAGCTCCGCGCCTCCTCGTCGTCCTCCTCTGCCCGAGTCTCCGCCCACATGCTCCGCGCCTCGGCGACGTCGCGGCGGTTCAACTCGACCGAAGCTGCTGCATCGAATCCCAAGATCGACACCATCGTTGACCAGATCAGCCAGCTGACCCTTCTGGAGACCGCCGACCTCGTTTCGACTCTCAAGGTACGTTGGGCGGGAGTGGGACCCAAACGCACGGCGTCGAAACACTCTTGCTGACCAGCGCTCGTCGTGTCTTCAGAACAAGCTGAACATCCCCGACCTGCCCGTTGGTGGCTTCGCCGCTGCCCCCGCCGCCGCTCCCGCCGCCGAGGAGGCCGAGGAGGCCGAGGCCCCCGCGCAGGTCAAGAACCTCTTCACCCTGAAGCTGCAAGGAATCGACCCGACGGCCAAGGCCAAGGTCATCAAGGAGGTCAAGGCCATGCTGGGTCTCAGCTTGGTGGACAGCAAGAAGTTCGTCGAGAGCGCGCCCAAGATGATGAAGGAGAACGTGCCCAAGGAGGACGCCGAGAAGATCATCGCCACGATGAAGGATCTGGGCGCTACCGTCGTTATGGAATAAACCCCCCACTACCAACCACAGCGACGGACGGGTGTTATGTTATACCATAGAAGAAGGGCTGTACCCCATGTACAAAAACCACAATGTACCATCAGTATTTAAAGGCATTTTCTTGTATACGTAACTACTCTGCTACACATGTAGCAGTGTGTTGAAAGTGAATGTGCTTGTTAACGGGAATAAGAGTTAAAACAGCCCCCTTCTCGTTCCCAAGCCGCGGGTATCTTGGCCTTTTCCCACTCCAGTCCGAAACCAGCGACGCCCAAACGCCAGCCCACGCGCATACGCAAATACCAATGTCAGATGCCAGTGAACCATCATCTCTTGACTCCGTTGGCAGCGCCTTGGTGGCGGCATTTCCGCATCTCCATCTCCTTCCCAAAATCATCCGCTTCTTCAGCTAGCAATCTATCGTCGTCATCCCCAAAGTCGCTGGTCTCGTCCCACAGCCTGTTAATCTCGGCCTCCCCGCCTGCCGGGACCGCCCAGATGTGCTCGCGCTCTCGCTTGTGGCGCTCACGGTCCTCCTCTATCCGCTGCTCAACCTGGCGCTTGTCCAGCCGTTGGGGTGCCGCCCCGCGGCGGCCGGGCTTCGGGATGGTTTGGGAGGGTGGCGCATCGGCCATGTCGACGTCACCATTGGGCGAGGCGAGGCCGAGGTCGTCTGCCGTGGTCTCGCGCTCCTTGAGGACTTCCTCGATCTGACTCACAGCCTGCGAATCAATATGACCCTTCCCCTGAAGACCTTGCAGGACCTGGTTACCCAGTTAACGACAGGTTATAACGCCCACGGTAGTGGTGACAGAGACGTACCCTGCGGACGACCCGGACGTTGGCCGCTCCGGAGCCATCATCTGGCGCGACGGCATCGACGACACGGATAATATCCCGCTGCATCATGCGAATGTAATCGGCGTGGCCCTCCTTATGAGCCGAGTCCAAGAAGTGCTCGATGAAGTACATTATGTTTGCGCGCGTGTTCATATTGTTCTGTCCGACCTATGTCAGCAGGCCGCTTCGAGGTCCGGGGACACAGCGACGCACGAACCCTTTCGACCTGCTCGAGAATACACGAGTGTAAATCCTCGTCCATCTCCTTGTACTTGAGCGCATATTGGACGGCCTTCTGCGCCGATGATACTGAGGCGTTGAGGTGTTGCAGCTGTGAGGTGAACCTCATCCGAACCTCGAAAGGGTCCGCCATAATGATGGGTTTGACCAGAAGCCGACTTTTGGGCTACCCTTGGCTGCACAAAAAAAAAGAAAAAAGTGTAGGCGAGAAATGCGGTATGCACCCTTGAGGAATTCAGGTTGGTGGCTGATGGCCGGGCACATGCAGGCACATGGCTGCCGAAGGTCAATAAAGTTGCAGGTGTGGTAGTAAATCCAGGTCGCAAGGTAGGGAATTAAAGCTTCATCTGAATTTCTACATAAGGTAGCCAAAGTGATCATATCCTGGTCTCAACCTGCTGGAATCGGCAAAGGTCCGGAAGGGAACGCCGGTGCTGGGCCCTGACAATGGCCTGGGCTCCCCAACGACATGGCCTGTGCGCAGCCGTTGATGCCCGAAATCAGCGGGCGGCGGGCGCTGTAATTAACTTAGGTGGTCCTCGAACTCGCCTCGGCGCCTGGAGAGAAAGTCGCGCTTCATTTACTGCCATCGGACGTTGTCCGTTCTATTCATGGTTGTTTTATACGAGCAAGGACGCCTCGAGTGAGGGTCCCTTTAATCCTTGAAAAAAAAAACCCCCCCTTTAAAATGGCCATCATCTCGTCCTCTTCATTTCGTGAGCCATCAAGTCTTTTGCCTTTTCTTCTTCTTTGACCTAATTTCAAAGCAGCTCATTTAATCCCAAGGTACATCTGGCCCCCATCTCCAGCCCGTATAAGCCGCGTTACCCTACAGCCTCACTCACACACTCTCGTTTTGTCTTTTTCGTTTCCCACCGGACTCCTTTCATCTAAAACCTCGAAAGCTATTTTCATTTTGCAAAGATGCTGGCCCTCACGCAGTCGGGCGATGCTCCGCCCCAGGACTTTACCATGTCTGTCCTAGGCTGCGGTATGTACACACACACTGACGATAACCGAAGCAGAAACATAGCTGACCAAACGACCTAGGTACTATGGGAATTGCCATCCTCAGCGGCATTCTATCCTCACTATCCGAGCTCCATGGCCCCAAGCCTCTCCAGACACCCTCGTCGGGAACCTCGACACCGGCCGAGGACGTCCCATCACGCCTACCTTCCCGCTTCATCGCCTGCGTCCGCAGCCCCGAGTCCGCCAAACGAGTCAAGGGTACGCTGTGGGAGTACTCCTCCATGCTCAAGGTAGTCCGACACGAGAACATCGCCGCCGTCCAGCAGTCCGAGGTCGTCCTGCTCGCCTGCAAGCCGTCCATGGTCAAGGGCATGCTCAGCGAGTCTGGCATGGCCAAGGCCCTGCATGGCAAGCTACTCATCAGCGTCTGCGCCGGTGTCACTGTCGAGGACATCGAGGTCGCCCTCCACGGTGCGGTCCCCGTAAAGGACCCAGAGGAGGACGGCCGTTGCCGCATCGTCCGTGCCATGTGCAACACCGCCGCCCTAATTAGGGAGTCCATGACGGTCATTACCGAGACCAACCCGCCCATGCCCCATGACGTTCAGACCCTCGTCACCTGGATCTTCAAGTGCATCGGTGATGTGGTCTACCTGCCGCCCGGGAACATGGCTGCGTCGACGGCGCTGTGTGCCTCCGGCCCGGCCATGTTCGCCCTCATGCTCGAGGCGGCCATCGACGGCGCCGTGGCCATGGGTCTGCCCCGTGCCGAGGCCACTAGGATGGCCACGCAGACCATGAGGGGCACAACTGGTCTGGTGGCGAGCGGGGAGCATCCTGCCATCCTTCGGGAGAAGGTCTGCACGCCAGGCGGCTGCACTATTGGCGGCATCATGGTCCTCGAGGAGGGCAGGGCCCGCAGTACTATCTCGAGAGCCGTCCGCGAGTCCGCCGTAGTGGCCAGTCAGCGTCGACAGGATGTCCAGCTCGTGAGCGGCGCAAGGTTCAATATCAACCTGCCGCCGAATTAGGAACCATGACGGAACGTGTGTATAGGGTTGGACTTCAGCGTGGCGTGGCGTCACTTACATTGTACATTAATTTGGAACCAAGGAGCCAGCGTCGTTTCGCCTTCATTAGTAATAGTACATAATGCTTTGTCTTCATACGATGTCCTGATCCCCACGCCCTAAACGCCCGACCCTTGTCGCTCTACCACACCGGCAGACCAGCCGCTGGTCTCCTACTCCTCCACCCTCGCCTTTTTACTCGCACTTTCAGCGCCATCCTCGAGTTTGCGCTTGCCATTCGAGGCCTGGGGCTGGGAATGTTGGATGACACGTTCGTACATGGCCAAGATGCGGGCATTGGCCAATTCGACGCCCCTCAGAACCTCAGAGAGCTTCTCGATCCTCTCTTCCGGTTCCATCTGCGATAGGGCGTCCCTATTGTGACGGTAGAGGCGCTGCTTGGCAACGAGCTGCCACAGCCTCTCCTGATGCTTGTCACCCTCGGTCGGTGCTGGGACGTCCTTGTCTAGATCCATCGTCGGGCGAACGGAGTCCGGCAGTTTGGACATGAGGTGCATCTCCACCGCCCTGTAGAACTGTCTTGGTGCGATCTTGGCTTGCCGCCGGATTTCCTCCAGTTTGTCCCACCCGACGATCAGTTTCGGCAGGGGGCCGGACTCCGGAATAGTGACGCTAGTGTCGAGGCGGAGATTATTGAACTCGGGCATCTTTCGTAGGAATTGCATATCGCAAACGTCTCGCAGGTCGTCAAACGCCTCGTTGGGATCCTCGACAGTGAGCTCCTGTGTCTGAGGATGCTTGTGGTAGTGCTCAAAGATACTCTGGTAGAGTCGTGCGCCGTGGCCCTTGCCTTGGAAGGGTGGTAGGACCACAAACTGGGACAGCCTGGTCCGGCAGGGTAGCTCGCTTAGATTTTGGTCACCCTTGGGAAGTTCCCAGTCACCACCGGGAGACGTAGGAGGTGTCGGGGGTTGGAACCAGTAGAAGCGGTAGATGGTGGAGTATCCAACGAAGACGTACGAGCTCCTCTCGGGATCGTCGGCCCTGTCCCTTCTGTACAAGAGGAACACCGTCCATCGGTCGGCATCTGTAATGTCCTGCTCGTTCGTCTCGGAATCGGGGATTTGGCCTATGTAGGAGCCTCCTTCTATGAACAACGGTACTAGAATCTGGATGCGGCTGTTGATCTGCTTGATGGCAGGATCTTCCAGACTGCCCTTCCAGATCTCATATTGGCCGTCAGGTCCATCGAAGGTATCGTGAAGGGTTCCGGGAGGCGTCCAGTTCTCGACAAGCTGCTTCGAGCTTTCGATGAAGTCCGACTCTTTCACGAATGCGACTGCAATGATCAGCGATGGGTCTGAATGCATGTAGTTCGCGGGGTACTGTAACGTACTCTTTGGTAGATGGTTGCCTTCTTGAAGGATAGCGGCCACATCCTGCGGTTCGCTATCACCCACAGCCTTCATCTTCTTATCGTAAGAGATCTTGAGGTGCGGCCGCATGTCATTAGCACGGTATCGCAGGCTGACCCTGAGACCCTTATAGCCGAATATTCGTTCCTCCTCGCCGAAGATGGGATAGGTGAACTTGGGGTGGAAGGTCGCGACCGACTGGAGGCCGGATTTGGAGGGCGCCATGAGTGCGATGCTGAACGCATCGTTGGAACTGACGAACCCTGCGTGTTTGCATGATTAGCTGGTGCTCAATGTCGATGATAGTCTACTCATCGATTCGCGATACGTACACTCCTCGAGGTCGGGTAACTCCGCCATGTCGATGCGGTGCAAGATGAAGAAGATGTTATGTGATGGGACAAGCGCACCAGAAAGAAGGAATGCAATGATCTGTTGCTAACGAGTAGATCAAAGAGAGCGCCTGGGTGGGCCTGCCTTTGCGACGGAGGTGGTTGAGGGTCGAAGCTCGGACTTGTCCAGGAAACGCGCTGTGCTAGGTCGCGTGGTGGGACGCGACTACAATACGTACCACTTAACGCGAATAAGACGACAAAAAAGATAGGGCTGCCCCATGCACGTCGTCAGCTTTAATGGCTATTCGTGGCTGCTCTTTTTTTGACACCCAGAATGGTGGCTCACAGTCCCTGTGCCCCATATCTCAGGCAACAATCAGCCAAGAAGAATGATGTAAAAGTGGGTACCTGTCGCAAGCGGCGTCCGTCCACTCCATCGTCCCCCTGATCATCCGCAGGCGAGTTCGTTTCGATTCCATGAGAACTCGAGACACTTTCCAGCGTGCACGCATGGAGGAGCTCGCCGTGGGCCGTTCACAATGCTTGAGATTGCAAGCAAGAGTTCGCCAGTAGGCTCAACAGTGTTTGCGCTCCTTGCGCTGCTCGTCATCTCGCTCGTCGTCCTCTCCATCCTCCGATACTACCTCCCGCTACGGACCACCCCGGCCTTCTATACCGTACCTATCTTCTTTGCGCTATGGCTCCCTTCCGTAGTCGTCATCCTACTCCCTATCGACCTCGCATCGAATGCTACGACCGACGACGAGGCGACGCGTGGGATATGGCTGCCTGAGCGAGTCCTCCTCGTCTCATGGAGGATCTCGTACTGGCTGACGTTTGTCCTGACATGGTAAGGATGCCGGACTGTCGCATTGCGCCGCCAACCATGCTGACTGTCACTAGGTTTCTTTTACCTATCCTCGAAGAATATTCCGATGCGGGATACCGTGATCCCAAGGGCAAGCTGATGCACTCACTTCGGGAGAATGCGCAGTTCATGGCCACGGTCCTGGCCGCCAGCGTCTTGGGATTGATCTACTTCTTCATCTCGTACGGTTTCTCTATCGTATCGCTCAAGGGGCTTTTGATGGCCCTAGCCTACATGTTCGGTTTGGTCTTGGCCATCTACCTAATGGGTCACGGCTTGGTTTCCATCCCGCGACGCCTAATGCGCAATGCCAGCCTCACCGGCCGCCTTCGCCGTCTCCAGGCCCGAGCCCCCAAGCTATACGAGCGAATGCAGGACTCCCTGGTGACTCTCGAGGAGATTGAATACCAGGTCTTTGAACTGGGTCGCCGGAAAGTAGGAAGCGCGTTGGACTATCAGGACTGGATCGAGGAGCTTCAGGAGATGGCCAACATAACAGACGACCACGCGCCTCCGGCGACTATCGATCCCACCGCGAGCCGAATAATCCCGACCGTCATCACTGAAAAGTTCCTCGCCGATCTTACGCGAAATTTGATGCGCGCGCGCCACACGAGATTGAGATATGTCGCAGAATGGAACCATCTCGTGCAGAAGGCATCCGAGACGCAGGCCATCATCGATTCTGCGGCTCCGAAGAAGTTGGACTTCGGCGACGCGGATCCGCATGCGGGGATGTGGGAGAAGACCAAGATCTTGTCCCCGTACACAAGACACATGGTCTACTTCCACCTGCTCCCCTACATGCAGGTCGCTCTCGCGATATTCCTCGGCGCGGCTTCGGCATGTATTGTGTGGTCCGAGGTTATCAAGCTCGCGTTCCCCAAACTTTCGTTCATCCGATTGACAGTGATTCATCACTGGGTGGGAGACAAGGCCCAGGTAGGGTTCGCCGGGCAGGTGATCTCGGCTCTCTGGATCTGCTACATGTGCTCCGCTGCTCTCATATCAATGACGGAGGTCAAGGTCTGGCGTGGGCGGGCGCTCGTCAAGCGGAACACGTCGCATGAGTCAGCATTCTGGTACGCGCTCCAGGTCGCCAAGCTCAGCATCCCCATCTCCTACAACTTCTTGACCATGCTCTCACGGTCGGTGTATAAGAAGACAGTCTTCTACAAGTTCTTGGGGGAGTCCATCGACCTGACACCGCTCGGTCGATGGTTCGACGACCTGTATCCCGTCTTCGTCCTGATCCCGGTCCTCGCGACGTTATTCGGGGTTTACGGGCGTGTAAAGAGGCTGTTCGTCGGCATGGACGTCGTCGATGATGACGAGGACAGTCCAACTGGCTACGGCACTGGGTCGTGGCGTGAAGGACGGGATCTCATTGATCGCGATGTCCGAGGGAACTCTCTCCGTCGGCGAGACGACGCTTTCTCAAGACTAGCCACGACCACGGGGAACACCGGACGCTCTGCGCCCGTCTTGTCGATGCCCGCCACGCGCAGCTCGGGCACATCCCCAGCGCGCTCACCTGTCCGACCATCCGCCAACGCACGACCAGGGCCATCCTCTCGCAGACCGCAACTCGAAGAGCCTGAAGACGACAACATGTTTGCCATCATCGGACATAGGATGAAGAACACCATCGACACATTCGAGGCGCCGCGGTGGATGCAGGACCTGGGCCAGGGAATCAAGAAGCCCAAGTGGATGGGCGGCGATGAGGAGGAGAACACCCCGCAACGCCCCGACGGCCACGAGCGCAACAATTCGGACTTCCGCCGGTGGTTTGGCGGCGAGGGAGGTATCCGTCTATAAGAGGGGCCTCGTGCTTTGGTTTGAATCGTCCTGACACTTTTTAATCGGCGTATTGGAGAGAGACATGGCCCGGTCAAGCAGCCCTACCAATAGAAGCATGGGCCCGGAGTTGGGGATCAGTGTACATGTAGTATCGGATATTATTAGGCCGTTACAATCTTTTAGCGTTTCCTTGTATATACCTACTTGGTAGGATCCAGCCTCACTGTTATCTGGACACTCGACCATGCACGCCTCCATATAACTGTAAAGGTGTCCATCATGAATTCGTCAAATCATATCGATGCCCAAAGCCACTCACTCACCCAGCCTTGGGCGGCGCCGTCACCGTATTCCACGTGTGCGCCTTACTCATAGTCCGCTTACGCAGGTGGAACATGATCTCCTTCTCCATCTGCTCAATGTTCCTCTCCAAGTCAGCGTCGTCCCGACGATGCTGCGCTTCGCGACGGCGCTCGGTCCACACCCACGCAGCGACGATAAGGCCGGTGATGGGAATAGTGATGGCAAAGTAGATCCAGAGGTCCGCCGCCACGGGCTGGGCATCTGAATTTTCGTTCGGATCAGCCATCAATCCGGGAAAAAGGGGACAAGAAGAAAACACAGAAGGGCTTACCATCCTCGAAGTTGAAGAAGGTCATGCCAAAGACAGAGGCGAGATAGGTCCCCGGCAGGAAGAGCGCTCCCAGGAGGGATAATGTCTTCATGGCGGTGCTGTCCCTCTTGCTCGCGTGCGCGATTCGTCGCTGCTCTCCGGCGATCTGGAGATTGAGTCTCGCCTCCCTCTGCGACATGATGTTGTACAGCTATTCCAAGTCCCCGTCAGTAGCGAAAAAAATCTTAATTTCTTTTCTTTCCCCTCGACGCGAGAATGAGGTGCACAGGATGGGAAACATACCGCCTCACGCTGCACCTTGAGTCTCTCCAACGTGGTGTGGATGTAATTCTCAAGCCCCTTGAGCTTGACTCTATAAAAGTCAATACGCGACAGGATGCTCCCATGCAGACGTCCCACGGCGACCCTGTGCGACCTCTCGGAAGCGTCCAGCCTCTCCTCATCGACGGCAAAGAACCCCCATCGAGTCTTGAACGCCTCCATGGCCCTCACCATCTCCCCACAGAGAGCCGCATAGGCCTGCGGCCTCTTCCACATGACATGCCCATGGCACTCGACAAGATCGCGGCTCAGACCATCGATCTCCAGCATGCCCGCGCCCCCTTCCTGGAAGTACATCTCGCACTCCTGGACCTCATCGCGCAAGCTGACCGCATTCTCGAGACGGCGCACCCAGTCGCGTGCGTCGCGCTGCTTCTGGTCGTTGGCGGGCGAGAGGTCGTGCGCCAGTAGGATAGCCGGGAGGAGCATCGGGTGGGACGACGCCTGCGCCGCGCCGCACGCTTTGACGTGGGTGAGGGCTTTTATCACGTCGGATGATGGGGTGCCCTTGATGTATCCGCTCGTGATGCCCGTGCGGAATGAGTGCGAGAGCATCATCTCCCACCCGCGCGTCTTGCCCTTTTTGCGCACGTCCGACTTGCGGTGGATGATGTCTGCACGGAGTCAGCACTTTGGCGCCGATTGTACACATGCATGTACGCATGCTCCAAGGAAAGCAAGATCAATAAGCTCACGCAAATGGGGGTCCCCGTCATCATTGTCAAAGGCGCTCCAGAAGAACGGGCCGACGACGGCCGTCGTCTCGATTCCCTTCGGAGGCAGCCTCATAGCCCGGACCATGGACTCATACAGGTCCTTTGGCAGCGACACCACCTCGGGACTGAACGTATCCGGGTGCGAGGCGTCCACCTGGACCCTGCCGATTTTCTCCTCGTTAGCCTCAGTCGTCCATTGTCCAACGGAGCAGACCTAGACAAGAAGGGCTTCACAGAATGCAGCAGATTTGCAAGACTTACACAAGTCGCAGCCCGCCGAGAAGCTTGTTTCCGCGTCCCAGCTTCTCAGGGGGCGCAAACACTCCCTGATGGAACCATATGTTGTCAGCTTCACCAAGATGGTGTCTGGAAAAGTCAAGACAGATAGCACAGGGACAAGAGATGACCTACCCGGCGGTGCAAGAAGTTCTCAAACTCATCCAACGTCAACGAATGTTGCTCACACGAATTGTACGACGCATCCTAGCCACAATGATTCCAGTGTCAGCATGAGCCACAGCAACCTCATTCAGCCCCCGAGCCCCCATATCTCTCTGGCTCGCCCACTTACCGAGTAGTTCAAGATCTCAAGATAGCTCGTCGCCTCGTCCACAACTCGACACTTGTCCAGGAAAAGACTGAACAGGTACTCGTCCATTTTGACTTGCACAACTAATCAGGGCCTTGAGAACGAAAGGTTCGATGGCAGGCGAGAGTTTGAAATGAGCGGCGGGCAAACAACCTCCTCCTCTTCTCGCATCATCGGATCCATGTCTCCCAGCCTCGTCGCTTTTATGATTGGTCGACTCCGCAATTGCGTGCAGCCAACAGCCGACGGGGCTACCCGGCGCATTTCATGATTCAATTCGGACTTTTCCCACGGAGCTATTATTACCTCGCAGATCGTTGCGGGAGTTTCTATCTGGCATTCGTTTAGCTTTGTGTGTCCTGGATCGTCCCCATCAACATCGCGAACAGCGGCATGGAGGTGACGTGAGCGCCTACCTAACTAATAACACTTTGCCTGGCAGGAAAAATTATATGGAGTATGTATGATTTACACTGCTCGGTCTATAAATAGCGCTCGCGGCCGTTCCTCAGTGACGCTAAGAAATCATGCCGCAAAAGCTCCTTGGTTGCTCTCCTCTTCTCCGGTACATGTAACCATTCGAGCATGCCTTAAAGCAAAGTCGAGGAACCGCTCCTTATGTTCTCCCTGCAGAACCGTCACAGTATCTGCCAACGTGACATCTCTGCGAATGAGGTCTTTGGCCATGATGCAGTCTAGGATCATGCACACGTCAATGCCTCACTCATAGCGCGAAAACACAGTCTTCCTGGCCGCTTCAAACTCCTCCTCAATCGTCGCCGCGCGCCTGTCTGATCTAGGTGTAACCTTGCAAGCAAAATCCTTTGGACAGACCAGAAAGCCCTCCGTGTACCCCGTGACCGGGTCCGTATCAATCGGGATCACATTGCCCGTCTCGTCGCGCGCCTGCTCGATGTTGAAGCCCCAGAGCAGCTTGGCCGTGCCGAGGAACATCTCCCGCTCGGCCAAGTGAATGCCGGAACAGATACGCCGTCCCGCACCAAACACATAGTGGTCCCGCAGGGCATACTCCGAACTGGCCGCGTACACAGCCGACGGCTTGGTCCGGCCGTCGAACCGGTCCGGGTCGAAGCGATCGGGATCTTCGCAGTCGTGCTGGAGGCCCCATACGTTGAGAAACACGGGCGTCCCCGGGGGCAACCAGAAATGGTCGTCGATGACATCGCCCTGTCCGCCCTGCTCGGCCGATAGAAGCGCGTGAGGGAAGGCCAGGGGCGTCACGGGCCGCCAGCGCATGGCTTCCTTGACGATCTGGGTGATGTAGGGGAGCTTGTCGCGGTGCTCCCAGCGTGGCGTGCAGCCCTCGTCCACAACGGAGTCAATGTCAAGTTGTGCGCGCTGGACGATGTCCGGGTTGAGACACAGAGAGAGCCTGGAGCACGACGAGCATCATGGTGGACACTGTATCAGAGCCGCCTTCAATCAGAACGCCACCGAGAAAATCCTGTTGGTTCTTGGTCAGCTGCAGCTTGTCCTGCTTGTCGAGCACCTCGTCCATCAGAGTAGTCGGCCGCTCCGTAGTGGCAGCATCCCCCTTGCTGGCGTGGCCGTTCACCTGTCTCTTAAGAATACCAGCGCGCCGAGCAAGGACCAGACCCTTTTGCGTACTGTACAAAGTCTTCACGCGCTTGCCGACATCCTGCGCGCGCCGCACCCAATTGCCGAACCACGACTCGGGTACCATCTTGAGGAAGGGGAAGATATCCACCGGCGGCGTGGCGCCCGTCTCCATGACGGCCGACCAGCGTTCCATGACGTTGTACAGATCACGCATATGAGGCGTCGTGGAATCGGGTGTCCGCACGCCAAAGACCAAGCTCATGATGATGCTGTTGCTCGTGCGCTTCGTGTGCACCATGTGCTCGCCCGGCTTGTCCAGAAAGTCCTTGACCATGGTGACCTGCTCGGCATCGACGAGCGCGAGATGCGACTTGTCCACAGCGCTCTCCATGAAGAAGGGATGCAGCACCCGTCGAAATTTGCGCCACAGATCCCCGTAATGCATGATGAGCAGGTGATCGCCGCTCGTGATGAGGTCGTGGGAGACGTAGCTGTGCGGCCGCGCGCTGTAGATGGCGCTCTTGCGGTCCAACATGTCGCACACGAGGCGGCGGTCCGTAACCACCACCGCCAGCGTGGAACGCAGCCTGAGGCTGAAGATGCCGCCGTAGATCTTGGCCCATTCCGTGAATTGGTGGTGGGCGCCGGTTTTGGGGATCTGGTGGAGGTTTCCAATCAGGGGCAGACGAGGCGGACCGGGTGGAAGAGAGTTCCGTCCCTTGGTCTCCGCCCGGTTGGCAGATGAGGTGTTGCTGCTGCTGAGCAAAGAACCATTCTTAACCAAGTGAACCAGACAGAAGCCTGCGCCTAGTAGGAGGACAGGCAGCCAAGAAGTCATCGTGAATGGTCGAAAATGGTCTCAGTCTCTTGGGTCTTTGGTATGGAGGCTTGAATCCCAGAATGAAGAACCGCAGAACAGTTGGAGAAAAACAAGACCTGCGTGAGTAGAAGCCAAGGCTCACAAGGAGAGTGTATTTCTACTTGACTAGCAATCCAAGCAGTCCAGGTTGTGGGTAGAAAGGGGCTGATGTGAGTGAAAGGGTAAGCAAAACCTGGAAGCCGAAACAGATTATGCCAAATATTAGAACCATAGCCCGTTACGCCGTACTGGCACCTCGACCCTGGGAAGCCTTACGGCGGACAAGCCGGCCTTACCGGCCCCGGATTATACGGATCGAGCAATCCGATTGCTCGGCCGACTGAGAGGCGCTGATTGTTAAGCAGCCACGTCGCAATCCAGACTACATTCGACTTACGGCGAAACCGGCGTGTACCCTAACTTCAGAGCGCACCCAATTTAGCAGATATCGCGACGGAAATATATAAATTACCAGGTAGACTAGACGTCTCGGTTAATGGTTAGGTACCTGGTATGGATGCTTATTGCTGTGGCCTGGCACGGCAGGCTGTGGTGGGGCCCGGACGGTTTCGGCCCAATAGTAGACATTCCTTACTGCTTGGTATTACCATATTGGGTAGCTGCCGTATTGGGTAACTACTGTATGTGTGTACTTGCTTTATATAACCTCTAAGACTTGTATATAACTACTAGGGGCCTAGTCACTACCCTTCAAGGGTAGTTAGTGGTGTGTTGTGTAACACTAAATGTGACTTGGAGCAGTGCTGCTCGCTATCCGGACCCACCGTCGCCGCGAAGCTGCAGTCGGTCGTTCTCGTCATCGATGCCACCGAGGCTGAGCTTGAACCTATACAGAAGACTTCTCTTCACACTGGGGCTGTAGTTGGTAATCGGAGCGGCCAGACAGACTGCCAAACTACATCTTGCCAAGATGGTCTCGACCGAGGGTGGCTGAACTGCCGTGCGTGAGATGGAGGCTGCAGTGACCGCGTCCGATGCGGCTCCAACATACATGTACAGACCACACCCTACTCCACGCTCCTACTGGAAATCACCCGAGCTGACTTCTGCTATTCTCGTATCGCCGCCCGCAGCCTGTGTTGTCAGCAACTGTCCGCGGCTGGGAATATCAAGTCACGTAATCGTCAGCCAGGTTGCCAATGTGGTGTTTTCTCATCAGGTCTAGAGTCGACTTCACGGTCAACTCCGGTAGGATCCAGCCCGAAGGTCGCCGTCTGCTAATATGGCGACCGCTGTAGGGTAATTTCACCTGGTCAGCCAGACTTCCTCTGTTCCGTATATTTTGATTATTTTTTCGTTGTGCATCTGACGTTACATACCTTCGCGGTACAGCTGCGGGATAAAATGATGCTGCACGTCAATACGCTCCGGAATTCATTGGTTGCATCGTAACCAAGTATTCTCCACATAACCCGGCCTGTAAAGCTTATACGTTGAGGCCGGCGATGTTGAAGGCACATTCGGTCCGGACGTGCTGCCGGGGAATCCAGTGGCGTACATGAATGCTCTAAAGGTGGTGTTCGCGGTAACGATTGCCTCGAGCGGCGTGACCTTCTTGGTCGCTTTTTTTATGTCGTGGGGAAAGTTCAACACCGATAGGCTGAACAAACCAGCAGACCCGGTGTAGTGGATGGAAGGCGGGACGCGGAAGGTGGGAGGTGAAAGGCAAAGAGGATGGCATCTTGTTCGGCAGCCTAGTGGCGTGTTAATGACGTTTAGCACTGACCTTATCTGGTAATAGTTGGTAGAGGGTTGGTTTACCGTGTTTACCGTTTCCCGAGGCCTTGACAGCCAGATCGCAGGCGGCTTTTTGTACCAAGGTACCTGAAGGACCTACGTAGTGCCTTAGGTACTAATAGTACCTGATGTCCTGAACTAGTCCCCCACCACAACGCGTCTGTCGCGACAGACACTCCCTCCACCCTCAACTTTCGAATGGCTAAGTACCTATTTCTCAACAACGATAACCCCGACGACCCCTACCATGGTATAGCCGGCATAAGCGGACTAGGGCTGTGATGCTCAAGGAAATTGGGGTTTCCGCTAAAGAGATTGCCGAGGAAGGAGTGTCACCACGCGCCGCGCACCCTTTCGCGATAATCAACAAACAGAGCATCGGGAGGCGAGCGAGATACAGCGGTGGACGCAGAGTAGGCACTGCAATAATGGCTGGAAGAGGTTTATTTCAATGACGGTAGGAAGAAGGTAGAGCTAAGCCTCCAAGATGTCCGTAAAGTGGGTGAGCTCGTGAGGAAGATGCTCTGGTTCGAGCCGTCCTCGAGGGAGACTGCGTTAAGGTTGCTCGCCGATACTTGGTTGAGTTAAGAAGTTTGAAATGGAATCGACATGGTAGAAATATAGAGCACATGTTTTTTTTTTCCTCTTCATTCAGGACGTCACGGCCATCGCTCAGCGCTTGTTCCTACGCATCATGGGACGGTAGGGTATCTCTTCGTCCATTATAAGGTATTTGCGCACTTGCTCATCTCCTAGATTTAATCCATTGTTACCTTTTATTCCCGTTATCTATTGGTTAAACCGCTCCCTTTAGCTTAGCGTAACCCGTTACATTGCATTAACTTAGAATAGCTGCCCGAAGTCGCCTCCTTCAGAACACGTCTTCAATTCAGCGAGAACTCATTTATTTATAATATCTACCAGCAGACAATGAGGCAAAGAACAATCTGCCTAATATTCTTCAAAGTGCTCTGCGCTAACTGCTTTATCAGAAGAATATACTCGTTTTTCTTTTCTTTCCGGAACTGTCTATACAAGCATCCAACCAACCTGCTTCCTACTCAGCTTGGCCGCCTGCGGGTTAATATAAGCTACGACACGAAGATGTCCCGCAGCTTGCACGGAACAAGCAACATAAGTATGGACCCCGAGGCCGGCATTAAGAGCATCCTCATTGCTGAGTAGAAAGATATCAGCACACCTGCAACAGCCAACAGGGGTGACGGACACATCCAGGGGCCAAGGCTGACTTACAAGGTACTCCGCATGCACTGCGAATACATCTCAGCATTCACCTCCGCCTCCTCGGACCCACGCTGCGTCGCCACCTCATCCGTCATGAACCGCCGCAGCGAGTCAATGACTTGCCTGTCGCTCTCCGCGTAGTGCCTCACAGGTATGTAAACCTTGACCTTGGGTGTCCTGCTATCCAGGCGGAACTCAATATTGTAGAGAATACCCGCCGTGCGATGGTCCCTGTGCGGGAGCGACACGTCGTCGGGTACACCCTCGGTGCCCAGGAGCGAGTCCCACAGGATGCGGAGCCGCTGTAGGCCCTCGTCGAGGTCCGGACCTGCTAGCCGGCCCCCCAGGGACATCAACTCGCGGACGGAGGCGAAGTCGGTTGCTCGGTTGCGAAAGTAAATCTTAAGGCGGGACTTGGCCACGGGAACAAGGTCGATGGCTAACATGTCCATCTCCAGGGAGAGATTGCTCCGTGCACCGACATATTCCTCAAAGTCATGGAAGGCGGCGAGCTTCTCCGGAGAGTACCCTGGTGCGGACCTTATAGCATCAGATATGATCTCCAGGTTAGTTCTTCCCGTCGCACACGCCACAGCTCCGGGGAAGAAATACGCCTTCGGAGTATCAGCCTTGCCAGCAAGGTCAAATGCCCAGAAGACAGTGGAGGGGTGCCCCTCCGGCAGCTCATCGGTCCAGCCGTGGCTAAAGCAAGCGTCGAAATGGTCATACCACGCCGTCTCGGTGTCGGGAAACGCCCTGACAACGGCCCTCTTGAAGTTCGCGGGCGCCCGGTCGTTGTGCGGGTTTGAAGGTGTGCCCGCGTCAGGGGAGATAGGCTCGATAGAGTAGCGAATCGTGGGCTTGTCAGCGCCGGTGTGGAAGTCCCAGCTCAGCTCAACGGGGTTGTGGTCGTCCGTCATGAAGCTCTCCCATCGTGGGTGGAAACCCAGTGCAAGCGACGGGGCGGGGCCCAGATGCTCGGCAACCAAGTTCACGAAACCGTCGAGGGCCCTCAGCTGTGCGTGTTGGTCGTAGCCGGCACCGTTGACTAGGGCTCCCAGCACGTACCCGACAGTCTGGTACCAGTAGTGTTGGTTGGGGCTGACATGGAGGCGTCGCCGGTTTTGGGCATGAACTACAAGCCACGCCTTGGAACCTGCAGTAGGAAGATACTTTGACTGAATCATGCTTGTTGCTCTGGAAGCGGGTGGATGTGGCTCATGGGAGTTTGTTCCAATAGAGGATAGAGGACTTTTTACAGCTGGAAAGGACGAGTGGTTTCGGGGGCTACCAAATACATGTAAGTATACGCACCAGGGACACATGTAAGGGGGCCCGACAAGTGTCCATCTCTCCTGCTCATACATCATACACCCATCAGAACCTGTTAACGGACCACGGGTCGGTCGACGAAGGGGCTATGCTAGCCGAGGAAGCAATCCCGTCATCGGTGGGTCAAGGGGACTAGGATACCTGTTCTTGCTGTTCACAGGTAGGATCCACACATGTCCGCCTGTAACCCTAGCCAGCAGGATGGGAAGAGGGGAGTACTGCAGCAAGGACCGAAGGCGTACGAAGGCCCCATAGCATGGATCTAGAATCCCATGGTGCATCGTCGTTTTCATAATAGAAGGTGCCATCACTCTACCCTCCAGATCCGGCCGTTTCTGGACTCCAAGCCAAGGACGTGCTTGCGAGAGCCGTTATGGAACCCCTATCTTCCAACTACAGTGCATATCCCTCATACAATACATGTGGCTAATCACTACACGTGGTTTGATAGTGCATCCTGTACGTCTAGTACGTGCGGTTTTGAAACTTGGCAAGGAAAAACAACACAAATATTACTCGGTTTTCATAGTACTGTACTATGGACAGGATTCTCTCACTCATGCCTCTGTCGCCTGCTCAACCACCTCCGTGGCGGGCTTGGTCTGCTTTGCCACAACGACCTCCTTTTGCTGCTTGTCAACACCCAGCCACAGGAGGTCCGGCCGGCTGTAGTGCCCGACAATGTCGAGGAAACCACGTGTGGCCACGGCCTTGGTGAGGTCGAGGTCGCAGTAGACGATGCCCTCAGTATCAGCCTTGCCGTCTCCCAGGGCAGGAGTCAACCGCCGACCGTCAGGGGCAATCACGCAGCTGTGGCCACCGCCGGGCTGCCGGCAGGACAGGCCCTCCTGAGTTTTTAGAACATCGATTCCCTTCTGCGTGCACACAGACGTGCTGTGGAGGACGTAGGCCGTGCTCTCCATGGCGTACGCCTGCGAGAGGACCTCACAGCCCTCGGCCGTCATACTGAACAGACCGGGGTGATCGACACCGGTGGTAGGATCGATGGGGGGCCACATGGACACATGGATAGCCTCTCCCTGGGAGATGGTGTGGTACTTGAGCAGCGGCTGCGTGTGCTCCCAGCAGGCCAGGCAGCCAACCTTGATCTTGCCGTGCTCTGGGCCAAAGTCGACCTCGACGACGTTGTCGAGGTCAGCGCCGGAGCCGTCCCCGAAGACGGTGCGCTCCATGTGCGTGGGCTTCACCTTGCGGCGATGCATGAGCACCTCGCCCTGGGGCGATATGATGGCCTGCGAGATGTAGACGCTGTGCGAGGGGCTCTGCTCCGCGAAGCCGAGGACCACGGCGATTGAGTGCTCTCTAGCTGTGGCCTTGACGGCGGCCATGGCCTCGGACTCGATCGGGAGGGCATTGTAGATGTAACGTGTCTGAAGCTCAAAGTCGACGGGACGGGCCCTAACGAGGTAGTTTGTTAAAGACTGCGTGAACGTATACTGTCTCCGGTCCGGCGAGCAACCTGGATCTCAGAGGAGTCAAAGGATAACAATATAATAATCAACTTACCAGATCCAGCCAGGATAGCCTGGGAGCCAGCACTCGGAAAAGGCGACGAGTTTGGCCCCGTTCTGCGCGGCCTCGGCAATGAGACCGCAGGCCTTCTTGACGGAGGCTGCCAGGTCAAGGTAGACGGGCTCCGCCTGGGTGACGGCGACTCGGATGGGGGCGGCCATGGTGGGGGTTGATTTACTCGTAAGATGGGTGGTACGGGGGGGGGACGATCAAATGTCAATGAGGAAGAGTTGGGGAACCAAGACAAATGGCTTATGGGAACAACTTTATCTACGTGATACAAATAATAGCATGGCAAGTACGTACAGAACGGGGAGCACATAACCACGGGGAGGGAAAAGGGGGCAGCAAGCACATGAAAATACCCCTGACTTACAGGCTAAGCCAACCAAGATCGTAGGCGGGCAACCCAAGCCATCAAGAAATAATTCCATGCCCATATCCCAGGACGACTTTCTCGGCACAGCTTGTGGGAGAATAACAGTGGAGAGCATATGTATGTCCCGCGTGGGAGTTGGACGGACGCGCAACATGATACAATCCTTGTATCCACCTCCCTGTTCAAGATCCAGCCATTTCTCTTCAGTATGTATCTTTCGTAGCTAGGTATATCCGATCCCATCATCCCACGCACAAACTGGGCGAGTACCGTGGCGATCCCCTGAAAGACTTTGCTTCCGTCGCAAAAAAAATAAAAAAAATAAAAAAAAATAAAAGAAAAGAAGCTGGAATAACGTTGACAGATGGGGCAATGATAGTCTTGCTGTCAAATGTTGGTACTGTAGTTGCCGTGCGCCGATCGAGGCTATCTCCGAGTCGTCGGCCACTAGGGTCCGTTTCAGTTTGGCGGGGACCCCTTCTCTCACCCGGAGAGATTTCCATTGGACAATTGGTTCGTGTGGGCTATACGTCCGTAGAGGGTAAATAATCTAGCATTGTTGGGGGGGTGTGCTTTCAGCACATTATCCGGGCTCTGCTATTGCATGTGCTCAGTCCTAGTCTCCCTATCGGATGATATAGGTGGTATTGGATGGCATATTACGGGTCTACTTACATAGTATGCACACAAGCACAGGTGACACTGAACTGGAGAATGTCCTCAACTCTCACGTAACATGTTCAATCCGAGAGAGCCAACCTCCAGGCAGCCAACATCCCCATTCCTATCCGTGTAAGCGAGGCTCGTCAACGTCGTAGCAAAGGAGTCCAGATAGCGGGGTCCTCACGACATCAACGTGCATTCCCAGGAGAATTTCCGGGGAGAGAAGAGGAGACTCGAACCTGGCAACCTATCGCAACCTTTCGAAATATCTCGTGCATCTCGGTCCCTGCACACACCTGCACACACCTGCATATACATACATGTACGTGAGCAGACTCAGACCCCTGAGGCGCGGAACGGCCGAAAGGCAGCCCTGCATCCGACGGGCCACCGAATCATGCTTCACGTCTAGTGCATGCTTCGGTCGCCGAGTAAAAGTTTCCCCCCGTTCCCGTAATGCTTTAGTGCTAGATGACAGTTGCAGGTTGTGTTGCACTTTGACACGGGTACAGATATGCTGAACGTGGCATTGACATGTCCGGTACTGTAGGCCTTGCAACCTTTTCGACGATTCTGGCGAGGATTGTCAGCTTGTCACCACTTGGGAACTGCCGTTGCAGTGCCGTTACCCCGTGTCCGTCGAAGGCGAGTTGTATTCCCGATGTATGTGGAAAGGTAAGTACATGTAGATACGTCCGCACATGTCTGTGCCGCCCAGTGTCTGCAATTGGGATCCCAGGGGGGGGATCAACGGAGAGCGTATCCGGAGAGATCACACATCGGGGTATTTTCAGACTGCAAGACTTTAATATTAGCCCATTATTATTCACAGATCCCAGAATAAACCTATTTTTTTTTAACCATCATCGAGGGCTCGGACTTGCCCTCATGTTCGCCGTCTCCTCGACCGTCGCGTCTCCTCCTCCTCCTCCTCCTCCTCCTCCTCCTCCTCCTCATCGACATCTCCCTCAAAGTGACAACCATCATGGATTCGGCTCTCGCCTCTCAGATCGCCGAAATATGGGTTCTCTACGTGGTCGGTGCCCTGATGATAGGCGCGCGCATCTTCTGCCGCACTAAGCTTGTAGGCTTCAGCAACTATCAGCTGGATGACTACTTAGTTATCGCCGTGGCAGTAAGTCGAGCCTGACTTCCAGCCCTCTTAACCTGGCGCCACGCAGATAGATGCTCAAACGATTCGTGTACTAGGGAATGTGGACAGCCGCTCCCGTAATCGGCCAGGTCTTCGTCCAAGTCGCCCAGGGCCGCCACACCTCCGATCTCACGTACGACGAGCGCAAGAACATGGGCCCGGAGGAGAGCGCAGAGTGGACATACGGCTCGCAGATGTTCCTCTTCGGTCTGACGGGCTACTTTATCATCCTCTGGACCCTCAAGTTCAACATGCTCTGTTTCTACAGCCGCGTCGTGCGCAGCCTGTGGACCGAGAAGTTTGTCAAGCCGCTCATGGGCTTCGTCGGCGTGTCTGCCGCCGTCATCGTCCTCACGCTGGCCTTGACGTGTCGGCCGTTCCATCATCTGTGGCAGGTCTGGCCTGATCCAGGACGTGAGAAAAATCTACCCTCTTGCTCTTCCTCGGATGCTCGTCGCTGACAGAGGTCTCTGTGTAACAGCGCATTGTGTGCCGCAGAATCTCGTCTTCTTTCTCGTCATTCTGGTGTTTAACCTGCTCACGGATATCTGCATCATGCTAGTGCCTATTCCGGTATTTCTTACCTTCCGAAGACTTCCATTGCTTCTCTGTTTGAAACGCCAGGCACCAGCTAACATTTGCCGTGCTAGGTCCTCCTAGGAATCCAAATCAACTTTTATCAGAAGATCGGCCTCTGGTTCCTGTTTAGTCTAGGATTCTTCTGCATGTTTGCCGCAATCCTCCGATTCGTTCTCATCTTCAATGTACTCTTCCTCCCCTCGAACTACACACCATGGCATTGACTGACATGCGACACACAGCTGAATCAGCGCGGCGTCTCGGCCATGTGGTCCCTCCGGGAGGACTGCGTCGGCATCTTCGTCGGCCAGGCACCCCTTGTGACCCCAATGCTCAGGCGCACGTTCTGGGTCCAAGCCGGCTACGCCACAGACAAGAGCAGGACCTCCAACACCCGCAGCCGCGGCGACTACTACAACAACGGCAGCAGCAACCGGCGAAACCCGGGCGAGAGCGGGCACGAACTCCAATCGACGACACACATCAGCAGTGGCGGACCGGGGAGTGGGAAGCCGAAAGACCCCTACTCCATGACGACGCTCGGCATCGGATCCGAGAGCCAGGAAGAGATTGTTGGCAAGGGAAATACGTACACGCAGCATTCGTCGAGCGTGGAGCAGGAGAGGCCGTCACTGCCGGGCCAACACGGTGGTATAATGGTGCAGAAGAGCATTGATATCCAAGATTCGGGACCTGCATATGACGAGTCGGGTGTAGGGGCAACACGATGGTACTCGTAATGCGTGCATACCTTACCTACCTCGGGGCGGATGTCTGTTTTTGTTTAGTTGAACCGCGCAATATCGCAGATACATGTATATAGATGGGCCTAGACTCTAGAACTGCAAAAGCTGAGCGAGAGCATAAAAAGATGCCGCACTTTCTTTGGCAACAGTAATGATCTGTTTCTCGAATAGATGGATGCATAATCTCACAGTTGACTCCTCAGCTCACGTATTTACATGTGTAGGTAGTTTGCACGTCGTGCACAAGTGGTGAATAACTTGCGGCACGGTGATTGGGAGTTATGCGAGTATCGTACGGAGTACACCCACGGGTAATCAGAACATGGCCGCGGAATGTACAGGGAGAGCATGGCGGGTCCGGGATGCCTCAATCGGAACAATTTACGGTACCATCGCGGGAACTACGAGTACAGTACAACAGTAGACGATCCGAGGCGGAGCTAGTAATGAGAAAACGAGAAAAAGACAGTGCGGGTGGGCCCGTGGGGAAGAGATGACACAACTCACACAAGTGAGAATGGAAGGAATATCTGTACGAGGAATTAGAAACCTTCCGAATTGGGAATATAAAAATGGACCGGGGGGGGGTCGGGTCGGGTCCGCCATACTCTTCGCTCTTCGGGGCTTCCTGGGCCAATCAATGGTGGCACTTTGAAATCCAGCATGGTGTGACATGGCAGTGAAGGAATATGGCCCTAGGTACGATAACCGTAACCGAACTTTCAGTAGGAGCGGTTGCGGCTCAGAAGCGGGTGCGGCGCTAGGTGTTTGGCGGCGGATAGAACCACACGTACCTAGGTATCCATACATGTACTCCGTACTGAGCGAGAGCCGGTGCCGGCAACTCGATCCGGGAAGCCCCGACTGGTCACACCTACATAGTACCCACGTATACACCCGGAGATCCCCACTCACTTGTGACACTTTACCTGCCGAATCCAATGTTGTTGTGCCAAGGTAAAAGATCAGTTTCCAACATCTAAGTGACAGACGTTGCTAAGCGACTGCTACACGAGGTGCATTACCGACAAGAAGGGTTTCACCTGCCAGGACAGGGTTGCAGACTCACCTCACAGGCGACGTAAACATGCACTACAACCTCGGGTCCCTACGCGTAGGATCGCAGTTGTCAAACTCGCCGTAGTCGGCGCCACGCATGGTGGTGTGTAGTATCGCGATAGCCGACGTGCCTGTCGTCTAATAACGGTCGTCTAACGGCGCGGCCCCGCTGGGGAGGCATTACATTACGTGAATGCGGTAAGGCGGCAAGGTATGGAGAGGAATACGTAGTAATTTCGAATAGGTACCTAAGTATATAAATACACCGCCAAGTCTATAATACCGGTAGTATTACTCACATGCTGCATGTATAGCCCATATTCGTACCTGGATTGGCCTCCCTATTCCAGGGGTTTGGCCGCTGGTACATCATATAGCCTCTTGAAGATTTTCTATTACCCTGCACAGTATAGCACTAAACTAATCCTTATAGCTAGTACTCGCAGTATCAACACATGTAAGTATTCGAAGTGCGCCATAATAAACGTTGCCGGTGCTTTAGCCATGGAGGATTCCTGTACCCGGAAAAAAACCCCTGTATCTCGCCAGGATTGCACTGAACTGTCATATTCCCGCACTGGAGACTTACCATCTCAGCAGGAGCTCCGGAGGCCCCGACGCTGGCGCCGCCTCCGGGGATCACTTGCCCGCGACTGCTGGACCCCTTTTTATACTTGATTGTTGCGCCGAGGTACATCTCAGCCAGTATAGAGGCAGGAACGCGCGTGTTGTTTGTAGTTTATCGAACCAAGAGGCCGGGTTTCGGATTCAATCAATCTGGCTGCAATGGACCCGCGTCGGGAGGATACCATTCACCACGAGCGCTTCGTGAAAGTCGTCTGCGTCGGGGCCGGCTTCTCGGGCCTGTGTCTTGCGTACAAGCTGCGACGGTCCTTTCAAAACTATGCACTGACGGTAATCGCTCCCGGTCCTACTCTTACTCGATGGACCCGTGATCTAGCATAAAGAGACTCCATGTTGCTGACATATGGAGCGCCCGCCCGTGCATCTAGATATACGAAAAGAACCCCGAGATAGGGGGCACATGGTTCGAGAACCGATACCCCGGATGCGCCTGCGATGTGCCCTCGCACAATTACACGTACTCCTTCGAGCCCAAGCACGACTTCTCCGCCGTCCTCGCCAGCTCCCGCGAGATACAAGAATACCTCGAGACGTTTGCGGCAAAGCATGACCTGCGGCAGCACATCCGCACATCGAACCTGGTGACCGGAGCGTCGTGGGACCAGCGCGAGGGGCAGTGGAACATCACTGCCACCGACTTGAAATCGGGGGAAGTGGTACGTGACTGGTGCCACATCCTCGTCCACGCGACAGGGTACTTGAATAAGCCGGCGTGGCCCAGCGCGCCTGGGCTCGAGAGCTTCCGAGGGCCGAAGCTGCACAGCGCGGCGTGGGATGACGGCGTTGAGATCGAGGGCAAGAATGTCATCCTCGTGGGGTCGGGTGCTTCGAGTGTCCAGATCTTGCCTGCTATCCGGCCGGTTGTCAAGAGTGCCAAGGTGTTTGTGCGGACACCACGATGGACGCTACCGTCACCTAGTACGAAGAAGGGCGACAAATTCTCGCCCGAAGACCTTGAGAGATTCGCCACTGATCCGGAGGCGGTCATGAATCTTCGGCTCGAGAATGAGAGGACTCTGAACAGCTTCTTCAGTTAAGCGGCCCCGTGTCCACATGAACAAGGGAGCAAGAAGCAACCGCTAACAAGGAGACAGCCATGTACATGAAGGGTACCGTCCTGCAGAATCAGGCCAGGCAGCTCCTGGAGTCTGAGATGAAGAAGCTAGTGGTCGACCCTGCCGTGCAGGAGAAGCTTGTCCCGGACTTTCCGGTGGGCTGCAAACGCATTCTACCCTCGGGATTCCCCTTTCTCAAGGTGAGCCCATCAAGGTTCCCCCCCCCCCCCCCCCCCCCCCCCCNCCCCCCCCCCACCCCCCCGGGGGCAAGATGAGAAACCGTGGCTCATCTATGTTTCTTACAGAGCCTCATGGAAGACAATGTAGAACCGATCTACTCTGGCGTAAAGGCCTTCACAGAAACCGGCTGCATCAGCGACGACGGGACTCATCACCAGGGCGACATCATCATCTGTGCGACTGGCTTCGACCTCTCCTTCATCCCCCGCTACCCGATACTCTTCAGAGGCCACAACCTACAGGAAGACTGGGCGAGCTCCATCACCGGCTACATGGGCGTGGGCATCGCCGAGTGCCCCAACACCTTCACCCTCGGCGGCCCCTGGACACCCATCTCCAACGGACCAGTCATCGTCGCCCTGGAAGCGCAAGCCGACTTCGTCTGCGCCTTCATCGACAAGTTCCAGACAGAACCAGGCATCCACAGCATGCACCTCAAGGCGGCGGCGTCGTACGACTTCCGGTCATACATGGCGCGCGCCACCAAGAGGATGGTCTGGTCTGAAAGCTGCCGCAACGGGCACAATATCCGGCCTAACTGGGGGCAGGCCTCCATCACCTGGCCTGGGTCGACGCTGCACTATCTCGAGGCGCTGCGTGAGCCCCGGTTTGAGGATTATGAGTTTGAGTATAGTGGCGGCGGTGGGCGATTCGCCTGGCTGGGTGATGGTATCTCCCAGACTGAGTGGGATGCTACAGCGGACTTGGCGTATTATATACGGGATAAGGACGATGGGAGGCATCTGAGCCGCGGAGCCCGGCGCCGGGAGATTACCAAGAGTGGCACGCAGCCTCCGAGGGAACTCCATCGGCAGGCGAAGCTTTCCACCCCAGATGCATAGTTCCCCGGTATATTATATAGTCCATATTTGTATATGTGTATGTGTGACACTTGTAACCTGTCGGGTCTCGGCATGTCCGCGAACAATCGACTCCCGTCATTTGTAGGGTTATTGGAACAGCTGCTTACACCAAACTCTTGCCAGATTATTAACGGAATGTTAAGCCCATTCGGAATACCGCTATATTCACGACATGCGCAGCGTCCACGTATCCGCCCTTGGCCTTACACTGTGCGGCGATGCGGCCCTGTAACCAGCTGCGCATCAAATCTTGGGCGGCAGAGACCCCAGCGCCTTCTTGGTATCCGCGGACGAAGCCTTGACAACGCCAATCAATCCCCTGAACCCGGGATGGGACGCATCTCCAACACACTCATACATCCAGCTCTCGCTGGTAGTGACAGTAACACCCTCCTCGGCCCTCAGCCTGTCCAGCGCGACGACGACCTCGGCGCTGTTGCAGCTGCTGACCCCGTCGGCGAGGACGTACACGCGGTGGCCGGCGTCGCGCAGGTCGAGCGCCGTCTGGGTGATGCAGATGTGGCTCTCGATGCCGACGAGGGCGATGCTGGATTTGGGCGGGAGGACGGCCTGGATGGGCGGGATGTGCATGGAGAACTTGGACTTGTCGTGGGGTGGCGAGGGGAGGAGGGAGGCGAGGGAGGGGACGGTGGGGCCGAGCTTGGCGGTTGTCTGGGTGGTTGTGTGGACGGGGAGGGAGAAGGCTTTGGCGAAGGCGAGTAGTTTCTGGGTTGTGAGGACGCTGGGGATGGGTTAGTTAGCTGGGGTTCTTCTCGATGCCATGGTGGTGGTGGTGATGGTGGTGGTGATGGTGGTGGTGATGGTGGTGGCGGGTTTGGTTGAGGATGAGGCCGGATGGATGGATGGCCTGGTGAGGAGGATGCGGTGAGAAAACTCACATCTTGTCGAACTGGTGGATGGCCGTCTGGAATTTTTCTTGCATGTCGCAGATGCTGTCATCGTTTCGGTCAGCAGCTGATCGATCTTGCATACATCCCATCTTGACTATGGTCTCCTCATCATGGCAACGCGGTGCCTGCCGGTCTGTCGGTCAAACTCACAAGATGGCGGGGTTGTCTACGATTTGGTGAAGGGGGTTGTCAACACAAGCTCACATGAGATTCAGGTACGCTGGGGGGGGACAAAGACTCACGCATGCGCAGGTTCTGCGCTTGGTTTCCGTTGGTAGCCATGGTGGCGCGCTGGTGAACAGGAAGTCGGAGAGCGGTCGGACGGGCTGCAGCGAGCGATGCCGACTTGAGGGTAGAAGACGATGACGATGCGATCGGGGGGATGGAGGTCCGCGAGATTGACAGAGCTCTATAAGTACCAGTCCACATACTATTACCTGTACTTAGTTTCGGGATGCGGGGAGTGGCAAGCGAGAGATGAGAATTAGGGGGTTAGACAATTAACTGAGCTGTTCTTTTTGTGGGATGTGTTTGCTTCTACCTGATGTTGGTTGCGGGAGGGGGGTGGAAGTGAGACCCGCTCGATGCAGGTAGGGTACAGGTAGTGAGATGGTCGGAGGAGGAAGAAGGAGGTAGAATCGGCCGATTTGGCTGCCAACCTGGAAGTTTGAGACATGGTTCTAGGGTAGATAGGTAGGTAGGTAGCCGAGATGGCGCGGGTGGTGGGGGGTGGTGCGGGGAACCAGCCTGGCTGATTCACCCGCTGGTCCGGATCCTCAGGTTCTATAATTGATGAGAGACACAACGGGATGAATACGATTACGGGAATCGTCCAATAACTCGGCATGGTGAGAAATGGGATGCAAGGCCGGCAGAGATGCTGCATGTGTGCATTTGATTGGAACATGCAGGTACGATCATGAAGCAAGGGGCTTCTTACTCGCACATAGGATAGACTGTATGTTACCTGGTATTACTTGGGAGTGCGGGGTGAGACCTGGGAAAGACATTGAATGAGATGAAAACGACATCTTAGATTGACATGCAGATGTCCGTCTGCAGGTCGATGCCAGGGGTCGTTGTGTCATTGTGTCCATCACCGACACCAACATCGTACGGTATTATTGCTTTGTAATAAAACGTTTTTGACTTTGTATTACCGGGTGCATGCGGCTGCCCGTAAGCGTCTAGACCACAACGATTGGTTCATTGCTGCCATTCCAGCAGCGACCATCACGCCTCCTCCAAAAAGAGACCGCATAGCGCGGCGGGCGGTGCGAGATCCCCATTCACACTCGTACCCCTTGCTACTGGGCAGCCGTCGGCGTCTTGGGCTTCCCGGGAGGTGGTGTCATCCACGAGAATGCCGACGCGCCGCCCACGGGGTTCGATGTCCGCGGGAGCGTCTGGGAGTTATTGCGAGAGTCGCGGCTTGCTGATTGCTGGCCCGAGGATTTCGCCTCCGCGCCGGAGCTCACTACTCGTTTTGCGTCCCAACGACTCGGCCCATCGCCAACGCTTGCCTGGCTTTTCCTTCGGGCCTCTGTTCCCGATTTTGATGATGGTGGTGGCGGCTCGTAGGAGGACACCGTCTTCCCCGATGAGGATGACGCCTTCTGGGGTTTCAATACTTTCATATTGCGACCTGAGCGTGCCGCGGGCTGATATCCGCTGAGAGGACCCGTCTCGCGCTGACCTTCAGACCCGGTTCCGTTGCCATGGCGCCACGAGCCCCAGATACCTGCGCTCGAACCTCGACGGCTCGCATCCGACGTCACGGATTCGTCCCTAATCGATTCTGATACGGCCCTCGGCTTGCCCAACTTGTCGCTATCCCCGCCGTTATCCGACAGGCTTGATGGTCCCGCTGCGCTGCGTTGCCCATGGGATGTCGCTGTTGGTGACACTGGGCCACGGCCGTGCTGACACTCCTGATTCTCCTCTGGAGTCCTCGTGTCGTTATTGGTGGGCCCGTTAGCATCACCTGCTGCTTCGCCCAAAACGAAAGGTGCAGCATTGGCATTGAGCTTTGGCTTCTCTGGCACAACGCTGGCGGTGGTGATGTGTCGGAAGCTGGCGTCATCCTCAGGGCGCACAAACGGCACGCGAATTCTGGACCGATCGTTGCCATAGAGCACCATGGTGTTTCTTGAAAACAGGATATCCGCCGAGTGTGCTCTGAGTGCATCACTGCCGATGTAGATGCGTATGCCTGTGTTCTCTCCAGAGGAGCCTGCTCCATCAACACCGGTGACCTCAAAGCACACAGTCATCGATGGAACTGAACGTTCCGGGCTGGATGACCGGCTGCTGTGCTGAATCACCACGGCCTCCGCAAAGTAGACATTGATGCGGACGCGACATGCCCCATCCACGTCCCGCTGCATCTCATCCAAAAGATCGAGATCCTTGATCAAAGAGTAGCCCACCGTCGACTTCTGGGATCCAGTGCAGATGTCAGCATACAGAAGAGTTGCATGTGCGTAGTTGGTCGTCAGCCAGCAGCGGACGATGGACGGAACAGTTCCGAGAATGTAGAACGAGGCTGGTGGTCCGGGAATGTCGACGTCAGAATCATCGTCGTCTCCCGTTGCGAAGTTCGTATCTAACCCGAGACTGCTTGCTCGACCTGAAGCGACAGAGTGATGAGAGTGTACCGAGTGCACCGAATGACCAGCCGAGCTGTGCCTGCCATCGGACTTGTGGGAGAGGGTCCGCTCCATCATCAGGCCACTGCTAGGACGGGCAGGCCCAAAGTCCCCAGAATGGCGGCTATTGTGGCCGCCCCAGCTTGATCCTTGCAACGCACTCTCATCGAATCGAACACTATTGGCTCTCGAGGCGGCACCTCGTCGAACTGGTTCCTCTTCCGTGGGGCCCAAATGCAGCGAGCCAAGGAGCTGGTCACCCTGCTCGTCCAAATCGTCGAACACGTCATTTTGAGAGACGGGTCCTGAGTCAGAAGTTAGCAGCTAAAGATGGACCATTGAGGATGCTCGTGCCATACCATGCTGGGGGGTTCCGCTGAGAACACCCGGGAATGGAGAATTCCAGACTGACTTCAAGGCAGCGTCGTCCGCCTGGCGCTTCTCCAGTCGCATTATGCGCTCTGCATGGTTGCTCTGTGTGTACTGGACCTGCTTCACTTCCATCTGCAGGCTATACAGATCCTCGGGTGCGATGCCGAAACGGGGATCCATGCCACCTAGTTGATGCAGAGCCTAGATGTGCAGAATTCCCAACGGTTGATTCTGAAAAAGACGAAGGCAGAAACCGTATTTCTGACGAGGTATCGGCTTTGAAGGAAGCGATTGACAGGGCAATGGAAGAGGAGGATGGCGGGGATTTCGAAGTGTAGAGCGGTGCACCAGATCATAAGGCGTATCCCATAGCACGCTGGAGCAGGCTTTGGGGTGGCGATGTCGGGGGATCTCAGGCTGGTATATGAAGAGTTTGTCCGGCCACGATCCCCAAGGTCATCAGTTCACGAGGTCTGTCTACCGCCCCACAACATCGCCCAGCAAGGACCGGGAGGTCGCTTGGAATGAGACGGTGCGATATCAGGGGAGTATCGCCCGGTGATTGCGGCGGCACAGCAGTTATCTGACGGCAGTTCCGGGGTAGCAGAGATACGACACGGCTGTTTGTGCTGGGATCGTGGACTCGAAGAGGGTTGATGCGGCTCCGAAATCGTAAATTGGACGATGGCCTCGGGGTGTTCGTATGACGGCGGTGTTTCGAAGGCGAGCGAACAGGAGCGACGCAAACGACTTTAGCAACGAAGGATACGCAGGCTGGCACGAGAAATGGACGACGGTTGACGCTGGCTGACAAAAGAGAGCAAGATGGTGGTCGGGGGAGCGTGCGATGGGGATGAATACACCGGCAGTTCGAGTCAAGGCAGGGGGTGCTTCGATCGTGAACAACGTCTGTGGATAGATTGCGGCCGGACGACGAGGTCGAAATCACTCGAGGAGGACAGCTTTTGTCGGTCTTTGGCTTGTGGGCACGTAAGCGGGTCGCGCGATGGGGGACGATGGAGGAGGAAGGCGTTGAAGGTGGTGCGGATGGAGTTGATCTCTGGCTCGGGGGAGGAGAGGACGATCAGATGAAGTTGGTTGTTGGCGCCAAGCACTCCAGCCTGGGCAGCACTGCCTGTCAGTGGCACACAACGATGATCGGGGTGTATGTACGTCCGTCCGAGTACGAGTATCGCGCCAGGCGCGCCGCACCCGCGCCCCAGGCAGTGTCCGTATCAAACTACCAATCTCACACTGTGCGAGTACAGTGGGTCGGGTGCAACACACCGCCTGTATCTTAGCAGCACCATTCTGATAGCATATCTTCGACTTCAAGGGGAGCGTAGGAATGCATAGTTTCGTGTATCTTACGGAGACTGCTGTGGCCCTGTTCATTGGAATATCTGACCTACCTACTATACCGCTGCACTCATGAAATGCGGTAGAAACTCCTAGCTGCTATTGTACGCTGCCTGGCGATGGACCTCATTCACCACCTCCCAGCCTGGATACACCCATCCCTCCTCGTGCGGTAAGTCCTCCCACTCCTTGCCTACGTGAGGTCGAATAGTGTCGAAGAAGACCCGGTAAGCATCCCCGTTCATGTGCACCCCGTCCGGGAGCAGCGTGGTCAGACCGCCGGCTTTCCCATTCTCCGGGCATCCCAACCACGGACCCCCGGGCTGGTAGTCATCCGGTGCCATGGAAATGGCCTTGTCCATGATGGCCTACCAAAGGTCGATGAGCACGATCCTGCCCGGGTTCTCCCTTGCTACCTCGCGTGTTTTCTCCGCGTATGACGCGCTGACGGCATGGGTCCGTATGGTCGCGATCTGGCCACGACCGTTGTCGATTTTCCGATGATGCAGTTCGTCCACGGGCGGCGGGGTAACCAGAAGAATCTTGGGATTGTCCGCCCTGATCCGTGGATGATTGACGATTCTGGTCAGATTCTCTTTGTATTTTCGATGGGAACATGATGCTTTGACGGGGACCAGGGGAGCACAGCGTCGTTGGCCCCGATCAAGATGGCCTGCGATGTCGATGTTCATTAGATATCATGATCGCTTCGGTATGGCCCACTGCCGGCGTTGACGTCATACCAAATACTTGATCTTCGGACTGGTAGCTGTAGGTTCTGGGAAGATGTCGTCGATATATTGGAGGATACTCCTGGTTGTGTACCCAGAGAGACCGCGGTTGATGACGTCCATTCTCCGTATGCAGACTTATCGCGGTCAGTCCCGGGTAACTTGGACTGGCAAGACGGGCAGCAGCAGCTGTCGACGTACGGCTCTGAAGTGCGGCTTGGAAGGAAAATTCATTTTGGGTGTCTACAGAGTTCTTGATGAGAGAATCCCCCAGAAGGACGAACTGGGGGTAGCTCGTCTGGAGGGTTACAGTCAGTACATATGGCGAAGGGAAATGGCACCGACTCCTGGGTCAACTCACAGCCATGCTTAAGAGGAAATATTTACCAATGTACTAGCAAGAGGGAACGAGCAAGGTCGTCATGACGGCCCTGACGCTGTGAAAGAATATTGAAGGGAAGAGGCACGTAGTTGCGTGAACAACAAAGGAACAGTCAGAAGAAGGTCCGTCGCACTGCTCCGCGGAGCAACGTTCTGTCATCTATCTACCTGTAGTGGGGTGAAGATGGATGGATGATCACGGTTGCCGATGACACGGCGCGGGGGAGTATCTCGGCCGAGGTGCTTTTGGACGGGTTGCAAAGAACACTCTGCTTTCAAGGATCAATTATTCCACCGCCTTATAATCTATATAATGCATCCTCAGTGTGGAATGCAATCCCGATTCGGACCCCATAGATCGAGTCATGGTTGAAAATGTTGGAAGTTCGGTGGAGAGCTTCAGCCGGTGGTTGAAGTGGGGTTCACGCAGTGACGGACCTCGCCCCACTTTCGACGGTAGAATAAATGCTGGCGATGGCACTGGACCGGGCGCTTATCGATAAACCGTGCAGCAATTGTCTCCCAGCAAAAATTTCCTGCGGCCGACATTCAATCCCGGATCTCCAACCACTTCAACGTACAGTTGACCGACGACAACGACACGCAAGACGCCGCCCTGGGCAGAGCCGCCGACAAGCCATGGCAACCTCGCTCGCCGCGCAGTTGGCGCAGGTTGCTGCCAACTCCAAGTCGACCCTCAATGTCAAGGCCCAGAAGGCTGCCCACTCCAAGTCCCTTATCTGGGAGCCCCGAGTCGCCGCCTCCCAGAGCTACCAGTCCCTCTACACCACATGCTACCAGGGATTCGAGGAGCTGTGCCAGCTCGACGCTCGCTTCGCGCGCTTCCGGTCGACCATCTTCAACGAGGAGAGCCAGGATCAGGACCGCACGCAACTTGCCAAAGCCGAGAATGAGGAGCTGGACCGCCAGGTCGATGCTTTTTTGCGCCTGGTGGGTGCCCGGCTGAGGCTCATGCCCGCCATCAAGGCTATCGAGTGGCTCATTCGTCGCTTCCGGTGGGTGTCATCTTGCTCCTGCGACACTCTCTCCGCGAACCCACGACTAACACAGTACGCTAGGATCCATGAGGAAAACACCGCCGCTCTCCTCAAGACCTTCTTGCCATTCCACACAATACCCGCCTTCGCCACTCTGCTGTCAATTCTTCCACCGCGATTGCCTCACGAATTCCGTTTCCTCGATCCCTATGTCCGCTCCCAGACATCACCTCCTCGGCCAGTCCTAGTGCACGAGGCCGTACACCATCCTCAGTTTCTGACTGTGGTATCCGAATACACGCTCGAGTCCTGTCGCATGCAGTACCAGCATCCGGCTCTCATTACATTCTGGGGTAGCCTCGTCACGGAAGCAGTCAGCGGGATCCTGGACCGCACAAAGTCCGGCCGTGCAGCCGTGCAGGCCGCGAACGACCAGGCGCTTCTACATCGTCTCGGTCCCATCTTTGCGGAGTCTCTCGTCATGAAGAAGGTCCCAACCCTACAGATTGCCTCATATATGGCCCTTTCCATCTTTATCTCGAAGGGGAATCTGGAGGACGTCGCAGTGACCGCGTTCATGGAGCAGACCGTTCACGGTTGGACCAACGACACAATCCGCCCCGGTCTGGTCTGTCTGGCCATCATGGCACAGCATCGGTCTGCGAAGCAGATGAGCGGCAAGGTTACCAAGGCTCTCCTCAAAGTCCCTGAAATAGGCCAGTTGCTCGTCGAAATTGGCCAGGAGCGCAGGGTCGACAAGCTGGCCAATGGGTTGTGTCTGGCTTTGATTGACCGCTTTACCAAGAAGGGTGATTCTAGGGGCCTCCCAACGATCATGGTAGTGCTCGGTAGCCGAATTCTCAAGGATAAGCAGATTGCTGTTATCTTCAAGTCCTTGCTCCTGACCGCCCTCAAGCTCGATGATAACAATGACGAGGACGGCGCTCTTCGACGAGAGCTGGGTTCCGCCCTCATCTCCCTGTCACAAATATCGGGACCCTCAGGCGACATCATCCAGTCCGTCATACAGGAAGTGGACTTCGACATCGAGGAGTTGGAGATGAAACTGGACCTGTCCTTTAGGTCTCGGACGCTTCCCGGCACGACAAAAGAGAACGCTGATACGACCAATGGCGTCAACGAAACTAGGGCTCCAAAAGACCTCGGGGCTTCTATTGATGAGCTCTCTAAGCACAAAGGGTCCCTGTCATCATGTCTGCTACCTCAGCCGAAGGAGATCTTCGATGAGTTCAGCCACCTGTTCTTCTCCATCGTGTCAGAGCAGGCGCAGGATTCCGCCCTCCTGGAAAAGTTCGCCGCGAGCCCGAAATTACATCCCCAAACTGCCCTCAAGGACTGCACATACTGCAGCTTCTTTGTTCGCATATGGTGTGGGCCCTATCCTGCCCTTGCACGAGTCGCGGCTCTGGACATGGTCAAAAATCGACTGAAAGCCCAAACCGAAATCAAGACGGACATGCAAGCGTTGATCCCGTACTGCGTGTCTGCACTGGGGGACCCCTCGAAACGTGTAAGGCAAGCCGCTGCAGGCCTCATGACTGTGCTCGCCAACACGTACTCTGCATCTACCCCCGATGGAACGACTTGGGGCGTTGATAGCCTGTACGGCACGTCGTCCAAGCTGACGACAGTCAGCTCTGAGCTGGCTGCCAAGTTGATCCACCTACAGGTCCTACCTGCTATTGAGGAGTGCATCATGGATCCCGAGCACATCACCGTCATTCTGGGAGCCTTTATCGCGACTGGAAAGTACCATAAGAAGCCGGATCCAAGTATCGAGAAGAAAGACCACATGTCGCAGTCCGCCAGGTCTTCCCTCTTGTCATTCTTCGCTTCTCACACCGTTTCGACCCATCTGCTCTTGGTCAAGGACAGGTTACTGAAATTCTTGAATGAAGCTCGTGGCGTCTCTGGCACCAGCCGCACCAAGGTTCTGCTCCCTGCTCTTCAGTGGTGGGCGGATCTGTCAAAGGAAGAAGTCACGAAGCGCTGTGCATCAGAACAGCTGGAAAAGGCGACCTTGGACTCGCGGTTTGCCGATATCATTGTGCCCAATGATGTTGCCGGACTCGAGTACGTTTTCGAGTTCCTGCAGAACCCGGCCAAACGGAATAGGGACGGACTGGTGGAAGCCATGTTTTCTCGCATCAGGAAAATGTGGCCGGCTCTGAAGGACGAGGTCAAATTTATGGTTGCCGAGCGGCTTCTAGAGCTATCCCAAGAGGAAACGCCCGCCGACAACGATGCTGCATTTGTCCCTGGGGAAGCTGCGGATCTCCTCAGGAATGTACCCCTGACAACTGACATCTTGTCGTCGTTCCTCGACTCCATCAAGACTGGGACCAAAATGATCACCGAGCCTCCGCCCAACAAACGGCGCCGCACCAGCTCCACGGAGGGCAACCGTGGCCTGGTCACGCAGACGAGCGCGGAGCTGAGCCAGGCCCTGCGCAGGATCACCTTTGTGCTCCAGCTGGTAGAGAACTCGGACCCTGTTACTCACCCTGAGCTTCTGGATGGCCTCTTCACCGCGCTGTCGGAACTTCAGCACTTCCGTACAGTTGTCGGGTCGGAGCTCGGGTATCTTCAGAATCTCATTCTCCGCAGTCTCTTGGCGATGATGCCCGCCTACAAGGCTGACAAGAACCTCAAGATCTCGGCATCTGGTGGTTATGGTGATCTCCTTGCCAACTGTATCCAGAAGTCGTCCAGCCCCGTGGTCCAGAACGCGGCGCTATTGCTGATCGCCAGCTTTGCCACGACTGCGCCCAGTCTCGTGCTTCACAGCGTCATGCCCATCTTTACCTTCATGGGCACCTCCGTCCTGCGCCAGAGCGATGACTACTCGGCGCATGTCGTCGCACAGACGGTTAAGGAGGTCATCCCTCCGCTCATCGCTTCACTGCGCCAGGGTAAGAAGAGCCCCGTGGCTGGTGCTTCTGAGATCCTCATCAGCTTTACGACGGCATACGAGCACATCCCGGCCCACAGGCGCACCGACTTGTTCCTGGCTCTGGTCGAGACACTGGGTCCCTCTGAGTTTCTCTATGCGCTCGCCAGCATGCTTGTCGATCGATACGGACCTAGCGATGCACTGCTGCAGTTCGTGGTTGATCTCCTGAGCCATTTTAGCCTCCAAGTCCAACTGGAGACTCTTGTCAAGCTCCTGGATCTTATCGCAGACCTCTTCCGCCCTAAGCCCGATATCTCTTTCGTGCTCCTTGGAATCAGCGAAGATGGTGACAAGGACGTGGAGCAGACCGCTTTCCGTCAGCTGTCCGCATTCCCGACATTCTTGTCAAGCAAAAGTCTCCGGGAGCAGATTTCAGCCCTTGCTGACCAGGACGATATGGAAGCTTCCGAAGTCCGGGGCTTGTACTCCAGTCTGCTCGAGAATGTGCTTTTGCTTGCCGATACGGTCAAGGGGAACAAGAACCTCCACACCCGCTGCGGAGCAGCCCTGTCCAACCTTCTGAACCTGCTCTCAATCGGCGAGTTCATCAAGGCGGTCGAGAACCTCCTGGATCGCCCCAACATGGGTCTACGCCACAAGGTTCTCCGTGCGCTCGAGGTCAGGGTGGATAAGGAGAGCAACACAGACCAAGACTCGCGCACGGCCTTGCTAGCATTCCTGCCTCAGCTCACGGCTGCGATCCGGGAGTCGCCGGATATCCGCTACAAGCACACGGCGGTGACCTGCGTCGACAAGATTGCTGAGAAGTACGGCAAGAAGGACATTGAGGCCGTTGTCGCCGCCGCCTCGACTATTGCGGGCGAGCACTGCCTCGGCCAGGACGAGAAGCGTCTCCGTGTTATGGCCCTGCTGTGCCTGACGTCTCTCGTGGATGTGCTGCAGGATGCCGTCGTGCCTGTGCTGCCCATCGCCATTCCCCGTGCGGTCGCCTACCTGGGTGACAGCCTCCAGGGCGACGAGCCGGATGAGCAGCTCCATTCCGCTTGTTACGGGTTGATGAGCTCTCTGGCGGAGCATCTTCCGTACATGCTTTCGACCTACGTGGACCGAATTCTGCAAATTTCCAACATCTCTGCCGAGGCCAAGCTGAGTGATGAGACCAAGGAGAGTCGCCACAGCTGTCTACAGTTCCTTGCAAAGAAGCTCGAAGCCAAGGAAATATTCTCCAGCCTCGCAAGGAATTGGGAGAGTGCAATGTCTGCAGGTTTCAATGTACGTATTCTCCTGTTCTCTCCTATCGAAGAATCCCAGTGACTAACCCCTTTCACAGGCTATGGACGAGTACCTGGACATCCTTGGCCTTGCCATTGACAAGCATTCCAAGGCCAATATCGCCAAGAATGCCACCCTACTATCCAGCATTCTCGTCAAGATCCTCGATCTTCGCAGGCTCAAGCACGAGAAAGAAGGGGAAAACGAGGCTGCGCAGCGCCGTATCATTGCCATCGAGAAGAGCTTGAATGAAAAAGCCCTCAAGATGATCTACAAGCTCAACGACGCGGCGTTCCGCCCTGTCTTCGTCCAGATCGTCGAGTGGGCCGGCACCGGCCTTCCCAAGAGCGACCATACTGGGCGTGCTCTCCGGCAGTTCAGCGTCTACGGCTTCCTGGAGACATTCTTTGACAATCTCAAGTCCATCGTCACCAATTATGCGACATATATCGTGGATGACGTGATCAAGATCCTGCCCTCGATGAACCCCAAGAACCGCGAGCAGAAGCGACTCTGGGCACGCGTGATCTCCACGTTGGCCAAGTGCTTCGAGCACGACCAGGACGGCTTCTGGCAGGCTCCCGCGCACTTCGGTGCCGTGACACCGGTGCTGATGAAGCAGTTCCTGCACGCACCCACCGTCGACGTCCAGGAGGACCTGATACCCGCGGTGGTGGACCTCGCGGCGGCAACGACAAACTCGCAGGCACACCAGAAGGAGCTCAACTCGGCACTTCTGGGCCACCTGCGGTCGGAGAACAGGGCGGTGCGTCTGGCGGCGGTCAAGTGCGAGCAGGCGCTCACGGATAGGCTGGGAGAGGAGTGGCTGTCGATGTTGCACGAGATGCTGCCGAGGATCAGCGAGCTGCAGGAGGATGACGATGAGGAGGTGGAGCGGGAGACGCATCGGTGGATTGTCAAGATTGAGACGGCTCTGGGAGAGAGTTTGGATGCCATGTTGCAGTAGAACAGCGCTAAAAGGGGTTGGCATGTTTGTTCATATGGTTTACCATGGAATATGGATTGCGTGGCAGCAAGCATCTTCTAGCCCATGGTTTAGAGTTATAGAATTGATACAATATTACTGCTACTTATATTGACTGCACTCGACACCAGCCACACACGGGCTTGCGACCGTTGACATTATAAGACCAAGTTTCCAACCTTTTCTTCCACAATATTCCCTGCCAACTGCACAGAGAGCAGTCTCTATCAGTCAGGATGTAGATGTGAAAGACAACGGGGTTTGCATCCTGCCATCCGATAAGGCGAACCCGGGGCCTCCCATCCTTTGATAGATGGAGGCAGCAAGCCCTTCTACACCCACACTTGCCTCAAGAAATCCTCCACATCTTCGAGAAGCAACTCCGGCTGCTCCAAGGCAGCAAAATGCCCACCCTGTCCCCTCTACATCAGCATTCGCCATCACGGCAAAATATGTACAGTGACACCTTACCTTATCATGGTATCTAAACCAGACCAACTCCCCCGTGGTGGATATCCACGACTTTGGCACGGGACCCAGCTCATACGGGAACCAGGAGAAGCCCATGGGCTTGCGGCAGTACAGCTCAGGATCCTCGTGGAACATGTAGCCCTTTGCGGGCTTGCGAAAGACGTTCTCCAGATCGTCCTGAGTCTTGGCTTGGCCTGGTTTGTCGGCGATTTCCTGGCCATATCCCGGTCAGCCCACCTCCCATTCTCTTGTTTCCACTTAAGGTGTGATACTTACTTGTCGGTAGGAGTAGATGCCAGTGGGGAAGCTATTCGTCAACCAGTACAGAGTAACCGACGCAAGAATCTCATCCAGCGACGGTGTTGTATCAGTCCAGTCGCGGAACTTCTCCCCGATCCTATCAGAAGCAACCTTAGCCTCGAGAAATCCCCCTGCCCCCCCCGCGGAAAAAACGTCTCCTCCACACTCACCACGCGAGCATCGCCAGCGGACTGGCCGAAAGTGTGAAGCCAACGGTAGCCGGCTTCGTCGACTGTTGCACGGCGTACGCTGTGCCGAACCTACCAAAGTCGACAGCTCTCTCAAGACCTTTCCGCTCATGGTCCTCAATAGAGAGCGACCCGTGTGTGGACTGGTCAGGGCAGGTTATGACACACATGTTGACTGTACAAACTGCTTTCAGCATACAACCCCCCCACCCTGTATCGCCGTTCATATATAGGAGGAGCCTTACGGTGCATCGCTGCAAGAAACGTGTTAGCTCGGCCAATATCTAGACAAGTCGAGGGAAGCGTGTGACATACCTTTACACGCATCATAGCTACTGGCCATCATCCTAGCCGCATAGCTCCCAATATCGCCGCCCTGCACGGCATATCCGCCGCCGAAGCCGAGTCCAACCATGAGCTTGTGCATCAGGCGTGCCGAGTCATTCAGCGTCCAGTCCCTGTCCAGGGGCGGCGGGTCGGAGAATGCGAAGCCGGGAAGGGAGGGTACGACGATGTGGTAGGGGAGTTGGTCGGGTGTACTGTACTTGTCCTGTAGCAGCGACAGGAGGCCCAGGAACTCCAGGATACTCCCTGCGATGGGATCAGCGCCTGGTGCTAGATGTCGAGAGCGGGTGGATTCCAGCTGCTTACCTGGCCATCCGTGGATGCACATGAGCGGGATGGCCTCTTCCTTCTGCGAGAACAAGGCGAGGAAGTGAATGCCATGTGAACTCCCATCGTCATCGACGACCTGAACCTTGAAGTTGGGGAACGACTGTAGGCGATCCTCCACCGCACGCCTGGGTGAGCGCCATCCGATCATCAGTCAGTCTATTCCAGAGCTTTTGAGGGGAATTCCGGAAATGTTCTGCCCACCAGTCGAAGCCGTTCTCCCAATAGGCCTTGGCCTCCTTCATCCACTCATACGTCGCGCCGTATTTGCCATCTGGCTGCGAGTTCTCATACGTCTTTGGCCCAAGCCTGGAGTATCGCACCAGGTTCTGCAGCGCCTTTAGATCCTCGTCGCTTGTCTTCCAGTGGAACTCGGACGTCTCGAGGGAGACGTTGGGTGGGAGCTGTCCGTACCTGGACATGGCGATGGACTGATGGTGAGAAATCGGTGCAAGGTCTACGTACCAGGTAGTCTGTAACGACCGTCGAGTTACGGTGAACAATGGCCAGCTTTTGGAGTTCGAGGAGAATTACATCTTCAAGGTAGTTCGAGTCTTTGAAAACGATTTGTACTTGTTTCCTCTCCTCAAACACTCTTGGACCGAAGGGCGTGTTTGACATACCTGAATAATCAATGGAGATAAATGTGGAATGCTGGGATCACCAGCGCCAGAAGTAATCTTGTCTGCATAAGCGTCGGTGACGCTATCCCTGCCACCAGTGGTAATGCATGTAAGACTTACGGAGAGCAAACAAGTACGATCCACAAAGCTTAGGAGATCGGTGATGGGCCGATGTGGCTCTTGGGAATTCATTGGCTGTGTTCAGGGTAGCAGTCCTACAACAAGGCCTGGAGGCGCCATCATAATGAATTGAATGTATTAAACATCCAACTCATATCCGCAGCCGAATGAGACGAGCGCACATCACCTCGGGCAGTTCGACCAGCAGTGTCGAGCTGCCATCGTCCCAGCTAACCTGCGAGGGAAACTTCTTCGGGTAGAGCACATCAACAGTGACGCCCTTGCAGTCTTTGAACGGTGCAATGGGCAGCGAGCACTTGGTCGATCCCCCCACGACGCCATGTCGAAACGTATGGGAAGCGCTCGTTCGCTCTGGCGAGGAGGCCAAAAGCCAGCCAGTCGTCGTGCCACGCAGGCAAACCGAGCGGCCAGAGCGGCAGGGACTCTGGGATGTTGGTGCAAATATCTTTGATAGACTTTCATTCCCTCGTAAACAATGTCTAGCTGATGAGGCTTCAATTTGTCGAGGCGGTCACATAGATGAACACGCCCAAGAAGGCTGTTGACAACGGTCAAAGCGTTGGTCTCATCGGGCCAGTCAGGCAGGCTGCGGATACACCCAGCTGGAGCTCTGCTCAGGCGTCACCGCAGTGGCAACGCCCGCCGAGACGGCGGCGAAGAGCTCCGGGTACTGCTGGTCACTGGTGGACTGGATTGGGTGCACACTGAGCATGGCGTAATCCATACGCTGCGCGCCACTGGAGCAGCTCTCGATGACAAGGTCAGGGTAGCGATCAAAGAGGCCGCTGACCCAGTCGAGGTAGGCACGCTGGTGATAGAGCTGTCCAGCACTGGAGCTGGTGCAGTCAACGCCGGTGCCCCGAGTCACCTCGATGTTGTAGTCAAACTTGAAGTACCCCGCGCCGTACTGCTGGATACACCGGTCGACGACCTCATCGACGTATGATATTGCGAACACCAATTACCTCGGGCTCAAGCCAGAGACCAGGTACCATGCCGGCCTCGAGAATCTTGGCCAAGAGTTTCTCGAACCCCATGGGAAAGCGCCTCTCGGAGGGCTGCCACAGGCCGACATCGTCCCACCAGTTGCTATCATCCGCGTACCAACCACAGTCGATGACAAAGTACTCGGCACCCGCCTTGGCGACGGGCTCGACGAGGGCTAGGCTAAAGGCCGCCTCCTCATCGTCATAGATGTGGCATAAGGAGACAGGGACGCTGGTGAAGGTAGCGCCTGGGGCAAGGCGCTGCCTGAAGTCGTGGTCATTGTTAGTAGGACCCGAGGCGGCGAGATAGACGTTGTCGCGCCAGTCGCCAAGCTCCCACTTCCACGAACCGTTATGCTAATCTGCCACAGCCGCGTCTCGGCCTTGTCGCGGCGCTTCAGGATGCTCGTGGGAAGGTGTTTCTGCGTGCTGAAGCTGCCGCGGGTGCCAGCGAGAAGGTAGCCCTCGAGCACTCGTGCGGCGTGAGGCGCTCAGGCAGCTCATGACCGTATACTCCAAAATTGTCGATGCCAACATCAGGAAGCGAGATAGTGACCCATTGGACTTTCCGAAACCAGGTATTGTCGGCGTAGGCAACCGCGTAGTTGTGCCACCACTCCTCGGAGCGGGTCAGTACCGCCGATGACGACCGAGGGCAACTGGTACAGGACAATGTCGGCCGAGCCGTCATTCCGCAAAGTGACACAGAATCGGAGGACGTTGAGATTGTCGAAAACGGTGAGAAGACTAATGACTGTCACCTTGGTTTTCTCGTCGTGGAGCTCGACATCGAGTGTCTTGGACCTGAACTTGGGTCCTGGCGTTCCAAGTGAGAAACGTATCTGAGGCGCTGGCCGACGTAGCTGCCGACAAGGACCTTGGTACTCTTCTGGCTGTTGCCTCCCTCACCGCTAAGCTGGAGTTCGACAAGTAGGAGCGTAGGGTCGTCGAAGAATGGTGAACATGAGGGCTGTGGCTCTTTACCCGGCGGGAGGAGGTATTCGAAGATTCTAGCGCCATCGACGCATACGTGTATGCCCACGCGGATGGCATTTATTCTCGAGGATGATCATCCTTCCCGCCATGGCCGTCTCAACCTAAAAGTGTCTCCAGGTCCCCCGATGGAAATGGAGAGTTCGGGACGAAGGATACCAGGTTTAATAGCCATCAGGCGCCTCTGTCATAGATGGCCTGGTTGTGTAGTTAGGCGATGCGGGATTGGCGGCACAACCTGGCTGGGAGGCCCATCTCCAACAAGAGCCACCTCACTGGCCGAATTCTCCTCGTGCCATCACGAGATGACGCCGGAAAAATGACCCGATTTTAAGCTGGCTGCCCCTACGTCCCCTGGTGTCGAGCAGCGGCGACTCCATTGGTCGTACTTGGTCTGATCTCCATTGTGCTGTGCGCGTCATACATTTGCGTACCATGTCCAGCTGCGGCGCCGAACCCGAACGGGATAAATTGAGCCTGGGGCAGTGATGATGTCCGAATCGTAATGTTGCGGCCGGAGGGCAAAATGGCCCTTCGGGTAATGGTGATGGAGAGGAGCAAGCGTGAAGGGTGCGCGTGCATTGGGTGAAGAAGGTGAGATTGTCCGAGCAAAAACGTCCACACTTCCCTTTGAGGAAAATTGCAGGTTAAACTCAGGTGACAGAAAAAAATACCAACAAACGGATGCGCCTTCCCAACTTCGTCCCACCAGAAACACCACCTTTTCTATCGCCCGTCAAACGAAGGCGATAGCACACAAAGGTCACTATCCCACAGGATATATTTCCGGGCGCGATGACGAAGACCCTTCTCGGAGCGGACGACACGACCGATTTCTATGTTGGAGGCAGTTTACAGGATCGGTACTTCTCGATTCCTGCCATGAGCCCGCCCAAGAACAAATATTTCTACCATAAATTGCACCCCCCCAGCTCCCTATCACGGAGGGCATCTAACTTTTCAGAACCTCGAAATATCCCTCCCAAAGATCCATGTGATGGCCCAATACACTGGGATGAGAATCTTGTTGCGGATGCTCATGCTCTTGGTCAGGTACGCCGTCCGCCAGAGGATCCAGGCCGCGCGGCCCTTGAGCCCGTCCCCGCTGCTCTGGTGTATGGCGCGCCAGCTACCGAGGTAGGCCATGGTGCCCAAGTTGCGGAACTTGAACGGCACGTACTCGAGGTCGCCCTTGTTGAGCCGCCGCCCCAGGTACACGGCCTGCTGGCTGGCAACCTGCGCCGTGGCAGGTAAACTCGAGCCGCCGACGACGGCACAGTCGCCCATGGCGAAGACGTCGGGAAGTGTGGTCCGTCCACCGTCGCCTGATGCGGGAGAGTCGACCTGGACGCGGAGGTGCTGGTCTGTGATGATGCCACCCGACCTGGGGTCGCGTGCTATGGTCTTTCCACCATCAATTGCCTTGTCTTGCAGCTTCTTCAGCAGCGGGTTCTGCATGAGTCCAGTACTCCAGACAACGACGCCCGCCCCAATCTCTCTCTTCTCCTCGGGGAACCGCATCATCAGATGGTCCCCTTCCCTCCGTATGCGGTTCAGGTGGTGCTCGGTTTTGACCTTGATGCCCTGGCGGTGAAACATTTCCGTGGCATACCCGGCTAGGTCCTTATCGAACATGGGTAACACCTTCGGGGCAATGTCGTAGACGGTGATGCCGACGAATCGCATGAGATCCGGGTACAGACGGGACAGGTCCTCGTGCACCAGATCGTGCAGCTCGGCGGCGAACTCGATGCCAGTCGGCCCGCCGCCGACGACGGCAAAGTGAAGGAGCTTGCGGCGCTCCTCATCCGAAGTAGTCGGCAACGCGGCCTTCTCAAACGCTTGCAGGACCTTTAAGCGGATGATGCGGGCGTCGCCCACGTCGCGCAGGAAGCAAGCATGCTCCATCACGCCCTCGATGCCAAAGGTCTGACTGAAGCACCCAACGGCGAGGACGAGTTTGTCATAGGGCACTTCGAAGTGACCGTTCTCAGAGACAGGTGCCGTGGCGGTGATGGCACCCACGTGGTCCCTGGTGCTGGGCTCGACGTAGACCGTCTTGCGTTTAAAGTCGATGTCGCGGACCCATCCCTGGTGGAATTCGGCGGGCCTGATGCGCCGCACGGGCTCTATCGCGGCGCGGAACTCGAGAGTGCCGACCGATGTTGAAGCTAGGAGGGGCGTGAAGACGAAATGGGAGCGCGGCGATATGACAATGCGAGAGTACACCGCCCGGGAGAGTGTCCGGGCGAGAGCGTAGCCGGCCCAGCCAGATCCGAGAATGACTATGCGCTCCTTTTTAGGTCCCGGGTGTTCTGTTTAAACTTGTCAGATGAACTCGCTGCGCCTTCACGGTCACTCTCAGTGATCGATAGGTCCACCCACCCTGAACAGCTGTACTCGTACTAGCCCACCTGCTGGTGCTCACGACATTTCCTTTGGACAGTGGCCCAGACAGAGCCCGGCGTCCTACCCTCGACAAGGCTGCCATAGTTTCTCAGGATACCTGACGGTTGGCGCAGCTGTGACACTTCCAGTTTTGGTAGTAGAGTATCTGGTCGGCTGCTGGACAAATGGTTTCTCAAGAAGCAACGGTGATGTCATGTGCGTCTCATGGTGAGGAGACGGTGATGGAAGCCAGGAGCGGAGTGGTTCACCGATACACCGACAACATATACATCAGGTATGTAGCGGTGCGGAATGTTCCCATCGAACAACAGGTGAGAAAATACAAATAAAGATAAATCAAAAAACAAAAAACAAGGCACAACCTCTTATAAGGGGCTCATGACTTCTCGACACGATAATGTCACGGAATGACGTGTAACGGTGCTCGCATCCCCCGAGTCCCGGCGGCTCCACTTTTACGGACGGCGGGCTGACCCCGGGATATTCATCCCTTGTCGATTTGCGAATTGAGTGATACCATAGAACAACAGAAGAAGAAAAAGGAGAATCAACTGTCAGAACCCAGAACCTGGGCTATTTTGGACCAGACGATCCGACACGGCCGCCGCCGGCCGAGCGGTCCCGTCTCAGCAGCCACCGCCAGTCTCAAATACAAGGAATAAGTAGGTAATTAGTAATTGCCAGGTACACACTCACTGCGGTGGACAAGCCGTAGGCCCGATCTGCTACTTACGGTACCTATTTGGATGTCAGCTCTCACTTCCCAACCAGGCCGGGAAGCATCAAAGTTGCGGCACGGATACTATAGTGTAGTAATGAGTAACTTGTCATATATAAGGCTGTCAACAATTCATTTTGTTGGTTGGCGTAGCTTGGCTTAACTGCCGCAGGGTCCCGGGCGACACAATATTGATCAACATGTGTCACTATTTCTGTCACTGGAATCTCCCGCACAACCTCACTTCTTCCCCGAACATCGGCGTCCAACAACCCCCTTCCTAACTTAACGTCATACGGACCCCTATCACCCAACTTCCTCAACATTTTTTTTTTTAAAAAAAAAGGAAAAAGAAAAAAAAGAAAAAGAAATAATGGTTAAACCGGCCGCGGTCGACTACAGCGTGTACCTCGTCACCGATTCGACCCCCGCGATCCTCGGCGACAGGGACCTGTGCGATGTGGTCGAGGCCTCGCTGAGGGGCGGCGTGACCATCGTCCAGTACCGCGACAAGCATGGCGAGAGGGACACCGTCGTCCAGACGGCCAGGAAGCTGCACGAGATCACTAGGCGCCACGGTGTGCCGCTCCTGATCAATGACCGTGTCGACGTCGCTGTCGAAGTTGGCTGCGAGGGCGTCCACATCGGCCAGGACGACATTGGTGAGCCATCACAAGCTCGAACTTCAGCAAACCCCCTTTTTACTTACTCAAAACCTGTCACGCAGAGTATTCCAAAGCGAGGGAGATGCTCGGCGAGGGCAAGATCATCGGCGTCTCAGCCGGCAGCATAGACGAGGCCCTCAGGGCATGCGCCGCCGGCGCAGACTACCTAGGCATCGGCACCGTCTTCGCCACGGCCACAAAGAAGGATACCAAGTCCATCATTGGCCCCCAGGGCGTGAGCACCATCCTCTCCGCCCTCGCTGCCAACGGCCACGGCGGCATCCCCACCGTCTGCATCGGCGGCGTCAACGCCTCCAACACCCGGCAGGTCATGGCACAGAGCGTCTCGCCCCATAAGACGCTCGATGGTGTGGCTGTCGTGAGCGCCATTGTCGCCGCTCAGGATCCTGCCGCTGCCGCTAGGGATCTCCTGGGTAAGGTCGTGGCGGCCAAGGTTCCGGACGTGGTGCAGGCGGTGGCGAGAAAGGGACCTTTGTCGCACAACATGACCAACCTGGTGAGCTCCTTTCTCCTTGATACCTGTTCTGTCTTGCTTGTACTTTTAAATGACAGCACATGTAGATGTCCTAACTTTGTGGGTGGTGATAGGTCGTGCAAAACTTCGCCGCGAATGTCGCGCTCTCCATCGGCGCCAGCCCCATCATGTCCAACTACGCCGAGGAGGCAGCCGACCTGGCCAAGCTAGGGGGCGCCCTCGTCATCAACATGGGCACAGTCACCCCCGAGGGCCTAAAGAACTACGTCCAAGCATTTCAAGCATACAATGCCGCAGGGCGACCGGTCGTCTTTGACCCAGTCGGGTACGGCTCTTCCCACCAGAACTCGATCTATCCCCCTTTTTCCCGCTTGGAAAATACTAACAACCATTCCAGTGCCGGCGCAACCGCCGTCCGCCGCTCTGCAGTCAAGACCCTGCTCTCCGCCGGCAAATTTACCGTCATCAAAGGCAACGAGGGCGAGCTGCAGACCCTGCACGGCGTATCCGTAACCCAGCACGGCGTCGACTCCGCCTCGACGCTCACCCTCCCTCAGAAAGCCCAACTGGCCCGCTCCCTCTCCCGCGTCCACGGCGCAGTCGTACTCCTCACAGGCGCAGTCGACGTCCTCAGCGACGGCCGACGCACCCTGCGCGTCGACAACGGCCACGAACTCCTCGGCATGATCACTGGCACGGGATGCACTCTCGGGACTACCGTCAGCGCTGCAGTGGCCGCCTATCCCGGGGACAAGCTCGTGGCTGCGGCGGCGGCGACGGCTATGTTTGGTGTGGCGGCTGAGATGGCGGCCGTGAGGACCGAGGTCAGGGGTCCAGGGACCTTTGTGCCTGCTTTCCTGGATGAGCTGTATGCCATCAGGAAGGCTACGGCTGCAGGCGATATGCGGTGGTTGACCATGGTCAAGGTGCAAGTTATGGACGTAGCGGAACAAGAGTAGATATAATTCCCATATCCGCCTCAGAGTAGGCTAGATGTAAAGAGAAGCCTGCTTGTCATACATCATCAGAAGCAATGGCCGAACTCCGTTCCTTTCGCTGCTGAGAGTGTAAACCCATAAACACCAGACGCCAGTTCCCACGCCTATTGTAGCTCGAAATCACCAAAGTCTCCAGGCCCATTCCAGAATGCATCAATCATAACGTCTCCCCAATACTGGGTCCCCATATCGCCCATGAGACCCTGCATCGCCCCCGTCGCCTGCGCCGCCTCCAATCCAGGCTCTTCCTTGAAAGCGGCCATCGCCCCCGCCATCTCAGCCCTTACGCGCAGGCGCAGTCCAGCACACAATTTCGTCAGCCCCGTAATGTGATCCTCGGCAGGCAGTGCGCCGCCTTCCTTCAGCGCCGACGAGACCACTCCATTCCTGCGCCGCTCGACGAGGCCAGAGAGGTGAGCGACGAGACTGTCCATGACCTGCCCGAAGGAGAGCTCGCGCTCAATGTGCTCGAGATTCCAGCCGGGCAGACGGAGGGTGACGAGGCGTACGCCGATGAGGAGGGCGTACGAGAGATCCGATGCGTGCAGGCAAAGGAATTTTGGGTCGTCAAAGTCGTCCCAGATGCCCATGCGCATAAAGAAGACGTTCTTGAGGGAACGCACGCAGGACCAGAGGACGCGGAGGCGGTCTGTCAGCGCCATGTTGGAGGCGTTGCAGTAGCGGTCCGACATGGCCCATTCAGTTAGCATGACTTCTGCAATGGAGATATGGCTTCGCAACATGTCTGAGTAGAAGTCAGTTAGTCGCAAAGATTCGGACCGAGGAGGCAAGGGGATGGGGGACCGTACAATTTGCTTCGAGTTCAGGGGATAGGGATTGGCGCAGCGCGTTGATCTGATCCTGGAATGACTGCATGACGATGGTCATGGGGAGTTGCATCGTCTGCTGGTCAGGCTCGAGGGCCAGTGTGAGCGAGATGGACTGGGCGATCTGCTGTATCTGGACAAGTTTCACCAGGTGTTCGTCTGACTTGTACTGGTTCGCTGTCTCCAAGATTTTGCAACACTTTTCGAGAAGATTTGTGTTCATCAAGATCTCTGTCCGCTTGTTCGTCGTAAAGACGCTGTAAAAGAGTTGTCAGTACTGGGGCGGAACTTGGACCAGGTTGAAGGGGTATCCCACAGTGTATTGAGATAATATGTCCCAGCGTATGCCCGCAAGGCATCGAGGTTATCGCCAGCCATATCTGCCGAGAGCGGCTGGTTGCCCCCGAGACCCAGATTCAGACAGAGCGATCTCGCCAGGAAGAGCAGATTTGACAGCCTCGAGCTCCTGAGAGCATGGTGGAACCTAAGGAGTGGCAGGCGAGTAAATACACGTACATCAAATCAACAGTATACGGGTTCCTGGACATGAGCTCACCATGCGACGAGCAGCTGCAGTGCCTGGAGAAGGTCCAGACTCTTGTCGCCGTCCACCAAGGCGGCCTTGCCAATCTCAGCCAAGAGCTCTTCACCGAGCCTGTCATGCCGGGCGCCGTCCAGGAAGCAGGCCACCATCATGACTGCCTTCCACAGAAACGGGCGCTTCTCCTTGAGCTCCGCCGCCTTCATCTTAGGCACAATGACGAAGGGAAAGAGATGTTCCACCTTCTCATGGTACATCGCCAACATGGTCTCCGCCTCACCTGGTAACGGCCACAGCGAGTTCCATGCATGTCGCAGCCGCGACGAGGCAACAGTCTCCTTGCTGGGCCATGATGACGACGAGGTATCCTGCTCTGACGGGAATAGGTGGTCAAAGAGATTATCTGGGTGTACCCTAGTCCGCCCCGGCGGCGACGGTGCCGTCGACTTCTCAACATTCTCCCCCTCGCCGGCTGAAGACGATGACTTGCCCGTGCGGACGGACCCGCAAGTCGATGACGCTCCGTTCAGGACGGCATGGATGCCTCCGCCCTCGAGCTCGCTGAGGCGCTTCTCCAGCTCCGCCACGCGAGACCGCTTGACATGGTTCTTGGGCCGGGGCGGGGCCGGAGTCCGCGAGAGGCACGTCTTGTCAAGCCGGTGGCACCTGGGGGAAAGACACTCCACTTTAGTCTTACGCTCTAATAGACGAGAGCATGCTCCGTACATGGCCCCATAACTGAGGATGGAGTGATAACTGAGACGCCAGCTTACCTCTCGCACTTGTCACTGCCAGGAGGCCCAGTGATACATCGCGACTTTGCCTTCGCGCAGGTCGTGCATGCCAAGGCTCGCTTCTCATTGGCCTTCATAATCTCGATTAGGAAAGGGGATCGCGAGTTCGTGACGGGGAGACGGATGCGCCAGAACACAAATCATCAATCATTCAACATTAAAGAAACGATACAACGATAAAGGCATGTAAAGCGAAAGGGAGGAGAGCCGAGGATTCCATCATGGAATTGACCACTGCCACGTTCATACAGGTACTAGGGAGCTGGATCTAGGCTTATTGGGGGTTCGAAGTTGCGTAACTGTTGAATCGAACGGAGTTGAAGTGCCAAAAGTTGCTCCGTTTCTCCGTCGGGGCCGGACCGGAGCGGTCAAGATAATCCGAGTGTCCGCTCCAGTTTTTCCGGTCAAGTTCTTCCGATGGTCCGCCCACTGGTAGGACAGATTCAACACTCGCCACCGTAGGCAGCAACAAGCCGAATGCAATCCAAAATTAGTACTGTACGTCCGTACGTTGTCATCTTTCCAAGTATTATACATCGGTTAACACTATGGCCGGAGGTACCAAGACACACAACAACACTTGTTACTCGAGACTGCTTTCGAAATATTTGAGGTAGACGGCAGCAATGGTCATGCAATGACACGACCAGTATATATTCGACATGCGCTCCGCCAAGAGGGCTGCAAATTGTAGAAGAAATATTCAAGAAAGGCTGGGGATCGAAAGGTAAAGTCCGCCCACTCGCTGGCGAAAACAAATCGGTCTCCTAGGGATAGACAAGTCATGCCCCCGAGGCCGCAATGAAGCCCCGGCCCTAAGCCGCAGCGCCGGCAACACGCCTGGCACCTCCAGACTCGCGCTCGAGAAGTGCTTCGGTCAAACTTCCTCCAATTCGCTTAATGCCGCCAGCCTTGATCTCCTTGGCGGCCTGCTCGATCCCCAGCTGCTTGTCCGTCCACAGGGGCTTAACCTCACCGTTGCCCTCTTCGCCAACGCCAATGAATCCGCCCTCGGCCGCCCAGTCCGAGGTTCGCTTGATGCCAAGTCTAGTCCAGATCTCATCGACGGCCTCGACGAGTTCCTCACGATACTCCTTGGTATGACCCGGGGTAGGCGTGATGCGAAGGCGCTCCTGGCCAACCGGAACAGTGGGGTAGTTGATGGACTGCACGTAAATGCGGTAGTCCTGCAGGAGCATGTCCGAGGCCGCCTTGGCGAGCTCCGCATTGCCGACCAAGAGGGGAACGATGTGAGATGGGTTGGGAATGACGGGGATGTCGCGGCCGTTGAACTCCTCCTTGACCGCGCGGGTGTGGAGCTGCTGGAGTCGTCGGTCCCCGTCGTACTCCATCTGGTAGTCGATGGACGCCTTGGCTCCAGCCATGGTCGCCGGGGGTAGCGAGGTCGTAAAGATGAAACCGGGAGCAAGTGACCGAATCATGTCCACCAGCTTGCCGCTGCCAGCGATGTATCCACCGACACATCCGTAGGCCTTGCCCAGAGTGCCGGTGATGATATCAATACGATCCATGATAGTGCCGCGGGGCATTCCCTCAACGTGTGCCTCCCAGTCCAGATGCTCCGCCACACCTGCGCCGTGTGGGCCATACATGCCGACAGCATGGACTTCATCGAGGAAGGTAATGGCGCCGTACTTGTCGGCAAGGTCACAAATCTCTTCAATTGGCCCAATGGAGCCGCACATGCTGTAAACGGATTCGAAGGCGATGATCTTGGGGACATGTAGCGGCAGAGATGCCAGCTTGGCCTCGAGGTCGGCCACATCGTTGTGCTTGAAGACAATCTTTTTAGTGCCGGAATGTCGAATACCCTGGATCATGGATGCATGGTTGAGGCTATCCGACAGGATGACACATTCGGGCATCTTGCTGCCGAGCGTGGCCAGCGTCGCATCATTGGCCACGTAGCAAGAGCTAAAGACGAGAGCGGCCTCCTTGGCGTGTAACTTGGCCAGCGTACCCTCGAGTTCGACGGCGTGCTTGTTGTGTCCGGAGATGTTCCTCGTACCGCCGGCACCAGCACCGTACTCCTCGAGAGTCTCGTGCATCTTGTTCAGGACGTGGGGGTTGCGGCCCATGCCGAGGTAGTCGTTGGCACACCAGACGGTGACGCGGTCTTCCTTGTTGGACATGTGGGCGCGTGGGAAGTCCTTGGCGAGGCGGTTGATGTTATTGAAGTAGCGGTACGACTTGTCCTTGTGCTTCTTCTCGAGCTCGTTGGTGTAGAAGGCTTCGTAGTTGAACTTGCCGGCGGATCGGCAGTTGTCGGTAGCGGGGGAGAGGGGCGTAGCGGGGTTGTGAGCGAAGAGCCCAGGAGGATAACGGGCTTCAAGGCGTCAGCGAGAAGAGAAACACGGGATAGAACAATGATTCAAACGTATCCTCATACCATTGTCACGTCCCTGGATGACCGTAGAGTCCATGGCCCTTGCCTCCTGATTGCGGGTGGTGTGGATATGGGCCCTGGTGGACTTGGGCTGGCTAGACATAGCCCGGAGGCCAGCGGCAGCACCGTACTTGGACGACTGGACGGCCATGGCCTTGCCCATGACAGGGCAGCGATGGGCGAGCAACTGCAGCTTCGACATGGCGCCGCCGCAGGGCGAGGGCTTGGGGCGCGCCGACGTCGACAGGGCCCGGAGGGTGGCGGGCGACGCCGACTTGAGGAACGGGCACATGGCCTTGGACTGTCGGATGATGGTGTCCATGACGGGCCGGTTGGTAATTGTCGTCGTCGCTGTCGCTGTCGCTGTCGCTATTGCTTTCGCTGTAGTTGTAGATGGCGTCGACCACGAAGGAGGCCCGCGGTTGTCGTCGTATGTATCCTACTAGTAGGAAGGATGAGACGAGATGATGAAGTAAGGGAGGGAAGAAGGAGGGTTGGAGGGGGACGGAGTGGGATTCCGTTTTTCTTCCAGATTCCGCATTGGTCGAGGCCGATTGACCTCCGTGGCTCCCGCCAACATTTAGCACCTGGACCGCCTGAAGACCCCGCCCCAGCCCCTGTGAATTACTTTCGCCTGCCATCTGATTGGCTACTCACTGCGGGTGGGCCTTTCTCCGTCTCGGTCTTGCCGCATTACTTCTCGGGCACTTCTGCCGTCTTTCGCCAGCTGTACCTACTTGTTACAGGTACACAAACTGCCCACAACTGGCCGACCAGCACCCGACCATGTGTGCCGGGCCGTCGGAGCCTCGGCACATGGATTTTCGATGTGACGCAGAACATGAGAGCGTGCGAAGGTGACGACGACCCCTCATCTGCAATTCAGAATGGGACGTCATCCTACAAGGTACGAATAACTTTCTATCTCGGGACGCGGCCTAAGGGAATTTCCCTCCGTGAGATCGTAATGCGTCCAACGATATTTTGGTGGGTACGGTGCTATTAGCAGAAGCGTGGCTACGAGTCATCGCGAGTCGCGATTGCCGAGAGACCTCCGAAGGGCCATTAGCCCCATCCTCTGATTAGTAGCGAAAAATCAGGTATGAACTAATACCTGGAGTAGTATACCAAACAACTCAAATGGGTATCATGTGCGAAAACCACCAACCTGAAACAATCCGTCGCCCCCAACGCCACCGTGCCAGCTCCTCTCAGCTCACCAACAGCCGCCAGATATCTCCTTCCCCCAAGCAAATCGCCGCCCTGGCCTAGAATCGCGTCTCATCTGTACGTGGAACCATTCGCAGACCCATTCGCGGACCAATTCGCGGGTCCGTTTGTCTCTTTGTGCAAGCCTGCTTCTTCTGTGTTGGCCGCCAAGTTCTCCATTGCCCGGGGAGGTAGTTGTTGGAAACGCCGCCGCTGCACCCTATTGTCCGCTGCTTCCCGCATAACTTTATTGTCCTCTCTTGCTCGGGATGACCTTTCCGGCCGGTCTGACGCTCGTCGAATATTATCAAGGTTCTGTACATCATTGTTAGCCATTGCACCATTACCCGCTTGTGTGAGGCCGTCTTACCTCTGGATCCTTCCCCCTAAATACCCGTCCCAGTTGCGCAGTAAAGTCTTCCTCAGACATTCCGTTGAGCGTGTCGGTGCGCTGTTGGAGCGCCTTCTTGTCGGCGTTGGCAAGGAAACTGGGGCTCAAATATCCGGCAAGCGCCGCTCGAAGAAATCTATCCTGGTCCATCATCTCGCCGAGTATTCGCCACTGATGGTTATCTGGAAGAAACCCGTACGCCTTCGCCTTGCGGATCATGTGCACTTCTTCCGTCACGGACGCTGCCAACTCCTCCGGCGTCCTGTCCCCTTCAACGTAGCCCTTTTGCTTCAAGCGGGATGCTATTTCCGCAACCTTCTTCTCAAACTTGTTCTTTTGTGGGCTTTGGGGCTGGGTGAATGGCCATGCCGGGGCTGGCGCCCTCGGAGGAGTCGTGGTTTTTGTGGAAGGCTGTTGCGGTGTTGGTTGTGATGGTTGTCGCCTTGGTACGGTTGGCACAGGTGCCCGTTCCTGCTGTCCGAAGAAAGTGTTAGCTCCCGCCATGGGGATCGGAGCACCAGCGCCATGTGCGGTCGGTGATGGTTGTTGCGGCTATTGTGGGCTGTTAGAATTGTTGATGAAGTGCAGTAGTAGCGGAGGGGCTATACCCGAGGCAGGATGTTGATCCCGCCGATTGATGGCTTTGTCTGGGGACCGTTGCTTGGTGGTTGTGCAGCTGGTCCCAGGACTGGAGTGACTGGAATATTAACCCCACGGATGCCGTTTGAAGTGGTAGGGGGAGCCACGGCCGAGGAGTTCAGATGGTTAAATGGAGGAGGCACCGCCGAGGAGCCCGGATGGTTGAATGGCGGAGTTATGGCGCTGCCACTGTTGGGAAAAGCCTGCGGCACGCGTGTCGGCACCGCCCATTGTTGACGGGCCTGTTGCTCCTTCATCTTCTCATACTCCGCGGGGTCAGTTAATCGCAACCGGTTCATGCGCACGAGGCCTTCCGCCTCTCGGCGCTCTTCCGCTGTTAGATTCAGGTTGACGTCTTCCTCCTCAAAGGTGTCAGTCGACACAATCTTTGTGATACCTTCGCCCGTAGGTGGCGTGACAAGACAGTCCAAGATGCGATCTTTGCCGATGAAGCCGCTGAAGTCCTCCTTGGGCACTTCTTTGATATGCTGAGTGAAGTTGGCTTTCCTCTTCCCCCAAGCCACCGGGTTTTTCTTGTCAACCACGCGTGATGCTAGCTGAGTCTTGAATACGGCCTTACTTTGCATGGCTTCTTCGAACGACCCGGCCACCATGAGGTGGTACACAAATACGTGCTTCTTCTGGCCCAGCCGATACGCCCGGCCGACAGCTTGCTGGTCGTTGACAGGGTTCCACTTGGAGTCGAAGACGACGACCCGGTTCGCCCCCTGGATGTTCAAGCCCACGCCGCCTGCCGTGGTTGAGATAAGGTATACCTCTTGGTCGCCGAAATTGAACTGCCTGATCTTCTCCTGCCGTTGGTCTATCTTAGTATTGCCATCCAAGCGACACACAGACCGCTTTTGCATTCCAAGGAGAGTCTCCAAGTAGTCGAGGGTGAAGATGGACTGGCTGAACACGAGAACCTTGTCGCCTAGCTTTCGTGCCTCATCGAGAATGGTAATAAGAACCTGGACTTTGAGGGAGAGTGATGGTTCTAGGTTGTCAGGACCTTTGGTTTCCCTCAACGCTAAGGAGATGATACCCTTGGGGAATGTCTCATGCTTGATGGGGTTCCTCTTCACCTCCAAGACTTTCTGATGGAAGCTCCGAGGATGGTTGCAAATGAGCGATAGATCGTTCACCACACGGAAGATCTGGGCCTGTGCCATCTTTGATGGAGGCCCTTGCTCTCCGGAGCTGGCATTCAGTCCATTTAGGTAAAGCTCATAGAGCGTGCGCTGTATCTTTGTCGGCATGACAGAGATGACGAATTCCGACTTCGGGGGCATGTCATGGGAAAGGCATGACTTGATCGTGGCTCTGTTGACCTTTGAAGCGACGGTGTCCTTCAGGACCTGAAGCATCTTTAAGGCCTTTCGCTGTTCATAACGCGCGCTATCCACACAGAGACCGGCCTCGATGTCCCTCACATATACTTCCCGGAACTCAGTCAAAGGCCCGAGGAAGTTAGGTGCAACCCAGTTGATCATGGAATAGTACTCCTCGACATTGTTTGCAAGGGGTGAGCCAGTCAGAGCAATCCGGCTGGTGGTCTTAAATCGCGAGGTTAGCCTATTCAACTTGCCTGTGGGATTCTTCAGCATGTGGGCCTCGTCAGCCACGACGATGCTAGGCTTCTCAAGAAGAATCTCTTCCATCTGTTCGTCGTCGGCAAGCCGCATGAACATCGTGTATCCCACGACAAGCACACCGCCAGACTCGGCCCATCTCTGAGCAATGTCAAGGCGCTCACTGGCGGTGGCGGTGGCGTCTATCTGACTAAGGGGACCGAGCCGTTCCGTAGGAGCCCACTTCAGCAGCTCATCCATCCAGTTTTCGACCAGACCAGCAGGGCAAAGCACAAGGGTTTGTGACCTTTGGAGATCCTGTGGGATCTGCGATCTCAGCTTCGGGTCCGAGGATGCCGATGCTTCTGCAATCGCGACAAGGAAGGTAATGACTTGCATAGTCTTCCCTAGGCCCATGGTGTGCGCCAACAGACACCCTTGGCGGTATTCTGGATCGAGGATGATCTGATTCCATAGGAAACGAACGCCGTCAATTTGGTGGTCCTTGATGCTCTTTCCGATTTCCTCGTTGACATAAAGCAAAGACTGGTCTTCCTCCTTGGCCTCATTGATAATGAGCCGCGATTTGTCTTGTGAAACTTGGCCCGACGTGGCCAAGACGGATCGCAGCTTGAGCCGGCGCGCTTCAAGGTCCTTAGCACGTCTCTGCTCCCGCTCACGTAGATGCACAGCGTCCTTGTCCTGGACAATTTCTCTCACGACTTTGTTGCGAAGCTTCGATGGCGTGCCCTCAACGGGATCCTCCTCTTTCTCGTCTTCCTCGGCAAGCTCCATGTCAAAAGCATCGGTCCGGTAGATCTGGTTCTCGCGTGGGAAGATAGGTTCTAATCGGCGCACGAAATCGCAAAAAGGTGCAAAGAACTTTTCTCGGCCACCGCGTAGCTTCGTTATGCTTCGTTTGGTGGGTGGTGTCATTCGCTTTTCAGGCACATCCTTCAGTCTAATGTGACTAAGGAAGACCCGAGAAATATCGAAATCGACCGTCTCCTTCTCGGATTGCCCAAGTTGCTCCAAATTCTGTGGCGGGTTGGAAAGAAAAGCGAGGACTGATGCCAGCCAGACGTCATCGTCTGAGTTGACCTTCAAAGTCTCAAAGATACCGCTTCGCCGTCCGAAACTGAGCTTTCCGAGCATGCAAATTGTGAGTCTCCAAGGATCTTGCTGTCCAGACCAATGTTTACCACCGAATGCGCAAATCTCCTCAACGCTTTCTAGACTTTCCACTGAGGGCGGGTCCTTATATAAAAGGCCCTGGTCAGATTTGGATTGAGACTTTTGCGGGGATGGAGCCTCCACTTGCGAGGATGGAACCGGCTTTATAGGAGAGGTCAAGTCAATGTACGAGTAGGAGGCTGTTGTCTTGGCGGCTCGGGTGCCCGATTGGGTCAGATCAATGAAGTCGACCGGCTCACTCTTCATCGGCACGAGGGGCCCAAGCTCGACAGCGGACATTGGTTCTCGGTCCAATTCTTCATCATCGGGCACGATAAAGTCTTCATCCTCGCTACTCGTCAAGAGTTCGTTCATGGGGTCAACCGGAATTTTTTCCCGCTGATTCGGCGGACGTGGGGCTGGAGGTGGTCTCGACGGCTCCGTTCTCAACTCAAGTGTGTCAATGAGCCAAAGCTGATGCAACTTGTCTTCCAGGCTCTTTTCCAAGCATTGTGCCTGATGTCGGACCTCCTCGGTGGTTTGCCATTTTTCCTCCAGAATCCGAGAGGACAATGACCGGATGCGTTCGTGGAAGACCGTAGCTCGCTTTCTTGCTTCGATGACCTCGTGTGTCCTTGTGCCTCGGCGCCTGGAGGAGGTCCAGATGCGATAGGCTTTGCGTTCGAGTTTGCTCCGTTTCCGTTCACGCCAACGCGCAGTCATGGTATCGATTTCATGGTCAAGGGTTCCCTGTACCTCGTCCCGCGAAAGGAACGGCTGGAGGTCCTTATTTGCCTCATTCTCGCGTCGCTCCTCTTCGATTTCCTGCAAAGTTTCGTCATCCCATTCCGAAGGTAGGTCCGATAGGTCACAAATGTCGTCGTCTGACGGTACCCGCGACTCTGTGGAGGCTTCACCATTTATAAGCATGGCTTCTCTGCGGCTGTTACGTCTTAGAAGCTGCTTCGTGATGCGATTCACAGCCAGTCGGCGTCCAGGCGGGATGCGATTAGGCACCATGGTGAATTCGCCATCATTGGACTCCACGAGCTGGCTGCTCATCAGACCGGCAGATGACTTGACAAGCATAGCGGGAAGCTTGCCATTGCCCAAATAAGCCCATGCCGGTTGGTTCTCCCACGGCATGCCATCGTTCGAGGGGAGTTGACTCAGGTTCGTCGGTTGTATCCGTTTCTTCTTCTTGAGACGCCCTGACGTAGCTGCATCTGCAAGGTCGTCAGACGGCCTGGGAGAGATGGCACTTTCCAGGTCCCCGCCCATCGCTGCGGCGTTGCGCTTGAACTTCGTATCGCCGGGTACTTGGTCCAGGTGAGAGATGGCTTGGCCGCCCGTATGGACTGGTGATTTGGGCTTGGGCTGAGGAACGAAGTTCTCTGAGGCACCGTAGTCATTTGTCTCTGCGGCAATGATTTCCTGTGAGCCCGCGCTATCGTCGTTCTCAAGTGATAGCTTTTTCCTGAAGTCGGCATGCCATACTCGATAGGCGGGGCTGGAAGCACGCAGATTGACCAGCTTCTCTGAGAGAGAAGCCTTGTGACGGGCCCGGCGAATGCAGAGACATTCCATGAGCTCCTGCCGTGAGCATGTTGCCTCAAATGTGAGTAGGGTTCTCCCATCAATCTCCTCAGCCCTTATGATGTCGGCGAGTGCACCGGGTTCCTTCGTCCAAGGGCTCGAGTCTTCACAGAGGGCTTCCACGACCTCTTCCACACCCCAGTGGAAGGGGTCTGGCGGCGGTGCCATGGCCCTAACTGAGTAGCAGGCGGCTCAATACGCTGGACGCTGAAGTGTCAGCGATAACTCGCATCGACGTAGAATTGTGGAATGTGGTGTGCACTCCTGGAGTATCAACCGATGCACTGTCGATCGGACTGAATTCAAAGTGATCCGGGAACTCCTGGGGGAAGGAATGGAGAAGAGCAGGCGGGGCGTCTAAACTCACCTCATAACGATTGTACAACCAACTATACAGCCAAGCCAAAGAAAATGTGAGACGATTGGGCACTCGGCCGCATCGATGGCCTCGGAAAAGTGTATCGTCGCGTGGGCAGGGATTGTGTGTTGGCACTGGCACTGACCAGGTGAAGGCGCGTCTTCGATGGGTTTCGAGCCGTGGCGCGCGGTTGGTTGGTTGGTTAGAAACATTGGTGGGGGGTGGGCAGGACCAGAGTCATGCGGCGCGCGTAAAGCACCGGAAATCACGTGATTTTGCGGAAGGTCACCGCACGCCCCGGCGAGTGCACTCGGATCACTGTCAACTGGAACCTGGAGGAACCTTGACCTGGAAAGAACATTCTCCATCTGTCGAGACCCGAGCCATCTCACTTTGAACCAGTGCAGACGCCCGAACGTCACAAGGTAATAGCTACTAACTTATAGTACTTACCTGTAGTCACCTGTAATCAATGACACTCCTGGTTCCTGCCGATTGGACTCACTGGGCTGTGCTTCCTCATCGGAGCCTCGAAGCAGCTGGTGCCCCTTCCTTGTGTCTGTGAAGACTTTGATGGCTGTTGCTGTCCACGGCCCATGTTTTGACGGCATGCGTACAGGACTCGCGAACCCATGGAGGACCAATTATCCTCCCACCCCAAACAACCAAACCAGCTTCACGGACATCAGCATTTTGTTCCAGCAGTTCTCACCACGTGCCCATTCTCAAATCATTCTCATCACCAGCATGGCTCAAACTGACAGCATAGAACCAATCATCTCGGGCGTAGCCCAAACAGAAAACGCGACGCCGGAAAGACCGCTGATTCTAGCACTTGGTGACGAGGCCTCGCTCGATGGCAACCTCGTGGTGCCCGTATACGGTCCCGGGGATACCATCAAGGGACGAGTCACCTTCCATACCCCTGATAACTCGGTCGAATTCGTTCGCGTCACCGTCGGCCTGGACGGGAATGCTGTGTCGAGCATACGCGATTTTCGCGGCCGCGATAACAGGCGCTGCACGCTCTTGCACCGGCAGAAGCACGAGGAACCCATCCACGCAGTGCTGGGGGGAGGCCACCGGGAACGAATCTTCGGGCTCATTATACCTACGCATCGTGATTCAAGCGAAGATCAAGATTGCGATGCTGCAGATCCAAAGCCACTACCTCCCACTTTCTCAAACTCCGCCAGACGCGAAGGTGTTGTCGAATATTGCGTTTAGGCGAGGCTAGAATATACAGACGAGGACAACACACGACGCGCCATCGTCGAAGAGTGCCCGTTTACCCTTCGGGTCTACGACAAGCCTATAGAGATGTGCCAGCCAAAGTCATTCCGTTACCCTCTCGGCGTAACTCCAGACCGCCTGGATATACCGTCGGAAACGACCAACCTGACCAGGACGGAAAAGGCAATGGAGTCTTTGGGGATTTTGAGGATTTTGGGTGCTTTAGGCGGCCCGCCGAAACGAAAATTCACGGTTGAGATACAGGCGCCCAAAGTTATTCAAATCGAGCACGCTCACGTCCCTTTCAAGGTGCGAGTTGTCCCACGATGGGATGAGACACACAGACACATCCGCAACAAGGTGTTCACGGCGAGGCTGACACACTTCTCACTACTGGTGCGGCAAATCAGCGAGATCGAAGGCACCAAGAGACGCTCGATATATCTCGGGAAATTCCGCGGCACAAAGATACCGGTACCCTACACATCCCCCCGGAAATTCGAAACCACAGTGGCAATAGAGCCGGGCGGTGACCCCGAGCTCAAGCGACCCCTAGCTATTCCAGTCGGCCCACGTGAGCCTCTCCGTGACGTGGGCGAGGCACTGGGTCTGCGGATTCCAATGGGCGCAGACCCAATGCTGGTCCCCGACTTTGAGACAGAGAACATCAAAGTCACGCACAAGATTGGATGGGAGATGACATTCGATATCGAGGGTAAGACGAAAGTCGTCAAGTCCGATGCCCACAAAGACTCCCTGGTGGTCATGCTGGGGCCAAGCAACGTCTGGTAATGAATCCAGAGCTCCGAGCCAAGGCGAGTCGTGGATCAGTCTCTCGCTGGCATGGAGGCACCAGCACGCGGCATCGCCGTTCGAAGGAAGGTTACGGCGTGGACTCGGTCTCCACCGGGTTACTATTATTAGTACCTGAGAGAAGAGTGAAGAGAACGAAGGGTAGACATGAATGCTACTAGTATTGTCTTACTGCAAAACTCATTACTACTAGTATACTAATAGTAGTATACTAGTACCTACCCAAGTGATGTACCAAGTACGATACCTGGTAAGGACTAACCAGCGCTACTACTGTAAGGAGTAATTACCTAGTAATTACAAATATTCTGGTGTTCTAGTACGACAGGGGAGTTACATGTATCCAGACTCGCCAGTTTATAAGCTTAAAGCGGCTACTGCCCCGCCGCCAGCGACAATTCATGAATTAATAAGCCGCTTGCGCCATCATCCGGTACCCGAGCCCATTCTTCTCTAGATTGTCAACATGTACTTACCTGCTGGGCAGTAATAGTAACCTCGAGTCGACAAGCACGGGTTCTCCAAATATCCAAACGAGGCGCTGCATCGAGTGCAACCGACTGTCAAGTGCAGCCAACGTTAAGTCCATCCGCGTTGTCGGGCATCAAGCAAATGACCACATCACTCACGAGCGGGGCATACCCGCCCCAGCTCACGCAGGAGGAAGAGCAATACCTCATAGCCACCATCAAGGACTGGTCAATTGCCAATGGCCTCGCTGTCCGACCGCCGCCGACTGTGATACCTGCCGAGGCCGACCCTGAGGGCATCGCGGCCATCAATACCCCCGTCACAGTCTTCCCCAGTCCGTTTCCCCGCGTGTGCTTTGAGCAGGGACGGGTCGTGCAGAACTCTTACAATGAGCTGTATGCGGCCGTGAGTCGGGATGAGGAGTTTATCTCGCAGATCGTCAAGGAGTGCGTCTATGAGTCTATACTCTTGGGAATCGAGTGTCGTGTGTCCGCATACTAAACTTAGCTCGCAGGGTGGCCGGCGGTGATGAGTTTATCCAGAAGCTGTGGGATATCCATCTCAAGGTGAAGGAAGAAGGCTACACCCAGGTACGCGCGGGGCGGCTTTCCTTCAAGTAAAGAAGTGAGTCTGATCAGAGAGTCTAGCCGCTGTCACTCGGCCTTTTCCGATCAGACTACATGGTTCACCAGGACACCTCGACAAGTCCGCCGTCCTTCCAGGCCAAGCAGGTCGAGTTCAACACGATAGCCTCCTCATTTGGAGGCCTGTCCTACCACACTTCTCGCCTCCACAAGTAAGTGTTCGGGCGCTGTCTGGGTTGGAAGGGAATATCCTAAGAATATTTCAGGTACCTGGCAGACACCGAGTACTCTCTGCTGCAAGCCCCCATCTCCAGCATCCTTCTCGACCTCCCCGAGAACAGCGCGACAGAGGGCTTAGCTGCAGGGATCCAGGCCGCCTACCACGCTTACGCGGACTCTAAGCTCGGCCATCCGAAATGCGTTATCTTCCTCGTTCAGCCCGGCGAGCGTAACGTCTTCGACCAGCGCCACCTCGAGTACCAGATCACCAAGGCCAAGCCGTCCATCCCTGTCTTCAGGCTCCCCTTCGACAAGGTGCTCACCCACACCACCATCGCCGGTAGCCCAAAACGCCAGTTGCTCTACCACCTCCCCCGGAACCCATCCAAGGTCTACGAAGTGGCTGTCGTGTACATCCGCGCGGGATATGGCCCCGGGGATTATCCCGACCAGAGGGCCTGGGAGGGTCGCCATCACCTCGAGCGCTCGGCTGCCATCAAATGTCCCACCGTTCTTACCCAGCTCGCGGGCACAAAGAAGGTGCAACAGGTTCTCGCAACGCCACGACCGTCCTCAGCGCCGTCGATATTGGGAAGGTTCATCAAGGACGATACTCCGGCAGCAGGGGAGCTCTGGAGGACCTTCACCAACATCTACCCCATGGACACCTCAGAGGCAGGTCTGGAGGCACGCAAGAAGGCCCTCGACCCTCAGCAGGCGGAGTCATACGTGCTCAAGCCTCAGCGCGAAGGCGGTGGGAACAACATCTACCGCGGCGCCATCCCCGGCTTCCTGAGGAGCATACCAGAACCCCACTGGGGCTCATACATCCTCATGGAGCTCATAACGCCCCCGCCCGTGTCGAACATCATCCTGCGCAACGGCCACCTCGAGCAAGGCGGGGTGATATGCGAGCTGGGAATCTACGGCACCTGCCTCTGGAATCAGAATACGGGGAATGTGAGGCACAATGAGCAGGCAGGGTACCTGCTGCGGACCAAGGGGGATAGCAGCGACGAGGGAGGCGTGGCTGCCGGATTTGGATGCATGGATAGCTGCTGCCTCGTCTGAGGACCTGCCGCGAGACGTTCTAGGTAGACGGAGCTAAGACAGATCTCAAGATTATAGAAATGTATTTGTCGACGGAGAAGGAGTGTCAGTCCCCTGAGAGATCAAGTAGACAACACCTGCGCACCACACATCTCTGACACCCACACACTCTACCTTGGCACTCATCTCTCCCTAAGTATCGACAAACCCACCTGTACTTCTAAGACATCAAGATTATATTTTGGGGCTAGATAAGACTTGTTGATACTAGTATCTCTTCCAAGGTCAGTCGACTTAGAGCATCTGCCTTCGACATAGAAAATGACATTGACATTGACACGTTGGAGATTCCCGGGTCTGGGTCTCGCGGAGACCGTCATAGACTTTTAGGCAAGCACTCCCGGAACTCCCGCCCCGCTGCGAAAGAGCCGTCAAAACCGCGCGCAAACCGCGGTCAGCCAAGAAAGATAAGACGAAACCCGTGAGCCGCTGGATAGGACACGCTCCAAGGCTCGGGGCGCCAGGAAATCAGAAAACACACCGCGGCGGAAATAGAAGCATGCTGGGAAGCGGACGGGTTCCGACAGGACCACCTTCGCAAGCGGTGAGCGGGTCCAGTTGACGCAGTTCATTATTGCAGTATGACATATAACACCTGCTCTCCTCCATACAATACATGTTACACGCCGCAGTCGTACGGGATATTTAGACAAAAGAAATAGTTGTGTGTAGCGGAGAGGATTCTTCTGGCAAAATGGCCGGTAAAGCCGTAGCCGGCATGCAGTACCGTGACTAGGTACTACTAGGCTGTACAGGGCCTCTTAGTGGGAGGACTCGGAGGACTCGGCGGGTTCGGCAGCGCCATGGGGCCGCTTCAGGACCTCGATGCTTCCTGCAAAGTGTCAGCGCACAGGAATTTTATATTGCACGGAAGAGAACGCGTACGCTGCACAATGTTGAGAGCAGAGCGGCTGTTGCCCTCGGCATCCTCGTACTGCTTGATGGCGGCGTCACCCTCAATGTACACCAAGCATCTACCGCAGATAGTTAGCCATTGGTCCATCGATGTACAACTCTATATGAACGCGGCCATATGTCCACATGGTCACGTATCAACGAAGGGAGATTTGGCGGGCGGGCGGAACGTACCCCTTGGGGAGGCTCAGCAGGAAGTCCCTGCGGGGACCCTCGTTGAAGCTGGTGATGCGGAACCAGCTGGTCTGGCGGTTGTCGCGGGGTCCGGTGTTGCTGGCGACAGCGTAGCGGACGAGCTCGCGGCCGTTGCTGGTCTGGTGCAGCTCGGGGGTGTCGGCGAGGTTGCCGATGATGGACATCTTGGCGATGGATCGGGGGGAGGTGGTGCTGAATGAGCGGGCAGCGCCGGCCGAGGCGGCGGTAGTGCGGCGGAAGAGCATGGAGGACGACATTGCGGCGGCAGGTGTGTGGTGGTGGTGGTGGTAGTGGTGGTGGTGGGCTATGTGATTATTTTCGTTGCCGTGTTGGTTGTGGGTGGTGATGTATGTATGTAGGGACGTCGAGCTGAAAGGGTGCTTCAGTTTCACGTTTGCGACGCGGTCAGGTTCGCGCCAGTTTGATTTAACTAGGGATTGCAGGTTGGGAGCTCCTGGTTGGTCGAAGCGTCTATTCCTAACCCACATAGGTCGTTGCATCAGGTAAGATGGGATACACTCGTATAGACGTTTACGTGATATTCTTAGGACGGAAATATGCAAATAAAGCGGCTAATACTTGTAACCGGGCATCGCAACAACCATCCTCGACCACGATGGGAAGTTCGAAGGTTGGCGATGCCCATTGCAAAGCACCACGTCCTCTTGCCAGATCATCATGAGCAACGTTGCACAGAGATCAACTACCGGCGGTCAATTGACCATTAGCACATCGCTCTTCCATTCGCCGATGCAGGTGAGACAGCATTGCCATCGCGCACAAGCCTCGACTGCCAACATGCATCCGCGATGCAGTCGCTTCCCCCCCAAACGGAGTGCTCACCGTGGTGTTTCACGGGGATCTACCGACAGGAACTACGCCTCTGTCCCTCAGCCCTCAGTTCCAGGCGGCAAACTTACTTTTCATGTCTTGTCGGTGGTTGTGTTGACCGTATCCACCATGCACCCGCCGCCGCCGCCATGGCCCCCTTTCGGGTCTCAATAAGATCCCTCAATAGACCGCGTCTATAGAACCTCCGGGTCAGACTCCGGCTGGCGGTTCACCTGCGCTCCAGAACTGCGGATCAAGGGTTCCTACCACGTCCTTTTCACTTTCAGCAGTCTATTTTCATCCATTGAGGGGCGTCCCCTTCAATTTCACTTGCCCCGTGTAAGCTACTGTTGTATGTCTATTTGTGGGCTGATCACATCGTCGTCTCAGTGCCTTATTGACCATGGCCCTCAATAAAGTGAGAACTCAGACAGAAGCACCGAGACTCCTTATCGATTATCTAAGCTTATTGTTTCTCGTTTCAATGGATTGCTCAAGTGTCTATAAGACATCCCGTGGCCACGTTGTCGCACTGACCGTCCCACAACCAAACCTCCTCCGCATGAGCATGGACGGCCAAAGACGTTGTGCATTACTACATACGGCTTCCGTCTCTTCGTTGACGACTATCACAGCATCACGGATACGGTGCCTATACGGGCTTGCCTTGTACATCTCGCCATCTATTCCTCCCCGCGTTGTGGTGACCTACTACTGGTAGTTTGGTCCCAGAAGGACGGACGGGCATCCGTCACCATGGACGAAACGCAGCTCTTTTTCCCAAGCAACGATCCCTTCATCGTCTATCTTGCCAAGAGCCTCCCGCCCTACACCACTCCCGCACTGACGGCCAACCTGGTATGCCGCGTGGCGCTCGGTATCCTCGCCAACCTCCTCTGCCTCGTGCCCCTGCGCCTGCTCTACCACAACCACGAGCTCGCCGCCGTCGTCTTCATCCTCAACATCGAGTTCAAGAACATCCTCACGATCGTCTCGGCACTCATATGGCGCGATGACAACATGGAGGACTGGTGGGCCGGCTACGGCCTCTGCGACTTTGCCTCCTTCGCCAACAACTTCTCCTTCGGCCTGTTCGACACGTGTATGCTGGCCATCATGCGCAATCTCGCCCACCAGGCCAATCTCCTGAGCGCCCACCCCCTGTCCGCCCCCGAGAAGCGCCGCCGCAACCTCGTCCACGTGCTCATCATGTTTCCGCTGCCCATCGTGCAGGTTGGCTGGACCTGGTTCCTGACGGCGCAGCGGTACCTGATCGGTACACTGACCGGCTGCACTTGGACCCAGTACCCCTCGTGGCCGTACGTGGTCTTCTTCGCACTTCCGCCCCTGGTACTGTCGGTAGTGACGGTTGGCTATGCAGGTGAGTCGAATCAACCAGCAAGACTGAGCACCGGAACCTGAGGTGGTGGTGGTGGTGTGTGTGGCGGGAGCACGGACTGACGCAGGAGCCTCCATCTAGTCCTGACCTCCATCCGCTTCCGACGGGTTACCAGGTCCACGGAATCGGTGCTCTCCAGCAACCGCGTGGCCAATTACCGTGCACAGCGCGCACGGCGCCGCCTCTACCTCATGGTCGTCTCCGTCCTGGTGCCGTACTTCCCCGTCGTCGTGACGATTTTCATCATGAACATCCGATCCATGGGACAACTCAGCCCATACAGATATGAGGATGTCCACCATAGCACGTGGGACTACATCATTCTCATACCGTCCACCAAGGTACCCTTCCTACTCTTAAACCACGGCTGGATTCCCATCCTCTCCGCCATCCCCGTCATCGTCTTCTTCGGCATGACAAAGGAGGCCATCAACGACTACAGGAGGGTACTGCTCTTGTTTGCTCTCGGCAGGTTCTTCCCTCGCCTGCACTGCGAGTATGATCCGGACGTCCCTGGGTTCGCAGATGGTTCCTTTGGATCCAGCCACTCTGCCGCCAACAGCGGGTACGTTGTACAAAGAAAGCGCCCCCGGCAGCTCAGAATGTAGCTGACATTATTATCGCATCAGATCCTCGAAATACAAAACCTTCACCTCTTCGCAAAAGCTCAGGAGTATGAGCACGTCCTCCGGCGAGACCGCCGCCGACCCTGGGGCCCAGCTACAGTCCCTCGACTTCCTCACCTCACCCGACATACGGATTGGCCATGACGACGCAGTTCCTCTCCAGCGACCCCAGCAGGTCGCTCAGCCACCCTCATCTTACGAAGCCACCATGCATCGTAACCCGTTCCTCTTCCGCACCAATCTCAACCTCCCTACCATCACCTTCAAGATCCCTCACTTCATCACCTCCTCCAAAAACCGCAGGGCCGACCACAACTGCAGAACTGATACCCGGACCGAGACCGTCCCTCTTGCAACCATGGCCCCCGCGAAGAGCCGCTGGACGGCCGACTCAGGGCCTGTCCTCACTCAGGTCTGGTCCGACGAGGAGGCTGCGGCGGCGCGCAGGCAGTGTCGCAACACCACCAGCAGCAGCACCCACGGACACGACCACGACACACATCCCATCTCTTCTGATCGCCGCACCGTCCACGTCGAGACTTTTCTCGTCTGCAAATCCAGCGACCCGTACCAGCGCTAGAGTCGGGGCCGCTGCCCTATAGGAGACACCGGTAGGGTCACTATCTCAATAATGTGCGTGTCGCCGCGGGCCCGGTGACCTCGTGTCTATCGGGGTAGAAAGTCTCTTAGTGCTCGAAACTATGAAATGTTCCATGGTTCTGTTTTCTTCCCTGCGTTTTGTGGTTCTAGCAAGCATCGGCATCGGCATCATGAGTATTCTCTGGCATCGCATCGGGCAGGCGTTGGGGCCTGGAAAAGGGGATGTTGTATTTTAGCACCTGCTTTCCCCTGCCTCTGTTTCCGTGAATCATTGCCGTGTTTACTCATTTTGGGGACTTTGGGTCGTTGGGCCCAAAGTCATCAGAAATGACGACTGGTGGCAGGAAATGCCACTCCTCGCCGAGATTACAAGGCGCAGAGGGGCGGAAGCTCCTCCGTTCAAGACCTAGGTGGAGATCAATGATCAATAGTACAGTAATACAATGCTGTTTATGCGTAAAAATACCAAGGGCTAGCAGAACCCTACAATCACGACAGAAAGGCGAACAACCCAGAGTCCAATGTCTTGCCGTCTTATGCTGGTAACATCCCAGCCCGACGCATGAGCTCATTCAAACCTTGCCTCCTCGTGGATGTTTGTTTTTTCATGATGTAAAGGATGCTGACCCAGAGACTCCTCAACAATAGCTCGCTCCCAGGAGCTCCCAGGAGCGGAAACTGTGTCACCCCTCTACAGAACTACCAATGTAAGCCCTTTCCATGTTTGCTCGTAACTCTTGTCCGTATCTCCTGGTTATTTGACAGCAGCGTCCGAACCTCTCCCACGGAAGCATCCGGCTGTCAAACGAAGACCCTAATTTGCCTCTTCAAACGTTCTCTTTCTTCTCTCAGGTAGCAAGATATTGATCTCTTCATGAAGTCTCTCTGCATGGTACAGGAGCCGCAAGGCCTCCGCACGAGATTCCACAAAGTTTCTCTCGAGCCCAAAAGCCTTCTCCTCGAGACACTCAGCCTCCTCCTCAAGACCCTCAGCCTTCCCCTGGAGGCCATCAGCCTTCTCTAGGAGATCATCAGCCTTCTGCATGAAACCATCGGCCTTCTCCATGAGATCATCAGCCTTCTCGTCAAGGCCATCAGCCTTCTCGTCAAGGCCATCAGCCTTCTCGTCAAGACCATCGGTCTTCTCCTTGAGACTATCAACCTTCTCATAGAGCTCCTCAGCTTTCCCGTTAAGCACGTTAGCCTGCGCGTATAACGGCCGGGACGCTGCGTGAAGCTCCAGAGCGTGCAGCCGGGCTTCGCGGGCCTGCACCCTGAGGTCCTCTGCCTTTTCCTGGGTTGTTTGGGCCAGGTCCTGCACATGCTTGACATGTTCCTGAAGTACTTCGAGAGGGTTCTTATAGTCTGCGTCTGAAGAGGACGTGGTAGGTGGCGTGGCGACGTCCACGTCCATGGCATGGAGGCTATCATTGCTGGCATAATCATTGCCAGCGTGCCAGTGGCCCGCGGAAGAAGATGGGGAACACATCGCGGCGACGCCTGAAAGGAGGGGAAGAGAGGTGGTAACGACGTTTTCTTCACCCGGAAGTCGGGGTGTTTATTGGTCTAGAAAAGCAGAGAGGTCTGACGTGTCGACGGTATCCACGGCGACAGTTTGACTATACGGTTCGCGAGCGCAGACTAGAAACCGAAAACGGTGATGACTGCCGGTTGGTTGTATTTGACGTGGGTATGGATTTTGTGTGTGGTACGCGAGGGTGAAGTGGAAGAAGAGACTGTGGGGGGGGGGGGGGGGTACCACGGTTGAATAATTACTAGGTAATAGTAGGAGAGCAGATAAGGCTAACAATTAAGTACTACCTTAGTACTTAGATATCCTGGGCCAAATTCGAGCAGAGAAGGAGCGATGGGGATCCCATGTACCTGATTGGGGCGTATATCTGGTACAGTAGGTAAGGCAGGTACGGCGGAAAGTCCTCTCCTGCGGTGGGCATTGCCTTCAATACGATGCTCATTACCCCGGCTTATCGCACAGTCTCCTTAAAAGTCCCGATCTTCCCGTATGCAGTATTTCTTTTTTATTTTCTTTTTTCTCTCGTTTCCCATAGTGTTTAGATTGCAGCCAAGAGACTGCCCCCAACTTTGCCTCACCACCGGGCATATGACTTGTGGCACTTCATCGTTGCGGTTATTTGTCCAAAGTTTCTAGCTGACGGGGATGGAAGCGGGAGCGTCAGTGTGCGGAGAGGTGGGTAGTCTTGACCCTGTGTTTTGATTGTGAGAGCAGAGGACTAGGGGTAAAGGGGGCAACGTACCTGGATTCGATGGGTGATGCGCAGTCGGGTGTATCGTGGAGATGAAGGTGGAAGAGGAAAGAGAGAGAAAAGGGAGAGCATGTAAGCAAAGGGACAAAATGTAGAATAAGTGCCTGGCAAGTAGGGCGACAGACGGTGTTTGGGCGGAGATGAGTGGAATGGAAGTGAGCCGAATGTGAGGACCTTGGGAAGAAGCCATTGGAGCGAGTGTACTCGGTGAGTCGAAGGTCAAAAGCAAGAGTAATGTAGCAAAATAAGGCCATGTAAAGAGTACTCCTAAAAGCACAATCCACGACGGTGCCCTACTAAAGTCCGAATAATGCAAATCATGAATTATCATTATGTATTATACATCTTTCGCTTAGTACCCAGTTATAACCTGAATCCTAATAGATCCTCGACAGACAAACAACCCGGCCATATAAACCCGGCCATATAAACCCGCCCCGCATTCCACCTGTAAAACCTGGTATCGATAAATGAGAAAGAGAAAAGAAAAAGGAGAGCAAGTGATGCGTCGCCGTCTTGAGCTCGTAACCTCACACTATTTCCAAGGCGTGAGTAATTGGGAATATTAGTCGGTAAGAACATGTGAGGATGATGGTGTACAAGGTATCAGTCGGAGAAAGGGCGACTGAGGAACCTAAGTCGACTTCTTCACCCCCTGCTGCATTCTCCGCATCGCCTCACGATGCGCTTCAAGCAACTCGCCTTTTCGCATCCTTTCGTCAAACGCCCGATCAACCCACTCCTTCTCACGGCGCTGCATCTCTTTCCGCTGCGCCGCTGCCTCCTTCTGGCCCAAGAGCATGTTGCGCTGCGCCTGTATGCTGCGCTGGACCTCGGCGTCGCGACCGGAGGACGTCATCATGGGCGTCCCCGCCCCCAGGTCCATGGCCACCGAGGTGCGGAACTGGGCCAGCTTGGCCTCGCGGGCGGCCTGGCTGGGGACACCGGACTCGCGCTTGGGCTGGTGGGAGTCGAAGTTTGATGTCTCGGCTAGGGTCGTGGCACTGGGGGACGGCTGGATGGGTTGTGAACTACTGGGGGCGGATATTAAGCTGTTGTGGCGCATCATCTGCTTGCGCTGGCTGAGTGGTATGTCGTCGGGGTCTGTAGTTAGGGCCGCCGCGTATATGGGGTAGTTGCTGATGGAGCCTGCTATGCTGGGCGGGTGGGTCACCATGGGACTGGGGTCTGGTGGCGGCGACGAGAGATTGCCCTGGGACTTGCTGCGGAGGAATGCCTCCCGTTGACCCAGGAGAGTCTGGGGATTCGAGTAGGATACGACGCCAGGGGTGGATACTCGGTGAGCCGGGTCGGCACCGGATAGCGACCGACCCATAGATATAGGCCTAGAGTAGTCGGTCCCTTCAGCCGTTGCGTTCGGTTGGTTCACCATGCCGTGCTCTTCCGCTATAGGATCAAATGACGAGGAGGGCCTTGACAGAACCATCGCCGATGACGACCTAGGTACGCCCAAAGTATGGACTTGAGTTGTAGGAAGACTGACACCAGCCTGGTCCCTTGCTAGCGGCGGTATACCTGCCATAGACGTCAAATTCGGCGAGCTAGCAGTCCGCGAATCCCTCTTGGACGCGACCCTTTGGAGCGAAGTGTTCGACGCAAACGAATCAGGTCGAGGCAAAGCGGCGGCCGGAACTCCCTCTTCAG